>CM022704.1:70114628-71314628 GCA_012295165.1 Asparagus setaceus
CATGACGTTGGCGCACTAGTCCCTGCTAAACTGTATCATAAAATCCACCAATGAATTATTCTTCGAAACAAATTTCTTGAAAAATGCATGTCCACTTTCTGCTCGTTGACTACTTGACATGTCAGCTGAGAAAACGTGATTAACATATGCAGGAATCCATCTTGACCGAAGATCATATAAGTCTTGCAACCACTTGTTTTCTTCTAACCCACTTTTCTTAATCAGACTTTCCCATTGTAAATCAAATTCCTCAGGAGTCTCCGATTTCCAAATGCAAGCCGAGAACTCGCTCTTGTAAAGACTATACTTCACTGCATCAATTTTCTCAGAAAACTTCATTAATATATGCCAACTACAATACCTGTCAAAGAATTAAATAAATTGTTAAAAAGAAAGGCTATGTATATAACTATTTTCAATAATATATACAAACTATATTATCTGTGAAAAGTATTTGGAAGAACAAGAGGAAATGCCTTTGTCATAGCTAGGTCTTGATCGGTTATAATCATCTTCGGGGCACCACCAGGCATACTTTCCAAAAACTGATTAAATAACCATACGAAATCCTCAACGCTCTCATGATTTAAAAATCCACAAGCAAAAATAATTGTTTGACCATGATTGTTAACCCCCATTATTGGTGCAAATATCAGACCATAGCAATTAGTGTTATAAGTAGTATCAAAGATTACAACATCACCAAAAAATTGTAAGCCTGCCTTGGACTTGCATCGGACCAAAAACAACGAGTAATCTTTTGTTCCTCATCGGCCTCAATTTTAAAAATAAAGGAGGAATTCTTTACTTGTTCCAATTTTAAATACTCATAAAATATTTCACCATCATACCCCTTCATATCAGCACGTATATCCCTTTCATGATTATACAAATCTCTTTGAGTGCACCCAATATTTTCTATACCTCCAGTTGTACTCCAAGAAAACTAAATTGTTGATCTTTGAGGTATATTCACCATGGAGAGCTGTTTAGTTAAAGACTTTGTTGCGGCTGATACGTTGCGATGAGACCTTAAAAGATAAACCTTTGATGGTGTTGATAGCAGGTGGCTGTGCTTCTCATTAAAAATAGTAACAATGTATTTACCGGAGTTTGATTTTAGAACTGCAATTTTGGCAGTACAATCCTCAGCTAAGCTTTCTCGGCGTCTTTTCTTTCCAACATCCGCGATTCTTGAAGATTTTCCTTGTTTAAAACAAACATACTCCTTTTTCTTATTTCACCACTTCCGGCTCTTTTCTCAGTAGTCCAAGCCCTTACACTAAACCAATTTGCTTTAGCATAAGCATTGTAGAATGTCACAACATCATCTATTGTGTCAAATTCTTGCCCTTTTGGCCTCAACTCACCGATACTTGAGGAGTATATATCGAACTATCGTCATCGGGTTTACTTCTTTAGCTTCAGTGTCCAAGTTTTCCATTTCTCACAACAAATTGTAATTGACCTATATTAATATCAAATTTCTTAAATTCGACTAAAATAAGAATATCTAAAAGAACTCCTAATAACTTTAACTTCTAAAGAATAATTTGTCTTAATTTGTTTTGTTGGAGAAGTTATATAGTTCTGAGATACCATCAAATGTAGGACCCATAATCTTGTAATTATCAAGCTAACCAACATAATCTTGTAATTATATAACCACAATCCAAATTCAACATTGAAATAAACACGGAGAGAGAGAGCGAGGGTCACAAGATGACCATTTATTATTCTGAGAGATGGGAGTTTATTTTGGCATGTCCATTTATTGTAATTATATATAACCAAAACAAACTTATCATGAAAACCATAAATAAACTCCCACAATCCAACAAAATAAACTCCCACAATCCAACAAAATAAACTCCCACAATCCAACAAAATAAACTCCCATCTCTCTTGTAATTATATATAACCAAAACAAACTTATCATGAAAACCATAAATAAACTCCCATCTCTCTTGTAATTATATATAACCACAATCCAACTCAAAACAATAAATAAAATTATAATGAAATAAACACGGAGAGAGAGAGAGAGAGAGAGAGAGAGAGAGAGAGAGAGAGAGAGAGAGAGAGAGAGAGAGAGAGAGAGAGAGAGAGAGAGAGAGAGAGAGAGAGAGAGAGAGAGAGAGAGAGAGAGAGAGAGAGAGAGAGAGAGAGAGAGAGAGAGAGAGAGAGAGAGAGAGAGAGAGAGAGAGAGAGAGAGAGAGAGAGAGAGAGAGAGAGAGAGAGAGAGAGAGAGAGAGAGAGAGAGAGAGAGAGAGAGAGAGAGAGAGAGAGAGAGAGAGAGAGAGAGAGAGAGAGAGAGAGAGAGAGAGAGAGAGAGAGAGAGAGAGAGAGAGAGAGATATATATATATATATGGAAATATGATTCTAAGGAGCCACCTTAGATTGAATCTAAGGATGCGCCTCTCGATGCATGGATTGGGCTATTTTAATGGACGATCCACTCCATTCATCATGATCTAAATATCTTAAAACATCTATAAAATAAAAATCATGATGTTTCAATACTTCTAACACATATTTTTCATTATCACTTTAGTTGTATTGTCTTAAAACCATTAATTTTACAATCAATTGATGCATGAGTAACTACAACCCAATATACCTAATTTTTTATTTATACACCATCCAAAACATATAGATCAAAATGAACGGAGTGGATCAAGTAAATTAATTGCATATAATGTAATTTTGAAGGTGCATCCTTAGATGCAACCTAAGGAGCCTCCTTAGGTACATATTTCCCTCTATACACACACACACACACACACACACATACACATACATATATATACTAGTATAATGCACGTGCTTTGCACGTGAACGCACATCTTTTAAGTTTTAAATTTTTTATTGAATAGTAAAACTATGTGTTAATAAATAAAATTGTATAATAAGATTGCTTAAAAGAAATGTATGAATTAATTATTATTGTGTAGTTATTGTAATTGAATGCTTTTCTTATAATGATTGCCCAGTGTTAACCTTTTTATAAATAAGTCCCCAAATCTAAAATTGTTCTTAAATAAAGCGCCAATCTATATGTTCTCTTAAATATACCCTCCAACTTGAAAGTTGTTAACTTAACTCTAAATTAACTAAGCGACATTAATCTTGCTAACTTTTTCTAATATTCTCTAGATAGTTACACTTGATACCGCAATATATTGCAATAGTTACTTCTTATTATAATTATTTAATAGGGTAAATTACACTAAACCCTTATGAACTTTCAGTCCATATGAACTTTTAAAATTACACTAAACCCTAATGACTTTTCTGTTTCAAAGAAGACCCCAATAACTTTGAATTTTGCGGATAACCCTATAAATTAGAACCAGAAAATGGCATAAAAGGCATTTTGAAAGTTATTGGGGTTTGGTGTAATTTATCTAAAAGATATTGGGGACTTTATACAAAAGTTATTAGGGGTTTAGTGTGATTTTGAAAGTTCATAGGATCTATTTCTTGCAAAATCTTTGAAAGTTCATAAGGATTTCTTGTAATTTACCTTATTTAATAGGGTTATTTCCTAGCAACCACCTTAATAATAGGGTAATTATACGAAAATCACCTTTCATTTTAATTTATACATAAACCACCTTTAAAGTTAGTTTTTCTGCAATCAACCACCTCCTAGTTAAATTTTCACTAAAAAATAAAAATAAGGTTAAAAATTCAAGTTCAAGGTACATGAGTTGTATCCTAATAAGACCCAAATACTAAAAAATGAGTCATGTACATTGAATGTGAGTTTTAAAGGGTAATGTTGGGTTTTAAGTGAAGAATTTGGTGGGAGGTGGTTGATTGCAACATAAACCAACTTTAAAGGTGGTTTATGTATAAATTAAAAATAAAAGGTGGTTTCCGTATAATTACCCTATTATTAAGGTGGTTTCTAGAAAAAATCTTATTTAATATTATATTTCTTAGTTCAAGTAATACTATTAAAATAATTATATTGTCTATATACTATAAAATATATATCTAATTTAATTTGTTTAATTATGCTCTTAAATAATTTAATACTATAAATATTTTATAAATTTTATTATACTATCATTAACAATTAATAGTACTATTATTGATATTAAATAAGTTTTTTAAAAGGTTAGTTTTCAATCATTACCAAGTATAGATTATTCAGTATCATGTAATAATCTTTGAGAAAATACTCTAAAAATAATATTAAATTATTTATTTAATTTATTTAATAATATAATACTAAATAAATAGTATAATTTATAATTTATGTGATATTATTAAAATAATTACACTATTTATGCTATTCAAAATTTATTCTATTTATTTAATAGATATAGATATAGATAGATATATATATAGGACATATGGTTATGTATATACATACATACATACATACATACATATACATAACCATATTTCCTATATATATATATATATATATATATATATATATATATATATATATATATATATATATATATATATATATATATATATATATATATATATATATATATATATATATATATGGTACCAAGCATATCCATATTCCTCCATACACACACACACACATACACATACATATACATTTACATATACATGTATGTATATGTATATACATACATACATACATACATACATACATACATACATACATACATACATATACATAACCATATTTCCTATATATATATATATATATATATATATATATATATATATATATATATATATATATATATATATATATATATATATATATATATATATATATATATATATATATATAATCATAATTTTGTTACAGTTGCATGCCCTTTTAATGTTAACTGGCACTTGCTCTTTTAAAGGGTAAGATTCAATTAACCCCTGAAATTTGGGGTTTCTGCACATAACCTCCCAAACTTTGGGGGGTTTAGCACATAACCCCAAGCTTTGTTTATTCCACTTAACCCCCTTGAATTTCGAGGTGTCTCACTTAACCTCCCCTAAAGTTTGAAGTTTTTGTTGGAAAATTTATTTCCTTAATAAAAGATTGAGTTTCTTTATTGATTTTAATATAATTATATAGTCCTCCTAATTTATTGCCTTTATTTACTCACATTAATTTTTCATGAATATTGGTTATTATGAACCAATTTATTTTATTCCTTTATTAAACCTATTAAATTACATTAAATGTGTTATTAAACATAAGAGCTCTCTCACGCTTTTAAATACACGTTATTTTCTTGAAAGGCTTTGTAGAGAAGAAGAAGGAAAATATATACATATATGAAAATACAAAGCTTTCTACTTCATCCTCTTGTATATTTTCCCATTTTTATTTTATGGTTTTTTGGGCAAGCATCTATTGAGCAAAGAGGCTTGAGATTCGCAGAACCTCAAGTGCCTGCTACCCTGGGCTTTTACCGCTAGTTCACTTGCATAGATATGCCTCTCGAAGACGACAACTATTGTTCTAGGGTATGATCACGACGCTCCCCAGACAGCAAAGAATTCTTTCTCTATTTTCTATTTAAAAATTATTATTTGTATTCTTTATTTTATTTTGATACAAAATATCCAACAATCTAGAACAACAGTTTATAAAGTTTAATTGTTGCAAATAATCAATCATATTCATCTACAGTATCTCTTTTGTTTCTGTAGCTTATGCCGTCGATTTAATCTCTACTTGAACTATGGGTATTTCGTTGCTTTTGGGTTATTTAGATATTAGTCTCTCAAATCTTCAATAATTTCATTTTAGTCCCACAAATATTTGAAATTGGTCATACGTCCCTCAAACTTTAAGGCTCTTGCAAATTGGTTCCTCAAATATATCATATTTGTTATCTTTCCCTCTTACACTGCGTGTATTTCCAATGGCGAGGTATTTTGCAGCCATTTTGGTATTTTCTGCAGACGGAAAAGGGACAGATCGAGTTGGCTCAGGGTTTATCATATACCCTTATGTTATGTCTGATTAAATGCTGATCTGAGTCTCTACGCTCTTAGTTGAAGGGATCTATGTATTGATGGCTCTTTCAGGAAGTTAACACTGACACTGGTAAGATGATTGGTCTTTGAGAGGCTTGATTTTGCATACTATCGTGGCGAGTCAATTTTGGACAGTTTGTCATGGCACAAGCAGCCATGTTGCAGCCATTTGTTAGTATTGCCAAGAATCTTTGGATTGTTTATGGTAGTTTTTCGCAAAAGACCCCAAAGTTCATGTTAGTTTTGTGAAGTTTACTCTTCTTTATTTATGTGTTAATTGCGCATAGGCCTGTTGCAGTATCATTGTTATGAACTTACTACCCTTGTAGTTTCATTGTTGCAAGTAGACCCATTGTTAAATATTTCGACTCTTTTACCCTTGGTGAAAATTTTGGCAGATATTGCCACTGGGTGAAGTTAGTTTATCAGAAGGTAAAAAGTGTTGTGCGAGTAATGATTTGTCCAAGGAAATTTTGACCCGGTTACATAAATTTACACAAAAAAAATATCGCCAAATGCATATAAATTCTTAGAAATCACTAGCTTTCCTCTTATGAAAGTTTCCTTTTAGATTTTACCATGTATAGAATGTATGAGCTGTAATTTCTATGCAAGATTCTTCCAAAAATAAAGTTTGTAACCCGATATCTCCAAGTTTTGGACTCGGTAGCTTTATGCCTAAAATTCCTCTTGAATTTTTTTTTTCAATGAGAATATGCAAATGATAGTTTTGGTCACAATGTTATTTATCAACATATTTTATTTCCTTTGGATTTCATTCACATGCAAACTTATAGTAACAAATGTCTCAGATTCAAACAAATTGGCCAATTCATGAAACAAAGATGCAAGACAAAAGTTTTATACGTTAAAGTGAATAGATATTTTGGTTCTTATATACATGTGTTTACATAATTCTCAAGTTTAATGTAGTTATCCCAGATACTTGTTCTTTTCATTGCCTAGTTCTTTAAACAAAAGAATGTTAGTTTTCTAGTTTGTCAAGAAAGATATTTTCTTGACATGACGATACCAAATTTTGTTTAAAACCTTGGTCATTTAAAATGGAAAAGTTTGATTATTATAGTTCTTTGTTAACTTCTGATTTCGATAAGAGACATCAATAACTATGCTAACATGTTTTGATGTTCTATTATTTTAATAGTGATTGGAAAATAATCATATATGTAGCTCTTCATATGACTACATGTATAATGCTTTCATTTGAGATTTCAGAACATAATTAGAGTTGATATAGATATGTATACACCGTCAACTAGTATACCTAGTTACGAGGAGATGTGGTGAATCAATGTCATGGCAAATCAAATCAAGAGGTATATCTTTTAACTTCTATCTATATGGTGAACAAAAGTTCAAATCATTAACTATTAAAAATTACCTTTTTCGCATTATGATGTATATTTTATTGCTTATATAATGTGTTAGAGGTACACTTGAAAGTTGATTACATGATTCAAGAATATATGCATGATAGCAATTGTGAAATTCAATGTATATATGTTTGTCTGATATATGAATAAAAGGTTATTCAAATTATCAATATAATGATGACTTGCTTAGAGGTGGAATAGATGATACTATGAAATGGCGAGGCAAGTTTAGGAAGGTTTTATTTACAGGCAACCAACTTGCAGCCATCGTATGACCCGAATATAAATTTTAAATCCTCTAGCATCATCATTAATTTTGATAAAAGTGAATAACTAAACTTATTAATATGAGTCTCATTTGAAATATAGGTGGGAAAATTTAATACCATGTTGCTAGCATGTTTATGACAATATTTCTCATATGTAAAGCACACCTATAAGTCAGTGATGTACATAAATTACAAATATTGACATCTCTCCTCTAGTGTCTCTTGCATATATATATTTCATGTCATCCACATGTGGAGTGTTATCTAGATGGGCTTTATGCTTGCATCAAATATATAAATGAGTATAAAACACTTGACCCTGAATTTTCTAAAATTCAATTTGATAAAGGGTCTCTAGGATTATAATCCTAGAATCATCGAGGGAATGAGGTTAAGCCCATAGTAGAGGTCATCGATAGGAACCCAACCTTTTGATTGACGAGCTATTCTCATGATAAAGGTTCAATGCAGAAACATTCTGATAGTGATTTTGTGTGGAGCAATCGACTTTTGGAGTTTACTCCTTTGTAGCATTGGATGCATTTATGACTTGCACCATATTAGCTACACCTCATTCCTATGGTGACAAGGCTTTATTGATGTGATCGACAGATGAGTTTAACTCTTAATAAGTCCGACCTGGGGGATACATACCACCACAAGATCCTTGGAAGACTTACCTCACGAGAGAGGAACCGTGAGGCCGTTAGGGACATGGGGTGATCCCTAGTAACTCTCATGAGACGGTTATGTGAGCATGACCATTAACGCCCAACCCGCCAGCCATTAAATGGATGCATATTGTGTGTGTTTTTGTTAATATCCGATAAAGGGGCATAATTCAAGGTTCGTCCATTATGTTTCTCGACATGTATAAATGTCACTAAGTAGAGGTTCAAAGCCGAAAGCTACCTCTTAATGAATTCACAATATCAAATTGCCCGACATATTTTCTTTATTGTTTTATATATCTACTTGATTTTTCTTTCTCAAACTCAACCTTTTGGGGATTGTTGGAAAATTTATTTCCTTAATAAAAGATTGAGTTTCTTTATTGATTTTAATATAATTATATAGTCCTCCTAATTTATTGCCTTTATTTACTCACATTAATTTTTCATGAATATTGGTTATTATGAACCAATTTATTTTATTCCTTTATTAAACCTATTAAATTACATTAAATGTGTTATTAAACATAAGAGCTCTCTCCGTTTTTAAATACACGTTATTTTCTTGAAAGGCTTTGTAGAGAAGAAGGAGGAAAATATATACATATATGAAAATACAAAGCTTTCTACTTCATCCTCTTGTATATTTTCCCATTTTTATTTTATGGTTTTTGGCAAGCATCTATTGAGCAAAGAGGCTTGAGATTCGCAGAACCTCAAGTGCCGCTACCTCTGGGCTTTTACCGCTAGTTCACTTGCATAGATACGCCTCTCAAGACGGCAACTATTGTTCTAGGCGGTGACATCACGACCGCTCCCGCATAAAGCAAAAATTCTTTCTCTATTTTCTATTTAAAAATTATTATTTGTATTCTTTATTTTATTTTGATACAAAATATCCAACAGTTTTTACAACATCCCATTCCACACACCCCCAAACCCCACGGATGTTTGTTACCTATTAATAGCGAAAATGGCAAAAGTGCCCTTTTGAAGTATAACTCCCAAAATGAAAAAAGAGTTAATGGGTAACTTCTAAAACTGATGGGTGTTATTTGTCCTTGCTGTAACATGCTTGGCAGGGGACTCGTCAAATTTCAAGGTGTTACTTGTTACTTTGGGGGTGGGGTGTTTTCTTTGGGTGGTGCTGGGGGTGTTAAGTTTGACAAGTTCAGAGGGGTTATGTGGAATACACAAAGTTGAGGGGGTAATGCGCAAAACAACCTAAAGTTCAGGGACGTTAAGTGAAATTTACCAACTCTTTGACTGTGAGCCTTCCATTTTTACCAGTTAATCAAAACTTATTGACAGGTGATATTTTCTTAATATACAGGGTCAAATTTATAATATTATCAACAAGCAATATGCACAGTTGAACTTCATTTTGGATATAATTGGCAGTTTCATCCATAAGTAAGGGGAGTGATCCTCAATTTTTGTACTTATGTTGACAAGACAGTACAGTGTGTGATTTCACTCTTATACTCTGTTGTTATAATAATCTCTCTCGAACTTCCTTTCTGCCTATCGTTTGGATTCACCAAATCATGTACATCTTTGTGTCTCTTTATGTTTCTTTTTTATAGTTATCTGTAATTTTGCTTGGCCCAAATTCATGTCATGAAACTTTCGACAAATTTTGATGCCAAAAATGCAAAAAGGCCTAACAGAAGCCTGTCAATAAATCATTTTCAAGATAATCAAAGTATTTTGTAAACTTTCATCCTCATATTTAGTTCCGTCAAATTGTCCCTTGCCTTTTAGAAGTTATTAAACAATATTACTAGCCAACAAAAGACTTCGATATTTAAATTTGCATAATGCTTCCAAATATTCTTAAACTAAGGTTCAAAAACGGTGATTATAAAACAATTGTACGGTAAATTACAGGTTTGGTTTACAGGTTTTTAGCTTTCTTGAATTGGCTCTGCTAGAGATCATTGGTTGAGAAGTCTCTGCTGCATTGCTCAAATATGTCAGGAAAAAAAAAAAAAAGGAATACTTCCATATAGGAATCCTTCCGTTATAATATAATTTAACATTTACTATGTCCAGGGCCATTAAGTCTCAAACAATTGCAACGTTAGAAATGTACAGCTGCTTTTAATGTGGTTGGTTTGTATTTATTACCCTGGTCTTGTTGTTATTATTATCAGTCTGGTGCGATACAAGAATCATAATTTTTTCTGTCCTTTGTGAATAGTATGGAAGCAAGATTTGTATATGACTACTTTTACATACTTTGCAGAAAGAGAGGGTTCTTTTAATGCAAGGTCCAATTTTCTAGTGATATTGACACAAGAAAGATACACTTAAGATTTAAGATAAAATTTTCACTACAATAGTGAAGCTCTTCTCTTTTTTTGAAGTTATATGTCAATTACTCTCTCTCTCTCTCTCTCTCTCTCTCTCTCTCTCTCTCTCTCTTTCTCTCTCACTTCAGTCAACACTATTATAAATTAGATGGACCTCCTGAGGTTAGCTGTAGATGTTACCTTTGGTCAATTCTAGAGTATTCTAAAGGCGTTGATGCTTCTCATTTTACCATCACTTGAATTCACAAGCTTAGACCAACCACCATCATCTCATCAATTGGTAAACATTTCCCTGAAAAATTCAGAGTTTTCTGATAAGAGAGCAATATACACATGTGGACATTGAAACTAAATGTGCATCTTGGATCCTTGTGACAGCCGAAAAATCAGTCACCATTTTGACAACAATTAGTTTGATTTATTTTGAAATCAGATAGTCATTAATGTAAATTATACCATTTTCCTCAGAAATGAATTTCAATAGATTTTTTTAGAGATCTAGCATATTGAAAGGTGGCAGTATTGCAGGACTAAATCATATCTAGATGCTACCAATGTCTAGCTTAAGTTAACAAACATAAATGCCATCATAAGAGAGGAGCAAATGATAAACCCAGGCCTAAAGAAGAGTAGGGAAGCCTAGGGATGTTGATTTGTTCTGATTTCTAGTCCTTACCATTTAAGGATTCCTAAAGTGAAGAGAAGAACATGGAAAATTTGTGTAGATTGATGATTAGAAGCCTGCCATGAGAGAGAGAGAGAGAGAGAGAGAGAGAGAGAGAGAGAGAATATCGGTACGTGCAAATACATGTGCAAGTGATATTAAAAGAGAGAGAGAGAGAGAATATCGGTACGTGCAAATGCATGTGCAAATAATATTAAACTTCTATCTAAATAATTCTCGGTCTTGCGATGATAATTATCTTAAGGATGCTTCTTCCATCTTGTCCCTACTTTTGTAAGTAACATAATATATGAAAAATAGTCACATCATATTGATTATCAGTTTCATTGAAGAACTTGATATTGCTAAATTTCTCTTAATAGAAAATTGAGCTTAAAATTCATAAAATACTTTATTGATCATCATTTATAATATGCCACTACCTAGCTTACATTGTGTTGCATTTTGATTTCTTTAAATTATATGATTTTTAAAAGGTCATGCATGAAATTTTAAATTTAAGGAGAAGGAGAAATGGAAGTAATGGAACATTCTGGAAAGAGAGGAATGAAATTTAAATTTAAAATAGAGAATTGAAATTTAAAAGTAATGGAACCTTCTAGAGACAAGGGAGGGAGGAAGAGATGAAACCTACATAAATAAGATATTAACAAATGACCAAATTGCCCTTATCCTTTACTAAAATGACCCTCTATTCTTTGACAAATTGAAGGAATAATTACTCATTTCTCCACTTTTGCCTACCCTCACAATGTTTTTATTTTATTTTATAGAGTAGTATAGATATAGATAGATGTAGATTATACCATTTTATAAACTAGATTCTGACAGAAGCATTCCTCAGAAATGAATTTCAATAGATTTTTGGAGATCTAGCATAATATTGCAGGACTAAATCATATCTAGAAGCAACCAATGTCTAGCTTTTGTTAACAAACATAAATGCCATCATAAGAGAGAAGCAAATGCTAAATCCAGGCCTAAAGAAGATTAGGGAAGCCTAGGGATGTTGATTTGTTCTGATTTCAAGTCCTTATCATTCTTATTAAGCATTCTCAAAGTGGAGAGAAGAACATGGGAAATTTGTGTAGATTGATGATTAGAAGCCTGCCATGAGAGAGAGAGAGAGAGAGAGAGAGAGAGAGAGAGAGAATATCGGTACGTGCAAATACATGTGCAAGTGATATTAAAAGAGAGAGAGAGAGAGAGAGAATATCGGTACGTGCAAATGCACGTGCAAGTAATATTAAGAGAGAAAAATATCGGTACGTGCAAATGCATGTGCAAATAATATTAAACTTCTATCTAAATAATTCTCGGTCTTGCGATGATAATTATCTTAAGGATGCTTCTTCCATCTTGTCCCTACTTTTGTAAGTAACATAATATATGAAAAATAGTCACATCATATTGATTATCAGTTTCATTGAAGAACTTGATATTGCTAAATTTCTCTTAATAGAAAATTGAGCTTAAAATTCATAAAATACTTTATTGATCATCATTTATAATATGCCACTACCTAGCTTACATTGTGTTGCATTTTGATTTCTTTAAATTATATGATTTTTAAAAGGTCATGCATGAAATTTTAAATTTAAGGAGAAGGAGAAATGGAAGTAATGGAACATTCGAAAGAGAGGAATGAAATTTAAATTTAAAATAGAGAATTGAAATTTAAAAGTAATGGAACCTTCTAGAGACAAGGGAGGGAGGAAGAGATGAAACCTACATAAATAAGATATTAACAAATGACCAAATTGCCCTTATCCATTACTAAAATGACCCTCTATTCTTTGACAAATTGAAGGAATAATTACTCATTTCTCCACTTTTGCCTACCCTCACAATGTTTTTTATTTTATTTTATAGAGTAGTATAGATATAGATAGATGTAGATTATACCATTTTATAAACTAGATTCTGACAGAAGCATTCCTCAGAAATGAATTTCAATAGATTTTTTGGAGATCTAGCATAATATTGCAGGACTAAATCATATCTAGAAGCAACCAATGTCTAGCTTTTGTTAACAAACATAAATGCCATCATAAGAGAGAAGCAAATGCTAAATCCAGGCCTAAAGAAGATTAGGGAAGCCTAGGGATGTTGATTTGTTCTGATTTCAAGTCCTTATCATTCTTATTAAGCATTCTCAAAGTGGAGAGAAGAACATGGGAAATTTGTGTAGATTGATGATTAGAAGCCTGCCATGAGAGAGAGAGAGAGAGAGAGAGAGAGAGAGAGAGATTATGTTAATGCGTGTTGTCTTTTGGACTTCCCCTACTGATACTGGCCTACCATTACACTGCATTCATGTCTTCATTAAATGCCAATACAGTTGATAAGCTGCTTTTCTTAAAATACACCGAAAGCTCTATTATTTAGCCTCATATAATTCTCCTCCATCTTCTATATATATTCTTGATGCTGGGTTTGTGTGAGAGGGAGTAAAGAGAGAGAGAGAGAGAGAGAGAGAGAGAGAGAGAGAGAGAGAAGGAACTGAGATATTGAGCTGAGTCTCATTTTGGCTCCATGGCTCTATGGAAGCTAGTCCGCAACATTCTAATGATGCTCAGCATACTGGGATCAACTCAAGGTATTCTTCTCTACTGTCTCTTTTCCATTTACATTAAAAGTCTGGGTATCTTTTTGTAAAAATTTGTGTATGGGCTCAAACTATGAAGGTATGGGTAATCCCCTTTATTTTGACTTCATGTACATCCTTTAGTTACTTGTGCAAGATCCCTACATCCTTGTGAAAGTGGGTTTCTTTGCCACCATTCAAATTTCATTTTTTACCCTTATATTGCCTTTTGCTTGCAAATTTGAAGTTCCACCCATTAAAATTTGAGAAACTCTTAAATAGCCCATAAGGCTTCTTGAGAAATCTAAGCTTATTATCCATTCTACAAATTAATTTTACAGGATTTGACACCAAAGTTTCAGATTAACAATTGAGTAAAATATTTTTGCAGGGAGTAAGTTTACCAAATTCAGAGAACCATATTTAAGGAAGGCCAGCAGGTTTTCATCAGAACTATCACAAGTTCATTATGACTACATTATAGTAGGAGGGGGCACAGCTGGGTGTCCTTTAGCTGCTACTCTTTCTCAAAATTACAGTGTGCTGTTGCTAGAAAGAGGAGGATCACCTTATGGCAATCTCAACATTTCTTATATGCAAAATTTCCATATCTCCTTAGCTGACACCTCCCCTAGTTCCCCTTCACAGCCATTTATCTCTACCGACGGCGTCATCAATGCCCGTGCCCGTGTTTTGGGTGGCGGGTCATGTATTAATGCTGGTTTCTACACCAGAGCCAGCACTAGGTATGTGCTCCTTAGTTCCTTATGTAGTAACAAATAATAATTTGGAATATGTGACCAAGGATGGGTAAATTTCACAACCCCCCCCAATAAGTTTGGCCTATTTTGAGATAACCTTAAAAGTTGGGGGGTTATCTGAAAATAGATTCAGAAAAATGCAAAAGTTTTGGGGGGTGAAGTGACATTTCCAGACGTTTTTGGGGACTATCTCAAAATGGGCCAAGCTTCTTGGAGGTTTTGTGAAATTCACTCTACAGTTTTTAGTATAACTGCATTCATTTATTGAAGTACATCTTTGTCTGTTATTTTGCTTGCAATATATTGGGGAATAGGGGATGTTCTGTCTTTCACATTTTGCTATGCCATTATTTCAAGTAAGTTTAAATATGCTTGCTAGAGTGGGTGGAAATAAATATTACAAGAGCATTGAGGTTATGTGGTTAGGCGCTTTATCACCTAGATTTTAGTGCTTTAATTTTTGATTAGCAATATAGGTTATCTTTTTGCCAACTTCTTGTCTAGTCTGTCGGAAAAAAGAAAAATCCTTTAATTTTTACTAAAATTGCCTGTGAGTTGCAGCTATACATCGCTTTAGAACATCTGTAAACCAAAGTTACATTCAAGCAAGACTGATTTGTACATGCATGAAGACATCTAAATATGCGGCGATTAGCTTATACCCATGTGAAGTTTCTCTCTTGACAATGAAGATATTTCAACTTAGGTTTCAGGCAACCATTCCTTGACAATCAAAATCACCAACTATTACTTAAGTCTTTAATGGTGTTATTGCGTATAGGCATGAAAATTTTCTGAAGGAAGTGCACATCTATGTGCACTAATAGATCTTTCTTCTTTAGCTTGGAGTTCTTTGGTAGAGGAGAAGTGATCTTTGATTGGATAAAGCTGGTCCAGAGAAAGAAAATGTAAGCATCGGAATATGGACTTGTACAAACTCGGGAATGACTAGATATAATGAGCTTATGAATTATGACCATTGTTATCTATTTAAGGTAAACGATCACCAATTACAGTTTAGTGGTCACGATACATACTGTCAATCACAATTAATGATCGAAAAGGATACAAAGTTGCTAGTCAAATGTAGTCTTTAATTATTAGCTCGCTAACATAGATGATGTCTCTTTCATCTTGTTGTATTTAATATGAGCAATTAATCCAGTCCCAATTGCATGAACTGAAATAGAAACTGGTGACTGAAGTGTTTTGAGTATAAACTCCTAAAATTTCTTATTCAAATGTCTGGCTGTAGGAACAAGTGATCATGTGGCTATGGTTGACATGTCAAGATCCATATAACATAAGTTTGATTGTGAACATCTTAGATCCATTGAAATTCTGATAAAGATAGATTTACGCATGCACTAAGACTGATATATTTTAAATTTACATGTAACAGCACCGCGTGCCTGTTACTTTTCTTGAATCAGATAAACTATATGTATTTGCAAACCGACAGTATGATAACCTAATCATTGTTTGTTCGTCTTGAGAGAGTAATTATTTGCCTCGTCAGCTTGACATTCACTAGTCCTGGCCAACTATCAACTACCAAAGCTGTGCCTGCCAAGTCGGCTTCATAAATGTTCTCCTTTAGCTGTTAACATCTCAACTCAAAATGGTCCCCTTCTATCCTAAAAGTAATTGGTCACAGTGCATCCATTCCCTTCAAAATAAATTCTTTAATCTATGCATGTCAGTAATATTGTAAAATTTTAAATTTGTCTGTTGGTTCTTTAGCTATGTAAAGAATGCTGGTTGGAACGATGAATTGGTGAATAAATCGTACCCTGGATTGAGGAGCGAATCGTCCACAAGCCAAAACTTGCACCGTGGCAAGTAGCAGTGAAGGACGGACTTCTAGAAGCCGGAATATCCCTTTCAATGGATACACCTATGACCATCTTTATGGTACCAAGGTCGGTGGCACAATCTTCGATGAGCGCGGATTTCGAAGCACTGCTGCCAATCTCCTCTCCTCTGGCAATCCCAAGAACCTCACTGTCTTGCTTTATGCCACTGTCCACAAAATTCTCTTTAATCAACCAAAAGGTGCAAATCTTAATACATATGCTTACATTCTGTAGAATCCTATCCAAATCAGAGATAGAGTAACTTAATAATTGAACAGGAAGGAGACCAAAGGCCATAGGGGTTCTTTTCAAAGATGAAAATGGGCAAAAACACCGAGCATTTCTCAGGAGAGGACAAAGGAGCGAAGTAATTGTGTCATCGGGTACACTTGGAAGTCCTCAGCTACTAATGCTGAGTGGGATTGGGCCGAAAAAGGATCTTAAGAGGCTGAACATACCCGTGGTTCTCCATAACATGCGTAGGAAAAGGATTATCCGATAATCCCATGAATGCCATCTTCATACCTACCAAGAAACCTGTCGAGCAATCCCTCATTCAGACTGTTGGGATCACCAAAATTGGCACTTTCATCGAGGCCAGCAGCGGGTTTGGCCAGTCCTCGGACAGTATCCAATGCCATCATGGCATAATGTCCGCCGAGGTTTAACATTTCATTTTTGTTCTATTTTCTAATCATGCAATTTTCCTGGTTTCAGATAGCCCTGAAGAAATTTTAACTCTTTTACTTTCAGAAAAAGAGAAATTGTTTTTTTTTTTTGACATTTAGACCCCTGAGGGTAAAAGAGTCAAAAAGTCACTCAGGGGTCTATTTGCAAAAATAAAACTAGAGGGATAGTAAGTTCAAACCACGATACTACAGGGGTCTATCCACAATTATCCCCATTTCTTTTCTTGAATAAACACGACATTTGCTTCCATGCCAGATTGGGCAGCTCTCAACCCTCCCTCCAAAGGAGAGAACTCTTGCCGCAGCCAAGGAGTATGCAAGAGCTAAGAAGGACCTCCCTCGTGAAGCATTTCAAGGGGGATTCATACTAGAAAAGATCGATGGCCCGCTCTCCAAAGGACACCTCACTCTCATAGATTCCGACGTCAACACTACTCCAAATGTCACCTTCAACTACTTCAAGCATCCTTATGATCTTGAACGTTGTGTTTATGGAATTCGCACCATTGAACGAATAGTACGAACCAAACAGATTGCTGATTTAACCGACGACTACACTTATTCGAATGAAATGTTGCTTAATATGAGTGTGAAGGCCAATGTGAACTTGATACCTAAACATACTGATGATACAGTGTCTCTTGAGCAGTTTTGTAGGGATACTGTGATTACTATATGGCATTATAGTAGGAGGGGCACAGCTGGGTGTCCTTTAGCTGCTACTCTTTCTCAAAATTACAGTGTGCTGTTGCTAGAAAGAGGAGGATCACCTTATGGCAATCTCAACATTTCTTATATGCAAAATTTCCATATCTCCTTAGCTGACACCTCCCCTAGTTCCCCTTCACAGCCATTTATCTCTACCGACGGCGTCATCAATGCCCGTGCCCGTGTTTTGGGTGGCGGGTCATGTATTAATGCTGGTTTCTACACCAGAGCCAGCACTAGGTATGTGCTCCTTAGTTCCTTATGTAGTAACAAATAATAATTTGGAATATGTGACCAAGGATGGGTAAATTTCACAACCCCCCCCAATAAGTTTGGCCTATTTTGAGATAACCTTAAAAGTTGGGGGGTTATCTGAAAATAGATTCAGAAAGATGCAAAAGTTTTGGGGGGGTGAAGTGACATTTCCAGACTTTTTTGGGGACTATCTCAAAATGGGCCAAGCTTCTTGGAGGTTTTGTGAAATTCACTCTACATTTTTTAGTATAACTGCATTCATTTATTGAAGTACATCTTTGTTTGTTATTTTGCTTGCAATATATTGGGGAGTAGGGGATGTTTTATCTTTCACATTTTGCTATGCCATTATTTCAAGTAAGTTTAAATATGCTTGCTAGAGTGGGTGGAAATAAATATTACAAGAGCATTGAGGTTATGTGGTTAGGCGCTTTATCACCTAGATTTTAGTGCTTTAATTTTGATTAGCAATATAGGTTATCTTTTGCCAACTTCTTGTCTAGTCTGTCGGAAAAAGAAAAATCCTTTAATTTTTACTAAAATTGCCTGTGAGTTGCAGCTATACATCGCTTTAGAACATCTGTAAACCAAAGTTACATTCAAGCAAGACTGATTTGTACATGCATGAAGACATCTAAATATGCGGCGATTAGCTTATACCCATGTGAAGTTTCTCTCTTGACAATGAAGATGTTTCAACTTAGGTTTCAGGCAACCATTCCTTGACAATCAAAATCACCAACTATTACTTGAGTCTTTAATGGTGTTATTGCGTATAGGCATGAAAATTTTCTGAAGGAAGTGTACATCTATGTGCACTAATAGATCTTTCTTCTTTAGCTTGGAGTTCTTTTGTAGAGGAGAAGTGATCTTTGATTGGATAAAGCTGGTCCAGAGAAAGAAAATGTAAGCATCGGAATATGGACTTGTACAAACTCGGGAATGACTAGATATAATGAGCTTATGAATTATGACCATTGTTATCTATTTAAGGTAAACGATCACCAATTACAGTTTAGTGGTCACGATACATACTGTCAATCACAATTAATGATCGAAAAGGATACAAAGTTGCTAGTCAAATGTAGTCTTTAATTATTAGCTCGCTAACATAGATGATGTCTCTTTCATCTTGTTGTATTTAATATGAGCAATTAATCCAGTCCCAATTGCATGAACTGAAATAGAAACTGGTGACTGAAGTGTTTTTGAGTATAAACTCCTAAAATTTCTTATTCAAATGTCTGGCTGTAGGAACAAGTGATCATGTGGCTATGGTTGACATGTCAAGATCCATATAACATAAGTTTGATTGTGAACATCTTAGATCCATTGAAATTCTGATAAAGATAGATTTACGCATGCACTAAGACTGATATATTTTAAATTTACATGTAACAGCACCGCGTGCCTGTTACTTTTCTTGAATCAGATAAACTATATGTATTTGCAAACCGACAGTATGATAACCTAATCATTGTTTGTTCGTCTTGAGAGAGTAATTATTTGCCTCGTCAGCTTGACATTCACTAGTCCTGGCCAACTATCAACTACCAAAGCTGTGCCTGCCAAGTCGGCTTCATAAATGTTCTCCTTTAGCTGTTAACATCTCAACTCAAAATGGTCCCCTTCTATCCTAAAAGTAATTGGTCACAGTGCATCCATTCCCTTCAAAATAAATTCTTTAATCTATGCATGTCAGTAATATTGTAAAATTTTAAATTTGTCTGTTGGTTCTTTAGCTATGTAAAGAATGCTGGTTGGAACGATGAATTGGTGAATAAATCGTACCCCTGGATTGAGGAGCGAATCGTCCACAAGCCAAAACTTGCACCGTGGCAAGTAGCAGTGAAGGACGGACTTCTAGAAGCCGGAATATCCCCTTTCAATGGATACACCTATGACCATCTTTATGGTACCAAGGTCGGTGGCACAATCTTCGATGAGCGCGGATTTCGAAGCACTGCTGCCAATCTCCTCTCCTCTGGCAATCCCAAGAACCTCACTGTCTTGCTTTATGCCACTGTCCACAAAATTCTCTTTAATCAACCAAAAGGTGCAAATCTTAATACATATGCTTACATTCTGTAGAATCCTATCCAAATCAGAGATAGAGTAACTTAATAATTGAACAGGAAGGAGACCAAAGGCCATAGGGGTTCTTTTCAAAGATGAAAATGGGCAAAAACACCGAG
The DNA here is from genome assembly GCA_012295165.1 of Asparagus setaceus. Lineage (NCBI taxonomy): Eukaryota > Viridiplantae > Streptophyta > Magnoliopsida > Asparagales > Asparagaceae > Asparagus > Asparagus setaceus. The sequence continues at coordinate 70,134,997 of CM022704.1, forward strand.
CATTTCTCAGGAGAGGACAAAGGAGCGAAGTAATTGTGTCATCGGGTACACTTGGAAGTCCTCAGCTACTAATGCTGAGTGGGATTGGGCGAAAAAGGATCTTAAGAGGCTGAACATACCCGTGGTTCTCCATAACATGCGTAGGAAAAGGATTATCCGATAATCCCATGAATGCCATCTTCATACCTACCAAGAAACCTGTCGAGCAATCCCTCATTCAGACTGTTGGGATCACCAAAATTGGCACTTTCATCGAGGCCAGCAGCGGGTTTGGCCAGTCCTCGGACAGTATCCAATGCCATCATGGCATAATGTCCGGAGGTTTAACATTTCATTTTTGTTCTATTTTCTAATCATGCAATTTTCCTGGTTTCAGATAGCCCTGAAGAAATTTTAACTCTTTTACTTTCAGAAAAGAGAAATTGTTTTTGACATTTAGACCCCTGAGGGTAAAAGAGTCAAAAAGTCACTCAGGGTCTATTTGCAAAAATAAAACTAGAGGGATAGTAAGTTCAAACCACGATACTACAGGGGTCTATCCACAATTATCCCCATTTCTTTTCTTGAATAAACACGACATTTGCTTCCATGCCAGATTGGGCAGCTCTCAACCCTCCCTCCAAAGGAGAGACTCTTGCCGCAGCCAAGGAGTGCAAGAGCTAAGAAGGACCTCCCTCGTGAAGCATTTCAAGGGGATTCATACTAGAAAAGATCGATGGCCCGCTCTCAAAGGACACCTCACTCTCATAGATTCCGACGTCAACACTACTCCAAATGTCACCTTCAACTACTTCAAGCATCCTTATGATCTTGAACGTTGTGTTTATGGAATTCGCACCATTGAACGAATAGTACGAACCAAACAGATTGCTGATTTAACCGACGACTACACTTATTCGAATGAAATGTTGCTTAATATGAGTGTGAAGGCCAATGTGAACTTGATACCTAAACATACTGATGATACAGTGTCTCTTGAGCAGTTTTGTAGGGATACTGTGATTACTATATGGCATTATCATGGAGGGTGCCATATAGGGAAGGTGGTCGATAGAGATTACCGGGTTATTGGAGTTAATGGGTTGTGGGTTATCGACAGTTCGACGTATGTGAATTCGCCCGGGACAAATCCTCAAGCCACAAGCATGATGTTGGGCAGGTAAATATCCCTGTAAACTATAACTTATACCGGAGATAGATTATGTTAATTTGGATTCCTAAACTATTTGTTTTTTTTTAATGAACAGATACATGGGGGTGAAAATGCTGAGGAAGAGATTGGGAAGAGAAGCAGGGTGTGATTTGGCTGATTGAGATGTTAATTTGTTGTGTTTTATGTGAAAGGGACAAGATATTGTATTATTCTTGCTGTAATTCGGCTTGAAGCAGTTGTGTTGGTATAGATTTTGTTAGTGTTTTTGAGTGATTTAAATATTTGTTACCATTGCAATAAATCTTCTTTCTTTTAATTGATCCAGTAGAACATTTAAAAATGAATTTGGATCCTCTCCACTACAAAAAGTAGTGGAGAGACCTAACGAATCTCAACCGTTGATTATTTAGTAGTGGTTGTGATACAATCTAAATCTAATACTTATCATACCCTCGTGTATTGAACTCATTTCTAATTTACACTTAAAGAAAAATCACAACCACCCACCGGATAATTAATAGGCGTGATTATGTAGTGGTCGCTCCACTATAGAGAGGATCGAATCGAGACTCTAGAAGTTTAATCCAAAGACACCATAAATCTCACACACAAAAGCTTTTACCTTCACACATAATGCAATGACAGTGTTTTAATTCAAAGAGCTAGCCTGAGAAAGATATTAGGAGGAAGGTTTCATGTTTTGTATGCCTAAACATATTTTTTGTTGTTTTCTTTTCTTTTCTTTTTTTTTTCTTCTCTGTAAATATTAGTCCTCTTTATTATCAATAATCATTGGCCAAGGCATTTTCTCAAAAAAAAAATGGGTGCGAGCACTCGTTAGGAGGATGAAGAGCTTTTACCTTCATAGATAATGTGTATAATCCTACACCATGACGAAAAATAGAACTGGGCTACACTCAGTCAGAAGGCTTTGCTCGGAAACAGATCTTTACAAACTTTTCTTTCTCTATTTTCTTTTCTCATCATAATTCAAGTTGAGCTATTAAACTAATTAATTCTAATCATAGAATTCATCCCAATTTTAGTTTTCTATGATGATTTTTCAATTCACATTTAAAAATTACACGATGCATTTCTCAGTCTCGAAATAGTAGTATTAGCAGAAATTTGATTGTGAACATCTTAGATCCATTGAAATTCTGATAAAGATAGATTTACGCATGCACTAAGACTGATATATTTTAATTTACATGTAACAGCACCGCGTGCCTGTTACTTTTCTTGAATCAGATAAACTATATGTATTTGCAAACCGACAGTATGATAACCTAATCATTGTTTGTTCGTCTTGAGAGAGTAATTATTTGCCTCGTCAGCTTGACATTCACTAGTCCTGGCCAACTATCAACTACCAAAGCTGTGCCTGCCAAGTCGGCTTCATAAATGTTCTCCTTTAGCTGTTAACATCTCAACTCAAAATGGTCCCCTTCTATCCTAAAAGTAATTGGTCACAGTGCATCCATTCCCTTCAAAATAAATTCTTTAATCTATGCATGTCAGTAATATTGTAAAATTTTAAATTTGTCTGTTGGTTCTTTAGCTATGTAAAGAATGCTGGTTGGAACGATGAATTGGTGAATAAATCGTACCCCTGGATTGAGGAGCGAATCGTCCACAAGCCAAAACTTGCACCGTGGCAAGTAGCAGTGAAGGACGGACTTCTAGAAGCCGGAATATCCCCTTTCAATGGATACACCTATGACCATCTTTATGGTACCAAGGTCGGTGGCACAATCTTCGATGAGCTGGATTTCAAGCACTGCTGCCAATCTCCTCTCCTCTGGCAATCCCAAGAACCTCACTGTCTTGCTTTATGCCACTGTCCACAAAATTCTCTTTAATCAACCAAAAGGTGCAAATCTTAATACATATGCTTACATTCTGTAGAATCCTATCCAAATCAGAGATAGAGTAACTTAATAATTGAACAGGAAGGAGACCAAAGGCCATAGGGGTTCTTTTCAAAGATGAAAATGGGCAAAAACACCGAGCATTTCTCAGGAGAGGACAAAGGAGCGAAGTAATTGTGTCATCGGGTACACTTGGAAGTCCTCAGCTACTAATGCTGAGTGGGATTGGGCCGAAAAAGGATCTTAAGAGGCTGAACATACCCGTGGTTCTCCATAACATGCACGTAGGAAAAGGATTATCCGATAATCCCATGAATGCCATCTTCATACCTACCAAGAAACCTGTCGAGCAATCCCTCATTCAGACTGTTGGGATCACCAAAATTGGCACTTTCATCGAGGCCAGCAGCGGGTTTGGCCAGTCCTCGGACAGTATCCAATGCCATCATGGCATAATGTCCGCCGAGGTTTAACATTTCATTTTTGTTCTATTTTCTAATCATGCAATTTTCCTGGTTTCAGATAGCCCTGAAGAAATTTTAACTCTTTTACTTTCAGAAAAAGAGAAATTGTTTTTTTTTTTTGACATTTAGACCCCTGAGGGTAAAAGAGTCAAAAAGTCACTCAGGGGTCTATTTGCAAAAATAAAACTAGAGGGATAGTAAGTTCAAACCACGATACTACAGGGGTCTATCCACAATTATCCCCATTTCTTTTCTTGAATAAACACGACATTTGCTTCCATGCCAGATTGGGCAGCTCTCAACCCTCCCTCCAAAGGAGAGAACTCTTGCCGCAGCCAAGGAGTATGCAAGAGCTAAGAAGGACCTCCTCGTGAAGCATTTCAAGGGGATTCATACTAGAAAAGATCGATGGCCCGCCTCCAAAGGACACCTCACTCTCATAGATTCCGACGTCAACACTACTCCAAATGTCACCTTCAACTACTTCAAGCATCCTTATGATCTTGAACGTTGTGTTTATGGAATTCGCACCATTGAACGAATAGTACGAACCAAACAGATTGCTGATTTAACCGACGACTACACTTATTCGAATGAAATGTTGCTTAATATGAGTGTGAAGGCCAATGTGAACTTGATACCTAAACATACTGATGATACAGTGTCTCTTGAGCAGTTTTGTAGGGATACTGTGATTACTATATGGCATTATCATGGAGGGTGCCATATAGGGAAGGTGGTCGATAGAGATTACCGGGTTATTGGAGTTAATGGGTTGCGGGTTATCGACAGTTCGACGTATGTGAATTCGCCCGGGACAAATCCTCAAGCCACAAGCATGATGTTGGGCAGGTAAATATCCCTGTAAACTATAACTTATACCGGAGATAGATTATGTTAATTTGGATTCCTAAACTATTTGTTTTTTTTTAATGAACAGATACATGGGGGTGAAAATGCTGAGGAAGAGATTGGGAAGAGAAGCAGGGGTGTGATTTGGCTGATTGAGATGTTAATTTGTTGTGTTTTATGTGAAAGGGACAAGATATTGTATTATTCTTGCTGTAATTCGGCTTGAAGCAGTTGTGTTGGTATAGATTTTTGTTAGTGTTTTTTTGAGTGATTTAAATATTTGTTACCATTGCAATAAATCTTCTTTCTTTTTTTAATTGATCCAGTAGAACATTTAAAAAATGAATTTGGATCCTCTCCACTACAAAAAAGTAGTGGAGAGACCACAACGTTAATCTCAACCGTTGATTATTTAGTAGGCGGTTGTGATACAATCTAAATCTAATACTTATCATACCCTCCGTGTATTGAACTCATTTCTAATTTACACTTAAAGAAAAAATCACAACCACCCACCAGATAATTAATAGCTGTGATTATGTAGTGGTCGCTCCACTATAGTGGAGAGGATCCGAATCAGACTCTAGAAGTTTAATCCAAAGACACCATAAATCTCACACACAAAAGCTTTTACCTTCACACATAATGCAATGACAGTGTTTTAATTCAAAGAGCTAGCCTGAGAAAGATATTAGGAGGAAGGTTTCATGTTTTGTATGCCTAAACATATTTTTTGTTGTTTTCTTTTCTTTTCTTTCTTTTTTTTTCCTCTTCTCTGTAAATATTAGTCCTCTTTATTATCAATAATCATTGGCCAAGGCATTTTCTCAAAAAAAAAAAAAATGTAATGGGTGCGAGCACTCGTTAGGAGGATGAAGAGCTTTTACCTTCATAGATAATGTGTATAATCCTACACCATGACGAAAAATAGAACTGGGCTACACTCAGTCAGAAGGCTTTGCTCGGAAACAGATCTTTACAAACTTTTCTTTCTCTATTTTCTTTTCTCATCATAATTCAAGTTGAGCTATTAAACTAATTAATTCTAATCATAGAATTCATCCCAATTTTTAGTTTTCTATGATGATTTTTCAATTCACATTTAAAAAAATTACACGATGCATTTCTCAGTCTCGAAATAGTAGTATTAGCAGAAATTTATGAAACCGTACCAAAAAAAAAAAAAAAAAACTTATGGTTTATGCTGAGAGGGTTCTGAAACATTAGGTAATTCACTAATGACCATGATTGAGGTTGCAAGGTTGCAAATTGCAATATTGACTGCGTATATGGAGCTTTATTGAGCAACAAATCTCAAAATTTACTTGCAATAACTTGAAGTTAGTTCCTAACGAAAATAATTCAACATCAAAGTAGGAAAAGTAACTTTATAACTAGGGTTCTTTTTCTTAAAAAACACTTTTATTATCAGGATTTCAATCACACTAAGAAAGTGGGTCCAAAAGTTTTTTAGAAGTAAATAAATGCTTTATTAATGCTGCACTAATACAACAAGATAGTGTAAAATACAAGCATTATAAGTAAAGAAAACAACAATGCTAAAACTAAATTCACACAAAACAAAATCAACATTCTTCAAGATTTAAGTCTGGAAAATCCATTTTATCAATGAAAGTGGGTCCAAAATTTATAGCAACATTATAGACAAGAAAATTAAAAGAAAAAGAAAAAGAAAAGAAAAAGTAGCATAACCGATAAATATAAAAAAATTGTGCCAAGTCCAAAGTCCAAACTTCATGTCATTGCAATTCTCAACCTTTTTTCCATGTGATTCAATTTCCAAAAGGATCCCAAAATCGCGACTCCCCCTTTTGGTCGCATGAGCATGCTAACCACATGGAGAGAAAAGAACAAAAGACCCCAAAATACCCTCTTTCTCCATTCATTTTTAGATCCTATGCCATGACTCCTTCTTCTTCCTCCTCTCTCCAACTCCATTCTCCTTCTTCCATCTTTTTCTTTTTTCTAAGACACATCCTCCCCTCCACCACCATCTTTGAGTAGCGCGATCCTACCATATTCTTTTCACCCTAAAGGCTTAAGAGATGGCAAAGAACACCCCGGATGAGGCGGAGAGCCCAGCTTTTGTTCGCTGCTGGCAGACTGGCCCTTTCCGCTGCTAAGGGGCCCACAGCAAATTATTTGCTCTTAGACCTCCTGCCTACCCGCCAATCTTAGTCAGGCTACCATATTTTTCGACACTAAATAAGAGATGGCAAAGAACACTGGCTGGATGAAGCAGAGCCCACTGTTTTCTGGCAAGAACCCTGCTCATTAAGTTTATTTGTTATAGTTGGTTCATGCAGCTCATGTCTGTTCATGCATAGTTTGGTTATGTTAATTATTTTGGTTCATGTTAAGTCTATTTTGGTTCATGTTAAGTCTATTTTGGTTCATGTTAAGTCTATTTTGGTTCATGTTAAGTCTATTTTGGTTCATGTTAAGTCTAATTTAATTCAATTAAAGAGCCAAAATGCCATTATCTCCTCTATATGTTTTCATGTTAAGTCTAAAATTAGATCTGACATGAAACATGTTAAGTCTATTTCAACTTAATTTTAGGTTCAATTTCATGTTAAATTCAATTTAATTCATGTTAAGTCTAATTTAATTCAATTAAAGACGCCAAAATGCCCTTTTTATCTCTATATTTCATGTTAAGTTCTAAAATTTAGCACTTAACATGAACCGGACAAATTAATATGAACCAAGTTAGACTTAACATGAACCAAAATAGACTTAACATGAACCAAGTTTGAATTAACATGAACCAAGTTGGATTTAACATGAATAAAAATAGATTTAACATGAACCAAGTTAGACTTAACATGAACCAAAATAGACTTAACATGAACCAAAATAGACTTAACATGAACCTGCTGCACTTAATATGAACCAAGATGGACTTAACATGATCCAAGTTAGACTTAACATGAACCAAAATAGACTTAACATGAACCAAGTTTGAATTAACATGAACCAAATTAGATTTAATATGAATAAAAATAGATTTAACATGAACCAAGTTAGACTTAACATGAACCAAAATAGACTTAACATGAACCAAGTTTGAATTAACATGAACCAAGTTTGAATTAACATGAACCAAGTTTGAATTAACATGAACCAAAATAGACTTAACATGAACCAAAATAGACTTAACATGAACCAAGTTAGACTTAACATGAACCAAGTTAGACTTAACATGAACCAAGTTAGACTTAACATGAACCAAAATAGACTTAACATGAACCAAGTTTGAATTAACATGAACCAAGTTGGATTTAACATGAATAAAAATAGATTTAACATGAACCAAGTTAGACTTAACATGAACCAAAATAGACTTAACATGAACCAAAATAGACTTAACATGAACCAAGTTAGACTTAACATGAACCAAAATAGACTTAACATGAACCAAGTTAGACTTAACATGAACCAAGTTAGACTTAACATGAACCAAGTTAGACTTAACATGAACCAAGTTAGACTTAACATGAACCGATTAGACCAATCAACCGGTTAGACTTTAACATGAACCAAGTTAGACTTAACATGAACTAGTTAGACTTAACACTTAGTTAGACTTAACACATCCCGGGTTTAAGTCCAGCCATCTGTGTTAGGTCTAATTTGGTTTGTGTTAAGTCCACTTTCAACGTATGTGAATTCGCCGGACAAATCCTCAAGCCACAAGCATGATGTTGGGCAGGTAAATATCCTGTAAACTATAACTTATACCGGAGATAGATTATGTTAATTTGGATTCCTAAACTATTTGTTTTTTTAATGAACAGATACATGGGGTGAAAATGCTGAGGAAGAGATTGGGAAGAGAAGCAGGGGTGTGATTTGGCTGATTGAGATGTTAATTTGTTGTGTTTTATGTGAAAGGGACAAGATATTGTATTATTCTTGCTGTAATTCGGCTTGAAGCAGTTGTGTTGGTATAGATTTTGTTAGTGTTTTTGAGTGATTTAAATATTTGTTACCATTGCAATAAATCTTCTTTCTTTTTAATTGATCCAGTAGAACATTTAAAAATGAATTTGGATCCTTCCACTACAAAAAGTAGTGGAGAGACCACAACGTTAATCTCAACCGCTGATTATTTAGTAGGCGGTTGTGATACAATCTAAATCTAATACTTATCATACCCTCCGTATTGAACTCATTTCTAATTTACACTTAAAGAAAAATCACAACCACCCACCGATAATTAATAGTCATGGATTACATGGTCGCTCCACTATAGTGAGAGGATCCGAATCGACTCTAGAAGTTTAATCCAAAGACACCATAAATCTCACACACAAAAGCTTTTACCTTCACACATAATGCAATGACAGTGTTTTAATTCAAAGAGCTAGCCTGAGAAAGATATTAGGAGGAAGGTTTCATGTTTTGTATGCCTAAACATATTTTTGTTGTTTTCTTTTCTTTTCTTTCTTTTTTTCCTCTTCTCTGTAAATATTAGTCCTCTTTATTATCAATAATCATTGGCCAAGGCATTTTCTCAAAAAAATGTAATGGGTGCGAGCACTGTTAGGAGGATGAAGAGCTTTTACCTTCATAGATAATGTGTATAATCCTACACCATGACGAAAAATAGAACTGGGCTACACTCAGTCAGAAGGCTTTGCTCGAAACAGATCTTTACAAACTTTTCTTTCTCTATTTTCTTTTCTCATCATAATTCAAGTTGAGCTATTAAACTAATTAATTTAATCATAGAATTCATCCCAATTTTAGTTTTCTATGATGATTTTTCAATTCACATTTAAAAAATTACACGATGCATTTCTCAGTCTCGAAATAGTAGTATTAGCAGAAATTTATGAAACCGTAAAAAAAAAAAAAAAACTTATGGTTTATGCTGAGAGGGTTCTGAAACATTAGGTAATTCACTAATGACCATGATTGAGGTTGCAAGGTTGCAAAATTGCAATATTGACTGCGTATATGGAGCTTTATTGAGCAACAAATCTCAAAATTTACTTGCAATAACTTGAAGTTAGTTCCTAACGAAAATAATTCAACATCAAAGTAGGAAAAAGTAACTTTTATAACTAGGGTTCTTTTTCTTAAAAACACTTTTATTATCAGGATTTCAATCACACTAAGAAAGTGGGTCCAAAAGTTTTTTAGAAGTAAATAAATGCTTTATTAATGCTGCACCAATACAACAAGATAGTGTAAAATACAAGCATTATAAGTAAAGAAAACAACAATGCTAAAAACTAAATTTCACACAAACAAAATCAACATTCTTCAAGATTTAAGTCGGAAAATCCAGATTTTATCAATGAAAGTGGGTCCAAAATTTATAGCAACATTATAGACAAGAAAATTACTTAAAAAGAAAAAGAAAAAGAAAAAGAAAAAGTAGCATAACCGATAAATATAAAAGGAAAATTGTGTCAAGGTCCCAAAGTCCAAAACTTCATGTCTTTGACCTCAACCTTTTTCCCATGTGATTCAGCCCCAAAAGCATCCCAAAATCACCTTTGCACATTTTTGGTCATAGGTCATGTCAACCATAAGCATGGAGAGAGAGAAAAAGCAAAGGCAAAATACCCTTGCTCCTCCATTCATTTTTTAGATCGATGCCATGACTCCTTCTTCCTCCTCTCTCTCCTAACTCATCTCCTTCCTCCTCTCCCCATCTTTCTTCTTTTTCTCTAAGACACCGACATCCTCCCTCCACCACGCCGATCTTGAGTCGCACTCGACCATATTTTTCGACCCTAAAGTGAAGAGATGGCAAAGAACACCCCGGATGAGGCGGAGAGCCCAGCTTTTGTTCGCTGCTGGCAGACTGGCCCTTTCCGCTGCTAAGGGGCCCACAGCAAATTATTTGCTCTTAGACCTCCTGCCTACCCGCCAATCTTAGTCAGGCTACCATATTTTTCGACACTAAATAAGAGATGGCAAAGAACACTGGCTGGATGAAGCAGAGCCCACTGTTTTCTGGCAAGAACCCTGCTCATTAAGTTTATTTGTTATAGTTGGTTCATGCAGCTCATGTCTGTTCATGCATAGTTTGGTTATGTTAATTATTTTGGTTCATGTTAAGTCTATTTTGGTTCATGTTAAGTCTATTTCAACTTAATTTTAAGTCTAATTTCATGTTAAATTCAATTTAATTCATGTTAAGTCTAATTTAATTCAATTAAAGAGCCAAAATGCCATTATCTCCTCTATATGTTTTCATGTTAAGTCTAAAATTAGATCTGACATGAAACATGTTAAGTCTATTTCAACTTAATTTTAGGTTCAATTTCATGTTAAATTCAATTTAATTCATGTTAAGTCTAATTTAATTCAATTAAAGACGCCAAAATGCCCTTTTTATCTCTATATTTCATGTTAAGTTCTAAAATTTAGCACTTAACATGAACCGGACAAATTAATATGAACCAAGTTAGACTTAACATGAACCAAAATAGACTTAACATGAACCAAGTTTGAATTAACATGAACCAAGTTGGATTTAACATGAATAAAATAGATTTAACATGAACCAAGTTAGACTTAACATGAACCAAAATAGACTTAACATGAACCAAAATAGACTTAACATGAACCAAGTTGGATTTAACATGAACCAAGTTGGATTTAACATGAACCAAGTTAGACTTAACATGAACCAAAATAGACTTAACATGAACCAAGTTAGACTTAACATGAACCAAGTTAGACTTAACATGAACCAAAATAGACTTAACATGAACCAAAATAGACTTAACATGAACCAAAATAGACTTAACATGAACCAAGTTTGAATTAACATGAACCAAGTTGGATTTAACATGAACCAAATTAGACTTAACATGAACCAAAATAGACTTAACATGAACCAAATTAGACTTAACATGAACCAAGTTAGACTTAACATGAACCAAGTTGGATTTAACATGAACCAAGTTAGACTTAACATGAACCAAAATAGACTTAACATGAACCAAGTTTGAATTAACATGAACCAAGTTGGATTTAACATGAATAAAAATAGATTTAACATGAACCAAGTTAGACTTAACATGAACCAAAATAGACTTAACATGAACCAAAATAGACTTAACATGAACCAAGTTAGACTTAACATGAACCAAAATAGACTTAACATGAACCAAATTAGACTTAACATGAACCAAGTTAGACTTAACATGAACCAAGTTAGACTTAACATGAACCAAGTTAGACTTAACATGAACCAAGTTAGACTTAACATGAACCAAGTTAGACTTAACATGAACCAAGTTAGACTTAACATGAACCAAGTTAGACTTAACATGAACTAGTTAGACTTAACACATCCCGGGTTTAAGTCCAGCCATCTGTGTTAGGTCTAATTTGGTTTGTGTTAAGTCCACTTTCAACATTGAATTTCCTACGTAACTGAACCCGCCATTCGTTACCGCCTTCTGACTCTTCCGCTGCTAGTAAGAACGCTACGCTGCAAGGAGGAAGAGGAGTAGGGGAAATGGAGGAGATGAAGCTGCTTCGACGCGTAATAATATTGATACGGACGCAAAGGGTATATGGTTACTACCGCTGGGGAGGAACATGCTGGAGGCTGCGATGGAGAACGAGAATGTCGTTAATACTGGCGGTGAGGACGGAGGTTTCCGGGTCGCTAAGATGGAGAAGCTGCTGCTTGACGACTGGAGAGGGAGATGGGACAAGGAGGATGGAGAGGAGAGGAGACGGAGAGGATGGAGAGAGGAGAGAGATGGGTTACGACTAAGAAGACAGAAGAGGGAAACACGGGCATTGGGATCTAGAAAAAAAAGAATGGAGAAGACAAGAGATTTTGGGCTCTTTGTTTATTTTTCTCCCACGCTTAGTCGGGATGCACCTGCGACCAAAGTGCAGCCAAGATTTGACGCTTTTACTGAATCACACGAAAAGCTGCCATGGCGATAATGGTGTTTTGGACTTACACACTTTTTCCAAAAAGGAGATTAGGATGAAAGAGCGAAGTATTCCCATAAAAAATTATCAATAATCATTGGCCAAGGCATTTTCTCAAAAAAAAATGTAATGGGTGCGAGCACTCGTTAGGAGGATGAAGAGCTTTTACCTTCATAGATAATGTGTATAATCCTACACCATGACGAAAAATAGAACTGGGCTACACTCAGTCAGAAGGCTTTGCTCGAAACAGATCTTTACAAACTTTTCTTTCTATTTTCTTTTCTCATCATAATTCAAGTTGAGCTATTAAACTAATTAATTCTAATCATAGAATTCATCCCAATTTTAGTTTTCTATGATGATTTTTCAATTCACATTTAAAAAATTACACGATGCATTTCTCAGTCTCGAAATAGTAGTATTAGCAGAAATTTATGAAACCGTACCAAAAAAAAAAACTTATGGTTTATGCTGAGAGGGTTCTGAAACATTAGGTAATTCACTAATGACCATGATTGAGGTTGCAAGGTTGCAAAATTGCAATATTGACTGCGTATATGGAGCTTTATTGGAGCAACAAATCTCAAAATTTACTTGCAATAAATTGAAGTTAGTTCCTAACGAAAATAATTCAGCATCAAAGTAGGAAAAAGTAACTTTTATAACTAGGGTTCTTTTTCTTAAAAACACTTTTATTATCAGGATTTCAATCACACTAAGAAAGTGGGTCCAAAAGTTTTTTAGAAGTAAATAAATGCTTTATTAATGCTGCACCAATACAACAAGATAGTGTAAAATACAAGCATTATAAGTAAAGAAAACAACAATGCTAAAACTAAATTTCACACAAACAAAAATCAACATTCTTCAGTAGTTAAGTCGGAAAATCTAGATTATCAATGAAAGTGGGTCCAAAATTTATAGCAACATTATAGACAAGAAACGTACGGAAAAAAAAAGAAAAAGAAAAAGTAGGATGACCGATAAATATAAAAAAAGTAGATTAGGATGAAAGAGCGAAGTATTCCCATAAAAAAATTATCAATAAATTCTAATTGATCACGTTACCAAAACGCACAAATATGTCTCAAAAATAATAATAAAAGGAAAGGAACAAAAGAACCAAGGTTTTTGGCCCAGTCCATCCCGGGCCAATACTAGATAAAGCCCATTATCTTCCTCAGTTGTTAAAATACCAAATCGATCAGTCTCAAATCCAATCAGAACTCTTCTGATTCTCTCTAGAGTTCTCATCAAAGGAGTCATCTTTCTCTATTTTCTTTTCTCATCATAATTCAAGTTGAGCTATTAAACTAATTAATTCTAATCATAGAATTCATCCCAATTTTAGTTTTCTATGATGATTTTCAATTCACATTTAAAAAATTACACGATGCATTTCTCAGTCTCGAAATAGTAGTATTAGCAGAAATTTATGAAACCGTACCAAAAAAAAAAAAAAACTTATGGTTTATGCTGAGAGGGTTCTGAAACATTAGGTAATTCACTAATGACCATGATTGAGGTTGCAAGGTTGCAAAATTGCAATATTGACTGCGTATATGGAGCTTTATTGGAGCAACAAATCTCAAAATTTACTTGCAATAACTTGAAGTTAGTTCCTAACGAAAATAATTCAACATCAAAGTAGGAAAAAGTAACTTTTATAACTAGGGTTCTTTTTCTTAAAAACACTTTTATTATCAGGATTTCAATCACACTAAGAAAGTGGGTCCAAAAGTTTTTTAGAAGTAAATAAATGCTTTATTAATGCTGCACCAATACAACAAGATAGTGTAAAATACAAGCATTATAAGTAAAGAAAACAACAATGCTAAAACTAAATCTCACACAAACAAAATCAACATTCTTCAGTATTTAAGTCGGAAAATCCAGATTTTATCAATGAAAGTGGGTCCAAAATTTATAGCAACATTATAGACAAGAAAATTACGAAAAAAGAAAAAGAAAAAGAAAAAGAAAAAGTAGCATAACCGATAAATATAAAAAGGAAAATTCAAGGTCCCAAAGTCCAGTCCTGGCAATTTCAACCTTTTTCCCACATCCAATTCCAAAGATCCCAAAATGCATCAGACCCTCCTTTTTGGTCATGAGTGCATGCCAACTAAGCATGGAGAGAGAAAAAGAAACAAAAGACCCCAAAATACCCTTGTCTCCTCCATTCATTTTTTAGATCGATGCCATGACTCCTTCTTCCTCCTCTCTCTAACTCATCTCCTTCCTCCTCTCCCCATCTTTCTTCTTTTTCTCTAAGACACCGACATCCTCCCTCCACCACCGCCGATCTTGAGAAGACTCTACCATATTTTTCGACACTAAAGCGAAGAGATGGCAAAGAACACTACGGATGAGGCTGAGAGCCCAGTTTGAAGTTCGTTGGCGATGACGGGCCTCTTCCCGCGTCGTTGGAAGGGGGCCCACAAGCAAATTAGCGGGCTCTTAGACCCTCCGGTGACACCGCCAATCTTAAGTGTACACTCCGGCCATATTTTTCGACACTAAAGCGAAGAGATGGCAAAGAACACTACGGATGAGGCGAGAGCCCACCGGTTCGTTGGCAAAGAACCTTGCCTATGTTAAGTCTATTTTGATTCATGTTAAGTCTATTTTGGTTCATGTTAAGTCTAACTTGGTTCATGTTAAGTCTATTTTGGTTCATGTTAAATTATTTTGGTTCATGTTAAGTGCAACTTTGGTTCATGTTAAGTCTATTTCAACTTAATTTTAAGTCTAATTTCATGTTAAATTCAATTTAATTCATGTTAAGTCTAATTTAATTCAATTAAAGGCGCCAAATGCCATTATCTCCTCTATATGTTTTCATGTTAAGTCTAAAAATTAGACTTGACATGAAACATGTTAAGTCTATTTCAACTTAATTTTAGGTCTAATTTCATGTTAAATTCAATTTAATTCATGTTAAGTCTAATTTAATTCAATTAAAGGCGTAAAATGCCCTTATCTCCTCTATATTTTTCATGTTAAGTCTAAAAATTAGACTTAACATGAACGGGTTGCACTTAATATGAACCAAGTTAGACTTAACATGAACCAAAATAGACTTAACATAAAACAAGTTTGAATTAACATGAACCAAGTTGGATTTAACATGAATAAAAATAGATTTAACATGAACCAAGTTAGACTTAACATGAACCAAAATAAACTTAACATGAACCAAAATAGACTTAACATGAACGGGTTGCACCTAACATGAACCAAGATGGACTTAACATGATCCAAGTTAGACTTAAGATGAACCAAAATGAACTTACATGAACCAAGTTTGAATTAACATGAACCAAATTAGATTTAATATGAATAAAAATAGATTTAACATGAACCAAATTAGACTTAACATGAACCAAAATAGACTTAACATGAACCAAGTTTGAATTAACATGAACCAAGTTGGATTTAACATGAACCAAATTTGACTTAACATAAACTAAAATAGACTTAACATGAACAAAATAGACTTAACATGAACGGGTTGCACCTAACATGAACCAAGATGGACTTAACATGATCCAAGTTAGACTTAAGATAAACCAAAATGGACTTAACATGAACCAACTTTGAATTAACATGAACCAAGTTGGATTTAACATGAATAAAAATAGATTTAACATGAACCAAGTTAGACTTAATATGAACAAAATAGACTTAACATGAACCAAAATAGACTTAACATGAACCAAGTTAGACTTAACATGAACCAAAATAGACTTAACATGAACCAAATTAGACTTAACATGAACCGGCCAAATTAGACTTAACATGAACCAAGTTAGACTTAACATGAACCAAGATGGACTTAACATGATCCAAGTTAGACTTAAGATAAACCAAAATGGACTTAACATGAACCAAATTAGACTTAACATGAACCAAGTTGGATTTAACATGAATAAAAATAGATTTAACATGAACCAAGTTAGACTTAATATGAACAAAAATAGACTTAACATGAACCAAAATAGACTTAACATGAACCAAGTTAGACTTAACATGAACCAAAATAGACTTAACATGAACCAAATTAGACTTAACATGAACCAAATTAGACTTAACATGAACCAAGTTAGACTTAACATGAACCAAGTTAGACTTAACATGAACCAAATTAGACTTAACATGAACCAAGTTAGACTTAACATGAACCAAGTTAGACTTAACATGAACCAAATTAGACTTAACATGAACCAAGTTAGACTTAACATGAACCAAGTTGGATTTAACATGAACCAAGTTGGATTTAACATGAATAAAAATAGATTTAACATGAACCAAGTTAGACTTAACATGAACCAAAATAGACTTAACATGAACCAAGTTGGATTTAACATGAACCAAGTTGGATTTAACATGAACCAAGTTGGATTTAACATGAACCAAGTTGGATTTAACATGAACCAAATTAGACTTAACATGAACCAAGTTAGACTTAACATGAACCAAGTTGGATTTAACATGAACCAAGTTGGATTTAACATGAACCAAGTTGGATTTAACATGAACCAAGTTGGATTTAACATGAATAAAAATAGATTTAACATGAACCAAAATAGACTTAACATGAACCAAGTTGGATTTAACATGAACCAAGTTGGATTTAACATGAACCAAGTTGGATTTAACATGAACCAAGTTAGACTTAACATGAACCAAGTTGGATTTAACATGAACCAAGATGGACTTAACATGAACCAAGTTAGACTTAACATGAACCAAGTTGGATTTAACATGAACCAAGTTAGACTTAACATGAACCAAGATGGACTTAACATGAACCAAGTTGGATTTAACATGAACCAAGTTGGATTTAACATGAACCAAGTTGGATTTAACATGAACCAAGTTGGATTTAACATGAACCAAGTTAGACTTAACATGAACCAAGATGGACTTAACATGAACCAAGTTGGATTTAACATGAACCAAGTTGGATTTAACATGAATAAAAATAGATTTAACATGAATAAAAATAGATTTAACATGAACCAAGTTAGACTTAACATGAACCAAGTTGGATTTAACATGAACCAAGTTAGACTTAACATGAACCAAGTTGGATTTAACATGAACCAAGTTGGATTTAACATGAATAAAAATAGATTTAACATGAACCAAGTTGGATTTAACATGAACCAAGTTAGACTTAATATGAACAAAAATAGACTTAACATGAACCAAATTAGACTTAACATGAACCAAGTTGGATTTAACATGAACCAAGATGGACTTAACATGAACCAAGTTGGATTTAACATGAATAAAAATAGATTTAACATGAACCAAGTTGGATTTAACATGAACCAAGTTGGATTTAACATGAATAAAAATAGATTTAACATGAATAAAAATAGATTTAACATGAACCAAGTTAGACTTAATATGAACAAAAATGTCTCAAAAATAATAATAAAGGAAAGGAACAAAGAACCAAGGTTTTTGGCCCAGTCCATCCCGGGCCAATACTAGATAAAGCCCATTATCTTCCTCAGTTGTTAAAATACCAAATCGATCAGTCTCAAATCCAATCAGAACTCTTCTGATTCTCTCTAGAGTTCTCATCAAAGGAGTCATCTTTCTCTATTTCGATTTGAATCCCTCGATTTCAAACCCTAAACCCCATCAAAGCGTCCCCTAATTCGCATTAGTAAGCGCCTCCACCTAGGGTTTTAGCTAATCAGTTGAATTATGTTTTTCTCTTCGAAATTTGTTGTATCGATTCTTGTAGATGCAAATTACTGATCTCTCTCTCTCTCTCTCTCTCTCTCTCTCTCTCTCTCTCTCAATTTTGTGTTTTTTAAAATTTGGCAGGTTTATTTTGGGACTAAGTGAAGATGGGTATCATCGAGAAGATCAAGGAAATTGAAGCCGAAATGGCTCGCACACAAAAGAATAAAGCCACAGGTTTCCTTTTGAAATTTCAATTTTTTAAAAAGAATGTTGTGTGACTGATAACTTTGTTAAGCTTTGCTTAATTCTTTTTATTTGTAAGAAGTGTAAAAGCTGCAATTGCAATAGAGAAATGAATCAAAGGATTAAAGTTACTCGCAAGCATATTTTTCACCCTAAAGGCACATGAATTGTTTTCATCCATGTAGCTATATATCAATAGTGACCATCTTTGTAAAATCTTTGATTGCTTTGATCCATATTCATTTAGGTCTACTCTAAGTTCTCATTGTTACATTACCTTTATTATATTTCTTCCTGTAACGGGCACACTTACTGGTCATTGTTCAAGTTAGCCCTCGGTATGCGCTTTCATCTGATCACAAATTTTGGGCTTGTTGTTTTTTTATTTGCGCAAATAAATCTCGTATATTCTTTCTTCAAGCATTAAACCCTGAGTAGTTTTATCCACTGACCTCCATCACTCTTCATCTATGGCTTTCTATCCATCCACATCTTTTGCCTCTTCAACTGAATAGCATTCTGGAGCAGGCATCCCCTACATTTGTTTTGACAGTGTAAGTCCTAGAAGAGTTGAATTGTGATCCAGTCCTCTTGAACTACTTCCATTCAAGTGACGTGAACCCTTAAAGGACAGTCATGATTCCAAGTTTTTAACAGCAGGAAGCCTTGTTGTTTTCACAATGCTAAACATTAGCAACTGTGTGAATAGTAAATACTAAATACATTTTATCTGCATGTTGAACAGTTAAGGTGATCCATCTAAAGAGCAATAGCTTCCGAGTTTCCTTCTTGCAGAAAGACATGTGCACACCCCACATGTTATACATTTTGTATGTATGCAAATATGCATGCTGTGTTGCTTGGCTTTTTTTTATTGAGTTGTTTCCATTGAGTTATTCGAAGAGTTTAGCATTATTGTAGATTTATTTTTTATATTTTGTTTCTACGCTGTATGCTAATTTCTCTTTCATGCAGAGTACCATCTTGGGCAACTCAAGGCAAAGATAGCAAAACTAAGGACACAATTGTTAGAGCCTCCAAAGGTATTCATATATTACCTTATTGTCCTTTTTAATAATGATAGTGTGCATATATTATTATTAGATCTAACTTACCAAAAGTTATATTTATGATATGTGCTAGACTACTAGTACTTGTGTATGTGGGTTCTTAGTATATGAATGAAGTAAATTATTTTTTGTTTTTTTTTCTTTTTGCATTTTCTGTATGGTTTGCATTCTTTCTGCCTTTCATGTTCACTAACAAATGCCCACGTTTATAATTGTTTGAATATTTAATTTATTGTCTGATAGGGCTCTAGTGGTGCTGGAGATGGTTTTGAAGTTACAAAGTTTGGGCATGGTCGTGTTGCATTGATTGGATTTCCCAGGTCCCACTTCTATCTTCAGTGGTTTATTCATACTTCATCAATTCTCTTAAAGTTAACATTTCTACCACTATGCTGACATGATAATATAACCCCATGTTTTTACAACTTTACATATAAAAGGTGTTTCCATTAAAAGGAAAAATCAACACCATAGTTGAACAATGAATATAGGTAGAATTAATATCTGAAGTTCAAAATAATAGTAGAAATAAAATAAAGAATTTGAAGCCTTTGTATAGGCTGCTCTTTGTAGGTGATATGAATGTATATGAAAGTCTGTATAGGTTGCTCTCTTAATAGATGATAACCTATATGGAAGTCTCAAGTCATGTAGGTTGCTCTTTGTGCGAACTTCCTAGCTATTCTGAGATATGCCTTTTTTTTGGGAATTATTGTGTAGATGTCTTGTTCTCAACTTTTCAGTGGTACCACACGACCTGCTTATAGTTTAAGGCAGTTTTTGACTGAATATTGCTATTAATTTTCTGGACCAAACTAATTTATTTGAGAGATAAAAGGAGCAATTTTGGGGTTATTTCTAGGATCTAGCCCTTCATACAGGCTGATTGGGTACTGTCAGTTTAGGATAAGATGGAGATTGAAGCTTGAAATGTTCCTTTTTGAAAAGAGGAGGAGGGTTGAGATTTTTTTGTGGGTCGAGAAAAACTGAAGTATGCATTGATTATAATATTTGTATAGTATGCCAAATAAAAAGTCAAAAAGAAAATGGACATGGATTTGTGTTGCTAAGGTATTTTAATATTAGGATGGTTTAGATATTGAACTACATGGATTAAAATCTTAAGAAGAGGAGGTTTTTTTCCCCTTTGAGAATGTTAAGTAGGGTCCCTCTTTATCTTAAGAAGACGAGTTTTTTTTTCCTTTCTGAATCCTCCTTTGCCTTTGGGGAAAGGCATCATTTCTAGTCTAATGTGAAAGAAGCTTGACTAGGCACAGTGACTGATGATATTTTTCACTCATGAAAAGAAGAAGGGAAATTGAGGAAGGACCTAAAGACACACATACGACCAGCTGCTCTGCATAATAAATGCTCAAGTATTTACATAGTCTTCCTTAATATCTTTTCGACTCTCTGTTTGACCTTTGCAAAACAAGTACTGTTATATGCTAATTCTATTGAATGAGTGCTTAGCACTATGAGTCAATTTAATTAACCTAAATACCAGACCAAATTATCCCTAGGATTTCTAACAATAAGCTACCTCTTTTTATTTGCAGAGTTCTTTGTGTTTATATTTGCATGGCATATTATTAACACATTGAGTTTTACTTACATTAACAGTCCTATTTGAAAAAAAAAAACTCTTTCAAGTCTAGAGCTATAATTCTAAAGTTCTCTCCTTTCACTTTGGGCAGTGTGGGGAAGTCAACACTATTAACAATGTTAACGGGAACACACTCAGAAGCTGCATCCTATGAATTTACCACGCTTACCTGCATCCCTGGGATTATTCACTATAATGACGCCAAAATCCAATTACTTGATCTTCCTGGAATTATTGAAGGGGCCTCTGAGGGAAAGGGTCGTGGTAGACAGGTATCAATCTTTATTACTTTTTGCTAAATCCCTTAATTTATTAGTTATTTACGCAGAAACAGAAACTATCTTGCTTTATTGTGTACACTATTTTCTTCTTGGTGCCTTGTGATTTTATTTATTTCTTTTAGGCACCTGCTCACTAACTAGTTGGGGTACAAATAATTGGTAGCAACCATCTAGTATGTTCCATATTGATCATTCTAAAATTGAGCCGTGAATCATAACAGCTGTCACAATTGATGTATTTTTTAATAATAGTAACCTGAAGCAAACCAAATTTAAACCTTAGTCATTTGATGGTTGCTACCAATTTTGAAACTAACGATAACGCATAACTTAAAGCTCGCCTCTCGGTAATGTAAAACGTAAAACAACATAACATAGAACGCAGGTTATATGTCTTATCATTTATTTAAATATTTAATAAATACAAAATTAACAATGATTTTAATAGATACAATCATCACAATTATCAAATAAATCATCACAAGAATAATGACATCACTAAAAGAAGTCATCAAGGCTTAACAAACAATTTAAAAGTAGATATTTATCTATTTCCAGTTCTAAACAAAGAAAATAGCCTGAAATCTCTATGATAATTTACGGATAAAAGATGGGTTTGCCACAAAAATATAATAAGCACTACATAATAGATTGAACTTACTCGTTCTGCAGTATATTCTCATACAAGCAAGAGCAAAAGTGATTAAGTTAATTGTTGATAGTTATCTTTTTGTTTTTTATACCTAGAGACCAATTTGATTTTAGTTTTCTTACGCAGGTCATTGCGGTTGCAAAGTCATCTGACATTGTGTTGATGGTTCTTGATGCTTCAAAAGTAAGTTTTGTATATATTTTGTTCTTGTAGAAATTCTTCACTGAAAGCACATTCTGTTGTTCACTTTACAAAGAAACAGAGTCCAATATCTAGTTTTTTAAATTTATTATTATTATTATCATTGTTATTATTTTTTAATTTTTACACTTCATATAGTTGTCTGTGTTTGCTGTAATTTACAAACTGAATACAGTTAATCATGTTCCATTTCGGTAATTTCTCATGTGTATTTTAGGAGCTCTTTCTTGAAACTGGAAGCAGAATGCATCTAGACTATGGCACTTTTTATGTTTCACATTTTGAGGAATTAACTATGTCATGGGCGTTTATTTTATGACTATTGGTATTTTTTTTCTGCGAGTCTGTGTATGCTTTTGTGATTCTTTCTCATATTTTTGGGTTGGGGGGGAGGGATGTTTTTCCACTTTCCATGATCTCATTTTGCTAACTGCATTGCACCTGACATAGACTCCTTAATGAACCTCGTATGCAGCCTTTATATTCAAACAATTGTGTCCCTATGTGCATATAGGGGAAAAAAATTATTTCCTAGACTTTCTGATAGTCAACATAAGTCAATTTCCATTTGTTTTGGCTGTACAATTATTTGGCTACTTTTTCTAGTCTAGGTATGCTGTGCATTGAGTTTCAGGGGTAAAATCTAGGTTGTTAACTTTCTAGTTCTTTATCTTTTATTTTCTAATGTGTAAGATGCCTTCAGAGCGAGGGGCACCGACAAATACTAACAAGAGAATTGGAGGCTGTTGGGTTGCGTTTGAACAAGAGGCCCCCTCAAGTAAGCTTTTATTTCCTTTTATTTGTAAGATGCCTTTGGTCATTGTTCATTGCCTTTGACTTTAGACTCCTTCAATGCCCATTATTCTTTAGAGAAATAGTAGAAGGGATGATTTTCTTTTCTTCATTATAAAAGAAAATGTCGAGAATTCTTTTTTTCCCATCAAAGGTAACATATTTTTCCTATTTGGTTGACTCCAGATTTATTTCAAGAAGAAAAAGACTGGTGGTATTTCCTTCAATAGCACTTGCACATTGACACATGTTGATGAGAAACTTTGCTACCAAATCCTTCATGAATACAAGATCCATAATGCAGAGGTACTCCATTCCTGTTCTTACTTATCTATGAGTATAAATATATATCAAATTTCTTCATCTTAGTATTATAAGTACTTGTTTGTTACTTCCATGAGTAATGCTTCACTGTGCTTCATGAATGTTTTCATGAACTTTGTTCCTTCACGATTGGTACTGAGAAGAATGATTTGTGTTTCTTATCAGAGTAAATACACTTTATCTTTGATTCTAATCGTGCTGATTGTTCTGTAGCTATTATTTCGTGAGGATGCTACAGTTGATGATCTAATTGATGTCATAGAGGGAAACCGCAAGTACATGAAGTGTGTTTATGTCTATAACAAGATTGATGTCATTGGTATTGATGATGTAGACAGACTGGCCAGGCAGCCTAATTCAGTTGTCATCAGCTGCAATCTGAAGGCAGGTTTCTATTTTTGCTTTTTTCTCTTTGATTGTTTACATTTGCTCTACCAGTAATTCCAGCTTTCTCTTATAAGAGTTCTTCTCTTTGAGTCCAATTATTTTTTATTAGTGCTGATCTGATCTAAGAGTTAAGTCCAAATTATGATTTGTTAATTCCTTGACTAAATTACTACTAAGATGAAAGTAAGCTGAAAAAATCTTTCATTTGTTCCATGCTGTGTTGCAGCTTAATTTAGATAGATTACTGGCAAGAATGTGGGAGGAGATGGGTCTTGTGAGAGTTTATTCAAAGCCACAGGGCCAGCAACCAGATTTTGATGAACCTTCTGTACTTTCCACGGCAAGTTTATATTGTTCTCTCTACCTAAATGCACATACCCATACCTGGGATTTTGATTGTCAAGATTCCAGCTTCTCATGATTTATCTGTGTGGTTTACAAACAGGATAGGGGTGGATGCACGGTAGAAGACTTCTGCAATCATATACACAGGAACTTGTTGAAGGATGTAAAATATGTGCTTGTATGGGGAACCAGTGCGAAGCATTACCCTCAGCACTGTGGGCTTGCCCATAATCTTCATGATGAGGATGTTGTTCAGATAGTAAAGAAAAAGGTATGTGTTTACATCAATTGGACCAATTACTTGAATCCACTTCTTTGATTTTCTGATGGGACTTGGTCCAAATAACATGTTTCATGTTTTAGCCTACCTTTATATTGCAAAACCTCCTTGTTGCATATACCTTCCCATAGTTTCTCGTGGTTACCTGCCTTTATATCTGCAACACTAGTAAGTTAGTTTCAGCCTTGAATTTAGTGATAAGAAATTTTAGAAAGTGTACATCAATTAAAAAAAAAAAAAACACAACTATCAGAGATTTTACTTCATGGAGGCATGGCCAAAATCCTATAATAGTGTACTCATAATTTCATTATCACCCTTTCAGGAGAAGGAAGATGGAGGGAAAGGTCGCTTCAAATCTCATACAACTGGTCCTGCTCGTATATCTGACAGAGAGAAGAAGGCTCCCCTTAAAACATGATTTTTCCTGTATTCTTTTCTTATTTCATGTGGAGCTGTCTCATTCCCCGAGGCTAAAATATCTGCAAGTTTCTGAATGAGGAGTAATTTATCAAATGCATACACCTGTGATGGAGGTAATTTGAGAAAACTGAATTCAGTTGTCGAACACCTCCAGAAATAGAAAATAGTAAGTTTTGGTATCGTGTCAGTGTTTGTATCCTACACTGCTATAAGAAGTCCAGAACCTGTACCCTATTATGTTTGTTTACCTTGTTTTATTCAGAGTTATGTGATCAGTTTACTGTGAAATATTCGAATAATGTCGTGGCATCCCTTTGTTGTCTTTGTTCGACCTTGTTTTAAATGATCTCTAGAGAAAGCAAAACATGGTTTTGGCTTTGCTACTGAACTTACCTTATAATTTTATGTCCTGTGTGGACTCTTAAAATTTGTTGTTCTAAATTGTTTGTGGGCTTATTTACAAAAAGCTATGAAGTTTTGAGAATTTGTTAAAAGTGCTGCATGATTATTCAAGTTACGAGTATCAGAAAAGTTTCAAACTCATTGCTTGCAGCAGCTGAAAAATAGTGTTATCTGGTGCCAGCTATGAATTCAACTCGCCATATGGATGCATGCATATAGATACAAGTAAATAAAGCATTGAAGGAGGAAGTTTATTGTAATTATTTTTCTCCTTTTCTTTTGGTGGAGAACTATAGCATCATCTTCCTTACTTCATAAAGAAGTAAATTGCCACTGCTCATTGCTGTTGTAGGAAGTCACCAGCATTTAGGATTTCTTTTAGAAAATATTAGTGATATAAATAGAAAAATGAAATATTTTTGTAAATGAAAAGCTTTTAACGCAACGTGGCTTTGAGTTGTATTTTTTTTTGTATCATTAGGGTGTAAGTTATTGTCATCATTCTTTTTTTGAGTAAAGTTATTGTCATTATTTTAAAGCAATTTATATTCATAAAATGATGGTTCTCTATGAAGAAGTGTAGAACTTCTTGCCGGAAAGAAAGGTTTAGCTACCAAATTTGCATCAAACTCTTGAGTTTTTCCCCTTTATTTTAAACTATTTCGATCTTTATTTCTATGCTTAACCCTACCTAGATCCATTGTGTGCCTTATCAATAATATCCTCTTTAGTTCATCAAGCTCAGTAAGTCCTTTTAGGTGCGAAAATATTTTTGTTTGCTAATTGCAAGAGTTGAATTCAAACCAGCCACAATCAACTATCGTTCATTTACTATTGATCAATGTCAACATCAAACAGTTGCTCTAGCCTTAATGTAATCTTTAAAGAGTAACCTTAATTAGTGGGCTTGGAAAAATCAATACGTAAGCTTGTTTCTCCCTGAAAATTGAGTAAGGGGAAACCTTAAAAGGTTACGCTTATTCCATTCAAAGTGTGAAATTACAATGCAGGGATCTCCTATATATACAATCATTATAATAAATATTTTCAAGAAAAATATCAATCCTATCATTCAACTTTTCAAACTGACTTTTGCATATTTGCATATTTTGTAATTTTCCCCCCTAAGCTAACCCGTATTATTCTATAATATATAACACCATATTCTCAGTTGTTTTTGGTTTTTCCAAATTTTAACTCTCAAAAGACAGAGTTTTAATAAGAGTTAGTGATAAGTGTACCGAACAATTAATGCAAAAACAACATAAGTCAAGGGCTTCCATGCAAAACAACCCCTATAACCTTCTCTCTCTTTATCTCAGCTAAATTCTCCAACTAAAAATTCCCCCATAAATATCCCCAAATTAACATAAGTCAAGGGTTTTCGTACAAAACACACAGCTATCTCCTCTCTCTCTCTCTCTCTCTCTCTCTCTCTCAACTCTCCACCGAGTTTCCAGTCCAAATCTCTTCCTCAATCCTCTCCGGATCTAAAGCGAAATGAACCCAAACACAGCCACAATGTCCTCCCCCTCAAAATCCCTAACCAAAACCCTACTAATCTACGTAACCCTAGCTCTCCTCCTCCTGCTCCTCCTCTCCTCTCACTCCCCCTCCAATTCCCGCCACCGCCACCGCCGCCTCAAGCTCCGCCCTCTCACCACCACCGCCTCCTCCTCCTCCTCAAACCCTCACTCCCCAATCCCCTTCGATCCCATCATCTCCGACATCGAGCAGCACCGCGAGGACCGCCAATGGGAGCGAGACCACTTCGGCCTCGATCACGCCCCGGCCGACGAGGCCCAGCCCGAGTGGGAGGACTTCATGAACGCCGAGGACTACATCAACGACGAGGAGAGGTTCAATGTTACCCACCGGATTGTGCTGCTTTTTCCGAGGATCGACGTGGGGCCTGCTGATGGGTTCGTGACCGCCGAGGAGCTGGCGCAGTGGAACGTGCAGCAGGCGATGAGGGAGGTGATGAGGAGGACGCAGAGGGAGATGGAGCTTCATGACAAGAATAAGGATGGGTTTGTTGCGTTTAAGGAGTATGAGGCGCCGAGTTGGACGTCGACTTTCGGGGGTAAAAGTCTTAGCCTTGTTGCATCTTTTGGCTGTTATTTTGATTTGATTTCGTAGAAACCTAGGAGAACTCACCCATAATAGGTAGTAGATTTTAGAGGGAGGGAATTCAAATATCTTATAAGCCCATAATTGATTTTAGAGGTAGAGAACACAAATCTCTTATAAACCCACATTTGACTCCTCCATTTAGTTGAATGCGGTTAAATGGATACCACCATGTTTCCATAGTCTAGGCGCCCATGCCAATGACATCACCCCTTTGGCTTTGTACTGGACTAGTCCAGGACGAACACTGCAATACTGACATCACCGTCCGTTTTGCTCGCTTGCAACCAAGAAAGTGGGGTTGGCTCTTGCCATTGACTACATTTGTAGGTGATCTAGGAGGGGAAAAGCAGCTAGTTGTTAAAAGGTGGGAATCAAAATGATTTATAAACCCACAATTGATTCCCTATTTGGTCACCGTGGGAATAAATGGATCTTAACATGCCATCATGCTTCCTCATTCACCGAGCCCATCCAGCTTGGCATTGTACTAGACTGGTCCTGGACGAACAATGGTGTCACCATTATTGCCTCTTGATTGCAATCGGGAAGATGAGGGATCTAGGAGAACTTACCCCTAAAAACTAGTTGTTTGTGGGACGATATACAAAATTGTTATTGACTCCTCCTTAAATCAATGTGGAACTAAATGAATCCTAACAGATTTTGGTTGGTGGCAGATGAAAATGCTTCAGCTTCTATTGGGTGGTGGAGGGAGGATCACTTCAATGCATCAGACTTGAATGGGGATGGTCTTCTTAATTTGGCAGAGTTCAATGAGTGAGCCTTTTTATAGTGTGGATGTTCTCCCTGTCTAATTTGTGTCAATGTTTTGTGTTGATATTTACTTGGTTATGTTTTTGACCAGTTTTCTACATCCGGCGGATAGTACTAACCCAAAGCTCATTCACTGGTTGTGTGAGGAAGAACTAAGGTGAAACTTCTTTCGGTTCACTTCTTTATATGAGCTTGTGTGTAATTTATATCTTATTTTTCATCATTTAAAAAAAGGATGGAGAGCTTGGAATGATGGTATTAGTCAGCTCATAGTATAAGAAGCAATATTTGGTGAAAATACAAGTTAAAACAATTTTAACTATTGGTAGCATTTAAGGGTAAATATAAAAAGCTAAACATGCTAGTAAAACTGAAGGTTCCAAGTTTGTGGTTGAGAAAGGAGGAGTATGGTTTTTCTTGTGTGTAATATGACATTGCCCTTAAAGAAAATGACTCCTCTTGGAACTTCTGAAAATTTAATTGGTTCTCTTGCTAAAATTTATTGAGAAAGAGAGGGAAGGTTGTATTGTGAAGGGGAAGAGAGGAACTTGGAATCAGAAGGAGCAATGGAGTGAACACCCTTTCTTGTCATGAAAGACAGAAGGTCATAGAAATGAAATCTAGAGGATAAACTTTGGAATATATAGGATGGGATAGAATCAAACTCTTTGTATCTTGTTTTGAGAATAGAAGACTTTCACCTCTGGCTTTCTGTCGTCTTGAACAGTCCTCGAGAGATAAATCTCTAGCCAAACAAGAAACTGGTATTCAGTCACTTTGAGCGCAAGGAACATAGACAAGCATGATTTTTGTTCTCTCGCAAGATAAGAAACAAGTGAGAAGAAGTTTCTTCTTTATATAAATTCATGAAGTAGGTCATAAATGGTCGGAAATAAGAGTGGAAATAAAGGAATTGAATCACAAAATACAACTTGCAGGTAGGGGTTTGCAAGAGCTCGAGCATCATATTTCCATCATAGTTGAGAATTCTGAACCATGCCTCAATGATCACAGTCTGGGTCTGTGGTAACATAAACGGAGACCGCAAGAAATTCTTCAGCTTATTTGTATCTTCTGAACTGAAGCTAAAAATGGAGCAAGAGGTAGTACTTTTTTTTTTTTTTTTAAAAATCCGAGATGGCAAAAATTTGGTACAAAGTGCTGTTCCTCAAGGCTATCGATAGAGGATAGTGTCGCGTAGCGGTGAGGCATCGCTAAGACGATTTGGGACTGCTGCGGCAAAATAGCAGTAAAAAGCGCAAGTCAAATAGCAGTCTAATTTAGATATGTATAAATATTAAAAAAAATCTAGAAAATCTAAACGTGCATATTTGATGATTTAAAGAGATCCTAAACATGAAATAGATATGTAACCGTCACATAATACCGAAGACGACTGGAGGAGTCAAATAGTCGTCGTCTTTGAGAAGATGACCTGAGCGGTGAGAGGACTGCAGTAGGAGTAGCTCACGGCGAGAGGAGGTGAGAGGAAGTGTTGAGGGAGATGCCGGAGATTGTGGGAGACGGCAGGAATACACCGGAAATCACGGAAGGCGGTGGGATGCAGTGGTTGCGGGTCGGGTTTAATTTTAAAATATAAACCTCAAACCGCTTTTAAATAGCGGTCAAAAAGCGGATTTTGCCCGCAATCGCCCGCTATTCCCCCCTATGGCGCGCTATTGGCCACTTTTGCGAGCGAAAAGCGAATATTCCGTAATATGTCACCGCTGTTGGGCGATAGCGTAGTGGGAAGGGACCGCTAACGCTATTAGCGTCGCTATTGCCGTGCTATTTACCGCTATTTATAACAGTGCTGTTACTGCTGTGCTCGTGATACTTAGAATCATGTTAGAGGAGACCTTTAAGCTGACAGCCTGACACTATTCTTAACAAGTGATTACGAGAATGTAATATCTTTCGCGTTGCATAACCATGCTTATAGAGCCGCAGCAAACCAGAAAAAGTTACAACATCATGATTTCCTTGTAATGGCTTGTATTGAAGCTAGTGGAAAATAAAATAAAATGAGACTTTTTGGTTGAAGGTGCTCTTGGAAGCTAAACCCTAACTCATATCACCTCCTCTTTCTCTAATTTGATGCTGGTAGCCTAATCCAAGATTAATCAACCAACTCATAGTTTACACTAAAATTGTGGCTTTTTGAAGGGTTGGGTGGACAAACACGAAAAAATCATATGTTTTGGCTATGGCGTTTGAGAGCAATATTACAGACCCTCGGGGTTTTTGTTAGGATTATTGGGCAATAGGTTAGCATGAGTTAGGTCTAGAGCTAAATTTGGAAGAAAAGAGAACAAGATAGGGATCGAAGAAACGAAGAAGCACAGACAAAACCTATTTGGTTCACACCCATTTTCTAAATTGGGTTAGATTTGTGCACAGCTACGTGGAGTCTTGGTGTTATTGGTAGAGGTAGTAATGGCATTGTGATTACTGTAAGAGTTAGGTAAAGATTAAGTGTTAATATTTGTTTCCTATTTGTATTTAGATTCAGATATTACTTTTTTGTTAAGTATTCAAATATGTTTTGATTAACATTTTATGGGACGTCATTTAGTCATATTGTTAAGTTAATCATGTTTATGTGAGTTTTAAGATGGACGAATGGAAATAAACTAAGAGACATAATGATGAATGAGTACATTGATGTAGATTGATCCCATTCATAATAAATTTGGGGAGAATTTATTGGGATAGTTTGAGCATGTGCAGCAAAGACCATCAAACTAGGATAAATTATGACAATATTTAAAAATACAGTGGGCAAGAACTATAGGCAGCTTTAAGTGAGCATGAATGGAGACAATGAAGAAAGATGTGATAGTAGTTAATTTAACTATCCTTAACTGCTTAACAGACTCAAACGGAAGAAAAGGATTCATCTATGACCTAAAAGAATTTGGGATAAAAACTTGTAGTTGTTATACGTCAGATGAAGCAATGATGCACCCAATTAATGGAAGCGTTGTTTTCTCTGAGGTGGAATTGACTCCAGAATCTCTGGCATCCTGGTCTCATTGGCGCCCAAACAGAAGGGAGCATCCCTCTATCTGAACCGAACTCTCAAATTCATTGTCTGCTTTTTGGCTTGTTTTTATATATCTATGGGACCCTTTTGTTTATCATTAGTAGTTTAATTAAGTGGTTTCTAGTATAATCACCTTTGTAGATGCTGGCTGTTGTCATGTGGATTTGCTTTTGAGGGTTCAAGCATGGGATAGTTATCATCTTTGAATTTGCAACAAAAAATCTTGTACTTCAATTGTCAGATTGAACTTCCAGTTAGAAGTATTCACACTCTGATACTAGAATAAGCCAAAAGATGAGGTATATCAAAAGGTCTAAGTAGAAAAAAGACGTCCTTAGAGGTAAACTTTCTAAGGGTAGAAAATTAGTGGCGTTGTCATTTTGATGGACGACTGTCCGAATTTCAAAATGCATCAGGTTTGTACATAGAATAATTAGGTGCAAGATGGACAAAGCATAGGTAGGATACTAGTAATTGCCCATAGTATAATGGAACTATGTGGAGGTTACTTCAATGTGAAATATCAAATGGAGCAAAGCAACGATGATTTACTTTTTTTGATCCTCATTCTCTAATATATACTGTGGTTAATTCCTAGGGTTACTATTTGAACAAACTAATCAAGCTGTTGATGCACTGATTGATGCATTTTGGGTTTTGGTAGTGTAGGGGTAAATGGGATGCAGGAAATTAGTTATAGAGCTTCTGAAGGTTGCAGCGGGTGTTTAATTTGTAAGTTGATACGTAAAAGCTAAGTATCTTTCCTTTTTTTTTTCTTTTTTCTGATGGACATATCATTTGCATAATTCTGTTAGCTGCCATTTAAAACATGTAGGTGTGCATGCGGGCATGCTGGCTAATTCATTTCTTCTTGTTTTTTCTTGTGTGCTTGTGCATGCTGGCAGATCTTTTTTACATAATAAGGAAGTGTTAATCCTAATAAAATTCTGTCTGAAAAGTTTAAATGCCTGATGTTTCTTTTTCCAGGGAAAGGGATAAAGATAAAGACGGGAAGCTTAACTTTCAAGAGTATTTTCATGGACTATTTGATTCATTACAGAACCATGATGAAGTTCATAATGCATCTGATACTTCAGAAACATCAAATGCTAAAAAGTTATTTCAGGAGCTTGACCTCGACAAGGATGGGTACTCGTTCAGACAGTTTCTTTTAGACTTCAATCCACAAGTGCTTATATAGAGTACTGATGGTAATATCCTTTTCTCAGGTTTTTGTCAGTAGACGAACTAAAACCTGTTATTGGCACACTTCATCCTTCTGAGCATTATTATGCAAAACATCAAGCTGATTATGTGCTATCACAGGTAACAAGAAAGGGAATTTTCTCAACAAACTGTATAGAAAGTGATTTGGATTAGTTTTCACAACAAAATGGTTGAATATATGCAAGGTGTTTGATGTGGTCTGCATGAAAGCAGGGTATCTGGTTAGAAAAGTGGCTATCTTAAACTGGGTTTAAGCTATGCATGGTTCTCAGAACTCGCCTGAACTGGTTGCTATTTCATGGACCTGAAGTATCTTTTTGATTCCCCAGAGCCCTATAAATGACTTTTTCATTCTTTGATATGCTGTGCTGTTTCCACAGTAGTGTGCTTTAGGGTCTGGTTGCATGGAATTGGAATAATGGAATGCCAATATTATTATTTGTCCAAATCACACTTTTTTTCTTATAATTGACAAATTTTAATCCACTCTTTTTATTTTAAAGGATTAAATTTGAATTCTCTTAGACCAAGTATATTTCATCTTTTAGGGCCTGTTTGGCAAACTCCTCTAAACTGGGCTGGGATTGATCCTGGCCCAGTTTTGAGGTAAACAGGCTCTTTTTTGATCCAAGGGAGGGATGAATAAAAAAAAGAACCTGTTTAAATCCCCTTTTTTGGCTTAGAAAAAACTAGGCCAGAGTTGGCCTAGTTTTTGCCAATAAAAAACTATCCCAAAAGTGGACCAGGTTCAGTCCTGGCCTAATTTTAAGGGTGTGTTTGGCAATTCCAAAATAGGATTGAGTTTGAACTAGTTCTTGCCAAGGTTACAGAAAGCGCTAGGCGGTCTAGACGTTGAACCCGACACCTAGAGCCTAGGCGCTAGGCAGAAGCCTAGGCGTTTTCCTATTTTTTTAGTTTTTAATTATAATTATTGATAGTAAATGTCAATGTTATAGAAAGTTTAGGCACTGGACTGACACCTAGGTAGATTTTTTAAGTGGTGGTGGAGGATATTTTGTTCCAAGGTCGGAAGAGATAGAGGAGGTGTTCATAGTTGGAGTTTGGTGGAGGTTCGAGGACGTGGAGGCTGCAATGACGGAAATCATGATCAATGACTAAATGGTACAGTCCATATAGGCAAATTATGCTCTTCTAGGCCCTCCCAAAATATAGGTGGGCAACCTACATACTGCCCAGACGCTAGGCGCTAGGTAGGCAGCCAAGATACGCCTAGGTGGGCTAGGTGGAGGCTTTTTAAAACATTGGTTCTTGCTTAACTAGGTTAGAGTGGGTCCATGAAGAGGTTGGTTAAAAAAAGAACTAGTTTAAGTGCTAAAATTTGAACTAGAAAAAACTAGTTCAAACTTGGCCCAACTTTTGCCAAACTAAAAACAACTTTTTGGACCACACTTGTATCCACTAAAACTTATTCTTTTTAGAGTTGCCAAACACACAGGGTTTGCCAAACACACGACTTGGAAAGAAACCGGTGACTTCATTATGAAGGTAACCATGTACATGTTGATGACTGTAAAAGGCATCATTAAGGAAAAAAGATTGAAGATTTCAAATATATACACTACTGAACAGAAAACTCAGTTGTCAATTACAAGGAATGAAACAGCATGAATTAAAATTTACTTGACTTCCAATTTCATGAATTACATACATGGAGTTGCAACTTAAGGCAACTACATAGATCCTTCAAAGTTGACAGCATTCCTACAGCCATAAGAAGATTAGTTTAAGTTCTGAAATATTCTAATGCCCTGTTGAAATGTACATGAAATAAACACTTAATTCTCAGCAAACTGCACTTAACCATTTTTATTTTCAGCTACTGCTTTTTGCTGCAATTTGGACCTGTTTTTTTTTCTGTTCTGATTGGTCTGATCATTCAGGCGTAGGGATATAGTTGACCTGTTCATGATTTTAGTTTATGGGGCTAAACATTATACATGATATATCAATCTGTTGACCTATTCATTACAATTTGTGTTTATCAGTTGTCAATATGTTAAAATTTACTGTCACCAGGCCTCATGATCATGTATTATTAGAAATATTTCTCAATCCTGCAGGCAGATGCTGACAAGGATGGTCGGCTAAGTTTAAAGGAAATGATTGAACACCCATATGTGTTTTATAGTGCCATTTTCAGCGATGATGATGATGAAGATGGCTTTCATGATGAATTTCGTTAATGGACCCCAGGTTTGTATAAGTTCAACAAAAAAATTATTCTGTTATCGATATATTTTACGGGCTGTAGATAGGCACAGAGCTTCACCAATCACTTCATACTCAGCAAGAATTTAGAACAGAAAGTAGTTGAGAAGTCTTTCAAGTTAGTGTTCTGATAGAAGTCATTTTTGGGTGAGCACTGTCTTTTTCATCCTTTGTTGTAGCTAAATTTCTTGATCTTTAATCCTCAAGCAGATGTTTGGTTCTTGGGACCCCTCTAGATTGTTTTCTCTTGCATAAAAATTCTTTCATGATTGAAGGCCTTGTAGGAAACTCTGAACAGCTTCACTAAGATTTTAAGTTTCAAATTTACTTACCACAGAACGAAGCTGAAAGAAAGATATTTCAAACTTTCAGGAAAAATTCACTAAAATTTTTGGGTAGCTAGAAAGTTAAAGGAAACTACTTTTGCAGCTTTTTTTTTTGTACATCTCTTATACCACTATCCATTCAAAATTTTGTTCTCATGATAAGCAATGTTTTTTGCAGGTCAGAATTTAGCTCACTCCAACTAAAGGTCTGGAATCACTAGGCACATACGCGCTATTCTTTTTTTTTTTTAATTGATTCTAGTTATTATTATGTGGGAAGTTTACCTCTCCAGCATCTGATGATAAATGTAAAATAGAAGAAATACCATGTACCATTTAGATACTCAATCTGTACTATATTGTGGATTATGTTATTAATATTACTTCTTTTAGACATTCTTTTCTCCTGAGTACATGTAATGCTTATGGTGTCGCAACTTTTGGTTTGTGCTATTATGACACCAGAATTATTGGCTAATTGTTGATTGAATCCTAGTGGAGGTTTTCTGACTAGCTACACCCTCTCCAAACTTTTTAGGGGACAATGAACATGTTATCTAATCTACCCTTTTAGTTCATGTTCCTAGTAAGTAATGAATACTTGCTTTGCTTTCACAAGAAAAGTTAGAAAGCACTGGGCCTTGCAGAATCTTAATCTCCTAGGAGGCCACTGCATCTACACACAATTATTACAAAGCATCTTTTATGTATCAGGTTTGAGCTTTCCATTCGAGTGTTTAATTTCCATCCTTGATTGCAACAATTATTCCAGGCTCTCTCTGGATATACACATGAGTTTGGTCTCCTCTGCTCTGATTTGTATTTATATCATGTACAGAGACTTATGATCAACTTTTGTTTTGGGCCACTGATATCCTGAACCAGTGACATTGACACAACCTCTGGATTTATTCCCAGTGTCGAAACTAATGTGCTCATCATCTAGCATGCAATGATCTCTATTTAGAAATCCCTCAACTCTTATCATCTGTCCTTTGCTAGCATTATCAGGTACTCGACCAAGTTATCAGTGAGGTGTTTCAGTCAGATCCTTACAATGTTTCCCTGATTTCACCCTTATTCTCCTGCTCCATGATAATGTGGTGGGGTTCAGCACTCTCTTTATCTTTTTCTGTCCCTTTTAAAAAAGAGGGGGATAAAAAAAAAAAAAAAAAAGAACCAAACAGAGGCTCAACTTAGCTAAGCCTTTTGCTTATATCATTGTACTGTTGAGGTCTGTGCAGATGAGGATAAAAGGTTTGGCTGATTCAAAAGCTACCATCATGAGGAGTCAATATCAAAAGCCTGATTTTAACTGCACATGGTATCTCTGCGTGATGTGTCCTCTGCAGAGAAGCAAAAGTCACAAGTGAGACAGAAGAGAGGTTCAGCTCACCACAAGAACACATGTGAAGGTATCAGGTGGGGCTGAAATCCAAAAGAGAATCCTAAGCTCCATTATTTTCTGCACTGTTTGAATTATATAGTGATGAGCATGCAATCACATGAGTCCTTGTGCTTATTAAACAACGTTTTTTTTGAGGAACCCTTCTTCCTTAATGAGCAAGATTTATATATAGTTGGTACTAAATATTGATGGAAACAAGGTGAAGGGTGTCACTGGCTCATTGGCATTTTGTTCATGTTGAGAATGTTGGCATGTCTGCTTGGGAGGGCACCACTGGAATAAATGGTTTGGCTTGGGTCACCAGCAATATCTTCTTTACATTGTGAAGATATTGTGACACTGGCTTGACCTTTGCCATTAAGGGCTGTTTGGTTGCAGTTTGTTTTTTTTCTTTCCTGTGAGAGGTACTGATAGTGGTGAAATTTTGAGTTTCAAACTTTATCTTGTTTGATTACTTTGTTAAAAAAAAAAACAGGTAATGTGTCATCGATTGTAAAGACGTCACAGTTTTTTCTGAGTAAGCTGGGGAAATTTGTATGGAAAGGTATCAGAGACGATATCAATATCTAATATACAGCTTGTGTCGTAAATACTCAACTTTAATTTGCAAACAAAAAACATCAAAAAACCCTCTTACTCTCTCTTTTTTTGGTGAGCCTCCCAAAGCATTGGGATCCACAGTTGAGTGGAAAGTGGAGAAGCATCACATCGGGCGTTGTCAAGATGAACCGTATATTGGAATCATGCAGATGGTGCTTTTTGATGATTCTATTGCAGGTTGCATGTGAATCTTTTGTTGATATCAGGGAAAGAAAGAGAAGGAAAAAAAAAAAAGAAAGAAAAAAAGAAAGAAAAAACCTAGCTCATTAAAGTATGTACATCTATCATCTAAGCAGTCTCAAACTAATTTAAGTGCTTCAAATCTATAACAATGATCCATATAATAGCTCAAGTAAGCTTCAAACATAGAAAAATATCATCTTTGATAACCTCAAAAATTCTTCATTCTTAACAAATTGATCTTATACAAAGCATGTCTATAGCTGAGAAAGAAAGTTTACTATAAGTGTAATTTTCTTTAAACCATTTCTACATATCAACTTTGCATGAAAGCAAGTCTGCATTAGACATTTGTTTCTGTTACCCTTTCTAGTAAAGGTTTGAACTTTTGTTAGTGTTAGTGAAGTTTATATGACAAATATGAACTTAGGGAAGAATAAAAAATGGGATGGTTTCTAGAAACGCCATGAGCTCAATCAATGAGCCAATCATGTTCATAAGATATGAATAGTTTGATCTCTTGTTCTGTTTATTACCTCCAATAAATCAACACGCATCATGCCACACAGTAGTCAATAAATATTTTTCTAATCTCCAACTTTCTTCTTCCTTTTTTTTTTTTTTTTTGAGAAACTTTCTTCTTCCTTTTTACCAACATAATTATAATAGTTACATTACAAAGTTAAGTCATTACTATGCTCAATTCTCACCATAAAGTTCAATTAGTAGTTGCGATCCTACGAGCCTACAAGCTAAAAGGTTATACTTTCCACTAGCCATCCTTTATTATAGTCCACTTCTCCATGATTGCATGCACCAAATTATAGAGAGACTTTTATTCAATAAAACTTACATACTAACGCTATGGTTAAGCCAAATTAATCAACACCAAAACAAATTAACAAGGATTTCTCTTGTAATTAACAAGGGCGATGAAAGAAAAGAGGAGAGAGAAAGAGAGGGGTGAGAATTTAATTGTGGATATGTGCAGAGGGACAAAGAAAAAGACAGAAAGGCAACGTCAGAGTTGGCTTGGGAGGATGTGGCCTTGAAATGGGTGAAACTGGATACCCCTCCCCCCTCTCCCTCTCTCTCTCTCTCTCTCTCTCTTTTCTGTTCAAGCATCTATCATCTCCCTACTTGATTTTTTTTTTCCTATAGAGAGATATATAATCTCTTAGTGAAGTTTATTTCTCTTATTTAATTTCTTCTATTTCTTAGCCCTTATAGAATTCTTGAAGTTTCAAGGGTCTTGGCGCAACTCGATTTGCTAGTGTAGTAGATCTTGTAAAATTTTCTTATTTATTGAAAAATTTGTTATTTGATGCAAAGTTTTTATTTTAAGTTCTATACATCAAGATCCTACTATAGCGAGTTTTAATCCTTTGAGTTCTCATTCATGCTTCTATTTTTAGCTAGCTTCACCTTCAACAAACAAATTGAAAATAATATTGCTTCAATCTGAATCTTGAAGAAAACATGTCAAATTTCACAAGCAGTACTAGTGAAGCTACTGCCTCTCAAAATCCCACTCCAGCAAAGAAAAAGAGAAATCTCCCAGGAAATCCAGGTATTTAATTAACTGTCTATTGTCTACTAGCTTAATAAATCTGTGCATGTTTTTTTTTTTTACTTCTAATCAAATTTTTTTTAAAGACCCAGATGCTGAAGTCATAGCACTGTCCCCCAAAACCCTAATGGCCACAAACAGATTCATGTGTGAGATCTGCAACAAGGGTTTCCAAAGAGATCAGAACCTGCAACTTCACAGGAGAGGCCACAACTTGCCATGGAAATTGAAGCAGAGAGCAAACAAAGACGTGATCAAGAAAAAAGTTTATATTTGCCCTGAGGTTTCTTGTGTCCATCATTGCCCTTCAAGAGCTCTTGGAGATCTCACTGGAATTAAGAAGCATTTTTCAAGAAAACATGGAGAGAAGAAGTACAAGTGTGAGAAATGCTCAAAGAAGTATGCAGTTCAGTCTGATTGGAAAGCTCACTCTAAGACTTGTGGAACTAGGGAATATAAGTGTGATTGTGGTACTATTTTCTCAAGGTAAGTCTTATCACAAATTGAATGTATTTTTATATATAATCTAGCTTGTTTTGTGTCCTTTAGAAAAGAAACCCTAATAAAATTTGTATTGTATTTATTTATAGATTAATATCTCGAATCAGCAGAAAGGAGGAGGATTGCGTTAAGTAGACGAAAGCCAAAATAAATTTAATCTTATCATAATAGAGAGGATGCATCATCAATTATAACCTTAAGAAAATAGAACCTTAGTGTGTTGCATAATCTAATTGCATAATATTAGAGAAGGATACTTCCAAAGCTTTTGAATAAGAGAAAAATTAGTAGAAATCATTTGTATTGCAGACTTGGTGTTTTCTTTTCATTTTTTGGAGCTTTTGGTTTTCAATAAGGAAAGAAAACCTAATATTTTACCGATTTGCAATAGATAGTCGAATATGAAACTAAAATTTAGTCTGAAATGAATCTTGGCCAATTCAACAATATAGGACAAATTAAAGTTAGTATAATAGAGAGGATATGCTCAATCAATCAGTAGGTTTTGGATAAGAAAAACATTATTAGAGGTTATTTAAACCACAAACTTGGTTTTTTCTTTTTCACTTTGTTTTCTTTTTGGAGTATTTGGTCAAATTTTTTTTTCCCGTTCATCCATTTTGCATCATGATTCTATTTTGTTTCATGCATTTGTTGCAGGAGGGACAGCTTTATTACCCACAGAGCCTTTTGTGATGCCTTAGCAGAAGAGAGCTCAAAAGCCATCAGAGTACCAAACCCTATTTCCATTACTGCAGCAATCTCAAACAATCATAACAGCATTAATCCCCATCAACTCCTTTTCTCTTCTGAGCAACAAAAAACCACTGATATTCACTTGCAACCCCATTTCCCAAGTCCTAACGTCCATGATCATGATGAGCTCTCATTGAAAAGGGAGCAAGTTATAAATTTCAACAGACAAGCTGAAGCTCAAAAATTATGGCCTCATGATCTCGATCAGTTCTCATCTTTTGCTCCTCTTCACAATATCCCTCTTCCCTCATCCTATAACCAACCTTCTCCTCATCTCTCAGCCACTGCATTGCTTCAAAAAGCAGCTGAAATGGGCGCAACTATGAGCACGCATACTAGTTCTAATGCTAGCAATAGCTCGAGCTTTGGTCTTGTTCATGGCGGCTCATCTACGACACATTCTCCTCTTCTTCAAGAGATGATGATGATGTCAAGTACCAATTTCTCTTTTGATGGGGAAACCACAAAGTCATCAAAGAGATCAGAAGTGGTGAAGAATCATGATGATGGGTTGAGTACAAAAGACTTCTTGGGTCTTAAAGCATTTCAACACAAGGATTTGTTCAGCATGGGGTTGGATTTGGATCCATGCATGAGACCTTCCTTTGAAAATGATCCTTAAGAAAATA
This sequence comes from Asparagus setaceus, assembly GCA_012295165.1. Classification (NCBI taxonomy): domain Eukaryota; kingdom Viridiplantae; phylum Streptophyta; class Magnoliopsida; order Asparagales; family Asparagaceae; genus Asparagus; species Asparagus setaceus. The sequence continues at coordinate 70,175,372 of CM022704.1, forward strand.
ATATATATATGAATATATATATATATGAATTGAGTTTAAGCCTTTGGCTTTTATCTTTTATTGAACTTTAGTATACATGGTTCAAAATTTTGGTACCAAGGCATGCTACTGTTAATTTCTGGAATAAGATTTTTATTATGTAAATTTTGTTCAATAAAATTAAGTTTTACTGCTTTTGTCTTCTTTCTCTTCACATGGATGAATCAGCGTTTCAATTTTAGCATTATTCTTTGGGAATATTACACTGTTTGCTCTCATGTCAAATAGTATTTTATGGATAATTGTACCTATAATTGTCACCCCTTTCATCTTTTCTTGTTCTCCTTTTCTTAGTTCTTCTCTCCTATAGTACATAAGTTAAACTTTTTTAATATATATCTGCTCAGTATCAATAATCGGACAAGGCCAGAGCACTGATCTCGAATATCTCCTTTTTCCCATTTCCTAACCAAGAAAAAAAAAAAAGAAACCTTTAGAATCATATACTATCATATTGAAGTTGTTGTTATGGGATTGAAGTTAATTTCATGCTTCACGTATCCTATATTAATAAGGATTTACCAAATTGTAAGCAAATATCCACTACAATAAAAGTTGAAAATTATGATATATTTTTTTATCTCTACGTCATATATTTTTGTATCGCAAAAATAAAGTACGACACATATCAAAAGTATAGTTAGAGCATGTGTGGAGAGCATCTTTCTATACACATGAGAATGTGTCACAAAACTCATGACACATATATATGTCAGGAGTGGTGACACACAGTTGTGTCTAGACCATAAAAATATAAAGAGTATCATCATTCAATATTATAACTTCCCAGAAGGTCACCCATCCAAGGATTACTTTCACTAAAGCACAGTTAACTATGGAGTTTTTAGCTTATACACTATCATAAATGTTTAATCATCATAACAATTAAAATCTATGATTTATCATTTAAGCCCATTAAAAGGTTCTCTCACCAACCATGTTGGACTATTAGCCTTTTTCAATTATATTTAATTGTATATCTAATGACACAAATGTGTCGTGATTTGCTACACTTTTTATTTGTGTTACTATTGTTTAATTCTTTGCAAATAAAATAACACTTTAATTTGTGTCATAAAATGAGTGTGGACACATACAACTTTCGTTGTAGTGATCTCTCTAGTAGGTTGAGAATCAAATAAATCCAAATGTTCAAGTTATTGTATCAAGTTTCAATAGAACTTCATTAGTACTCTTTCTAATTCTTTTTGCTGTTAGATTATACATGGTTGCTCGTCCATATATCACAATATGAGTTGTTACATGTGCCATAAATATAAATTAGGATATTCCAAAGTAATCGAAAAAGTAAAGATATTAGGTATCAACTTCAACTTTCTATTTTAATCTCATTACTCCTTTTAATTACATTCTAATGTATAGCCTTAGGTGGTGACTAATGAAAAATCATAGATAGAGATGACCTGTCGAATTCATAAGCAAAAAGAACGGTTAAAAATCTTACATGCATTCTGAAGGCTATATCCAACTTTTGGTAAGAAAAAGGCTACATCAAGTTTGAAACATGGAAGAAAAATATTGCCATATGATTTTATAGATATTTGGATTTTAGATGAACCGATTTATTGTCGAGTTTTAAAGACTTTTCCACTTCAAAATTATGTAAAGAGGAGGAAAAAGAAAACTGATCGATCGCAGTAAGAACTTAATATACAATCAGTCATTAATAACCTAGTAGCCATAAGGAAACAAAATAAGATATTAAATCAATAAAATATATGTTAATTACATTATGTTATCTTCCTTTGTCATTTTCTGTTATTATTTTATCGTTAGATGAGTTTTAAATCTGAAAGATGCCGACATGCTCTTCCATCAGACTTTTAAATTTTTTAAAGAGAAGATCAGTGTTTAATTAATTCAGAAAGGACACATATCATATTCTCTTAGAAACAAATAATTTATATCAAGTTTAAGAATATAGGACTCGGAATCCAATCATGCATGCATGGTATTCCCAAATTTACAAATATTTAAGCATAGAAAATAGAGGATGTTTGTCTCCAGGGGCCTAATTATATATATTGCTAACTACAGGAATCCAAAGCATTGCTTGTCTTCGCTTAAAAACTAAATGTTAATTAATTGACATAATGCCATGAAAGCAGTGTCTTTTCTTGTCTTTTTATTTTTATTTTTAATTTTTGAGGACAATGAAACCAGCATTGTTATTTTATATATATAAAAAAATTCATAACGAAAAGAAATGCTAGTATGACATTGATTCCTGTCTAAGATTGTAAGATGTCTAGAGGTAAAAAGAAAAGTAATAAGCTTAACCACATATATGGCTTCGCCTTTGTTACTTGAATACTGGTAAATTATTGAGACTCACAAAATGCAATATGTAATTTAATTTGTTTAGCTCATATCACTACGTTTTAACATGACTAATCAAAGGGATATTCTCCACTACAAAATAATAGTGGAGAGACCACTACTTTATAAGAATCGTTGATCGCATTATTGATTATTATGATTTGTCTTTAAGTGAAGATTAGGTATGAGTGCAATACATGGGGGTATAGTGAGTGCTAAATTTAGAATGCATCTCAATCACTCACAACATAATCAATGGTTAGTATAAAAAGTTATGGTCTTTTCCCTATTTTTTTAGTAGCTAGGGGAGAGGATCCAAATTCACAAATAAATAAGGTATTTGTTAGAATTAATATAAAACTATAATTCTCGACCTTCACCATAACTTCGGAGTTTTGGTCTAATGGTTAGAGGGACTAAGTTTATGATGGTATCAGAGCAATCCAGGTTCAAATCCCACCGGCCACGAATTTTAAGAGGATTTTCTAAAAATTGACACCGCTGCGTGAGTAAATAACATCCCGAACTCTATGCTCCTTTTACTCTAGCCCTATTTTTCTAAAAGATTTCCTATTTAATCTGTGTTAAAAATAATTCAAGGACTGGGTGTAGAGTATAAAAGGATTCCACGTTATTTTATGCAAACAAATCTTTCTATATATCTATACAAAGATTATTTGTCTGATGAACATAAAATGGGATATCTGAACGATAAGGCTACTGAAAACAACAACATCAAATACTCAGACTCAATTTGGACGAAGCACAGACATTGCATGCATGCAACATGTATGGAGCTCAAAGACATTGACGAGACAGTAACTGTTTTATGTAGGCCTTTAATGCCTGCTTTAAAATAATAATTGCACCCAAAATCTTATGTAGATCTCCTGGCAGAAAAAGAGGAGAACACAGAAAGGGTTTAAAAAAAAAAAGGAAAGAAAAGAAAGAAAGAAATCAACTGCACGTATTATTGTGTCCATATCCAGTAGCTAGTTCTTCTTTGGCTTGCATCTTAGTTTCAACCTCAATTTCCCCGCAGTTATTTTGGCACTTCATGTGGTACAATTGTAGGATACTTTCTTTCAAAGTTCCTGATACAATATTACCCCTGATAAAAAAAATAATATCTTTTTCTTTGAGGGTAGAAGAGCCAAAAAAGTTTACTCAGGCGGTTTATCAGAAAAAATGAAACTACAGGGTAATAAATTGCAAAGCACCTTACTACAGGGGTCTATGTGCAATTAACCCTTTAAACAATATCCCAGAAGCATGTGACAGGCTTGCAATATCAAAACTCTATACAAATACAAATCAAGCAGAGCCAGAAGAACAAACACATAATACCATATAATTCTTCTCATGCATTAACTTTCAGAATATGGTGCACGCTTAAAAAAAAGAATTTCCCCCCCAATGTATCTGTTGTAGTATAATCTCGAAAAAAAATGTATCTGTTGTAGTATCTTCAAAAATAGTGGAGATAGGTTGCTCAGTCCACACCCACAAATGTAAGGTGTTTATATCTCGTACTTGAGATTTATGAACATGAATCTTGAGAGAAAAAAATAATCGCCAAAATTCAGGACTGTAAATGACATCTATAGGCTCACCGGTACACGAAGGCCATCATAGCTCAGTTGGATATCAAGACCCTCTGTTTCCTTCAACATAGCAAGATCCTCATTTACTTTATCATGATCCATCAGATGCATCATACCTAACAATAAGAAATCATTGAGATATTAGCAATTTTTTTTTTGTTTTACTTTCCATCTAATATTAGTTTCTACATTGAGAATTTCTACTGATAATGGGATTTCAAGAAGGAAAATTTCAAATATCCTATGGATGAAGATCATTAATATATCCACTGAAATAAAAACCACATTCATCAAATTCATGACTTCCTTCAATAACAGAGATGAAACTATGTACCTGAAAACAAACTCACAAAGCAGACATTCTAAGTTGAAACTTGATCGTATATCTATATGACAAGTTAATATATACCAGTAAAAAGTGTTCTCCTTGGTTGAATTTTACGAACTTCCTCCAAAGCCTGATAGAGAAAATAATGACAATGGAAAATTTTCAACTATATTGAATTATTTGAGCAAGAAAATACAAATAGTAAAGGGATTAACCCGTGGTAGCCCAAAATGTGTTGATGAAGAACGATCAGGTCGCAGTGCATCCTGAAGATATTTTAAGATGATAAGCACCGTAAGTATTAACAAACAAACTAAATTCAGGTATATCTAATACTCTCTTGAAATCAAATTTCTGAAGCAGAAAGCTTGGAGCACCATTATAAGGAGTTCACAATCTTTGAGGAGCACATAAGTTTCTTCTGGTATATCACTAACATCACTGCATAGATGAATACATTCAGCCAGGCAATAATGCAGCATAAAATAATTTGGTACAATAGAGGTCGATAATTGAATTACCTAATATAGCATATATTACCAAACCGAAAACCAAGAGAACGGTAACCTTTGCCATGCCAAACAGGCAGAGGAGTTATCTGTAACAGTAACATGCACTGACATTAGAAATAAAATGGATTACGAATCAGTTGAAAAGAAATGAAGAAAAAAACCAACATATTGCATGACGCATCTTAGATAGCATATTTGATTGAATTAAAAACAATAATCAGCATTCAAAGCATAAGAAAGAATCCATGAGAAGCAACTTAAAGAGAAGAAATACAGCAGGTAAGACCTTGCTTCTTCCAGGTCTACATGAAATATCCCCATAATTCAGAAGTTTTATCAATTTTGTAGCAAGACCAAGTGATTTTGGGTTTTAGTTCCTTTTGAAGATCAACCAGTACTCCTTCAAACCCATTCTCGGGCAACCATCAAAATCATTCCAGATAACCACTATAATTTCTTTTCAACTATACACACTAGTATTGCAGAGAAGGTAATTAAAAAACAAAGGGTTAGTTTCACAAAAGCCCCCCTAAACTTTTGAGGGTTTTGCAAATAACCCCCCTGACCTTTAGAATTTTCACACTGGACCCACCTGTAATCTTTCAAATAACTAAAATATCCTTGAGAGAAAAAATCCTAAATTTAGTCATTTGTCATTTACTGGCAACGTACCCCTCCCCTCAATTAAGGGTTTTTTGTCCCTCACAAGGAACTTTTACTTATTTGCAAATTACAGTTAAGGGGGTCCAGTGAGAAAAGTCTAACATTCAGGGGGGTTTGTGAGACACCCCAAAGTTCAGAGGGTTTATGTGAGATAAAAAAATGTCCAGGGGCGTTATGTGCAAAACCCCAAAAGTTCATGAGGATTTTGTAAAATTAATCCAAAGCAAAGAACCTCAACTGGCTCCAGTCAAAGAAATAGATAGCTGACTTCCAAATAAGAAATCAAGGATTTCACTTTGGAGCTATTACATTAATATAAGCTTTTTTAGTATAGAAATGGAAATCTTGTAAAAGCAAGTTACTTAAGTGGAGGATTTAGGCCTCAAAGAGTACATGGCAAAGAACTTTTATTAAGTTAATCCAAACAAAAGGGCAAGGAAAAAGTTCTATCTTATGCAGGGTTTATTCTTCTACTTTATTTAATAAATGCATGAACAATCTTAATCTGTTGTTTATCTATCTAATATATAGAAGTCCTCTATTTATTAGCACACTTTCTCATATTCTTTTAGGCTGCATGCAGCTGTTTTACTATAAAGACAAGCTCTAAAACTTCTGCACAAGTACTAGAATGTGAACAACCATCTTTAAGGAATTGCACCCACTATGCAATCACATTTATGATCACACATTAAACAAACATCCACTTAATATGCACATGACTGTAAAACCAAGAAGCAATTTAAATCAAAATCCTTTAAAAACAACACTTCAAGGTTAACACTACATAATCTGCAGGAAGATATGGCAGGTAGAGGTCTGGGTTTGGGATTGTGCAAAAGTAGAAGAATGACATGAACGCTTTATATGCCCCCTTACGTTTTCTCGATTTACTACAGGAACCAACTGCTCTTGTTCTTCCACTATTTCATCATAAATATGACTCCTTACTAACCTTAAGATCATGGACGATAAATGGTTCCTCTTTGATTATATTAAATTGCAATGCTGAGACAGCAGCACCAGGTATAACTACACTTGTATCCACTAGGTAGTAATGCGTCTTCTTCATCACCTAAAATAAACGCAAGAGGTATAAAAAATAAATATAAATACGAAAAAAAACTTACATTACTTGGAAAGTTCAAAAAAGATGATGACTGAACATCAATCACATAAAAATAAAGAGTAATGAAAGGAAAGAAAAACCCATAGATGACGTGGAAGGCAATGCTTTAAACTAAGCATACAACTGAGCCAAGCTTTGCTTGATGTATTGAGTAGAAATATCTCTCACAAATACTTACCACTTTCTACACCGTTTTGACTTACGACAGTATTACATGCTAAGCCAGATGATTTAAAAATTGAATATTTGGCAAGAACTCGCATTTCATTAGCATCAATCTACCAGAGATAGTAAAACTGAACAATCAGAAGTCTAGCTATATCGACCACTTAATGTTAAAGGAATTCTAGCTTAAAAATTTCCCACCTCAAAATCTCGTTCTGCCGTATAAATTGGAATGTGTGGCTGGATATTGTTTGTCCAATCACGAAGGTCATCAAGACCTGTAACAAAGAAAATCCATTAATTAGCCTCAAGTACATATAGATCTAGTTCCAAACCAAATTAGCTTCACAAAATTGTTCATTCACGTGTATAATATCCGGAAAAACATGATCTTGTAAGGTAGCAAGTATAAGCATAAGAAAGGATCTAAAATTTTCATTGCAATGACCAAGTTCTGCTGTTCAGTGTGGATACAGTCGTGATTCATGAAGCATTAAAATTTTTAAAGCATACAAGAATGCATTGACAATGTTCATTTAAACATTATAGGTGCCAATTTTGTAACTTGATTTAATGACATCTTTATAGTAGACAAGATTGAACTGGATAAAAGCCACATGATACTTGTGTCAAACAGTGGAACATCAACATTGTATTGAAAATAAAGTAGCAAAATTAGAACTATTCTTATTGTATAGCAGAGAGGTTGGGACCCAAAAAGAGCAGCAATATCGAATATCAATAAATAAAATGTTACAATATAAAATATGCAGCATTATTTGAGTCACTGATACATAATCCATAGTCATCACAGTACATAAAATTATACAATAGAAGTGATCCAATATGTGATCCAGCTGCGCATAACTCATAGACCTCGTATGCACCATATATGTGATTGAATGTGCAATTTGGTTTGTTTCGGAGGAAAAAAAGAAATTTTAGTGTACACATAATAAATTTACTTTCATTGAAATGAACGGAAATTAAAAATATTTGTGGGCTATAGATCTTGAAAACCGCAAATTTTGATGTACACATAATAAATTTATTTTTACTCAAAACGAACTAAAATTGATAAAAATTGTGGGTTATAGCTCATAAAAATTGCGAACTTTGATGTACACATAGTTTATTTATATTTGTTCAAAACAAACTAAAATTGTTAAAAACATGGGTTATATAACCCATTAAAATCACAAATTTTGATGTACATATAATAAATTTACTTTCGTTTCAAACGAACCAAAATTGATAAAATTTGTGGGTTCTGACTCATGAAAATCATGAATTTTGATGTACATATAATAAATTTACTTTCGTTTCAAACGAACCAAAATTGATAAAATTCGTGGGTTATAGCTCATGAAAATCATGAATTTTGATGTACACATAATAAATTTATTTTTACTCAAAACGAACTAAAATTGATAAAATTCGTGGGTTATAGCATTTTTAAAAAATTGATGTACAAATAATAAATTTACTTTCATTCGAATGAACCACATTTGTAAAAAATCGTGGCTTATAGTCCATGAAAAAATCACAAATTTTAATGTATGCATAATAAATTTATTTTCGTTTAAAAGCGAACAAAATTGACAAAATTTGTTGGTTAAAGCTCAAGAAAATCGCTAATTTTGATGTGCACATGATTTTTTATATTCAATCAAAATGAACCAACTTTGTCAAAAATCATGACATATAGCCTATGAAAATCACAAATTTTATTGTATACATAAAGTTGGGGTTATAGCTCATGAGAATAACAAATTTTGGTTTACACATTATTTATTTACATTCGTTCAAAATGAATAAAAATTGATAAAATTCGTGGGTTATAGCTCATGAATATTATAAATTTTATGTATAAATATTTTATTTACATTCGTTCAAAACAAACTAAAATTGTTAAAAATAATTGGTTGCAGTCCTTTAAAATCGTAAATTTTGATGTGCACATAATAAATTTACTTTTGTTTGAAATGAACACAATTGTAAAATATCGTGGACTAGCCCATGAAAATTGCGAATTTTGATATATACATTATAAATTTACATTCGTTCGAAATGAACCAAACTTGACAAATTTTGTAGGTTAAAGCTTATAAAAATCTCTAATTTTAATGTACACATGATTTATTTATATTCATTAAAACAAACCAAATTTGTCAAAAATTATGAGATATAGTCTATGAAAATCACAAATTTTGATGTACATATAATAAATTTACTTTCGTTTCAAACGAACCAAAATTGATAAAATTCGTGGGTTATAGCTCATAAAAATTGCGAACTTTGATGTACACATAATAAATTTATTTTCGTTTAAAAGCGAACAAAATTGACAAAATTTGTTGGTTAAAGCTCAAGAAAATCGCTAATTTTGATGTGCACATAATAAATTTACTTTCGTTTCAAACGAACCAAAATTGATAAAATTCGTGGGTTATAGCTCATGAAGATCGCAAATTTTAATGTACCCATAATAAATTTACTTTCGCTTCAAACGAACCAAAATTGATAAAATTTGTGGGTTCTGACTCATGAAAATTATGAATTTTGATGTTAACAATTTATTTGCATTCATTCAAAACGAATCAAAAGCTGTCAAAATTCATGGGTTATAGCTCATGAAAATCATGAATTTTGATGTACACATAATAAATTTACTTTCATTCGAATGAACCACATTTGTAAAAAATCGTGGCTTATAGTCCATGAAAAAATCACAAATTTTGATGTACACATAATAAATTTACTTTTGTTTGAAATGAACACAATTGTAAAAATCATGGGTTATAGCTCATGAAAATCATGAATTTTGATGTACACATAATTTATTTACATTCGTTCGAAATGAACCAAACTTGACAAATTTTGTAGGTTAAAGCTTATAAAAATCACAAATTTTGATGTACACATAATAAATTTATTTTCGTTTAAAAGCGAACAAAATTGACAAAATACATGAATTATAGCTCATGGAAATCACGAATTTTCATGCATACATAATTTATTTACATTCGCTCAAAACAAACCAAAATTGTCAAAAATAATTGGTTGCAGTCCTTTAAAATCGTAAATTTTGATGTACATATAATAAATTTACTTTCATTCAAAACAAAGCAAAATTGAAAAATTGTGGAGCATAGCTTATAAAAATCACAAATTTTGATGTACACATAATAAATTTATTTTCGTTTAAAAGCGAACAAAATTGACAAAATACATGAATTATAGCTCATGAAAATCATGAATTTTGATGTACACATAATTTATTTACATTCGTTCGAAATGAACCAAACTTGACAAATTTTGTAGGTTAAAGCTTATAAAAATCTCTAATTTTAATGTACACATAATTTATTTACATTCGTTCAAAACAAACCAAAATTGTCAAAAATAATTGGTTGCAGTCCTTTAAAATCGTAAATTTTGATGTGCACATAATAAATTTACTTTTGTTTGAAATGAACACAATTGTAAAAATCATGGGTTATAGCTCATGAAGATCGCAAATTTTAATGTACACATGATTTATTTATATTTGTTCAAAACAAACCAAATTTGTCAAAAATTATGAGATATAGTCTATGAAAATCACAAATTTTGATGTGCACATGATTTTTTATATTCAATCAAAATGAACCAACTTTGTCAAAAATCATGACATATAGCCTATGAAAATCACAAATTTTATTGTATACATAAAGTTGGGGTTATAGCTCATGAGAATAACAAATTTTGGTTTACACATTATTTATTTACATTCGTTCAAAATGAATAAAAATTGATAAAATTCGTGGGTTATAGCTCATGAATATTATAAATTTTATGTATAAATATTTTATTTACATTCGTTCAAAACAAACCAAAATTGTCAAAAATAATTGGTTGCAGTCCTTTAAAATCGTAAATTTTGATGTGCACATAATAAATTTACTTTTGTTTGAAATGAACACAATTGTAAAATATCGTGGACTAGCCCATGAAAATTGCGAATTTTGATATATACATTATAAATTTACATTCGTTCGAAATGAACCAAACTTGACAAATTTTGTAGGTTAAAGCTTATAAAAATCTCTAATTTTAATGTACACATGATTTATTTATATTCATTAAAACAAACCAAATTTGTCAAAAATTATGAGATATAGTCTATGAAAATCACAAATTTTGATGTACACATAATAAATTTACTTTTATTTGAAACGAACCAAGGTCAAAGAATTCATGGGTACTAGCTGATGAAAATTGCATAATAATTTTACTTTCGTCTAAAGCAAATAAAAATTGATAAAATGGTGGGTTATAACTCATGAGAATTGCAATTTTGATGTACACATAATTTATTCACATTCATTAGAAACAAACCAAAAGTTTTAAAATTTATGGGTTATAGCACATGAAAATCACAAATTTGGTTGAATACATAATAAATTTTTTCTATTCGAAATAATCAATATTGTAATAGTCATGGATTACACTCATGAAAATTATGAATTTTGATGTTAACAATTTATTTGCATTCATTCAAAACGAATCAAAAGCTGTCAAAATTCATGGGTTATAGCTCATGAAGATCGCAAATTTTAATGTACCCATAATAAATTTACTTATGTTCAAACAAGCCACAATTGTAAAAATCATGGGTTATTGCCCATGAAAATCACAAATTTTCATGTACACATAATTTATTTATATTCATTAAAACAAACCAAATTTGTCAAAAATTATGAGATATAGTCTATGAAAATCACAAATTTTGATGTGCATACTAAATTTACTTTTGTTTGAAATGAACACAATTGTAAAAATCATGGGTTATAGCTCATGAAAATCATGAATTTTGATGTACACATAATTTATTTACATTCGTTCAAAATGAATAAAAATTGATAAAATTCGTGGGTTATAGCTCATGAAAATCATGAATTTTGATGTACACATAATTTATTTACATTCGTTCGAAATGAACCAAACTTGACAAATTTTGTAGGTTAAAGCTTATAAAAATCACAAATTTTGATGTACATATAATAAATTTACTTTCATTCAAAACAAACCAAAATTGATAAAATTTGTGGGTTATAGCTCATGAAAATCATGAATTTTGATGTACATATAATAAATTTACTTTCATTCAAAACAAACCAAAATTGATAAAATTTGTGGGTTATAGCTCATGAAAATCATGAATTTTGATGTACACATAATTTATTTAGATTCATTCAAAATGAAGCAAAATGTCAAAAGTCGTGGGTTATAGCTCATGAATATTATAAATTTTATGTATAAATATTTTATTTACATTCGTTCAAAACAAACCAAAATTGATAAAATTCGTGGGTTATAGCTCATGAAAATCATGAATTTTGATGTACACATAATAAATTTACTTTCATTCAAAACAAAGCAAAATTGAAAAATTCGTGGAGCATAGCTTATAAAAATCACAAATTTGATGTACACATAATTTATTTACATTCATTCAAAATGAACCAAACTTGACAAATTTTGTAGGTTAAAGCTTATAAAAATCACAAATTTTCATGTACACATAATAAATTTACTTTCATTCAAAACAAAGCAAAATTGAAAAATTCGTGGAGCATAGCTTATAAAAATCACAAATTTGATGTACACATAATTTATTCACATTCATTAGAAACAAACCAAAAGTTTTAAAATTTATGGGTTATAGCTCATGAAAATTATGAATTTTGATGTACACATAATTTATTTATATTCATTAAAACAAACCAAATTTGTCAAAAATTATGAGATATAGTCTATGAAAATCACAAATTTGATGTACACATAATAAATTTACTTTCATTCAAAACAAAGCAAAATTGAAAAATTCGTGGAGCATAGCTTATAAAAATCACAAATTTTCATGTACACATAATTGATTTATGTAGAATTGTAAAATGCCCAGCTAGATAGTTTATTCATTGAGGGAAAGTAATATATATATCAATACAACCGGGTAATATGCGGATACATATCCGCTATACCAATAAGTCCTCAATAATCTAACACTCCCCCTCAAGCTGGAGCATAGATATCAATCATGCCCAGCTTGCTACACAAAACTGAGAACACCTTAGAAGAAGTAGCTTTGGTGAGAGCATCTGCCAATTGTTCTGAAGAAGGAGTAGACGGAGTACAAATCACATCTTTCATTATGGCATCTCTAATTAGATGACAATCAATGGCTATATGTTTTGTCTTCTCATGAAAAACATGATTTTTTGCAATATAGATAGCAGACTGATTATCACAATGCATGGGCATCGGTCCTGGCTGAATAAAGCCGAGCTCTGTCATCAAGTTCTTCAACCACATCATCTCACAAGTAGTATGTACTATTGCTCGATATTCAGCCTCTGCACTAGACCGAGATACAACTTCCTGCTTTTTGCTCCTCCAAGTTACTAAATTTTCACTAACAAATGTGCAATATCTAGTAGTAGATTTTCTGTCCCCCTCATCTCCAGCATAACTCGAGTCTGAATAGGCAGAGATTTGTAGATGTCCATGCTTCTTGTATAATAAGTCCTTTCTAGGAGAGCTATTGATATAGGCAAGAATCCTCAAAGCTGCTTCCCAGTGAACCTCTCTAGGCATGTGCATGAACTGACTCAAGAGGCCCACAACAAATGATATATCAGGCCTCGTGACTGTGAGATAGATCAACTTGCCAATTAGCCTCCTATACTGCTTGGCGTCCTTATAAAGATTACTTTTCTCATCCCGAAAATTCACCTTAGCTTCCATCGGTGTACCAGCCAGTTTGCAACCCAGAAGACCAGTCTCCTCTAGAAGATCTAATGCATACTTTCTTTGAGAGAGAAGTAACCAATGTTTCTGATACGTAACTTCAATCCCAATAAAGTATTTTGATTTTCCCATATCTTTGATCACAAAATATTGCTTGAGATACTCTTTGGTTTCTGCTAAACCATTTGTATCACTCCCAGTCAGCAAAATATCATCAACATACACAACCAAGATTAGTGTCCCCGAAGTAGTGCGGCGAATGAATACTGAGTGATCTGAATGACATCGCTGAAAACCAACATTAGATATCACTTGACTGAACTTATCAAACCAAGCTCGTGGACTCTGTTTGAGTCCGTAGATCGCCTTCTTAAGCTTGCACACATGAGACTCCCCCTGAGCAACATACCCTGGAGGTTGCGCCATATAAACCTCTTCCTGAAGATCACCATATAAGAAAGTATTCTTCACATCAAGTTGAAACATAGGCCATTCGAGATTAACAGCAATGGAGAACAAAATACGGATGGAATTGAGACGAGTAACAGGAGAAAAAGTCTCAAAATAATCAACTCCATATGTTGAGTAAAGCCTTTGGCGACCAATCTAGCTTTGTATCTGTCAACGGATCCATCCGGCCTATTTTTCACAGTGAAAATCCAACGACAACCGACAATATCCGCTCCTTGAGGAGCAGGAACTATATCCCAAGTCCCCCGAGAAATAAGTGCATTACATCTCCTCATCCATGACCTGCTTCCAGGCATGGACTACCACAGCTTCCTGATAAGATTTGGGTATAGAAACAGAAGACAATGACAAAGCAAACTGGCGAAATGATGGGTTAAGACGATCATAATAGACAAAACGAGATATCAGATAAGCAGTAGTAGATTGTTTACCTTTTGGAAGAGCAATAGGCATATTAAGGTCAGATAGATCAGATGAATGTTGATGGGAAGAACCTTCAGCTACAGACGAAGGATCGGCCGAAGGCAAAAGAGGTGCAAATACCTTTGGCCGTCTAGTATACACCAGAACTGGTTTTGATGCACGATCTACGTCAACTCCAGAACTTGGCACTGGCTGAGTAAGGGTAGCAGAAGCAGGTGGTACTGGTTGAGGTAGAGGAATAGAAATAGACGGCGATCCTGTACACACGAATGAATAATATGGAATGGACTCGAAAAAAGTGATATCTGCAGAAGTAAAATACTTTCAAGACATAGTATCATAACACCGATATCCCTTTTGAGTTCTGGAGTACCCTAAGAAAACGCACTTGATAGATCGAGGAGACAGTTTATCTAGATCAGGACGCATATTCTAAACAAAACAAGTGCAACCAAAGATCCGAGGAGTCATAGAAAATAGTATTTTATCAGGAAATAGACAAGAGAAAAGAATTTTCCCATGAAGAACAGAAGATGACATCCTATTAATCAAATAGCATGCACACAAGACAGCCTCAGACCATAGATATTTTGGAACATGCATATGGATCATCAAGGTCCGGGCTACATCTAAAATATGCCCATGCTTCCTTTCAGCTACACCGTTTTGTTATGAAGTGTGAGGACAAAAGGTTTGATGAATAATCCCATTAATGGCACAAAATTGAGAAACTTTATTTTTCATATATTCCAAAGTATTATCTGTACGAAGCACACGAATGGAAGTAGAAAATTAATTTTTTATTTTATTATGAAAAAGTTGAATTACATTAGCAACTTCAGATCTTTCTTTTAACAAATAAAGCCAAGTCATACGAGAGAAATCATCCACAAAAATGATAAAATACCTAAATCCTTTCACAGAAGGAAACCGACATGGACCCCAAACATCAGAATGAACTAACTCAAAAGCGACACTACTACGCTTATTGACTCTACCAGGGTAGGAAGCACGATGATGCTTTCCTAACTGACATGACTCACAGTCTAGAGATAAAACTGATGACTCGATAGGTAAGACCGAACGAAGCTTTTGTAATGAAGAATGTCCCAAACGTCTATGCCACTGTAAAGGAGTATCGCAAAGATTTGCTGTAAAATCAGTTTGTGGCACACTATCGTCCAAGTAGTACATGCCTCCTCTCTCACGATCCGAACCAATCCTCGTCCCAGTCTGGATGTCCTGAAAGGTACAATACGAAGGAAAAAATATTACCGAGCAATTATTATTCTTGGTAAGCTGACTAATCGATAATAAACTGACTGGAAATTTTGGAACATAAAGAACATTGTTTAGAGTCAAAGATGAAGTAGCATGAACGATTACAGCACCAAGAATAGGGGAAAATGACCCATCAACAATATGAACGGAAGGAAATTTACTAGAAAATTGCAGGGAATCAAATTTATTTTTTATACCTGTCATATGGGAAGAGGCTCCTGAATCTAGTACCCAAGGTCTGTCAGAGAAAGCCGTGTAAGCATTTATACCTGAAGAGGACGCATGAGTCGCTGTATGACTTGTCTGAGGGGACCGGAGCTGAAGCAATTGGTTAAAATCGGCCTGAGATATCTGAACCATTGATGAAGATGTAGCTGCAGCGTGCGGTAGAACGGTAGCCGGAGTGGAAGCTGAAGTAGAACCACCTGCAGAGGAAGGATCTGTAACAGCAGTATGTGCCCACTCTGGCTTCCCAAACTTTACCTAACACCTATCAGAAATATGATTATTTCTGCCACAATGAGTGCAATATCGATGTCCACGATCTTCACTCTGTCGGCCACCAACAAAGACACGGCCTCCCCCTAAATCACGATTGCGGCCACGACCTCGCCCACGATCGCGACTCGAGTATAAGGCAGACTGTTCAATAGAGGGTGGGGATGAAATAGTAGATCCTATCGAGACCCGAAGAACTCTGGAGTATGTAGAGGTCAAAGATGGAATAGTATCTCCAGCTAGTATCTGCCCTCGCACCTGATTCAGCAATGTAGGATCTAATCCAGAAAGAAACTTCGCCACAGTAAGATCCTGACGGTACTCTTTTAGAGTCTTCAGATCAGTGACAAGGAGTTGGTGAACATCCAACTCATCAAGAATCCCTCTAAGGGTAGAGTAATACTCAGCCACTGACCTTTCCCCCTGTTGGAGGGTGAACAGTTGTTCATACAGAGAAAAAACTCGAGAGATATTCTTCTCATTGCCATAAACTTCCTTCAAGGTACACCAGATATCCTTAGTAGTCTTCAAGAACATGACACCTGAGCTCACCTTGGCATCCATACTGTTTAGTAACCAGGTAATCACATATCAGTCACTGGCTAGCTAGTTTGAATAGGTAGGGTCGTTATCATCTGGAGGATCCTCGAGGAGATGAGTCGACTTCTTCTGATCCCCAATAAACACACGAAAAGCTTGAGCCCATAATAGATAGTTATCTCCAGTCAACTTCACAGTAGTAGCAGTCAAAGTTCTAGGAAATAGATTCTCCATCAAGAGAGAAGCAGCAGCAGTAGAGGATTTATCATCATCAGCCATAATACTAGGGAACAAAGAAATCAACAGCAGTAGTAAAAATAGATCACCGAAATCATGAATATCAAGTCAGATCTGGTGACTACCATATAGAAAAGAGAGGAGTTAGATCCGAGATCAACAGCAGGAGATACGATTGCTATGGAATTCACATAGCACTGTTCACGACAATACTGTTCATGAACATGCTCAACACTGTTCACGGCCACTCGACACTGTTCACAACGGTTGCGACACTGTTCACGGCGGCTGGAGATCTTGTTGAAGAGAGGAGTTAGGGTTTGTTTAGATGGAGGGTTGAGACTACTTGTGCTTTTAGATGGAGGGTGGTGATTAATTTGAGTATTTTACAACATCCAATGCTCTGATACCATGTGAAATTGTAAAATACCCAGCTAGATAGTTTATTCATTGAGGGAAAGTAATATATATATCAATACAACCGGGTAATATGCGGATACATATCCGCTATACCAATAAGCCCTCAATAATCTAACATTTTATATTCATTCAAAACAAACCAAAATTGTCAAAATTCATGGTTATAGCTTATGAAAATCATAAATTTTAATATACAAATAATACATTTACTTTCATTTGAAAAGAACCAAAACTGTTAAAAATCGTGGGTTATAGACCATGAAAATTGAAAATTTTGATGTACACATAATAATTTAGTTTTGTAAGAAACACCAAAATTGATAAAATTCAAGGGTAATAGATCATGAAAATTTTGAATTTTGATGTACACATAATATATTTAAATTTGTTCAAATAAAACAAATTTGTCAAAATTTGTTGATTATAGCTCATGAAAATCGTATGCTACGATAATAAATATATTTACGTTCGTTCACAATGAATCAAAATAATTTATTTACGTTCGTTCACAACGAATCAAAATTGTCAAAAATCATATGCTACAGATATTTAAAATCACAAATTTCGATGTACATATAATAAATTTATTTTCACCCAAAATAAAGTAAAATTAAAAAATTGTGGGTTATAGCTTTTAAAAATCGCAAATTTTGATACACATAATAAATTTATTTTCGTTCAAAATGCCAAACCGACAAAAATCGTGGGTTATAATCCATGAAAATAAAATTTTTAATGTACACATAATTTATTTAAATTTATTCGAGTTGAATCAAATTTGCAAAATTTGTGGGTTATAGCTCATGAAAGTCGCTAATTTTGATATACAAATAATTTATTTACAATTTGTTCAAAACGAACCAAAATTGTCAAAATTCATGGGTTATAGCCCATGAAAATCACAAATTTTGATGTACACATAATATATTTACTTTTGTCCGAAATGAATTACAATTGGAAAATATTGTGGGTTATAGCTCATGAAAATTGTAAAGTTTGATGCACAAATGATTTATTTACATTCGTTCAAAACAAACTAAATTTGTCAAAAATCGTGGGTTATAGCCCATGAAAATCACAAATTCTTATGTACACATATAATTTATTTATATTCATTCAACACGAATCAAATTTGTCAAAATTCATGGTTATAGCTTATGAAAATCATAAATTTTAATATACAAATAATTTATTTACATTCATTCAAAATGAACCAAAATTGTTAAAAATTATGGGTTATAGCCCATGAAAATCACAAATTTTGATGTACACATAATATATTTACTTTTGTCCGAAATGAATTACAATTGGAAAATATTGTGGGTTATAGCTCATGAAAATCGTGAATTTTGATGTACACATAATTTATTTACATTCATTCAAAATGAACCAAAAGCGTAAAATTTCATAAGTTATATAGCCTATGAAAATTACAATTTTTATGTACATATGACTAATTTTCTTTTGCTCGAAACAAACCAAAATTGAAATATTTGTGGTTATAGCTCATGAAAATCGTGAATTTTGATGTACATATAATTTATTTACATTTACTCGAAACGAACCAAAATTGATAAAATTTGTGGGTTATAGCTCATGAAAATTGTGAAATTTAAGGTACACAATTTATTTATATTTTTCAAAATGATCAAAAATCGGGGTTATAGACCTTGAAATTAATAAATTTTGATGTATAGATAATAAATTTATTTTCATTTGAAGCAAACCAAAATTGAAAACTTTCGTGGGTTAAGCCCATGAAAATTGGAAATGTGTATGTAAACATAATTTATTTACATTCATTCAAAATGAACCAAAATTGTTAAAAATTATGGGTTATAGCCCATGAATATAGCAATTTTGATGTACACATATTACTTTCATTCAAAACGAACAAAATTGACAAATTCATGGTTATAGCTCATGAAAATCATGAATTTTGATGTACATAATTTATTTATATTTGTTCAAAACACAACAAAATTGTCAAAAATCGTGGGTTATAGCCCATGAAAATCACAAATTTTGATGTACATATAATAAATTTATTTTCATTTGAAGCAAACCAAAATTGTCAAAAATCATGGGTTATAGTCCATAAAAATCACAAATTTTGATGTACACATAATAAATTTACTTTTGCTCAAAACTAACTAAAACTTATGAAATTAATGGGTTATATTTCATGAAAATCATGAATTTTGATGTACATATAATTTATTTATATTTGTTCATAACGAATCAAATTTGTCAAAATTCATGGTTATAGCTTATGAAAATCATAAATTTTAATATACAAATAATTTATTTACATTCATTCAAAATGAACCAAAATTGTTAAAAATTATGGGTTATAGCTCATGAAAATCATGAATTTTGATGTACACATAATATATTTAAATTTGTTCAAATAAAACAAATTTGTCAAAATTTGTTGATTATAGCTCATGAAAATCGTGAATTTTGATGTACACATAATTTATTTACATTCATTCAAAATGAACCAAAAGCGTAAAATTTCATAAGTTATATAGCCTATGAAAATTACAATTTTTATGTACATATGACTAATTTTCTTTTGCTCGAAACAAACCAAAATTGAAATATTTGTGGTTATAGCTCATGAAAATCGTGAATTTTGATGTACATATAATTTATTTACATTTACTCGAAACGAACCAAAATTGATAAAATTTGTGGGTTATAGCTCATGAAAATTGTGAAATTTAAGGTACACAATTTATTTATATTTTTCAAAATGATCAAAAATCGGGGTTATAGACCTTGAAATTAATAAATTTTGATGTATAGATAATAAATTTATTTTCATTTGAAGCAAACCAAAATTGAAAACTTTCGTGGGTTAACGCCATGAAAATTGGAAATGTGTATGTAAACATAATTTATTTACATTCATTCAAAATGAACCAAAATTGTTAAAAATTATGGGTTATAGCCCATGAATATAGCAATTTTGATGTACACATATTACTTTCATTCAAAACGAACAAAATTGACAAATTCATGGGTTATAGCTCATGAAAATCATGAATTTTGATGTACATAATTTATTTATATTTGTTCAAAACACAACAAAATTGTCAAACTTCGTGGCTATAGCCCATGATAATCGCAAATTTGATGTACGCATAATAAATTTACTTTCTTCTGAAGCGAACCATAATTATAAGAAAATCATGGGTTATAGTCCATAAAAATCACAAATTTTGATGTACACATAATAAATTTACTTTTGCTCAAAACTAACTAAAACTTATGAAATTAATGGGTTATATTTCATGAAAATGTAATTTTGATGTACATATAATTTATTTATATTTGTTCATAACGAATCAAATTTGTCAAAATTCGCAGTTATATAGCTTAAGAAAATCACAATTTTGATGCACACATAATTTATTTGCATTCATTAAAATGAATAAAAATTATAAAAATCATGGGTTATAGCCCTTTAAAATCGCAAATTTTGATGTACATAAAATAAATTTACTTTTGTTCAAAATGAACCACAATTGTAAAAATCATCGGTTATAGCTCATGAAAATCGCAAATTTGAAAACTATAAAAATATGAAAACTTGCAGAAATATTTTGAAGACTTAAATGCTAATGAATACATGAAAGGAAATGAGATTTCACTATAGAAGACCACTTGAAGAATATGAAACAACAGTTAATATCCAGATAAGATATATTGTTCCAGAAAAAATATAAGAAGACCAATAACACCACAAGACATGGTAGTTTCCACTAGGCCTCGCAAATATCCATGATATGCATAAAGTATTTATCAACTACCCGGGATAGCATGCAAAGTACCTCCAATTGCATCAGCGTGGGAATGGGTGATAATGACTGCATCAATTGTTCTCAACCTGACAGAAGTATAACTAAGTTAAAAAAAAAAAACAAAACAAAACATGGAAATGCATGATATAATTGTGGTCAGTAAACTCAGAAGTTATAATTAAATATTATAATGTCTGGTGAACATAGGATGCATTTTAATGCTTAAAAACATTATTTCATTGTGATGAAAATTTAAAACATTGAGATGTAATTTGTGCATCTATAAAATCAATTGTGCAATAAGCTATAACAAATTACCCATGACAAGTTATTGGGTTGGTGCTTACAGATCCCACCCGCTAACAGCTATATACATCATAAACCCATAACATTATTGATGCAGTACAATGGAGATAGAGTGCAGTAGGTTGTGTCATGTTAATATCCAAAGGTAGTTCAGCCAATTTATTTTTAATTTTGACTCATGTTGCACGACCAACTTAAGTCTTGGATGAAGATTATCATGAATAGTTGGTGTGATGACCTGTCATTTTCTTGATAGCGTGTTAGATCTGAGCATAGACAAATCAACATTAATATATTGAATTTGTCTTACTGCAATCTTATAATCTATATATACCTATTTTAATTTTATTTTTCTTCCTTTGGTTTTGATTCTCAAAAGTAATAATGAAAATTTAAGGGAAAAGGAAGTTGTATATAATTCTAAGCAGATTTGTTATCCATATTCGGAAGAAAATCAAATCATTCTGGGATCTGCATATGTAATGGATGAACATTAATATCTACGTTGAAGTATATTAAGAAGAGATCAGATATATACAAATGCACCATTCCAGTTAATGATAGACTATCAATCAAACTTTAGGCTCTCAAATTTGATTCAAACTAAAAGATTTCAGAAATGGTGTTGATCAAATTTTGCACATGTAGACCCATCAAAACAAGTATGAGTTATTCTGGGTACTTGCAAATTGTCTGCCTTGGATTGTAGCAAGTCACTTCTGCATCCTTAAGAAAGAGAATTTTGTTTTTGACATAGTTTACACATTTACATTTAATAGATGCAAAATAACAATAATGATAATAATATCAATAATGATAATAACAGTAATAGCAGTACTAATAACAATCAGTCCAAAAAAAAAAAAACAGTGTCCCATATATTTGAGAGCATGACAAGGTACATCACACAAATATAGCATAGTTCGATCACAGAAACAATGGTCGTAAAATACTTAATTGTATAAATACATTGCAGAAGTGGATAAAATGGATTCTTACCCAAAAGTGGGAAACCACTGAAGAGCACTATGGTAGAAAAATCTGCACATCATATGAAGTTACATATTCATCATTATTATGCAAAAGGAGACACAGATGAATTGACAGATCAGGAGGTGCAAAATCTTACTTTTCATTTGGTTCATTTATCACTTCAAGCTACGGGCTTCAAGGATCCTATATTTTGCCTATGATACTACTCTCATATTAGAGCTTGAGCTTGATCCATTCTTTTAGAGTCATAATCAATTTTCCTTTCTTTTAATTGTTATAGTGGTATTAAAATTGGTTTTAAATATTAGAAAAATTAAACAGTTCTAAAGACCAATTTTGCTCAGGTGATGTTTCCAAGTGTAGAGTAATTGAGCCCAAACTTTAGCATGTGGGCTTATACGTATACAGGCTATCAAATAAAAAATGCATTATACATCCTTAGTGTGGAGAACTAACCGCCAAAAGCTTTGGTAATCCACCACTGGAGAATGATGATGTGTCCAATGATGGAACAAGTGGTTATAAGCTAAATTGACAGAGAAGATGATGGAACAGAATAATCTTTAATTATGGTGCAGTAGGAGCATATATATATAAAATAGCAAGCATGTGAAGATAAACAGAAGATTATTCCTTTCTCATCTAAAGGAATTTACCATAGATACAAAGTTGAAAAAGTGTGTAAAACCTGAACTTTTTTGTGAAAGAACTATACTAGTATATAAAAATAAGTTTCCAATTTAAGGTTGCCTGGTAATAAAGTGCAAGAATTATGCAGAATGCATCCGAAAGTACTGTTCACTACAAACTTCATTCGAGCAATCCATCTTGCATTAACTTTGAAACTTGAAATGTAGAAGAGATCATATATCATACATACTTGCCAGCATCTATAAGAATGTTATATCTTCCTAGAGAGTTGGCATAGCGGACAAGGATGCTTGTGTTACGTCTTCTATTCTTATTGCCTGGTTCAGCTGCCTTTGAGCAAACCTATAATAAACAATTAGAATGAATGAACAAGGTGTTTGGAAAAACGATATGTCAACCTAACAAGATCTATTAGAAAATCTAAGAAGCTCACACATCCATACCACACATGTCTTTGTGGGATGAGTGAGGCAGCTCACTCGAGGAATGCCTTCACTTGTTCCTGTGCCTAAAAAGATGATTTCAGACTGTTCTATTGGTGCCTTTGTATCAACCAAGCCTGAAAGGGACAAAGTTAGTGCATTAAATTGAAGGAACAAGAAACTGTGTTCTGCGACCTCCATTATCCTAGGTCTTTGGGAAATAAGAGGACATAGGAGTTTAATTATAAGTACAAACTTAAACTCTGATGCATGATTGACATATAATCTAGATAACTGAAGTGTATGTGTGTGTGTTCGCGTGTGCACGCATCAGTACGTGTGCTCGCACGTGCATATGCGTGTGTGAAACTATGTAACACCTGAACTTCACAGGATGCCCATTTACTAGTGAACTTTACATATTTAAGTGCTTCTTATGTATGACTAGGGACTAATTTCTTCTTCTCATTCAGCTTCTATTTCTCGATTCTTTGCTAATTTGACGATGGATGTCGATATTAGTACTGAAATAGCCTCAGGAAGTCACAGTCAGAAGGGGGCCACGAAAAACTATATAGAAATTAAAAATCACCATTAAAGTGAATTTTCAAATATCATTTTAGGCTGGTTATCTGATAATTTGTACCCCTAACTACAATTAAGGTTAGCATTTACTCATACAACATTATTATCTAACTCTTCTCACCAGTTTGATATAGATTTTCTATGTTGCCTTCCCTTCTAGACCCTTCTACACAAAATCAGACCTTCTATACTATTGAATCTTTCTGGTCTTGAACATAAACAGTTTGCAAACTGAAGCCCTCTGATATTTCGTGTTGATTTATGTAAACTGTAAACTGTGAATGCAAGTATTTGTATTCTGTTCCTGGCAATCATGCATGGCACTATGGCAGATGCCATCAACATTTTTTTGTAGGAGAGAAGATTTTTAGACCATGCAAACAGGAGTATACAGTAATTGAATTACAGAAAGAAACTCATCTGTAATGGGACTATGGTCAAGTTCATTAAATAATAAATATTATTCTTGTGATAATGGTCATCACAACATAGATATCAAACAATCATGATTAAAACTATTTAAACAAACTAACAGCTATACTAGTACAAGACTAAATAGAGATGTGCTCGGCTTTTCCTACAATGTGCACGAAAAACTTGCTTGCGCTGCTATTAACGTTATGGTCTCTACATTGTTTCTCCTTATAAGCACACAGAAAAAAGAAGCTACTTAGAGAACCATCGTCAAATTTGCTCCAATATTCTTCCACATTCAACTTATGCATACCAAAAACACCCAGAATTAAATAAAGCCAACAACTATTTTGGGAATTAACCCATCGAACATCAAAGTGTCATCGATCTACTTGTGGGTTCGAAGCAAGAATCAAAGAATCCTCAGAAACCCATGACTCTAAAATTACCCAACAAAGAACACAGCCCAGCAAATCCAACCACAGAAACAAATAATCCTCAAAGACCCACGATCAAAATCTTGCTATAAAATGAAGTATCTCATTGAGGCAATACAACGAGCAGCTTAGATGCATCGAGAAATGAAAGCAGAGAGAGAGAGAAGAGAGAAGGGGAATTACTTGACTGCAATCGAGCATGAGGAACAAGCTGGCAGCGGAGGAAGAATGAGGTGGCGGAAGTGGCGGGAAGGAGTGGGGCCCACCGCCATTGGGTGCGGGTGCGGGTGACGATGGGAAGAGCAACAGGTAGCAGCGAGAGAGCCGCTGCCATCAGTTGAATAAGGACGGCAGCAGCTGACTCTTCCTGAACCGTGGAAAATGTTTATGATTTGGAGAATTATATTGTAAGGCCTATTTGCACAGTAGCTCCCGTGAAATTTTCCTTGTTGCATTTGTCATATTCCAACAGCGTATTGTCTGAAGTGGGCTTTTTATTATTGCATGACTGTGGATTTCGATGAATGTCGTTTCACTTGTGTGGCTAGAACTGGAAATAAGGTTGCTTATCATTTGGCACAATGGGTTAGACATAATTTAGTTTTGAACTATCATACCTGGTTGGATGTAATGCCACATTTTTGGCTAATGATGTTTTGTTTGATTTACAAAATTAATAAAAGCACTCTACCGTTTCCAAAAAAAAAGAAATCGGACCAGGTCTAGCTCAGGTTTGATAATGGGTTTTCAGAGAACCGCCATAAAATTCAAATCTTGTACTTGAAAAATAGGATTTTTTTATATGAAACAACCACGAAATATCATGGTTTTTCAGAAAATCACCATAAAATTTTCGATTTTCACAAAACCACCATGAAAATTTGCACCATTAATAGAGTGTCACCAAGTCATAATTTCCATCCTTATTTTGTTAAGTAAAAGTATAAAATAACATAAATGCCCATTGTGTCTAAATTTTGGAGGGGGGCAGTGGGGGATGCTTGGGGAGACTTATTTTTTTTGAGGAAGTTAACTAAGTTTTGGAGGGAAGGAAGGTATTTTTTGAGGATGAGAAAATATAATAAAAGAATGGTGGGTTCCACCTTAAGAGAATTTTAGGGATTTAGCATATTATTTAATAGAATATGAATGACAAGTATGGCTTGGTGGCGCTTTGTTAATAGTGCATATTTTCATGGTGAGTTCTGAAAAATAAAAATTTTGTGGTGGTTCCTCGAATAAACACTATATTTAGTGATTTCCTATAAAAACACCTAAAAGTATGTATGTCACATAATAAATTTACTTTCATTTAAAACGAACGAAAATTAAAAATTCATGGGTTATAGCTCATGAAAATTGTAAATTTTGATGTACACATAAAAATTAACTTTCATTCGAAATGAACAAAAATTAATAAAATTCATGGGTTATAGCTCAGGAAGATCAAGAATTTTGATGTACACATAATTTATTTACATTCGCTCAAAACGAACTAAAATTGTTAAAATTCATGGGTTATAGCCTATGAAAATCGTAAATTTTTATGTACACATAATAAATTTTCTTTCACTCAAAATAAACCAAAATTAAAATATTTGTTAGTTATAGCTCATGAAAATCATGAATTTTGATATACACATAATTTATTTACATTCATTCAAAATGAACCAATTCAAAATTCATGGATTATAATAAATTTACTTTCGTTTGAAACAAATCACAAACATAAAATTGTCAAAAATCATGCATTATATAGCCTATGAAAATCGTACATTTTGATGTGTACACAATAAATTTAGTTTGTTCGATATGAACCAAAATTGATAAATTTTGAAGGTTATAGCTCATGAAATTATGAATTTTGATGTAAACATCATTTATTTATATTCATTCAAAATACAACAAAATTTCCAAAATTCGTGGGTTATAGCTCATGAAATTGTGAATTTTATGCACAATAATTTATTTATATTTGCTCAAAACGAGCTAAAATTGTCAAAAATTGTAGGTTATAGACCTTTAAAAGCATAAATTTTAATGTACACATAATAAATTTACTTTTTAAATGAACCAAAATTTAAAAATTGTGGGTTATAGGTCTTAAAATTATAAATTTTGATGTACACATAATAAATTTATTTTCATTCAAAACGAACCAAAATTAACAAAACTCATGGGTTATAGGTCGTAAAATCAAAAATTTTAATGTACACATAGTTTATTTACATTCATTGAAAACAAACCAAAATTGTCAAAAATCATGGGTTAGCCTATGAAAATTGCAAGTTTTGATATACACATAATAATTTTACTTTCGTTTGAAATGAACCAAAATTGATAAAATTTGTTGGTTATAAAGCTCATAAAATCATGAATTTTGATGCACACATAATTTATTTACATTCGTTCAAACAAAAGAAAATTGACAAAATATTTGGTCTATAGCTTAAGAAAATTTTGAAATTTGATGCACACATAATTTGTATAGGTTCATTAAAAATTAATAAAAATTATAAAACAATTATGGGTTATATCTTTTTAAAATCATAAATTTTAATGTACACATAAAAATTACATTCATTGGAAATAAACCACAATTGTAAAAATTATGAGTTATAGCCCATGAAAAATTAAATTTGATTAAAATGAACCAAAATTGAAAACAATTGTTGGTTAAAACTCATGAAAATCATGAATTTTGATGTACACATATTTTATTTATATTCATTCAAAATAAACCAAATTTGTCAAAACATGTGGCTTATAGCTCATGAAAATCACAAATTTTTATGTATGCATAATAAACTTACTTTCAATTGAAATGAACTAAAATTTAAAAATTCATGGGTTATAGCTCATAAAAATTGAATATTTTATGTATACATAATAAATTTACTTCCTTTCAAAATGAATTAAAATTGAAATACTTGTGGGTTATAGCTCATGAAAATCATAAATTTTGATGTACACATAATTTATTTGCATTTGATCAAAATGAAACAAAATTGTCAAAATTCATGTGTACGCATAATAAATTGCAAAGTTTAATGTACATGTAAAGGTTGCAAATTTTAATGTGTACATAATAAATTTAAATTCCTTCAAAATGAACCATAATTATAAAAATTGTGGGTAATAGCCCTAGAAAATCACTAAATTTTGTGTACACATAATAAATTTACTTTCATTCAAAAGAACAAAAATTGAAAAATCTATGGGTTATCTCATGAAAATCACAAATTTTGATGTACACATATTAAATTTACGTTCATTCAAAACAAACCACAATTGTAAAAGTCATGCGCTATAGCCCATGCATAATAAATCTTTGTTTGTTTCAAATGAACCAAAATTGACAAAATTCATAGGTTATCGCTCATGAAAATCATAAATTTTAATGTAAACATTATTTATTTATATTCATTCAAAATGAAAAAAATTAAAAATGTGGGTTATATTCCATGAAAATCAGAATATTTTATGTATGCATAATAAATTTATTTTCATTCAAAACGAACCAAAATTAAAATATTCATGGGTTAAAGTTCATAAAAATCATGAATTTTGATGTAAATATAATTTATTTATATTCATTCACAATGAACCAAAATTGTCAAAATTCTTATGTTACATCTCAAAAATTACAAATTTTGATGTAAATATAATTTATTTATATTCATTCACAATGAACCAAAATTGTCAAAATTTATGTGTTATAATACATAAAAATTATAAAATTTAATGTACACATAATAAATTTACTATCACTCAAAACGAACCAAAATTAAAATATTCATGGGTTAAAGTTCATAAAAATCATGAATTTTGATGTATAAATAATTTATTTATATTCATTCAAGATGAACCAAAATTGTCAAAATTCATGTGTTATATAGCTCATGAAAATAAAAAGTTTTGATGTACAAATAATAAATTAACTTTTGTTTGAAACAAACCATAATTTTAAAAATTGGCAGTTATAGCCCACAAAAATCACAAATTTTGGTGCACATGTAATAAATTTACTTTCATCCAAAACTAACAAAAGTTGAAATTTTGTGTCTTATAACTACGAAAATCACAAATTTTGATGCATACATAAGAAACTTACTTTTGGTCAAACCAAATCAAAATTGACAAAATATGTGGGTCATAGCTCAAGGAAATCATGAATTTTGATGTACACATCAATTTTACATTCATTCAAAATGAGCCAAGCCTTTTAAAAATAATGTATTATAACCCATTATCACAAATTATGATGTGAAAATAATAAATTTACTTTTTTCAGAAAGAAATAAAATTGACAAAAGTTGTGGGTTATATAGCTCATGAAAATTGCAAATTTTGATGTAGTCATCTTTTATTTACATTTGTTTGAAATTGATCAAAATTGATAAAATTCATGGGTTATAGCTCATGAAATTATGAATTTTGATGTACACATAATTTATTTGCATTTGATCAAAATGAAACAAAATTGTCAAAATTCATGTGTTATATAGCTCATGAAAATCATAAATTTTGATGTACACATAATAAATTTAAATTCCTTCAAAATGAACCATAATTATAAAAATTGTGGGTAATAGCTCATGAAAATCATGAATTTTTGCCATTTTTAGTTGTTTTGACCCATTGGCAAATAATTTTACGGAGTCTAAGATTCATGATTTCATGAGCTATTACCCACATCTTTTGCCCCTTTTTAGTCATTTCTACTCATTGACAAATAATTTTATGGAGTCCAAAATTCATGATTTTATGAGCTATTACCCACGATTTTGGCCATTTTTATTCATTTCGACCCATTGGCAAATAATTTTATAGAGTCTAAAATTCAAGATTTCATGTGCTATTACCCATAAATTTTGGCCATTTTTAGTCGTTCCGACCCATTGGTAAATTATTTTACAGAGTCCAAAATTCAAGATTTTATAAGTTATTACCCATGCTTTTTAGTCATTTTTATTCATTTCGATCCATTAGTAAATAAATTCATAGTGGCCAAAATACATGATTTCATAAGATTTTACCCACATTTTTATTGGCAATTTTAAGTCACTCCAACCATTTGGCAAATAATTTTGTGGAGGCCAAAATTCATGATTTCATGAGCTATAACAAATAATTTCTTACCATTTGTATTCATTTTGACTCGTTGGCAAATAATTTTGGAGTCTAAGATTCACGATATCATGAGCTATAACCCACGGTTTTTAGCCATTTTTAGTCATTTCTACCCATTGATAAATTATTTCGTAGAGTCCAAAATTCACGATTTCATGAGCTACATTCCATGAATTTTTGCCATTTTTAGTTGTTTTGACCCATTGGCAAATATTTTTGTAGAGTCTAAAATTCATGATTTCATGAGCTATAACCCATAATTTTTTGGCCATTTTTATTCATTTTATCCGATTAGCATATAATTTTACAGGGTCCAAAATTCACAATTTCAAGAGCTATCACCCATGATTTCACAGATTCCAAGCTTCATGATTTCATGAATAATTACACATGAAATTTAGAAAATTTTATTCATTTCGGCCCATTGATAAATAATTTCTCAGACTCCAAAATTCATGATTTCATGAGCTATAATGCAAGATTTTTAGTCATTCTTAGTCGTTTTGACCCATTGGCAAATACTTTTGTAGAGGATAAAATTCCTCATTTCATGAGCTATAACTATAATTTTTGGTCATTTTTAATTTTTCAGCATATTGGTAAATAATTTTCCAAGAGTCCAAAAGGCAAGATTTCATGAGTTATAACCCTCGATTTTTGGCCATTTTATTCGTTTTGACCCATCAGCAAATAATTTTGCGCAATCCAAAATATACAAGTTCATGAATTATAACCCAAGATTTTTGACCATTTTCAGTTGTTTTGGCTTGTTGGCAAATAGTTTTGCAAAATCGAGAATTCACAATTTCATGAGCTATTAACCATGATTTTGGTCATTGTTATTTGATTCGACTCATTGGCCAATAATTTTGCGCAATCCAAAATATACAAGTTCATGAATTATAACCCAAGATTTTTGACCATTTTCAGTTGTTTTGGCTTGTTGGCAAATAGTTTTGCAAAATCGAGAATTCACAATTTCATGAGCTATAACCCATGATTTTTGGACATTTTAGTCGTTCCAACCCATTGACAAATAATTTTAGTGTAGGCCAAAATTCATGATTTAAACGATTTTGGGCCATTTTATTCATTTTGACCCATTGACAAATAGTTTTATGGAGTCCAAAATTCATAAATTTATGAGCTATAACCCATATTTTTGGCTATTTTTATTCATTTCGCCCTTTTAGCAAATAATTTTGTGGAGGTCAAAATTCATGATTTAATGAGCTATTACCCATGATTTTTGTCATTTTTAGTCATTTTTATTCATTTTGACCCATTGGCAAATAATTTCATGGAGTCACCCATGATTTTTGGCCATTTTAGTCATTTCGACCATTTGACAAATAATTTTGCGAGTCCAAAATTCACAATTTCATGAGCTATAACCCATGATTTTTATCCATTTTTGTTCATTTCGTCCCAAGGGAAAATAATTTCACAGAGATAAAAATTCATGATTTCATTAGTTATAACCAATAAATTTTGGTTATTTTTAGTCATTTCGACCATTTGACAAATAATTTTCTGAGTCCAAAATTCAAGATTTTATAAGTTATTACCCATGCTTTTTAGTCATTTTTATTCATTTCGATCCATTAGTAAATAAATTCATAGTGGCCAAAATACATGATTTCATAAGATTTTACCCACATTTTTATTGGCAACTTTAAGTCACTCCAACCATTTGGCAAATAATTTTGTGGAGGTCAAAATTCATGATTTCATGAGCTATAACAAATAATTTCTTACCATTTGTATTCATTTTGACTCGTTGGCAAATAATTTTGGAGTCTAAGATTCACGATATCATGAGCTATAACCCACGGTTTTTGGCCATTTTTAGTCATTTCTACCCATTGATAAATTATTTTGTAGAGTCCAAAATTCAAGATTTCATGTGCTACATTCCATGAATTTTTGCCATTTTTAGTTGTTTCGACCCATTGACAAATATTTTTGTAGAGTCTAAAATTCATGATTTCATGAGCTATAACCCATAATTTTTGGCCATTTTATTCATTTTATCCGATTAGCATATAATTTTCTGAGTCCAAAATTCACAATTTCAAGAGCTATCACCCATGATTTCACAGATTCCAAGCTTCATGATTTCATGAATAATTACACATGAAATTTAGAAAATTTTATTCATTTTGGCCCATTGATAAATAATTTCTCAGACTCTAAAATTCATGATTTCATGAGCTATAATGCAAGATTTTTAGTCATTCTTAGTCGTTCGACCCATTGGCAAATACTTTTGTAGAGGATAAAATTCCTCATTTCATGAGCTATAACTATAATTTTTGGTCATTTTTATTTTTTCATCATATTGGTAAATAATTTTCCAAGAGTTCAAAAGGCAAGATTTTATGAGTTATACCCCTCGATTTTTGGCCATTTTATTCGTTTTGACCCATCAGCAAATAATTTTGCGCAATCCAAAATATACAAGTTCATGAATTATAACCCAAGATTTTTGACCATTTTCAGTTGTTTTGGCTTGTTGGCAAATAGTTTTGCAAAATCGAGAATTCACAATTTCATGAGCTATTAACCATGATTTTGGTCATTGTTATTTGATTCGACTCATTGGCCAATAATTTTGCGCAGTCCAAAATTCATGATTTAATGAGCTATTACCCATGATTTTTGGCTATTTTTATTCGTTTGACCCATTGACAAATAATTTTGCGGAGTCCAAAGTTTATAATTTCATGAACTATAACCCATGATTTTTGACCATTTTCAGTTGTTTTGGCTTGTTGGCAAATAGTTTTGCAAAATCGAGAATTCACAATTTCATGAGCTATAACCCATGATTTTTGGCCATTTTTATTCATTTTGACCCATTGACAAATAGTTTTATGGAGTCCAAAATTCATAATTTTATGAGCTATAACCCATATTTTTTGGCTATTTTTATTCATTTCAGCCCTTTTAGCAAATAATTTCATGGAGTCCAAAATTCACAATTTCATGAGCTATTACCCATGGGTTTTTTGCCTATTTTATCATTTTAACCATTTGGCAAATAATTTCATGGAGTCACCCATGATTTTTGGCCATTTTAGTCATTTCGACCATTTGACAAATAATTTTCTGAGTCCAAAATTCACAATTTCATGAGCTATAACCCATGATTTTTATCCATTTTTGTTCATTTCGTCCCAAGGGAAAATAATTTCACAGAGATAAAAATTCATGATTTCATTAGTTATAACCAATAAATTTTGGTTATTTTTAGTCATTTCTACCCATTGATAAATTATTTTGTAGAGTCCAAAATTCAAGATTTTATTAGCAATTACCAACAATTTTAGCCATTTTATTCGTTTCAACCCATTAGCAAATAATTTCATGGAGTCCAAAATTCATGAGTTTCATGAGCTTATAACCTATAGTTTTTGGCTATTTTTATTCATTTCAGCCCTTTTAGCAAATAATTTTACGGAGGTAAACATTCACAATTTTATGAGCTATTACCCATGGGTTTTTTGCCTATTTTATCATTTTAACCATTTGGCAAATAATTTCATGGAGTCACCCATGATTTTTGGCCATTTTAGTCATTTCGACCATTTGACAAATAATTTTGCGCAATCCAAAATATACAAGTTCATGAATTATAACCCAAGATTTTTGACCATTTTCAGTTGTTTTGGCTTGTTGGCAAATAGTTTTGCAAAATCGAGAATTCACAATTTCATTAGCTATAACCAATAAATTTTGGTTATTTTTAGTCATTTCCGCCCATGGTAAAATAATTTTGCTGAGTCCAAAATTCAAGATTTTATTAGCAATTACCAATGTTTTTAGCCATTTTATTCGTTTCAACCCATTAGCAAATAATTTCATGGAGTCCAAAATTCATGAGTTTCATGAGCTTATAACCTATAGTTTTTAGCTATTTTATTAGTTTCATCTCATTGCCAAATAATTTTACGGAGTAAAAAATTCATGATTTCATGTGCTATTACCCATGATTTTTAGCTATTTTATTCGTTACGACCCATTGGTAAATAATTTTGCAGAGTCCAAAATTCACAATTTCATTAGCTATAACCCATGATTTTTGGTTATTTTTAGTCATTCTGACCTATTGACAAATTATATCTCGGAGGCCAAAATTCATGATTTCATGAGCTGTAACCCTTATTTTAAGCTTTTTTTCTTTTCGACATAGCTTATGAAATCGTGAATTTTGGACTCCACAAAATTATTATCAATAGATCAAAATGACTAAAAATTGCCAAATATCAGGGAGTATAGCTCATAAAGTCATGATTTTTAGACTCTACAAAATTATTTACCAATGGGTCGAAACGAATAAAATGGCTAAAATTGAGGGTTATAGCTCATGAAATTGTGAATTTTTACTCAGCAAAATTATTTGCCAATGGATCAAAATGAATAAAATGGCTAAAACCATGGGTTATAAACTCATGAAATAGTGAATTTTGGACTCCACAAAATTATTTGCCAATTGGTGGAAACAAATATTAATGGCCAGAGATCGTGAGTAATTGCTTATGAAATCATGAATTTTGGACTCGCGAAATTATTTGCCAATGGCTCAAAATAGCTAAAAATCATGGGCTACAACAAATAAAATCATGAATTTTTCCTATGTGAAATTTTTCCCCTTGTGAGGAAATGAAAAAAATGGACAAAAATATTGGGTTATAACTCATGAAATGGTGAATTTTAGACTCTATAAAATTATTTGCCAAATGGTTGAAATGACCAAAAATGCCTAAAAATCATAGGTTCCTGAAATTGTGTATTTTAGCCTCCTTGAAATTATTTGCTAATGGGTTGGAATGATTACAAATGGCCAAATCGTGGGTTAAAGGTCATTACATCATTAATTTTGGACTTCGCAAAATTATTTGCCAATGAGTTGAATCGATTGAAAATAACAAAAAGTAATGGGTAATAGTTCATGAAATCATGAATTTAGAACTTTGAAACTTTTGCTAATAGATTGAAAAGACTTAAATGGGCTAAAAATCATGGGTTATAGCTCATGAAATCGTGAATTTTGGACTTCAAGAAATTATTTGCCAATGGGTCGAAATGAATAAAAGGCCTAAAATCATTGAAATCATGAATTTTGGCATTCGCAAAATTATTTGCGAGTGGGTCAGAATGCCTAAAAATATCCAAAAATCTATGGTTATAGCTCATGAAATCGTGAATTTTGGACTCGAAATTATTTGAATGTGGACCGAAAAGAAAAAATGGCCAGAAATAATTGGTAATAAATCATGAAATCATGAAATTTGGACTACGCAAAATTATTTGCCAATGGGTTGAAAAGAAAAAAATGGCTATAACTCATGGGTAATAGCTTATGAGATCATGAAAATTTGACTTTGCAAAATTATTTACCATTGGGTGTAAATAACTAAAATGGTCCAAAATCCTTTTTACCAATGGGTGGAAACGACTAAAAATGGCCCAAAATCCTAGGAAATAGCTCATAAAATCATGAAATTTTTACTTTGTGAAATTAGTTGGTAATAGGATGAAACTGATAAAAATGGCCACAACCCATGGGTTATAAGCTCATAAAATTATGAATTTTGGACTCCAAGAAATTATTTGCTATTGCTGGAAATGAATAAAAATGGCTAAAAAGTGTGGGTAATTGCTCATGAAATTGTGAATTTTGGACTACGCGAAATTATTTGCCAATGGGTCGAAATGACAAAAAATGGCAAAAACATGGTAGGTTACAGCTAATGAAATAATGAATTTTTGCCTCTACCAAACTTTTCCCCCTTGGGACGAAATGAACCAAAATGGATAAAAATCATGGGTTATATAGCACATGAAATAGTGAATTTTGAACTCCGTGAAATTATTAATCAAAGGGTGAAAATGACTAAAATGACCTAAAATATTAGGTCATACATCATGAAATCATATATTTGGCCTCTGTGAAATTATTTGCCAATGGGTCGAAATGACTAAAAATAGCCAAAAACCATGGATTATGGCTTATTAAATCATGAATTTTGGACTTTATAAAATTATTAGCCAATGGGTCAAAATTATGGGTTATAGCTTATGAAATTGTGAATTTTAGTCTCTAGGAAATTATTTACCGATGGGTCGAAATGACCCAAAATGGCTAAAAATTGTGGGCTATAGTTAATGAAATGAACTTTGCAAAAGTCATGGTTAATAGCTCATGAAATCATATATTTTGCGTCGGCAAAATTATTTTCCAATAGGTCAAAAAGAATAAAAATAGCCAAAAATCATAGGTTATAAGCTCATGAAATCGTGAATTTTGGACTCTTCGAAATTATATGCTAATGGGTGAAAACGAATAAAATAGCCAAAAATTATTTAAATCGTGAATTTTGGGCTTTGTGAAAATTATTTGTCAATGGGTTGGAAAGATTAAAAATATCTAGAAATTATGGGTTATAGCTCATGAAATTATGAATTATGGAATTTACAAAATTATTTGTTAATGGGTCAAAATGAATAAAAATGACAAACAATCATGGGTAATAGATCATAAAATCATGAACATTGGACTACACAAAATTATTGTCAATCGATCGAATCAAATAGAAATGGCCAAAAATCATGGGTAATAGCTCATGAAATCGTGAACTTTGGAGTCCTCTGAATCATTGGTAATAGCTCATGAAATTGTGAATTTTTTACTCAGCAAAATTATTTAGGAATGGAATAAAACTAATAAAAATGGCTAAAAACCATAGGTTGTAATGTCATGAAATCATGAATTTTTGATCCGAAATTATTTGCCAATGGATCAAAATGAATAAAATGACAAAAAATCATGGGTAATTGCTCATGAAATCTTGAATTTTGGACTCCGTAAAATTATTTACAATAAATGACTAAATATTGCAAAAAATTGAGGCTAATGGCTTATGAAATTGTGTATTTTGGCCTCTGTGAAATTTATTTGCCAATGGGTCCAAATGACTAGAAATGGCTAAAATTGAGGGTTATAGCTCATTAAATCGTAAATTTTGGACTTCGTTGAATTATTTGCCAATGGGTCAAATTCAATAATAATGTCCAAAAATATTAGGTAATAGCTCATGAAATCATAAATTTGAACTCTATGAACTTTTTTTGCTAATGGGTCAAAATGACTAAAATAGATAAAAATCATTAGTTATAGCTCATGAAATTGTGAATTTTTGCCTCCATGAAATTATTTGCTAGCGGTCTAAATGAATAAAATGATCCAAAATCATTGAAATCATGAATTTAGCCTCTGCAAAATTATTTGCCAATGGGTCGGAACCCATAAAAATATCTAAAAATATGGTTATAGCTCATGAAATTGTGAATTTTGGACTCTAGAAAATTATTTGTATTTGGCTCGAAATGAATAAACTTTGCCAAAAACATGGTTAATAGCTCATGAAATCATGAATTTTGGACTCCGCAAAATTGTGGATAATAGCTCATGAATTTGTGAATTTTAGACTCCACGAGATATTTTGCCAATGGGCTGAAACAAATAAAAATAACTAAAAATTATGGGTTATAACTCCTAAAATCGTGAATTTTAGACTCCACAAAATTATTTATCAATGGTTTCAAATGACTAAAAATTATTAAATATAGCTCATGAAATCATAAATTTTGGACTTGCAAAGTTATTTGCTAATGGGTCAAAACGATGAAAATAGACAAAAATCATGGGTTATAGCTCATGAAATCTTGAATTTTATACTCGCAAAATTATTTACCAATATAAAGAAATGAATAAAATGGCAAAAACCATGGGTTACAACTCATGAAAAAATGAATTTGTTACTCCATGAAATTATATGCCAATGGTTGAG
The DNA here is from genome assembly GCA_012295165.1 of Asparagus setaceus. Lineage (NCBI taxonomy): Eukaryota > Viridiplantae > Streptophyta > Magnoliopsida > Asparagales > Asparagaceae > Asparagus > Asparagus setaceus. Next base: position 70,213,420 of record CM022704.1, read on the forward strand.
CGATTAAAATGTTAAAAAATAGTTTATAGCTCATGATATCGTAAATTTTGGACTCATGATTTTTTGTATGTGGATCGAACTGAATAATAGTGGCAAAAATCATGGTTAATATATCATGAAATTGTGAATTTTGGACTATGTGATATTATTTGCCAATGGTTGAAACAACTAAAATGGCCAAAATTATGGGTTATAACTCCTAAAATCGTGAATTTTGGACTCCACAAAATTATTTATCAATGGTTCAAATGACTAAAAATTATTAAATATAGCTCATGAAATCATAAATTTTGGACTTGCAAAGTTATTTGCTAATGGGCAGAAACGTTTTAAAATGGCCAAAAAATCATGGTTGATAGCTCACGAAATCTTGAATTTTTACACTCTGCAAAATTATTTACCAATATAAAGAAATGAATAAAAATGGCAAAAACCATGGGTTACAACTCATGAAATAATGAATTTGTTACTCCATGAAATTATATGCCAATGGGTCAGAACGATTAAAAATATTAAAAAAAATAGTTTATAGCTCATGATATCGTAAATTTTGGACTCCGTGATTTTTTTGTATGTGGATCGAACTGAATAATAGTGGCAAAAATCATGGTTAATATATCATGAAACCATGAATTTTGGACTATGTGAAATTATTTCTAATGGGTTGAAAAAATAAAAATGACCAAAAATTATAGGTAATAGCTCATGAAATCATGAATTTTAGGTAGAAATAACTAAAATGACCTAAAATCGTGGGTAGCTCATGAAATTGGTTCATTTTGGACTCCGTAAAATTATTGAATAATATGTCAAAATTAATAAAAATAGCCAATATTGTGGGTTATAGCTTATGAAATTAAGAATTTTATCTTCATGAAAATGTTTGCCAATGGGTCGAAATGAATAAAAATGGACAAAAATTATGGGTTATAACTCCTAAAATTGTGAATTTTGGACTCTACAAAAATTATTTACTAATGGGTCAAAACGAATAAAAATGACAAAACATAGTGGGTAATAGCTCATGAACTCGTTAGTTTTGGACTCAACATAATTATTTGGCAATGGGATGAACTTAATAAAAATAACCAAAAACCATGGGTTACAAGCTCATGAAATCGTGAATTTTGGACTTTGTAAAATATTTGCCAATGGGTGAAACAAATAAAATGGCCTAAAATTATGGGTTATAGCTCATGAAATCATGAATTTTGGACTATGTGAAATTATTTGCACTAATCAAGTAAAATGGCCAAAAATCATGGGTTATAGCTCATGAAATTGTGAATTTTGGACTATGTGAAATTATTTGCTAATAGGTCAAAATGACTAAAATGGCCAAAATTATGGGTTATAGCTCATGAAATTATGACTTTTAGACTTTATAAAATTATTTATCAATAGATTGAAATGACTAAAAATAGCTAAAAATAGTGGAATATATCTTATGAAATTGAGAATTTTGGACTCTAGAAGTTATTTGCCACTAGGTCAAAAAGATGAAAAATGACCGAAATAGTGGGTAATAGCTCATGAAATTATGAATTTTGGACTCCACATTTGACAATGGGTCGAATGACTAAAAATCATGGGTTATTACTCATGAATTCATGAATTTTGTCCTTTGCAAAATTATTTACCTATGGATCATAACGACCAAAATGGCCAAAAATCATAGGTGTATAATTCATGAAATCGTGAATTTTAGACTTTGTGAAATTATTTGCACTAATCAAGTAAAATGGCCAAAACTTGTGGGTTATAGCCCCTAAAATCAAGAATTTTGACTCTTTAAAGTTTTGTTACCAATGGTTTGAAACGGTAAAAATAGGAGAATATAGCTTATGAAATTGTGAATTTTAAACTTAGCAAAATTATTTACCAATGGTTCGTGACAATTAAAATGGCAAAAATCATTGAAATCATGAATTTGGCCTCATAAAATTATTTGCCAATGGGTTGAAACGATTAAAATGCCTAAAAATCATGTGTTATGGCTCATGAAATCGTGAATTTTGAACTCCATAAAATTATTTATCAATAGATTGAAATGACTAAAAATAACTAAAATGGCCAAAAATCATGGGTTATAGCTTATAAAAATGTGAATTTTGGACTATGCAAAATTATTTACCAATGGATCAAAATGACTAAAAATGGCAAAAATAGTGGGCTATAGTCTAAGAAATCGTGAATTTTGGACTCCACAAAATTATTTGCCAATGGGTGAAATGAATAAAATGGCCAAAAATCATGGGTTACAAGCTCATGAAATCGTGAATTTTGGACTTTGTAAAAATATTTGCCAATGGGTTGAAATAACTAAAAATGGCCAAAAATTATGGGTAATAGCTCATGAAATTATTAATTATGAACTCTGAGAAATTATATGCCAATGGGTCGAAATGAATAAAATGGCCAGAAATTATGGGTTATAGCTAATGAAATCATGAATGTTCACCAATGTGAAATATATTACACTTGGGTCAAAACAAATGACAAAAATTGTAGGTTATAACAAACAAAATGATGAATTTTGAACTAAGCAAAATTATTTGCCAATGGGTCGAAACAAATAAAATGGCCTAAAATTATGGGTTATAGCTAATGAAATCGTGAATTTTCACCTATGCGGAATTTTTTCCACTTGGGTCAAAATGAATAAAAATGGACAAAAATCATGGGTTATAGCACAGGAAATGATGAGTTTTGGACTTCTTGAAATCATTTGCCAATGGGTTGAAAAGACTTAAAATAGCAAAAAAAAAGTGAGTAATAGCTCAAGAAATAGTGTATTTTAGCCTCTGCCAAATTCTTTGCTAATTGGTCCAAATGAATAAAAAGGCCAAAAATCATGGATCAATAGATCATGAAATCATAAATTTTAGACTATGTGAAATTATTTGCCAATAGGTAGAAATGACTAAAAATAGCCAAAAAATGGTTAATGGCTCATGAAATCGTTATAATTGGAATATACGAAATTATTTGCTAATAGGTCGAAATGACTAAAAATGGTCAAAAATCTTGGATAATGGCTCATGAAATCGTGATATTTGGACTATGTGATATTATTTGCCAATGGGTCAAAATGAATAAAAATTGTGAAAAATGGTGAGTTATAGCTTATGAAATCGTGAATTTTAGCCTTCGTGAAATTATTTACCAATAGATCGAAATGACTAAAAATGGCAAAAAATAGTGGGCTATAGTCTAAGAAATCGTGAATTTTATACTCTGCAAAATTATTTGCCAATGGGTCGAATTGAATAATAATGGTAAAAAATCATGGGTTATAGCTCATGAAATTATGAATTTCAGACTCTGCGAAGTTTTTTGCTGATGGGTCAAAACGATGAAAATAGCAAAAAATCATGGGTTAAAGGTCATGAAATCGTGAATTTTGAACTCCGCAAAATTATTTGCCACTGCGAAATGACTAAAATAGCCAACATCATTGAAATCATGAATTTGGCCTCCGCAAAATTATTTGCCATTGAATTGGAATGGCTAAAAATGGCAAACAATCATGGGTTTTTGCTCATTAAATCTATGAATTTTGGACTATGCAAAATTATTTCCCAATGGGTCGAAACAAACAAAAATGACAAAAGTTTTTGGATAATAGCTCATGAAATCATGAATTTCAAAGCAAAATTATTTGTTAATAGGTCAAAACGACTAAAATGGCCAAAAATCATAGGTGTATAATTCATGAAATCGTGAATTTTGAACTCCATAAAATTATTTGCCAATAGATTGAAATGACTAAAAATAGCCAACATCATTGAAATCATGAATTTGGCCTCATAAAATTATTTGCCATTGAATTGGAATGGCTAAAAATGGCAAACAATCATGGGTTTTGCTCATTAAATCATGAATTTTGGACTATGCAAAATTATTTCCCAATGGGTGAAACAAATAAAAATGACAAAAGTTTTTGGATAATAGCTCATGAAATCATGAATTTCAAAGTGAAATTATTTGTTAATAGGTCAAAACGACTAAAATGGCCAAAAAATGTAGGTTATAGCTCATTAAATCGTGTATTTTGAACTGCGCTAAATTATTTGCCATTGGGTCAAAATGACTAAAATGGCCAAAAAATGTAGGTTATAGCTCATTAAATTGTGTATTTTAGACTCTGCTAAATTATTTGCCATTGGGTCAAAATGACTAAAAATGGCCAAAACTTGTGGGTTATAGCTCATGAAATTATGACTTTTAGACTTTATAAAATTATTTATCAATAGATTGAAATGACTAAAAATAGCTAAAAATAGTGGAATATATCTTATGAAATTGAAATTTTGGACTCTAGAAGTTATTTGCCACTAGGTCAAAAAGATGAAAAATGACCAGAAATAGTGGGTAATAGCTCATGAAATTATGAATTTTGGACTCCACATTTGACAATGGGTCAGAATGACTAAAAATCATGGGTTATTACTCATGAATTCATGAATTTTGTCCTTTGCAAAATTATTTACCTATGGATCATAACGACCAAAAATGGCCAAAAATCATAGGTGTATAATTCATGAAATCGTGAATTTTAGACTTTGTGAAATTATTTGCACTAATCAAGTAAAATGGCCAAAACTTGTGGGTTATAGCCCCTAAAATCAAGAATTTTGACTCTTTAAAGTTTTGTTACCAATGGTTTGAAACGGTAAAAAATAGGAGAATATAGCTTATGAAATTGTGAATTTTAAACTTCGCAAAATTATTTACCAATGGTTCGTGACAATTAAAATGGCAAAAAATCATTGAAATCATGAAGTTTGGTCTACGCAAAATTATTTGCCAATGGCTCAGAACGATTAAAAATGCCTAAAAATCATGTGTTATGGCTCATGAAATCGTGAATTTTGAATTCCGCATAATTATTTATAATAGGTCTAAATGAAAGAAAATAACCAAAAATCATTAGTAATAGCTCATGAAATCAAGCTTTGAACTATGCATATTATTTGCTAATGGGTTAGTCAAAACGAATAAAATGGCCAAAAATTTTGGGTAATAGCTCATGAAGTCGTGAATTTTGAACTCCGTGAAATTGTTTGCCAATGAATCAAAACCAGTAAAATGGCCCAAAAAGTATGAGTTATAGCTCATGAAATCGTGAATTTTAGAATCCACTTAATTTTTTACTAATAGGTCAAAATGACTAAAAATGGCCAAAATTGTAGGTTATAGCTCATAAAATAGTGAATTTTAGACTCCACAAAATTATTTACAAATGGATCAAAATGACTAAAAATAGCCAAAATGACAAAATATATCTCATGAAATCATGAATTTTGGACTCTGCAAAATTATTTGCCACTAGGTTGAAATGACTAAATATGACCAAATATCGAGGGTAATAGCTCATGAAATCATGAATTTTTTACTTCGCAAAATTATTTGCCAATGGGTTGAAATAAATAAAAATGTTAAAAAATCATTGGTTGTAGCTGATCAAATAGCGAATTTTTAGCACCGCAAAATCATTTGCCAATGGGTCAGAATGAATAAGAAAGGTCAAAAATCTTGGGTTATAGCTCATGAATTCGTGAATTGTGGCCTTTGTGAAATTATTTGCCATTGGGTTGAAACAACTAAAATGGCCAAAAATCATGGGTGATAGCTCGTAAAAACATGAATTTTAGACTCCGTAAAATTATTTACCAATGGGTTGAAATGATTAAAATTGGCCAAAAGTCACGGTTTATAGCTCTCAAAATCTAGATTTTTGCCCACCACGAAACTATTTATCCAAATGGTCAAAATGACTAAAAATGGCAAACAAATCATGGGTTATAGCTCATGAAATCATGAATTTTTGCCATTGCCAAATTATTTATCCAATTGGTCAAAATGATTAAAATTTGCTAAAAATTGTGAGTTATAGTTAATGAAATCATGAATTTTGGACTCTATGAATTTTTTCTCTTTGGGTCGAAATGAATGAAAATGGATAAAAAATTATGGGTTATAGCTTATGAAAACTTGAAGTTTTGACTTCGTGAAATTATTTGCCAATGGGTCGAAACAACTAAAAATTTTGGGTTATAGCTCATGATATCTAGAATTTTGTCCACCTTGAAATTATTTATCCAATTTATTGAAATGACTAATATATGGCAAAAAGCATGGGTTATACCTCATGAAGTAGTGAATTTTGGTAACCACAAATTTGGCCACTGCGAAATATTTCGATGGGACAAAATGACTAAAAGTAGTCAAAAATCATATAGTATAACTTAAGAAATTGTGAATTTAGGCCACCATGAATTATTTGCTAAAGGGCCTAAATGACTTAAAATAGCAAAACGATATGGGTTATTGCTCATGAAATCATGAATTTTGGGCTATGCGAAATTATTTTCCATTTGCTCGGAATGACTAAAAATGGCTAAATTTGTGGATTAGAGCTCACAAAATCTAGAATTTGGCCACCATGAAATTATTTTTCCATGGGTCAAAATGAAGGAAATTTGAGAAAAATCATGGATACCTCATGGAATCATGAATTTTGAACATCGTGAAATTATATTCCAATGGGTCAAAATGACTACAAATGGCTAAAATCATGGGTTATAGCACACACAATCATAAATTTTGGCTACCACAAAATTATTTATTCAATTAGTTGAAATGACAAACAATGGCCAAAAATCGTGGGTTATAGTTCATTAAAACATGAATTTTAAACACCGCGAAATTATTTGTCAATAGGTCAAAATTACTAAAATGACCAAAAATCAAAGGTTATAGCTCATGAAATCATGACTTTTGAATTATGCAAAATTTTCTACCTTGGATCGAAATGAACGAAAATGTACAAAAGTCATGGGTTATAGCTCATGAAAACATGAATATTGTACATTATGAAATTATATTTCAACATGTCAAAACAATTAAAAATTACCAAAAATCATGGGTTATAGTTCATGATTCATAAATTTTTGTATACGCTAAATTATTTGCCACAAACCGACTAAAAAGGCAAAAATCATGGGTTATAGCTTATAAAAATGTGAATTTTGGACTATGTGAAATTTTTTCTCCTGGGTTGAAATGAATGAAAATGGATAAAAATTGTGGGTAATAGCTCATGAAAACATGTATTTTGGACTACACGAAATTATTTACTAATAGATAGAAATGACTAAAAATGGCCAAACATTATGGTTTATAGCTCACAAAATCTAGAATTTTGTCCACCTTGAAATTATTTATCCAACAGATCAAAATGACTAAAAATGGCAAGAAATTATGGGTTATAGCTCATGAAATTGTGAAATTTTGCCACTGCTAAATTATTTAACCAATTGGTAGAAATGACTAAAAATGGCCAAAAATTATGGGTTATAGTTCATGAATGAATTTTAGACTTTGTAAATTTTGTTCCCTTGGGTCGAAATGAATGAAAATGGATAAAAATCATGGTTTATAGCTTAGGAAAACATCCATTTTGACTCTATGAAATTATTTTTGAATGTGTTGTAATTACTAAAAACATATAAAAATCGTGGGTTATAGCTCATAAAATTTATAATTTTGGCTACCATAAAATTATTTATCCAATTGGTCAAAATGACGTAATGTGGCCTAAACTAATGGGTTATATCTGACAAAATCATGAATTTTGACATCCACAAAATTATTTACAAGTAAATTGAATTGATTAAAAATAGCACAAAATCGTGGGTTATAGTTCATGAAATTATGAAATTTTGCCACTTCGAAATTTTTTGCCAATGGGTCGAAATGACTACAAATAGTAAAAAATCATAGGTTACAACATAAGTAATCATGTACTTTGGCCATGCGAAATTATTTGTCAATGGATCAAAATGACTTAAATTGGCAAAATTTTGAGGGTTGTAGCTCCTAAAATCTTGAATTTTGGACTCCGCAAAATTATTATTGAAAGGTCAAAATGACTAAAAAAAATAGCCAAAAATTGTAGGTTATGGCTCATGAATTTTGGCCTCCACAAAATTATTTGACAATGAGTCGAAGCGACTAAAATAGTCAAAATTCATAGGTTATGGCTCATGAATTTTGGCCTCCACAAAATTATTTGACAATGAGTCGAAGCGACTAAAATAGTCAAAATTCATAGGTTATGGCTCATGAAACCATGAATTTTAGACTCCGTGAAATTATTTACTAATAGGTCAAAATACTAAAAATGGCCAAAAACATGAGTTATAACTCATGAAATCTAGAAATTTTTCCATCGTGAATTTATTTATCTAGTCAAAATGATTAAAATAACCATAAATTGTGGGTTATAACTAATGAAATCGTGAATTTTGGCCACCACAAAATTATTAGCCAATGGGTTGAAACGGCTAATAATAGCCAAAAATTGTGGGTAATTGCTCATGAATTCGTGAATTTTGGACTTTGCAAAATTATTTTCAAATGTGTTGAATCGAGTAAAAATAGCCAAAAATCCTGGGTTATAGGTTATGAATTTGTGAATTTTGGCCTCCATAAAATTAATTGTCAATGGGTTGAAACGACTAAAAGTACCCAAAAATAGCATATTATAGCTCATGAAATTGTGAAGTTTGAATTTCGTAAAATTATTTTCTAATGAGTTGAAACGTGTAAAATTTGTGGGTTATAGCCCAAGAATTCGTGAATTTTGTCCTCTATAAAATTATTTGTCATTGGGTCAAAACGACTAAAAATAATTAAAGAACATGGATGATAGTTCATAAAAATATGAATTTTAGACTCCGTAAAATTATTTGCCAATAGGTTGAAATGATTAAAAATGGCTAAAACCATGGGTTATAGCTCACAAAATCTAAAATTTTGGCCACCATGAAATTATTTATCCTAATGGTCAAAATGGCTAATAATGGTAAAAATCATGAGTTATATAGTTCACGAATTCTTGAATTTTTGGCACCACGAAATTATTTATCCAATTGGTCAAAATGACTGAAAATGGCTATAAATCATAGGTTATAGTTCATGTGATTTTTGGACTCTGTGAATTTTTTCCCTTAGGTTGAAATAAATAAAATTGGAAAAAATCATAGGTTATAGCTCATGAAAACCTGATTTTTTGACTTCTTAAAAATATTTGCCAATGGGTCAAAACGGCTAAAAATAGCCAAAATTGTGGTTATAGCTCTCAAAATTTAAATTTTAGGCCATATGAAATTATTTATCCAATTGGTCACAATGACTAACTTTGACCAAAAATCATGGGTTATAGCTCACGAAGTAGTGAATTTTAGCAACCACAAAATTATTTGCCAATAGGTTGAAATGACTGTAAATGATCAATAATTATGGGTTATAGCTTTTGAAATCATAAAATTTGGCTATTGCGAAATATTTGCCAATGGGTCAAAACGACTAAAAATAGTCAAAAATCATGAATTCTAGGCCACCACAAAATTATTTGCCAATGGGTCAAAATGACTTAAAATGGAAAAAAAACTTAAGTTATAGCTCATGAAATCATGAATTTTTTGCTATACGAAATTATTTTCCATTTGGTCGACACGACTAAAAATGGCTAAAAATCATAGGTTATAGCTCATCAAAATATGACTTTTGGACTCCGCAAAACTATTTGCTAGTAGGTCGAAATGAGTAAAAATGGCCGAAAATCATGGGTTATAGCTCATGAAATCTTCAATTTTGGTCACCTTGAAATTATTTATCCTTGGGCTATAGCTCATTTAATAATGAATTTTGACAATAGCGAATTTTTTGCTAAAGGGTCGAAATGAACAAAATTTGACAAAAATCATAGATTATAGGTAATGAAATCAAGAATTTTGAACACCACGTAATTGTTTGCCAATGGATCGAATGACTAAAATAGCCAAAAATCGTGGGTATAACTCACGAAATCGTGAATTTTCGTCACCATGAAATTATTTATTCAATTGATCAAAACGATGAAAAATGGCCAAATATTGTGGGTTATAGCTCATTAAAACATGAATTTTAAACTCTATGAAATCATTTGCAATGGGTCAAAATTACTAAAAGAGGAAAAATATTGTGGGTTATAGCTCATTAAAACATGAATTTTAAACTCTATGAAATTATTTACAATGGGTCAAAATTACTAAAAAAGGAAAAAAATTGTGGGTTATAGCTCATTAAAACATGAATTTTAAACTCTATGAAATTATTTGCAATGGGTCAAAATTACTAAAAAGTCAAAAATTATGGGTTATAGCTCATGAATTCGTGAATCTTGACCTCCACAAAATTATTTTCCAATGTGTTGAAACTACAAAAAATGGCCAAAATCGTAGGTTATAGCTCATGAAATCATGATCTTTGGACTCTGCAAAAGTTTCTCCCTTGGGTCGAAATGTATGAAAATGTACATAAACCATGGGTTATAGCCATTAAAATGTGAATATTGTACTTTGCAAAATTATTTGCCAATGAGTCAAAATAACTAAAAATTGCCAAAAATTATATTTTATACTTCATGAATATGTGAATTTTGGCCTCTGCAAAATTATTTAACAATAGGTCGAAACAACTAAAAATTGACAAAAATTTCCCCTTGGTTCAAAATGAATGAAAATGGATGAAAATCATGGATAATAACTCATAAAAACATGAATTTTGAACTCCATGAAATTATTTGCCAAATGGGTCAAAATGACTAAAATGGCTAAAAATCATGGGCTGCTCATAAAATCAAGAATTTTGGTCACCATAAAATTATTTATCGAATTGGTCAAGATAATTAAAAATGGTAAAAAATAATGGGTTACTGCTCACAAAATTTTAAATTTTTACCACTGCAAAATTATTTAACCAATTTGTCGAAACCACTAAAACGGACGAAAATCGTGGGTTATAGTTCATGTAATCATGCATTTTGGATTGTTTGAAATTTTTACCCTTGGGTCAAAATGAATGAAAATGGACAAAAATCTTGGATTACAGCTCATGAAGATATCAAATTTGGACACCACAAAATTATTTGCCAATGGGTCAAAATGACTAAAAATGGCTAAAAATTATGGGTTATATCTCATGAAATCTAGAATTTTGGCCGAAGTAAAATTATTTATTCAATTGGTCAAAATGACTAAATATAACCAAAAATCCTTGGTTAGAGCACTTGAAATTGTGAATTTTCACCACCGTGAAATTATTTGCCAATAGGTTGAAGCAACTAAAAATGGCCAAATATCATGGGTTATATAGTTCATAAAATCATGAATTTTGACCTCAGTGAAATTTTTACTTTTGGTCAAAATGAATAAAAATTGTGGGTTATAGCTCATTAAAACATGAATTTCGTATAAAATATGAATTTTGTACTTTGCAAAATTACTTGCTAATGGGTCGAAATGATTAAAACTGGCCAAAAATCATAGTTTATAGCTCATAAAATCATGCACTTTTGGCTCCGCAAAATTATTTACCAATGAGTCAAAATGAATTAAAATGGCAAAAAAATAGGGGTCTTGTCTCACGATATTTTGAATTTTGGCCACTGTGAAATTATTTACCAATATGTCAAAATGACAAAAAATTAGCAAACAATCATGGTTATATCATAAGAAATCGTGAATTTTGGATGAAATTATTTGCCATTGGGTGAAAATGACTAAAAGTGCCTAAAAATCATGAGATGTATATCACAAAATAGTGAATTTTGGCCATCATAAAATTATTTGCCAATAGATCAAAATGACTAAAAATGAACAAAAAGCATTAGTTATAGCTCATGAAATCAAGAAATTTGATCGCAATGAAATTATTTTTCAATGGGTCAAAATGACTGAAAACAATAAGAAATCATGGGTTATAACTCAATAAATCATGAATTTTGGAAACTAAGAAATTATATGTGAAAGGGTCAAAATGACTTAAAATGGCAACTAATAAATCATAAATTCATGAATTTCCACCTCCATGAAATTATTTGCCAATGGATCAAAATGATTAAAAATAGCAAAAAGTCATTGGTTATAGCTCATGAAACTGAGAATTTTGGCCTCTGGAAAACTATTTGCTAAAGTGTCGAAATGACTAAAAATGACCAAAGATCGTGCATGCTCACAAAATCGAGAGTTTTAGACTCTGTGTAATTTTTTCCCTTTGGTCAAAATGAACTAAAATGGCTATCATGGGTTATATCACATAAAAACTTGAATTTTGAACTCCGTGAAATTATTTGCTATGGGGTTGAAGCGGCAAAAAATGGCCAAATATCGTGTGTTATAGCTCACAAAATCTAGAACATCGTCCCCCATGAAAATATTTATTCAATTGTGCAATGATTTAATATGGCTAGAAATTATGTGTTATAGCTCGCGAAATCGTGAATTTTGGCAACTACAAAATTTTTTGCCAATGGGCCGAAATGACTAAAGATGGAAAAAATCGTGGTTGTAGCTCATGAAATTATGAATTTTGGACTAACCACAATGTTTTTCCTTTGGGTCAAAATGAAGGAAAATAGACAAAATCATGGGTTATAGCTCATAAAAACATTGCCTTTGAACTTGGTGAAATTATTCACAAATGGTTCAAAATGATTAAAAATGGCAAAAAATTATGGATTATAACTCATGAGATCATGAATTTTGGCTACCATGAAATTATTTATTCAATTGATCGGAAACAGTGAAAATTGATAAAAAAATCATGTGTTATAAATAGCTCATGAATTCATGAATTTTGGACTCTGAAGTTATTTGCCAAAGGGTCAAAAATTGATTAAAAATGGCAAAAAATTGTGGGCTTTTGCTCATGTAATCATGAATCTTGACCTCCACAAAATTATTTGTCAATGTGTCAAAATGACTAAAAATAGAAAAATCATAGATTATAGCTCATGAAATCGTGAATTTTGGGTTCTGTAAAATTATTTGCCAATTAATCTAAACAACTAAAAATTGCCAAGAATCATAGGTTATAGCTCATTAAAACTTTAATTTTTTACTTCATGAAATTATTCGCCAATGTGTTGAAATGGCCAAAAATGGCCAAAAATCCTGGGTTATAGCTCATGAAATTGTGAATTTTAGCCTTTGTTAAATTATTTGCCAATGTCTCGAGACAACAAAAAAGGGCCAAAATCATAGGTTATATTGCTCATGAAATCGTGATTTTTGGGTTTCGCAAAATTATTTGCCATTAAGTCAAACAACTAAATACTATAAAACCGTGAGCTATAGCTCATGAATTCATGAATTTTAGCTTCCATGTAATTATTTGCCAATGCGGCCAGACGATTGAAAATGGCCAAAAATCATGGATTACAGTTCATGAATTCGTGAATTTTGACAACCACGAAATTATTTATCAATACGTCAAAATGACTAAATATAGCTAAAAATCGTGGGTTATAGCTCATGAAATCGTGAGATTTGGCCACTATAAAGTTATTTGCCAATAGGTGAAAACAATTAAAAACGGTAAAAAAAATCATGGGTTATAAACTCAAGAAATTATGAATTTTGTCTACCATGAAATTATGTGCCAATGGGTCAAAATGACTTAAAATGGCAAAAAATTATGGGTTATAGCTCATGAAATTATGAATTTTGGACTCGACAAAATTAGTTTCCAATGGGCCAAAATGACTAAAATTGGCCAAAAATCATGGTTTATATCTCATGAATTCGTGAATTTTAGCCTCTGTGAAATTATTTGCCAATTTGTCAAAATAATTAAAATAGTCAAAAATCGTAGGTTATAGCTCATAAAACTATGAATTTTAGCCTCCAAAATAATATTTGTCAATCGTCAAAATGACTAAATATAGCTAAAAATCGTGGGTGCCCACAAAATCGATAATTTTAGAGTCTGCGAAAATTTTTCCCTTTGGTCAAAATGAACTAAAATGGCTATCATGGGTTATATCACATAAAAACTTGAATTTTGAACTCCATGAAATTATTTGCCAATGGGTTGAAATGGCCAAAATGGCCAAAAATCATGGGTTATAGCTCACAAAATCTAGAACATCGTCCCCATGAAAATATTTATTCAATTGTGCAATGATTTAATATGGCTAGAAATTATGTGTTATAGCTCATGAAATCGTGAATTTTGGCAACTACAAAATTTTTGCCAATGGGCCGAAATGACTAAAGATGGCAAAAATTATGGGTTATAGCTCATGAAATCATGAATTTTGGACTAACCAAATTTTTTTTCCTTTGGGTCAAAATGAAGGAAAATAGACAAAATCATGGGTTATAGCTCATAAAAACATTGCCTTTGAACTTGGTGAAATTATTCACAAATGGTTCAAAATGATTAAAATGGCAAAAATTATGGATTATAACTCATGAGATCATGAATTTTGGCTACCACGAAATTATTTATCCAATTGGTCAAAATGAATGAAAATGGGTAAAAATCATGTGTTATAAATAGCTCATGAATTCATGAATTTTGGACTCGACAAAATTAGTTTCCAATGGGCCAAAATGACTAAAATTGGCCAAAAATCATGGGTTATAGCTCATGAAATCATGAATTTTGGACTCGACAAAATTAGTTTCCAATGGGCCAAAATGACTAAAAATAGAAAAATCATAGATTATAGCTCATGAAATCGTGAATTTTGGCCTCCATGAAATTATTTGCCAATTAATCTAAATAACTAAAATTGCCAAGAATCATAGGTTATAGCTCATTAAAACTTTAATTTTTACTTCATGAAATTATTTGCCAATGGGTTGAAATGGCCAAAAATCCTGGGTTATAGCTCATGAAATCGTGAATTTTAGCCTTTGTTAAATTATTTGCCAATGTCTCGAGACAACAAAAAAGGGCCAAAATCATAGGTTATATTGCTCATGAAATCGTGAATTTTGGCCTCCATGAAATTATTTGTTATTAAGTCAAACAACTAAATACTATAAAACCGTGAGCTATAACTCATGAATTCATGAATTTTAGCCTCCATGTAATTATTTGCCAATGCGGCCAGACGATTGAAAATGGCCAAAAATCATGGGTTACAGTTCATGAATTCGTGAATTTTGACAACCACGAAATTATTTATCAATAGGTCAAAATAACTAAAAATAGCTAAAAATCGTGGGTTATAGCTCATGAAATCGTGAGATTTGACCACTATAAAGTTATTTGCTAATAGGTGAAAACGACTAAAAACGGTAAAAAAAAATCATGGGTTATAAACTCAAGAAATTATAAATTTTGTCTACCATGAAATTATGTGCCAATGGGTCAAAATGACTTAAAATGGCAAAAAATTATGAGTTATAGCTCATGAAATTATGAATTTTGGACTCGACAAAATTAGTTTCCAATGGGCCAAAATGACTAAAATTGGCCAAAAATCATGGTTTATATCTCATGAATTCGTGAATTTTAGCCTCTGTGAAATTATTTGCCAATTTGTCAAAATAATTAAAAATAGTCAAAAATCGTAGGTTATAGCTCATAAAACTATGAATTTTAGCCTCCAAAATAATATTTGTCAATGCGTCAAAATGACTAAAGATAGCCAAAAATTGTGGGTGCCCACAAAATCGATAATTTTAGAGTCTGCGAAAATTTTTCCCTTTGGTCAAAATGAATAAAATGGACAATCATCATGGTTTATAGCTAATGAAAACTTGAACTTGGAACTACCTGAAATTATTTGCCAATTGGTTGAAATGACTAAAAATGATATAAAATTGTGGGATATAGCTCACAATATCTAGAATTTTGGCCTCCATGAAGTTATTTATCCAATTGGTGCGAATGACTAAATATGACCAAAAATTACGGGTAATAGCTAACGAAATTGTGAATTTTTGCAATTGCAAACTTTTTTGCCAATTGGTCAAAACGACTAAACATGGCAAAAAATAAACTTGAACTTGGAACTACCTGAAATTATTTGCCAATTGGTTGAAACAACTAAAAATGGTATGAAATTGTGGGATATAGCTCACAATATCTAGAACTTTGGCCTCCATGAAATTATTTATCCAATTGGTGCGAATGACTAAATATGAGCAAAAATCACGGGTAATAACTCACGAAATTATGAATTTTGGCAATTGCAAACTTTTTTGCCAATTGGTCAAAACGACTAAAGATGGCAAAAAATTATGGGTTATAGCTCATGAAATCTTGAATTTTGCACTCAGCAAAATGTTTTTCCTTAGGTCCAAATGAACAAAAATTGTCAAAATTTATGGATTATAGCTCATAAAAGATGAATTTTAAACTCAACAAAATTATTTACCAATTGGTCAAAACAGCTAAAAATGAGAAAAAATCATAGGTTATAACTCATGAAATTGTGAATTTCAGCCACCTCAAAATTATTTAATCAATTGGTTGAAACAATAAAACATGGCCAAAAATTATGTGTTATAGCACATGAATTCATGAATTTTGGACTCCATGAAGTTATTTGCCAAAGGGTCGACATGACCAAAAAAGACCAAAAATTGTGAGTTATGGCTCATGAAATTGTAAATCTTGGCTTTGTGAAATTATTTGCCGATGTCTCAAAATGACAAAAATGGCCAAAATAGTAAATTTTTTACCTTGCAAAATTATTTGCCAATAGATCAAAATAGCTAAAAATGGCAAAAAATCATGGGTTATAACTCATGAAATTGTAAATTTTTTACCTAGCAAAATTATTTGCCGATGGATCAACATGGCTGAAAATTACCAAAAATAATAGGTTTAAGCTTACAAAATTATTTGCCAATAGGTCAAAAAGACTAAAAATGGCCAAAATAGTGGGTTATAGCTCATGAAATCATAAATTTTAGCCTTTGCAAAATTATTTGCCAATGTGTCGAAATGACTAAAAACGGCCAAAATCGTAGGTTATATAGCTCATGAAATTATGAATTTTGGGTGTGTGAAATTTTTTCTCTTGGGTCAAAATGAACAGAAATGTACCAAAACCACGGGTAATAGCTCATGAAAACATGAATTTTGGACTCTGGGAAATTATTTTCCAATGAGTCAATGACTAAAATTATAAAAAATCATGGATTATAACTCAAGAATTCGTGAATTTTGGCCTCTCACGAAATTATTTGCCAATGGGTCCAAATGATTGAAAATTGCCAAAAATTATGGGGTATAGCTCATCAAATTGAATGTTTTACTCTCCGAAGTTTTTTTCCTTGGGTCAAAATGAATGAAAATGGGTAAAAATCATGTGTTATAGATCATGAAAATATGAATTTTGGACTCGCAAAATTATTTGCTAATGGGTGGAGATGAATAAAAATGGCCAAAAATTATGGGTAAGCTCACGAAATCTAGAATTTTGGTAACCATGAAATTATTTGTCAATAGGTCAAAACGACTAAGAATAGCAAATATCGTTGGTTATAGCTCATGATTTCGTTAAATTTGGCCACTACGAAATTATTTGCCAATGAGTCAAAATGACTAAAAATAGTAAAAATCATGTGTTATAACTCAAGAAATCATGAAGTTTATCCTCTACAAAATTACTTACCAAGGTGTCGAAATGGCTAAAAATGGCCAAAAATCATGTGTGTTCAGAAAATAGAGAGTTTTGGACTCTGAAATTTTTTCTCTTCGGTCGGAATGAACAAAAATTATGGCTTATTGCTCATGAAATCTTAAATTTTGGACTCCGTGAAATTATTTGCCAATGTGTCGAATGTCTAAAAATGTCCAAAAATCATGGGTTATTCCTCATAAGATCTAGAACTTTGGCCACTGCAAAATGTTTTATCCAATTGGTGCGAATGACTAAATATGGCTAAAAATCATAGGTTACAGCTGATAAAATCATGCATTTTGGCAACTACAAAATTTTTTTTCCAATGGGTTGAAACGATTGAAGATGGCAAAAATTTGTGGATTATAGCTATGAAATCATGAATTTTAGACTCTGCAAAATTTCTATGCTTGGGTCGAATTGAATAAAAATTGACAAAAATCATTGGTTATAGCTCATGAAAACATGAATTTTGAACTCGAAAAAGTTATTTCCCAATGGGTCGAAACAGCTAAAAATGGCCAAAAATCGTGCATTATACCTCATGAAATCTTAATTTTGGCCATCATGAAATTATTTATTCAATTGGTCAAAACTATGAAAATAGCCAAGAATTGTGTGTTACAGCTCATGAAAACATGAATTTTGGACACTACAAAATGTTTTGCTAATGGGTCGAATGACTAAAAATGGCCAAAAATCGTGGGTTATAGCTAATGAAATCGTGAATCATGGCCATCACAAAATTATTTGTTGATGTCTCGAAATGATTAAAAATGACCAAAATCATAGGTTAGCTCATGAAATCATGAATTTTGGATTCTGCAAAATTTTCCCCCTTGGGTTGAAATGAATGAAAATGCACGAAAATAAAGGATTATAGCTCATGAAAATAGTAATTTTGTACTCTGTGAAATTATTTGCTAGTGAGTCGAAATGACTAAAAATTACCAAAAATCATGAGTTATAGCTCATGAATTTACAAATTTTGCCTACGCAAAATTATTTGTCAATATGTCGAAATGACTTATAATGGCTAAAAATCATGGTTATAGCTCATGAAATCATGAATATTAATCTCTGCAAAACTATTTACCAATGTATTGAAATGCCTAAAAATGGCAAAAAATCATCGGTTATAGCTCATGAAATCATGAATTTTTGACTCTACGATATTTTTCCCTTAGTCAAAATGAACATAAATGGAAAAAATTATGGATTATGGCTCATGAAAATATGAATTATGGACTCTATAAAATTATTAGTCAATGGGTCAAATTGACTAAAAATGACCAAAAGTTGAGGGTAATGGTTCATGAAATCTATAATTTTGGCCCCTACAAAATTATTCATCTAAGGGGTTGAAAAGACAAAAATAACCAAAAATCATGGGTTATAGCTCACAAATTTGTGATTTTTTGCCATTATGAAATTATTTGTCTAATCGGTCAAAATAACTAAAAGCAACTACAAATCATGGTTATAGCTCATGAAATCGTGAATTTTGGAATCTGTGAAATTTTTCCTCTTAGCTTGAAATGAACATAAATGGACAAAAATCGTGGGTTATAGCTCATGAAAAGATGAATTTTTTATTCCATGAAATTATTTGCCAATGTGAGAGAATGACTAAAAATTGCTAAAAAACATGAGTTATAGCTCATGAAATCATGAGATCTTGCCTCCGGAAAATTATTTGCAATGTCAAAATGACTAAAAATGGCCAAAATCATAGGTTATATAGCTCATGAAATAATGAATTTTGGACTGTGTGAAATTTTTTCCATTGGGTCGAAATGAATGAAAATGTACAAAAATCATGGGTTATAGCTCATGAAAATAAGAATTTTGAATTTCGCGAAATTATTTGCCAATGAGTCAAAATGACTGAAAATTGCCAAAAATCATGGCATATAGTTCCTTGAATTTGTAAATTTTGGTTTTCACGAAATTATTTGCCAATGGGTCCAAATGACTGAAAATGGCCAAAACTCGTGGGTTATGGCTCATAAATTCATGAATTTTACTTCCATGAAATTATTTGCCATGGGTCTAAATGATTGAAAATGACCAAAAATCATGGGTTATGGCTCATGTATTTGTGAATTTTAGCCTTCACAAGATTATTTGCCAATGGATCTAAATGACTGACAATGGCAAAACATCTGGGTTATAGCTCATGAAATCCTAAATTTTGGCCCCATGAAATTATTTACGATTGGGTTGAAAAGACAAAAAGAGCGAAAAATCGTGGGTTATAGGTCATGCAATTGTAAATTTTGGACTCTCCAAACTTTTTTCCTTGGGTCGAAATGAATGAAAATGGGCAAAAATCATATGTTAGAGCTCATAAAAACATGAATTTTTCACTCCACATAATTATTTTCCAACGGATCAAAACAACTGAAAATAGCCAAAAATCGTGGCTTATAACTCTTATGAAATCGTGAATTTTGGACTCTGCAAAATTTTTTCTAGGCCAAAATGAACAAAAATGGACAAAAATTTGGATTATAGCTCATGAAAATAAGAATTTTGAATTCCACAAAATTATTTGCCAATAAGCCAAAATGACTAATAATTGCCAAAAATCATAGGCTATATAGCTCAGGAATTTGTGAATTTTAGCCTCTGCAAAACTATTGTCCAATGGGTTGAAACGATCGTGGGTTATAGCTTATGAATTCTAGGCTATAGCTCATGAATTCATAATTTTATCCTCCATGAAATTATTTGCCAATGGGTTGAAACGATTGAAAATAACCAAAAATCATGGGGTTATAGCTTATGAATTCATGAATTTTAGCCTCCATGAAATAATTTTCCAATCGCTCCAAACGACTGAAAATGGCCAAAAATTATGGGTTATAGGTCATGAAATCGTGAATTTGGCCTCCACGAAATTATTTGTCAATGTGTCCAAACAACTGAAAATGGTCAAAAATCACAGTTATAACTTATGAATTCATGAATTTTGGCCTCTATGAAATTATTTGTCAATGTGTCTGAACGATTAAAAATGGTCAAAAAACATAGCATATAGCTCATAAAATCGTGAATTTTGGCCTTCACAAGATTATTTGCCAATGGGTCCAAATGATGAAAATGGCCAAAAATCATGGGTTATAGCTCATGAAATCCTAAATTTTGGCCTCCATGAAATTATTTACCAATGGGTTGAAATGACTAAAAATGGCAAAAATCATGGGTTATAGCTCATGAAATTGTGAATTTTGGACTCTACAAAATTTTCCCTTTGGTCAAAATGAATGAAAATGGCAAAAATCATATGTTAGAGCTCATAAAACATGAATTTTCACTCCACATAATTATTTTCCAATGTGTCAAAACAACTAAAATGGCCAAAAATCATAGCTTATAACTCATGAAATTGTGAATTTTGGCCACCGTAAAATTATTTATTCAATTGGTCAAAATGAACAAAATGGACAAAAATTTGGATTATAGCTCATGAAAATAAAATTTTGAATTCCACAAAATTATTTGCCAATAAGCCAAAATGACTAATAATTGCCAAAAATCATAGGCTATATAGCTCAGAATTTGTGAATTTTAGCCTCTACAAAACTATTATCCAATGGGTTGAAACGATCGTGGGTTATAGCTTATGAATTCTAGGCTATAGCTCATGCATTCATAAATTTTATCCTCCATGAAATTATTTACCAATGGGTTGAAACGATTGAAAATAACCAAAAATTATGGGATTATAGCTTATGAATTCGTGAAGTTTAGCCTCCATGAAATAATTTTCCAATCGCTCCAAACAACTGAAAATGGCCAAAAATTATGGGTTATAGGTCATGAAATCGTGAATTTGGCCTCCACGAAATTATTTGTCAATATGTCCAAACAACTGAAAATGGTCAAAAATCACAATTATAGCTTATGAATTCATGAATTTTGGCTTCTGTGAAATTATTTGTCAATGTGTCTGAACGATTAAAAATGGTCAAAAAACATAGCATATAGCTCATAAAATCGTGAATTTTGGCCTTCGCCAAATTATCTGCCAAGCAGTCAAAATGACTAAAAATGGCCATAATCATGGGTATAGCTCATGAAATCATGAATTTTATACTCTCTGAATTTTTTTCCCTTAGGTTGAAATGAATGAAAATGGGGAAAAAATCGTGTGTTAGCTCATGAAAACCTGAATTTTGGACTCTGAAATTATTGTTAATGGGTCAAAATGGCAAAAAGTCCAGTATTTTGGACTCTGCAAAATTTTTTCCCTTTGGTCAAAATGAACAAAAAATCGCGGGTTATAACTCATGACATCGTGAATTTTGTACTCTACAAAGTTATTTTTCAATGGGCCAAAACGATTAATAATGGCCAAAAATCATATGTTACAACTCTTGAATTCGTGAATTTTGGCAATAAAGCGTGAATTTTGGCCTCCCACAATTATTTTCCAATGTGTCAAAACAACTAAAATGGCCAAAAATCATAGCTTATAACTCATGAAATCATGAATTTTGGACTCGTGAAATTATTTGCCAATGGGTCGAATTGATAAAAATGGCCAAAAATCATAGCTTATAACTCATGAAATCATGAATTTTGGTCTCCACAAAATTATTAGCCAATGTGTCAAAATGACTAAAAATGGCCAAAAATCATGGGTTATAGCTCATGAAATCAACTCTCTGAATTTTTTCCCTTAGGTTGAAATGAATGAAAATGGGGAAAAAATCGTGTGTTAGCTCATGAAAACATGAATTTTGGACTCGTGAAATTATTTGCTAATGGGTCAAAATGGCAAAAGTCCATATTTTGGACTCTACAAAATTTTCCCTTTGGTCAAAATGAACAAAATGGACAAAAATCATTGGTTATAGCTCATGAATTCATGAATTTTGGACTCTACAAAGTTATTTTTCAATGGGCCAAAACGATTAATAATGGCCAAAAATCATATGTTACAACTCTTGAATTCGTGAATTTTGGCAATAAAACTGTGAATTTTGGCCTCCCCACAATTTTCCAATGTGTCAAAATGACTACAAATGGCCAAAAATTGTGGGAGCTCACAAAATCCAGTATTTTGGACTATGCGCCAAATTATTTATCAAATTCTTGTGAACTACTAAATATGGCTAAATATCATGGGTTGCTCACAAAATCGTGAATTTTTGCAACTGTGAAATTTTTTGCTAATGGGTTGAAAACCCTAAATATGGCAAAATTTTTTGGGTTATAGCTCATAAAATAGTAAATTTCAAACTTCACAAAATTTCTTCCTTGGGGTCCAAATGAACAAAACTTGATAAAAATTGTGGGTTATAGTGCATGAAAACATGAATTTTGAACTCGATGATATTATTTGGTAATGGGTTGAAATGACTAAAATTGGCCAAAGATCATGGATTATAACTCATGAAATTATGAATTTTGGCCACCGTAAAATTATTTATTTAATTGGTCAAAACAATGAAAAATAGCCAAAAATTGTGTGTTATAGCTCATGAAAATAGGAACTTTGGACTATGTGAAGTTCTTTGCCAATGGGTCGAAATGATAAAAATGGCCAAAAATCATAGCTTATAACTCATGAAATCAAGAATCTTTGCCTCCACAAAATTATTTACCGATGTGTCAAAACAACTAAAAATGGCCAAAATCGTAGGTTATAGCTCAAGAAGTCGTGAATTTTGAACTCTATAAATTTTTTCCCCTTGGGTCAAAATGAATGAAAATGTACAAAATCATGGGTTATAGCTTATTAAAGCATGAATATTATATTCTTGAAATTATTTACCAATGAATAAAAATTATGGATTATAGCTCATGAATTCGTGAATTTTAGCCTCAGCAAAATTATTTTCCAATGTGTTGAAATGAGTTAAAATAGCCAAAAGTCATCGGTTATAGCCCATGAAATCATGAATTTTGGTCTCCACAAAACTATTAGCCAATGTGTCAAAATGACTAAAAATGGCAAAAAATCGTGGGTTATGCTCATTAAATCATGAATTTTGGATTATGAAAAATTTTATCTCTTAGGTTGAAATGGACAAAAAGGGACAAAAATCATTGATTAAAGCTCATGAGGACAAGAATATAAGACTCTGTGAAATTATTAGCCAATGGGTCGAATTGATAAAAAAATGGCCAAAAATGGTGGGTTATGGCTCACGAAATCTATAATTTTGGCCATCGTGAAACCTTTTATCCAATTGGTCAAAATGACTACAAATGACCATAAAACATGGGTTATAGCTTACTTAATCGTGAATTTTTGCCACCGCACTTTACTTATTCAATTGGTCGAAAAGGCTATAAATGGCCAAAAATTAGGGTTATAGCCCATGAAATCGAGAATTTTGGACTCTGTGAAATTCTTCCCTTGGGTCAAAATGAACAAAAATGGACAAAAATCATTGGTTATAGCTCATTGAAAAAATAAAAATTTGACTCCGAGAAATTATTTGCTAATGGGTCAAAAAGGCTAAAAATGGCCAAAAATTATGATTATAGCCCATATAAAATTGTGAATTTTGGCCTCCGCAAAAATATTTGTCTATCTATCAAAAAGACTAAAAAGGGCCAAAAATAATTGGTTATAACTCAAGAAATCGTGAATTTTGGCCGCCACGAAATTATGTGCCAATGGGTCAAAATGAATAAAAATGACAAAAAATCGTGTGTTAGCATATGAAATCATGAATTTTAGACGCTACAAAATTATTTTCCAATGGGTCGAAATGAGTAAAAATGGCCAAAACTCATGGCTTATAGCTCATAAAACCATGAATTTTAGCCTCAACAAAATTATTTTCCAATGTGTTGAAATGAGTTAAAATAGCCAAAAATCGTGGGTGCTCTCAAATTTAAGAACTTTGGACTCTGTGAAATTCTTCCCTTGGGTCAAAATGAACAAAATGGACAAAAATCATTGGTTATAGCTCATGAAATCATGAATTTTAGACTCCACAAAATTATTTGCCAATGGGTCAAAATGAATAAAATTGCCAAAATCATAGGTTATAGCTCATAAATTCATGAATTTTGGCATCCATGAAATTATTTGCTAATGGGTCAAAAGGCTAAAATGGCCAAAATTATGATTATAGCCCATATAAAATTGTGAATTTTGGCCTCCGCAAAAATATTTGTCTATCTATCAAAAAGACTAAAAAGGGCCAAAAATAATTGGTTATAACTCAAGAAATCGTGAATTTTGGCCATCACAAAATTATTTGCCAATGGGTCAAAATGAATAAAAATGACAAAAATCGTGTGTTAGCATATGAAATCATGAATTTTAGACTCCACAAAATTATTTTCAATGGGTGAAATGAGTAAAATGGCCAAAACTCATGGCTTATAGCTCATAAAACCATGAATTTTAGCCTGACAAAATTATTTGCCAGTGTGTCGTAATGACTAAATATGGCAAAAAATCATTGGTTATAGCTCATGAATTTGTGAATTTTGGACTCGTGAAATTATTTGCCAATTGGTCGAAATGAACAAAATGGACAAAAATCATGGGTTATAGTTCATGAAAACTTGAATTTTGGACTCCACGAAATTACTTGCTAATGGGTCAAAATGACTAAAAGTGGCCAAAAATTGTGGGATATAGCACACGAAATCTAGACTTTTGGTCACCACGAAATTATTTGCTAATGGGTCAAAATGAATAAAAATGACAAAAATCGTGTGTTAGCATATGAAATCATGAATTTTAGGCGCTACAAAATTATTTTCCAATGGGTGAAATGAGTAAAATGGCCAAAACTCATGGCTTATAGCTCATAAAACCATGAATTTTAGACTCCACAAAATTATTTGCCAATGGGTCAAAATGAATAAAAATGACAAAAATGGCCAAAAATCATAGGTTATAGCTCATAAAATTGTGAATTTTGGACTCTGTGAAATTATTTGCCAATTGGTCGAAATGAACAAAATGGACAAAAATCATGGGTTATAGTTCATGAAAACTTGAATTTTGGACTCCACGAAATTACTTGCTAATGGGTCAAAATGACTAAAAGTGGCCAAAAATTGTGGGATATAGCACACGAAATCTAGACTTTTGGTCACCACGAAATTATTTAGCCAATTGGTGTGAGCAGCTAAATATGGCAAAAAATCATGGGTTATAGTCTATGAAGTCGTAAATTTTGGCAATTGCGAAACATTTTGCCAATGGATTTAAATGACTAAAGGTGGCAAAATTTGGCAATCGTGAATTTTAGACTCCACAATTTTTTTCCATGGGTCCAAATGAATGAAAATTGACAAAAATCATGAATTATATCTTATGAAAACATGAATTCTCAACTCGGAAAAATTATTTGCCAATTGGTCGAAATGAGTAAAAAGGCCAAAAATCATGAGTTATAACTCATGAAATTGTGAAATTTCGGCCACCGCAAAGTTATTTATTCAATTGGTTGAAAGAATGAAAAATGGCCGAAAGTCATGTGTTTTAGCTCATGAAAATATGAATTTTAAACTCATCGAAATTATTTGCCAATGGGTCAAAATGACTAAAATGGTGAATAATCATGGGTTATAGCTCATAAAATCATGAATCTTGGCCTCCACAAAATTATTTGCCAATGGGTCAAAATGAATAAAATTGCCAAAATCATAGGTTATAGCTCATAAAATTGTGAATTTTGGACTCTGTGAAATTCTTCCCTTGGGTCAAAATGAATGAAAATGTACAAAATCATGGGTTACAATTCATGAAAACATGAATTTTGTATTCTAACATTATTAGCTAATAAGTCAAAATGACTAAAAATTATCAAATATCATGGGTTATAGCTCATGAATTTGTGAATTTTGGACTCTGTGAAATTATTAGCCAATGTGTCAAAATGACTAAAAATGGCCAAAATTATGGGTGCTCACAAAATTTAGAATTTTGACTCTTGAATTTTTTCCCTATGGTCAAAATGAAGAAAAATTGATAAAACTTGTGGCTTATAGTTCATGAAAACTTGAATTTTGGACTCCACGAAATTACTTGCTAATGGGTCAAAATGACTAAAAATGGCAAAAATCGTGGGTTATAGCTCATAAAATCATGAATTTTGGTCTCCACAAAATTATTTATTCAATTGGTCAAAATGACTAAATATGGCAAAAATCATGGGTTATAGCTCATGAAATCATAAATTTTGGCATCCATGAAATTATTTGCCAATGGATCGAAATGACTAAAGGTGGCAAAATTTGGTAGGTTGTAGCTCATGAAATCGTGAATTTTAGACTCCACAATTTTTTCCATGGGTCCAAATGAATGAAAATTGACAAAAATCATGAATTATATCTTATGAAAACATGAATTCTCAACTCGGCAAAATTATTTGCCAATTGGTCGAAATGAGTAAAAAGGCCAAAAATCATGAGTTATAACTCATGAAATTGGGAAATTTTGGCCACCGCAAGGTTATTTATTCAATTGGTTGAAAGAATGAAAAATGGCCGAAAGTCATGAGTTTTAGCTCATGAAAATATGAATTTCGGACTTCGCAATATTATTCGCCAATGGGTCGAAATGACTAAAAATGGCGAATAATCATGGGTTATAGCTCATAAAATCGTGAATCTTGGCCTCCACAAAATTATTTGCCGAAGGGTCAAAATGAATAAATATTGCCAAAATCATAGGTTATAGCTCCTAAAATTGTGAATTTTTGACTCTTCGAATTTTTTTCCCTATGGTCAAAATGAATGAAAATGTACAAAAATCATGGGTTACAATTCATGAAAACATGAATTTTGTATTCTAACATTATTGGCTAATAAGTCAAAATGACTAAAAATTATCAAATATCATGGGTTATAGCTCATGAATTTGTGAATTTTTGCCTCTGCGAATTTTTTTACCAATGTGCCGAAGTAAAATAGCCAAAAATTATTGGTTATAGCTCATAAAATTGTAAAGTTTAGACTCCACAAAATTATTTTTCAATGGCTCAAAATAAGTAAAAATGACCAAAATTGTGTGTTATAGCTCATAAATTCATGAATTTTGGCATCCATGAAATTATTTGCTAATGGGTCGAAATGATTAAAAATAGCTAAATATTGTGTTTACAGCTCATGAAACCATGAATTTTGGCCTTCACAAAATTATGTGCCAATGTGTCGAAATGATTAAAAATGGCAAAAAATCGTGGGTGCTCTCAAATTTAAGAACTTTGGACTCTGTGAAATATTCTCTTTGGTCGAAATGAACAAAAATGGACAAAAATCATGAGTTATTACTCATGAAAACTTGAATTTAGACTCCGTGATAGTATTTACCTATGGGTTAATATGACTAAATATGGCAAAGAATCATGGGTTATTGTTCACAAAATATAGCACTTTGGCCACCGCAAAATTATGTATCCAATTGGTGCGAATGGCCAATAATCTTGGGTTATAGCTCATGAAATCATAACTTTTGGTAACTACGAAATTTTTCAACAGTAGGATGAAATGACTAAAGATGGCAATAATTTGTGGGTTATAGCTCATGAAATCATGAATTTTGGACTCAAAGAAATTTCTATCCTTGGGTGAAAATGAACGAAAATTAAAAAAAATCGTGGGTTATAGCTTATGAAAATAGGAATTTTAAACTCATCGAAATTATTTGTCAATGGGTCGAAATGATAAAAAATGGCCAGCAATGTGGGTTATAATTCATGAAATCGTAAATTTTGGCCATCACAAAATTATTTCTTCAATTGGTCGAAACAACGAAAAATAGCTAAAATCGTGTGTTATAGCACATGAAATCATGATTCTAGACTCCAAAAATTATTTGCTAATGGGTCTAAATGACCAAATATGGCTAAAAAAACATGGGCTATAGATCATGAAATTGTAAATCTTGGCCTCTGCAAAATTATTTGTCGATGTGTCGGAATTACTAAATATGGCAAAATCGTAGGTTATAACTCATGAAATTGTGAATTTCGGACTCTGCGAAATTCTTTTCCCTTGGGTCAAAATGAATAAAATGTACAAAAACATGGTTTATAGCTTATGAAAACATGAATATTTTACTCTATAAAATTATTTTCAAATGAGTCGAAAGGGCTAAAAGTTGTCAAAAATTATGAGTTATAGATAGTGAATTCCTAAATTTTTTGCTTCTACAAAATTACTTGCCAACACGTCATAGTGACTTAAAATGGCCAAAAATGGTGAGTTATAACTCATGAAATCATGAATTTTAGACTCCACAAAATTATTTGCCAATGTGTCGAAATGATTAAAAATGGCAAAAATTATGGGTTATAGCTCATAAATTCATGAATTTTGGACTCAAAGAAATTATTTTCCTTAGGTCAAAGTGAATAAAAATAGATAAAAATCATGGATAATAGATCATGAAAACATGACTTTTGGACCCCACAATATTATTAGCCAATGGGTCGAATGGAATAAAATGGTCAAAATTTTTGGTTTTAGGCTCAAGAAACCTATAATTTTAGCACCATGAAATTTTTATCTAATTGGTCAAAATGACTAAAATGGCCAAAAATCATGGGTTAAAGCTCATGAAATCATGAATTTTACCATCATGAATTTATTTATTCAATTGGTCGAAACAACGAAAAATAGCTAAAATCGTGTGTTATAGCACATGAAATCATGATTCTAGACTCCAAAAATTATTTGCTAATGGGTCTAAATGACCAAATATGGCTAAAAACATGGGCTATAGATCATGAAATTGTAAATCTTGACCTCTGCAAAATTATTTGTCGATGTGTCGGAATTACTAAATATGGCAAAATCGTAGGTTATAACTCATGAAATTGTGAATTTCGGACTCTGCGAAATTCTTTTCCCTTGGGTCAAAATGAATAAAAATGTACAAAAAACATGGTTTATAGCTTATGAAAACATGAATATTTTACTCTATAAAATTATTTTCAAATGAGTCGAAAGGGCTAAAAGTTGTCAAAAATTATGAGTTATAGATAGTGAATTCCTAAATTTTTTGCTTCTACAAAATTACTTGCCAACACGTCATAGTGACTTAAAATGGCCAAAAATGGTGAGTTATAACACATGAAATCATAAATTTTTGCCTCCGCAAAATTATTTGCCAATGTGTCGCGATGACTAAAAATGCCAAAAATTATTGGTTATAGCTCATGAAATCATGAATTTTGGACTCAAAGAAATTATTTTCCTTAGGTCAAAGTGAATAAAAATAGACAAAAATCATGGATAATAGATCATGAAAACATGACTTTTGGACCCCACAATATTATTAGCCAATGGGTCGAATGGAATAAAAATGGTCAAAATTTTTTGGTTTTCGGCTCAAGAAACCTATAATTTTAGCACCATGAAATTTTTATCTAATTGGTCAAAATGATTAAAAATGGCCAAAAATTATGGGTTAAAGCTCATGAAATCATGAATTTTACCATCATGAAATTATTTATCCAATTGGTCGAAATGGCTAAAAATGGCTAAACATTTTGGTTATAGCTCATGAAGTCGTGAATTTTGATTCCACAAAATTTTTTTTCCTTGGGTCAAAATGAACAAATATGGATAAAAATCATGGGTTATAGCTCATGAAAACATGAATTCTTGACTCTGTGAAATTATTTGCTAATGGGTCAAAAAAGCTAAAAATGGCCAAAAATCATGGGTTATATAACTCACAAAATCGTGAATTTTTGCCTCTACAAAATAATTTGCCGATTTGTCAAAATGACTAAACATGTCTGAAATCATAGGTTATATAGATCATAAAATCATGAATTTTGGACTCTACGAAGTTTTTTCCCTTGGGTCGAAATGAATGAAAATGTACCAAAATTATGGGTTATAGCTCATGAAAACAAGAATTTTGCATTTCATGAAATTATTTGCCAATGTGTCAAACAACTAAAAATTGCCACAAATCATGGACTGTATAGCTCATGAATTTATGAATTTCGGTCTCTACAAAATTATTTATCAATGGCCCGAAACAACTAAAAATGGCCAAAATCATGGGTTATAGCTTATGAAATAGTGAATGTTGGACTCATATGAATGAAAATAGGCAAATTTCGTGTGTTATAACTCATGAAAGCATGAAATTTGGACTCCACGAAATTATTTACCAATGGGTCAAAAAGACTAAAAATGGCCAAAAATTGTGAGTTATAGCTCACGAAATCTAGAATTTTGAACACTACATAATTATTTATCTAATTGGTCAAAATAATTAAACATGGCAAAAAATTATGGGTTATAGCTCACAAAATAATAAATTTTCGTAACCATGAAATTATTTGTCAATATTTCAAAACGCCTAATAATGGCCAAAAATCACGGGTAATTCATGACAGCGTGAAATTTAGCCATCAAGAAATTATTTACCAATAGGACAAAATGACTAAAAATAGTAAAACAAACTATGGGTTATAACATATTGCTCATGAATTTGTGAATTTTGGCCACCGCAAAATTATCTGCGAATGAGTTGAAATGAGTAAAAATGGCCAAAATTGTGGGTTACAGCTCATGAAACCATGAATTTTGGCCTCCGTAAAATTATTTGCCAATGTGTCAAAATGATTAAAAATGGCAAAATATCATGAGTGCTCACAAAATTGAGAGTTTTGGACTCTATGGAGTTTTTTCTCTTTGGTCGAAGTGAACAAAAATGGATAAAAATCATGGGTTATAGCTCATGAAAATTTGAATTTTGGACTCTGCGAACTTATTTACCAATGGGTCAAAGTGTCCAAAAATAGCCAAAAATTATGGGTTATAGTACACGAAATCTAGAATTTTGGCCACCATGAATGTATTTATCCAATTGATACAAATAGTAAAAATGGCTAAAAATTATGGGTTATAGCTCATGAAATCGTAAATTTTAAAGCTATTAAATTTTTTGCTAGCAGGTCGAAATGACTAAATATGGCAAAAATTCATGGGTTATAGCTCAAAAAATCGTGAATTTTACCATCATGAAATTATTTGCCAATGGGTCAAAAGACTAAAATGGCCAAAAATCATGAGTTATAGCTTATGAAAACATGAATTTTGAACTTGGCAAAATTATTTGTCAATGTTTGAAATCGCTAAAAAGGCTAAAAATTGTTGGATATAACTCTTGAAATCATGAATTTTGGCCACTATGAAATTATTTATTTAATTGGTCAAAAGAAGAGAAAAGGCCAAAAATTGTAGGTTATAGCTTATAAAAATATAAATTTTTGATTCCACAAAATTATTTCTCAATGGGTCAAAAAGAATAAAAATGGCCAAAAATATGAGTGCTCATGAAATCGTGAATTTTGGCCTTTCCCAATGTGTCAAAATGACTAAAAACGACAAAAATCGTAGGTTATATAGCTCATGAAATCATAAATTTTAGACTCTACAAAATTTATTTCCTTGTGTCGAAATAAATTGTGTCGAAATAAATGAAAATGTATAAAAATCATGGGTTATAGCTCATAAAAATAAGAATTTTGGATTCCATGAAATTATTTGCTTGTGAGTCAAAACAACTAAAAACTGTGAAAAATCATGGGCTATAGCTCATGAATTCGTGAATTTTAGCCTCCTCGAAACATTTTGTCAATGGGTCCAAACGACGTAAAATAGCCAAACATAATGGGTTATAGCTCATGAATTCATGAAGTTTGGCCCCACAAAGTTATTTACCAATGGGACGAAACGACTGAAAATAGTCAAAAATCATGGGTTATAGCTCATGAAATAGTGAATTTTTCCTTCACAAAATTATTTGCCAATAGCTCAAAACAACTAAAAATGGCCAAAATCACAGGTTATAGCACATGAAATCATAAATGTTGGACTCTCCGAAACTTTTTGCCTTGGGTCCAAATGAATGAAAATAGGCAAATCTCGTGGTTTATAGCTCATGAAAATTTAAATTTTAGACTCTGGAAAATTATTTGCCAATGGGTCGAAGCAACTAAAATGGCCAAAAATCGTGGGTTAGCTCACGAAATCTAGAATTTTAACCACCACGAACTTATTTATCCAATTGGTCGAAAAACTAAATATGGCCAAAAATCATGTGTTATAGCTCAAGAAATAATGAATTTTGGCCCCCGCGAAATTTTGTGCCAATGTGTCAAAATGTCTTAAAATGGCAAAAAATCGGGAATTTTCGACTCAGCAACTATTTTGCAATGGGAAAAGATGACTGAAAATGGCCAAAAATCGTGGGTTATATCTCATAAATTTGTGAATTTTGGGTTTCGTGAAATTATTTGCCAATATATCGAAATAATTAAAAATGGTCAAAAGTTATGGGTTATAGTTCATGAAACCATAAATTTTAACCTCTGCAAAATTATTTGCCAATGTGTCAAAATAACTAAACATTAGCAAAAATCATGGGTGCACACAAACTCGAGAATTTATGACTCTGTGAAATTTTTTCCTTTGAACAAAATAAAAAAAGGAAAAATAGTGGGTTATGGCTCATGAAAACTTGAATTTTAGATTCGTGAAATTATTTGCTAATCGGTCGAAATGACTAAAAATGGCCAAAAATTGTGGGTATAGCTCGCAAAATCGAGAACTTTGGCCATGGTGAAATTATTTATCCAATTGGTGTGAACGGCTAAATAAGGCCAAAAATCATGGGCTATAGCTCTCAAAATCGTGAAGTTTTGCAACTACAAATTTTTTTACCAATGGGTTGAAAACACTAAAGATGGCAAAATTTTGTGGGTTATAGCCCATAAAATCGTGAATTTTAGACTGCCAAAATTTCTTTGCTAGGGTTGAAATGAATAAAAATTAAAAATATTATGGGTTATAGCCAATGAAAATATGAATTTTAAACTCGGTGAAACTATTTGCTAATGGGTGGAAACAACTAAAAATGGCAAAAAATCATGGATTATAACTCATAAAATCATGAATTTTTCCCACCGCAAAATTATTTATTCAATTGGACAAAACAATGAAAAATAGCCAAAAATCTTGTTGAAAACATGGACTTCGAACTCAGCAAAATTATTTGCCAATGTGTCAAAACGACAAAATATGGACAAAATTGTAGGTAACAGCTCATGAAGTGATGAATTTTGGACTCTGCG
Source organism: Asparagus setaceus (assembly GCA_012295165.1). Lineage (NCBI taxonomy): Eukaryota > Viridiplantae > Streptophyta > Magnoliopsida > Asparagales > Asparagaceae > Asparagus > Asparagus setaceus. Next base: position 70,246,987 of record CM022704.1, read on the forward strand.
AAGTTTTTTCCCTTAGGTCAAAATGTATAAAAATCATGGGTTAGAGCTCATGAAAACATGAATTTTGTACTCTTTGAAATTATTTGCCAATAGCTCAAAACAACTAAAATGGCCAAAAATATGAGTGCTCATGAAATCGTGAATTTTGGCCTTTCCCAATGTGTCAAAAAGACTAAACATAGCCAAAAATCATGGGTTATGGCTCATGAAATCGTGAATTTTGACCCTTGCAAAATTAGTTGCCAATGTGTCGAAAAGATTGAAAAGGGCTTAAATTATAGGTTATATATACATAATGAAATTATGAATTATGGACCCAGCGAATTTTTTTTCCATGGGTCAAAATGAATGAAAATATGCAAAGATAATGGGTTATAGTTCACAAATTCATGAATTTTGGCCTCCATGGGTCAAAGTGAATTTGGATTTCGCTAAATTTTTGCCAATGAGTCAGAATGACTAAAAATCGCTAAAAATCGTAGGCTATAGTTCACAAATTCATGAATTTTGGCCTCCATAAAATTATTTACCAATGGGTCCAAACGATTGAAAATTACCAAAATTCTTAGGGTAAAGCTTACGAATCGTGAATTTTGGCCTCCATGAAATTCTTTACCAATGGGTCTATACGACTGAAAATGACCAAAAATCATAGGTGAATTTTAGCGTCCATGAAATCATGAATTTTGGACTCTCTAAAAAAATTTTACCTTTGGTCAAAATGAATGAAAATAGATAAAAATCGTGCATTACAACTCATGAAAACCTAAATTTTGAACTCCGTAAAATTATTTGCCAATGGGTCGAAACAACTAAAATGGCCAAAATTGTGGGTATAGCTCATAAAATCGTGAATCTTGGCCTTAACAAACTTATTTGTCGATGTATCAAAATGACTAAAATTGCCAAAATAGTAGGTTATAGCTCATAACATATTGAATTATGGACTCTGAAATGTTTTCCTAGAAATTGTTTTCTTGTGGTCAAAATGAATGAAAATGTACAAAAATCATGGGTTACACCTCATAAAAACATGAATTTTGTACTCTTTGAAATTATTTGCCAATGAGTCGAAATGACTAAAAATTGCAACAACCCGTGGGTTATAGCTCATGAATTCATGAATTTTGGCCTCCATAAAATTATTTGCCAATGTGTCGAAATAACTTAAAATAGCCAAAAATCATGGGTTATAGCTAATGAAATTGTGAATTTTGGCCTCCATGAAATTATTTGCTAATGGGTGAAACAACTAAAATGGCCAAAAATCATGGGTTATAGCTCATTAATTTGTGAATTTTGGCCTCCATGAAATTATTTGCCAATGGGTCAAAATAATTAAAATTGCTAAATCTCATGGGTTATAGCTCATAAAATCGTGAATTTTGGCCTATGCAAAATTATGTGTCAATGTGCCAAAATGACTAAAATGGCCAAAAATCATAGGTGAATTTTAGCGTCCATGAAATCATGAATTTTGGACTCTCTAAAAAATTTTACCTTTGGTCAAAATGAATGAAAATAGGCAAAATCGTGCATTACAACTCATGAAAACCTAAATTTTGAACTCCATAAAATTATTTGCCAATGGGACGAAACGACTAAGAATGGCCAATGATTATGGGTTATAGTTCATGAAATCGTAAATCTTGGCCTTTGCAAACCTATTTGTCGATGTATCAAAATGACTAAAAATTGCCAAAATAGTAGGTTATAGCTCATAACATATTGAATTATGGACTCTGCGAAATGTTTTCCTAGAAATTGTTTTCTTGTGGTCAAAATGAATGAAAATGTACAGAAATCATGGGTTACACCTCATAAAAACATGAATTTTGTACTATGCGAAATTACTAGCCAATGAGTCGAAATGACTAAAAATTGCAACAACCCGTGGGTTATAGCTCATGAATTCATAAATTTTTACCTACATCAAATTATTTGCCAATGTGTCGAAATAACTTAAAATAGCCAAAAATCATGGGTTATAGCTAATGAAATTGTGAAGTTTGGACTCCGCGAAATTATTTTCTAATAGGTCAAAATGACAAAAAAAGGACCAAAAATTGTGGGTTATAGCTCATCAATTTGTAAATTTTGGCCTCCAAGAAATTATTTGCCAATGGGTCAAAATAATTAAAAATTGCTAAATCTCATGGGTTATAGCTCATAAAACTGTGAATTTTGGCCTATGCAAAATTATGTGTCAATGTGCCAAAATGACTAAAAATGGCCAAAAATCGCGGGTACTCGCAAAGTTGAGAATTTTGGACTTAGGTTGAAATGAACAAAAAGGGACAAAATTGTCGGTTATAGCTCATGAATACATGATTTTGGACTTTATGAAATTATTTGCCAATGGGCCGAATTGACAAAAATGGCCAACAATTATGGGTTATGGCTCACGAAATCTATAATTTTTGCCAGCGCAAAATTATTTATCCAATTGGTCAAAATGACTAAAAATGAATAAAAATCATGGGTTATAATTCACTAAATGTGAATTTTGGCAACTGCGAGATGTTTTGCCAATGGGTTGAAATGACTAAAGATGGCAAAAATTTATGGGTTATAGATCATAAAATCATGAATTTTGGACTCCAAAAAATTTCTTCTCTTAGGTGGAAATGAATGAAAATTAACAAAAATATTGGGTTATAGCTCATGAAAACATGAATTTTGAATCGGCAAAATTATTTGCCAATGGGTCGAAATGACTAAAAATGGCAAAAAATCATGGGTTATAACTTATGAAATCGTGAATTTTGGTCCCCGTGAAAATATTTATTCAATTGGTAGAAACAATAGATAAATAGCCAAAAATCATGCGTTATAGCACTTGAAAACATGAAATTTTGACTCTGTGAAATTATTTGCCTATTGATCGAAATGACTAAAAATGGCCAAACATCGTGGGCTTTAGATCACTAAATCTTGAATCTTGTCCTCACATAATATTATTTGCCGATGTGTAGAAATGACAAAATGGCCAAAAATCATTATGTTATAGCTCATGAAATCGTGAATTTTAGACTTTGCAAAATATTTTCCCTTGGGTTGAAATGAATGAAAATGTACAAAAATCATGGGTTATAGCTCATGAAATCGTAATTTTGGACTCCAAAAATTTCTTCTCTTAGGTGGAAATGAATGAAAATTAACAAAAATATTGGGTTATAGCTCATGAAAACATGAATTTTGAATCGGCAAAATTATTTGCCAATGGGTCGAAATGACTAAAAATGGCAAAAATCATGGGTTATAACTTATGAAATCGTGAATTTTGGTCCCCGTGAAAATATTTATTCAATTGGTAGAAACAATAGATAAATAGCCAAAAATCATGCGTTATAGCACTTGAAAGCATGAAATTTTGACTCTGTGAAATTATTTGCCTATTGATCGAAATGACTAAAAATGGCCAAACATCGTGGGCTTTAGATCACTAAATCTTGAATCTTGTCCTACGCAATATTATTTGCCGATGTGTAGAAATGACAAAATGGCCAAAATCATTATGTTATAGCTCATGAAATCGTGAATTTTAGACTTTGCAAAATATTTTCCCCTTGGGTTGAAATGAATGAAAATGTACAAAAAGCATGAGTTATAGCTCATGAAAACATGAACTTTATACTCTGTGAAATTATTTGCTAATGAGTCGAAAAGTCTAGTAATTGCCAAAAATCGTGGGTTATAGGTTATGAATTCGTGAATATTTGCCTTGATGAAATTATTTGCCAATGTGTCGAAATGACTAAAATGGCCAAAATATTTAGGTAATAGCTCATGAAATCATGAATTTTGGCCTTCGTAAAATTATTTACCAATGTGTCGAAATGACTGAAAATGGTAAAAAATCATGGGTTAGAGCTCATGAAATCTATAATTTTGGCCTTCGTAAAATTATTTACCAATGTGTCAAAATGACTAAAATGGTAAAAATATCATGGGTTATAGCTCATGAAATCGTAATTTTGGCCTTCGTAAAATTATTTACGAATGTGTCAAAATGACTAAAAATGGTAAAAATATCATGGGTTATAGCTCATAAAATCGTAATTTTTGGACTCTGCAAAATTATTAGCCAATATATTGAATTGAATAAAAATAGTGAAAAATTATTGGTTGTGGATCTCAAAATCTATAATTTTGGCCACTGCGAAATTATTTATCTAATTGGTTAAAATGAAAAAAATTTAGCCAAAAATCATTGGTTAAAGCTCATTAAATCGTGAATTTTTACAAGTGCGAAGAATTAGCTAAAATGTCAAAAATATTATGGTTATAGCTCATGAAGTTGTGAATTTTGGACTGTGCGATATTTTTTTCCTTGGGTCGAAATGAACGAAAATGGACAAAAATCATGAGTTATAGTTCACAAAAACATGAAATTTTGACTCCATGAAATGATATGCTAATAGGTCAAAAAGACTAAAAATGTCTAAAAATTATTTGTTATAGCTCATGAAATTGTGAATTTTTTCTTACAAAAAATTAATTGCCAATTTGTCAAAATGACTAAAAATGGCCAAAATCGTAGGTTATATAGCTCATGAAATCGAGAATTTTTTACTCTCTAAAATTTTTTCCCTCGGGTTGCAATGAGAAAAAATGTACAAAAATCATGGGTTATAGCTCATGAAAATAAGATATTTGTGTTTCACGAAATTATTTGTTAATGAGTCAAAATGACTAAAAATTGCAAAAAATAATGGGCTATAGCATATGAATTCATGAGTTTTGGCCTCCGTAAAATTATTTCCCAACGGTGCAAATTACTAAAAATAGCCAACATCGTGGGTTATAGCTCATGAATTTTAGCCTGCATGAAATTATTTGCCAACGGGTGCAAATGACTGAAGATGGCAAAAATTATGGGTTATAACTCATGAACTCATGAACTTCGGCCTCCATAAAATTATGTACCAATGGGTCAAAATGACTAAAAATAGAAAAAAATTATGGGTTATAGCTTATGATATCGTGAATTTTGGACTCTTTCAAAATTAGTTTCTAATGAGTCAAAATGACTAAAAATGACCAAAAATCGTGGCTATATAGCTCATAAATTCATGGATTTCGACCTCCAGGAAATTATTTTTGAATGGTCTAAAGGAGTAAAAATGGCCAAAATTCACGAATTATAGCTCAAGAAACCACAAATTTTGGCCTTCACAAAATTATTTGTCATTGTATCAAAATAACTAAAAATGGCCAAATATCGAGGGTGCTTACAAAATTGAGAATTTTTTACTCTACGAATATTTTTCTCATTGGTCAACAGAGAGCAAAAATAGACAAAAATTATGGGTTATAGCTTATAAAAACTTGAATTTGAACTCTGCAAAATTATTTGACAATGGGTCTAAATGACTAAAAATGGCAAAAAATTATGTGTTATGGCACACAAAATCTAGAATTTTGGCCTCCATGAAATTATTTATCCAATTGGTGTGAAGAGCTATACATGGCCAAAAATTATGGGTTATAACCCACGAAATTGAAAATTTTGGCAATTGTGAAATTTTAGGCTAATGGGTCTACACGACTAAAAATGGAAGAAATATGAAATTGTGAATTAATTTCTTCATAAAATGGAAGAAATATGGGTTATAGCTCACGAAGTCGTGAATTTTATACTCTACAATTTTTTTTCTCTTGGGTCGAAATGAATGAAAATGGACAAAAATCATGATTTATAGCTCATGAAAACATGAATTTTGGACTAAACAAAATTATTTGCAGTTGGTTCGAATTGACTAAAAATGACCAAAAATCATGGGTTATAACTCACGAAATCTATAATGATGACAACTACAAAATTAATTATCCAGTTGATCGAAATGACTAAAAAGGCTAAAAATCATGGGTTATTGGCTAATAAATTGTGAATTTTTGTCTTTTCAAAATTATTTGCTAATCTATCGAAATGACTAAAAATAGACCAAAATCATAAATTATAGCTCATGAAATCATGAATTTTAGACTATGCAAACTTTTCCCCTTGGGTCAAAGTGAATGAAAATGGACAAAAATCGTGGGTTATAGCTCATGAAAACATGAATTTTGGTCCCTCGAAAATTATTTGCCAACGGGTTGCAATGACTAAAAATGGCAAAACATCATGGCTTATAACTCATGAAATCTAGAATTTTGGCCGCCACAAAATTACTTATCCAATTGGTCAACTTGCCAACAATAATTGGTTATAGCTCAAGAAAACTTAAAATTTTGTCACCGTGATATTATTTATTCAATGCTTCGAATTGACTAAAAATGACCAAAAATCATGAGTTATAGCTCATGAAATCGTGAATCTTTCCCTCCAAAGAATTATTCATTAATGTGTCAAAATTACTAAAAATAGCCAAAATCATACGTTATAGCTCATGAGATCATGAATTTTGGCCTCCATGAAATTATTTGCCAATGTGTCAAAATGACTAAAAATGGCCAAAAATCATGGGTGATATCCCATGAAATTTTAAATTTTTTACTCCACAAAATTATTGGCCAATGAATCAAAATGTCTAAAACTTGTTAAAAATCATGGGTCATAGCTCATGAAAACATGAATTTTGGACTCCGTACAATTATTTGCCAACGGGTCGAATTGACTAAAAATGGCCAAATATCATGAGTTATGGCTCATGAAATCTATAATTTTGGCCATCATGAAGTTATTTATCCAATTGGTCAAAATGACTAAAAAAAGGCCAAAAATCATGGGTTATAGCTCACGAAATCATGAATTTTTGCCACCTTAAAATTATTTATCCAATTGGTTAAAATCACAAAAATAGCAGAATATTATGGTCATAGCTCATAAAATCGTGAATTTTAGACTCTATAAAATTTTTCCCTTGGGTCAAAATGAACGAAAAAGGACAAAAATCAAGGGTATAGTTCATGGAACATGAATTTTGGACCCCATAAAATTATTTACCAATTGGTTTAATTGACTAAGAATAGCCAAAATTCATGGGTTATGACTAAGAAAAACTATAATTTTGACCACCGTGAAATTATTTATCAAAGTGGTCAAAATGACTAAAAATGGCCAAAAATCATGGGTTAGGCTCATGAAATCGTGAATTTTTTCCACCCCGAAATTATTTGTCCCATTGGTCGAAATGACTAAAAATTGCAAAACAATTATGGTTATACCTCATAAAATTATGAATTTTAGACTCCAGAAAATTTTTCCCTTGGGTCGAAGGAAACAAATCATGTGTTATAACTCATGAAAACATGAATTTTTGACTCTGTGAAATTATTTATCAAAGGGTCGAAATGACTAAAAATGGCCAAAATTATGGGTTATAGCTCACAAAATTATTTATCCAATTGATCAAAATGACTAAAATAGCCAAAATTCATGGGTTATAGCTCACAAAATCTATAATTTTGGCCATCATGAAGTTATTTATCCAATTGGTCAAAATGAATGAAAATGGACAAAAATCATGGGTTATAGCTAATGTAATCATGAATTTTGGCCTCCATGAAATTATTTGCCAATGGGTCAAAATGAACGAAAAAGGACAAAAATCATGGGTTATAACTCATGAAATCATGAATTTTTGCCACCTTGAAATTATTTATCAAAGGGTCGAAATGACTAAAAATGATCAAAATTATGGGTTATAGCTCACAAAATTATTTATCCAATTGATCAAAATGACCAAAAATAGTCAAACATCATGGATTATAGCCCACAAAATCATGAATTTTGGCAATCATGAATTTTTACCAATGGGTCAAAACTAATAAAAATGGAGAAAAATTATGGGTTATAGCTAATGTAATCATGAATTTTGGCCTCCATGAAATTTTTCCCTTGGGTCGAAGGAAACAAATCATGTGTTATAACTCATGAAATCATGAATTTTGACTCTGTGAAATTATTTATCAAAGGGTCGAAATGACTAAAATGGCCAAAATTATGGGTTATAGCTCACAAAATTATTTATCCAATTGATCAAAATGATCAAAAATAGCCAAACATCATGGATTATAGCCCACAAAATCATGAATTTTGGCAATTATGAATTTTTTTACCAATGGGTCAAAACTAATAAAAATGGAGAAAAATTATGGGTTATAGCTAATGTAATCATGAATTTTGGACTCCACGAAATATTTTCCCTATGGTCAAAATGAATGAAAATAGGCAAAAATTGTGGGTTATAGCTCATAAAAACATGATTTTTTAATTCCACAAATTATTTGTGAATGTGTCAATACAACTAAAAATGATAAAAAATCGTGGATTATAGCTCACAAAATCGTAAATTTTAAACTCTGCAATATTTTTCCCTTGGCTCGAAATGAAAGAAAATTGATAAAAATCATGGTTTATAAGTCATGAAAACATGAATTTTGGATAACACAAAATTATTTGCCAATGGTTCAAGATGACTCAAAATGTAGAAAAATCATGGGTTATAGCTCAAGAAATCTATAATTATGGTGACCACAAAATTAATTATCTAATTGGTCAAAATGACTTAAAAAGGCTAAAAATCTTGGGTTATAGCTCATGAAATCGAGAATTTATGCCTTCACAAATTTATTTGCCAATATGTCAAAATGACTAAAAATGGCCAAAAATCATAAGTTATAGCTTATGAAATTGTGAATTTTAGACCATGCACATTTTTCCCTTGTGTAGAAGTGAATGAACATGGATAAAAATCGTAGGCGCTCTTGAAAGCATTAATTCTGGTCTCTGCGAAATTTTTTGCAAAAGGGTTGAAATGATAAAAAATGGCAAGAAATCATGGATAATAGCTCATGAAATCTAGAATTTTTGCCACCGCAAAATTATTTATCCAATTGGTCTTAATGACTAAAACTGGCCAACAATAATGGGTTATAGCACAAGAAACCATGAAATTTTACCATCGTCATATTATTTACCCAATTGGTCAAAATGATAAAAAGTGGCCAAAAATCGTGGGTTATAGCAAATGAAATTGTGAATTTTAGACTCTGTAAATTTTGTTTCCATGTGTCAAAATTAATGAAAATAAACTAAAATCGTGGATTATAGCTCATGAAAACATGAATTTTGGACCCGTGAAATTATTTGCCAATGGATCAAAATAAATAAATGGCCAAAAATCATGGGTTATAGCTCACGAAATATTAAAATTTGTCCACAACAAAATTATTTATCCATTAGTCAAAATAACTAAAAGTGGCTATAAATCGTGAGTTATAACTCAAGAAATTGTGTCGAAAAGACTAAGAATGGCCAAATTTTGTGGGACATAGCTAAGGAAATCATGAATTATGGCCTCCATAAAATTATTTGCCAATGTGTCAAAACAACTAAAATGGTCAAAATTTGAGGCTAAAGCTCATGAAATCATGAATTTTGGACCCGTGAAATTATTTGCCAATGGTTCAAGATGACTCAAAATGTAGAAAAATCATGGGTTATAGCTCATGAAAACATGAATTTTGAACTCCGTGAAATTATTTACCAATGAGTCAAAATAACTAAAAATGGCCAAAAATCATGGGTTATAGCTCATGAAATCGTGAATTTTAGACTCCACAAATTTATTTGCCAATGGGTCAAAATGAATGAAAATGTACAAGAATAATGAGTTATTGCTCATGTAAACATGAATTTTGGACCCGTGAAATTATTTGCCAATGGATCAAAATAAATAAATGGCAAAAATCATGAGTTATAGCTCACGAAATATTAAAATTTGTCCACAACAAAATTATTTATCCATTAGTCAAAATAACTAAAAATGGCCAAAAATCGTGGGTTATAGCTCAAGAAATTGTGTCGAAAAGACTAAGAATGGCCAAATTTTGTGGGACATAGCTAAGAAATCATGAATTATGGCCTCCATAAAATTATTTGCCAATGTGTCAAAACAACTAAAATGGTCAAAATTTGAGGCTAAAGCTCATGAAATCATGAATTTTAGACGCTGCAAATTTTTTTCCCCTTGGGTCGAAACGAATGAAAATGTACAAGAATAATGAGTTATTGCTCATGTAAACATGAATTTTGAACTCCGTGAAATTATTTACCAATGAGTCAAAATAACTAAAAATTCTCACAAATTGTGGGTTATAGCTCACAAAATCATGAATTTTAAACTCTGCAATATTTATTCCCTTGGGTCGAAATGAACGAAAATGGACAAAAATCATGGGTTATACCTCTTGAAAATATGAATTTTAGACTCCACAAATTTATTTGCCTGCGGTTCGAAACGGCTAAAAATGGCCAAAATTATGGGTTATAACTCACAAAATCTATAATTATGGTGATCACAAAATTATTTATCCAATTTGTCGAAATAAGTAAATCAGGGCAAAAATCTTGGGTTATAGCTTATGAAATCGTAAATTTTTGCCTACATAAAATTTTTTGCCAATTGTAGATGGTCAAAATATATTTTCACTAAGGCTGATGATCAATTCGGGTCGAAGAAGTGAACGCCCATGGGCTAAACACTTCGAATGGGCCCAAAGTCAAGCCCACAACAAGCTAAAGTGAAGGTCGCATGACAACTAAAGCGAACCTTGCCAAACAGTCCATGTCGACTCGACTCAACCAAGTCAAACATGAGTCGACTCCCACAACACGCCCCAGGCCGAGTCGAAAGGTGTCATTAGTCGGCCAAACCTAGAGTCGAATTCTGTGTCAAATTCAAACTCATAGGTGAAGGTCGCCAACCAATGAACTCCGCCCACGTCAACACAAGTGGACCAAGTCATCCACTTCCGAAGACGACTCACCCACATCCGCAGCAACCCTCGCCCATGACTTTAGCGACCCTAGCCCACGTCCACAGTGACCTTCGGCCGAAGTTTTAGCAAACTTCACCAAGTTCGTGAAGTTCACCAAATAGCCATTTTGAGAGCTATTTTTAGGGGAATAACCGATCCCTATTATCTACTACTTTAATGGCCACTTAATCCACAATTAAAGGTCATTAATTCTCTCTTTTAGCCTATAAAAGAAGGGGAGATTGCTCATTTTAAAACCCTGGCCCCAATCGAAAAAGCCTTAATAAAAAATACACACGCATAGAGAGATTATCATTATCGCACTTGTGATAATATCGAGAAAAGTTGCTAAGAGAAGACCGAGTTATCTTCCAAGCAATCCGACTCTCATCAACAGCAAAATACTCATCATCTCAGTTGGTTCGTCAATGGAGTACGAGATCGACGCTCCACCGGCACACAGAAAAGAACCCTAGGAATATAAAATTTTCCTTTGTTTCATTGTAATCTTTTTATTGTAATATGTGTCAATTACAATACTAAAAGACCGAAACACCAATGTGTCAAAATGACTAAAAATGGCCCTAAATCATAGGTTACATAGCTCATGAAATCGTGAATTTTAGACTAAACAAATTTTTTCCCTTGGGTAGAAATGAATGAAAATGAACAAAAATTGTGAGTTCTAGCTCATGAAAACATGAATTTTGGACTCGTGAAATTATTTACCAATGAGTCAAAATGACTAAAATGGCCAAAATTATGGGTTATAGCTCATGAAATCTAGAATTTTATGCACTAGAAAATTATTTATCAAAATCGTCAAAATAACTAAAATGGCCAAAATTATGGGTTATAGCTCATGAAATCATGAATTATGGCCTCCATAAAATTATTTGCCAATGTGTCAAAACAACTAAAATCATCAAAATTTGAGGCTAAAGCTCATGAAATCATGAATTTTAGACGCTGCAAAAAAATTTTCCCTTGGGTCGAAACGAATGAAAATGTACAAGAATAATGAGTTATTGCCTATGTAAACATGAATTTTGAACTCCGTGAAATTATTTACCAATGAGTCAAAATAACTAAAAATTCTCACAAATTGTGGGTTATAGCTCACAAAATCATAATTTTAAACTCTGCAATATTTATTCCCTTCGGTCGAAATGAACGAAAAATGGACAAAAATCATGGGTTATACCTCTTGAAAATATGAATTTTAGACTCCACAAATTTATTTGCCCGCGGTTCGAAACGGCTAAAAATGGCCAAAATTATGGGTTATAACTCACAAAATCTATAATTATGGTGGTCACAAAATTATTTATCCAATTTGTCGAAATAAGTAAATCAGGGCAAAAATCTTGGGTTATAGCTTATGAAATCGTAAATTTTCACCTACGTAAATTTTTTTGCCAATTGTAGATGGTCAAAATGTATTTTCACTAAGGCTGATGATCAATTCGGGTCGAAGAAGTGAACGCCCATGGGCTAAACACTTGAATGGGCCCAAAGTCAAGCCACAACAAGCTAAAGTGAAGGTCGCATGACAACTAAAGCGAACCTTGCCAAGCAGTCCATGTCGACTCGACTCAACCAAGTCAAACATGAGTGAGCTCCCCAAGCGGGCCGGTCGAAGAGTGTCATTAGTCGGCCAAACCTAGAGTCAGTGCATTGTCAAATTCAAACTCATAGGTGAAGGTCGCCAACCAATGAACTCATGCGTCAACACAAGTGGACCAAGTCATCCACTTCGAAGGCGACTCACCCACATCCATGACAACCCTAAGCCCATGACTTGGCTGACCTAGCCCGTCCAGTGACCTTCGCCGGTCTTTGTGAACTTCACCAAGTTCGTGAAGTTCACCAAATAGCCATTTTGAGAGCTATTTTGGGGAATAACCGATCCCTATTATCTACTACTTTAATGGCCACTTAATCCACAATTAAAGGCCATTAATTCTCTCTTTTAGCCTATAAAAGAAGGGGAGATTGCTCATTTTAAAACCCCGCCCCAATCGAAAAAGCCTTAATAAAAATACATAGAGAGATTATCATTATCGCACTTGTGATAATATCGAGAAAAGTTGCTAAGAGAAGACCGAGTTATCTTCCAAGCAATCCGACTCTCATCAACAGCAAAATACTCATCATCTCAGTTGGTTCGTCAATGGAGTACGAGATCGGCACTCCAGAGCACCTGAAAAGAACCCTAGGAATATAAAATTTTCCTTTGTTTCATTGTAATCTTTTATTGTAATATGTGTCAATTACAATACTAAAAGACCGAAACACCAATGTGTCAAAATGACTAAAAATGGCCCTAAATCATAGGTTACATAGCTCATGAAATCGTGAATTTTAGACTAAACAAATTTTTTCCCTTGGGTAGAAATGAATGAAAATGAACAAAAATTGTGAGTTCTAGCTCATGAAAACAAGAATTTTAGACTCTGTGAAATTATTTTCAAACGAGTCGAAAAGACTAAAAATGGTTAAAATTTATGGGTTATAGCTCATGAAATCTAGAATTTTATGCACTAGAAAATTATTTATCAAAATCGTCAAAACAACTAAAATGGCCAAAAATCATGGGTTATAGCTCATGAAAACATGAATTTTGAACTCCGTGAAATTATTTGCTAATGAGTCAAAATGACTAAAAATGACAAACAAATCGTGGGTTATAGCCCATGAAATTGCGAATTTTGAACTCTACAAAATATTTTCTAATGGGTCAGAATGAACAAAAATTGACCAAAATCATGGGCTATAGCTCGTGAAACATGGATTTCTGAGTGCATGAAATTAATTGCCAATGCAAAATGACCAAATGGCCAAAAATCATTGGTTATAGCTCACAAAATCTAGAATTTAGACCCCCACAAAAATATTTATCCTTTGGTTGGAAGGACTAAAAATAGCCACAAACCATGGTTTATAACTCAAGAAATTATAAATTTTTGCCAACGTGAAATTATTAGCCAATGGGTCGAAACAACTTCAAATGGCCAAAAATCGTGGGTTTTATGCTCATGAATTCATAAATTTTGGACTTTGAAAAATTATTTGTCAATGGGTCAAAATGACTAAAAATGACTAAAAATTATGGGTTATAGGTCATGAATGCATGAATATTGGCCTCCATAAAATTATTTGTCATTGAGCAAATGATTAAAAATGGCAAATAAACACGGGCTATAGCTTATAAAATCATGAATTTTAGACTCTATAAAATTATTTGCTAATGTGTTGACATGAATTAAAATGGGCAAAAATCATGGTTGTAACTCATGAAAACTTGAATTTTGGAGTCCATAAAATTATTTATCAATGGGTCAAAATAACTAAAATGGCCAAAAATCATGGGTTATAGCTCATGAAAATGTGAATTTTGGGCTACACAAAATTATTTGCTAATTGGTCAAAATGACTAAAAATGGCAAACAAATCGTGGGTTATAGTTTATGAAATTGCGAATTTTGGACTCTACAAAATATTTTCTAATGGATCGGAATGAACAAAAATTGACCAAAATCATGGGCTATAGCTCGTGAAATATGGATTTCTGAGTGCATGAAATTAATTGCCAATGCAAAATGACCAAATGGCGAAAAATCATTGGTTATAGCTCACAAAATATAGAATTTAGACCCCCGCAAAATTATTTATCCTTTGGTTGGAAGGACTAAAAATAGCCACAAATCATGGTTTATAACTCAAGAAATTATAAATTTTTGCCAACGTGAAATTATTAGCCAATGGGTCGAAACAACTTCAAATGGCCAAAAATCGTGGGTTTTATGCTCATGAATTCATAAATTTTATACTTTGAAAACTTATTTGCCAATGGGTCAAAATGACTAAAAATGGCTAAAAATTATGGGTTATAGGTCATGAATGCATGAATATTGGCCTCCATAAAATTATTTGTCATTGGGCGCAAATGATTAAAAATGGCAAATAAACACGGGCTATAGCTCGTAAAATCATGAATTTTAGACTCCATAAAATTATTTGCTGATGTGTTGACATGAATTAAAATAGGCAAAAATCATGGCTGTAACTCATGAAAACTTGAATTTTGGAGTCCATAAAATTATTTATCAATGGGTCAAAATGACTAAAAATGGCCAAAAATCATGTTATAGCCCACGAAATCTAGAATTTAGGAGACCGTGAAATTATTTATCGAATTGGTCGAAATGATAAAAAATTATCAAAAATCATGGGTTATAACTCATGAAAATAAGAATTTTGGGCTCTGTGAATTTATTTGTCAATGTGCCAAAAAGACTAAAAATAGCCAAAATTCATGTTATAGCTAAGGAAAACGTGAATTTTGGCTTTCGCAAAATTATTTGCCAATGTGTCAAAAAGACTAAAAATGGTCAAAATTTTAGGTTATAGCTCATGAATCTGTGAATATTAGACTATGCAAAATTTATTCACTTGGGTCAAATGAACGAAAATCTACAAAAATAATGAGTCCAAATGGCAAAGAATTTTTAACTCCGTGAAATTATTTGCTAATGAGTCAAAATGGCTAAAAATTACCAAACATCATGAGCTATAGCTAATGAATTTGTGAATTTTGAGCCCCACGAAATTATTTACCAATGGGTCCAAATGACTAAAAATGGCCAAAAATCATGGGGTATAGCTCATTAAATTGGCCCAATGTGTCAAAACAACTAAAAATACCCTAAAATCGTGGGTTCTAGCTCATGAAAGTTTGAACTCTACAAAATATTTTCCCTTTGATCGAAATGAATGAAAATGGACATAAATCAAGGCTTATAGCTCATGAAAATGTGAATTTTGGGCTACACAAAATTATTTGCCAATGAGTCAAAAGACTAAAATGGTCAAAATTTTAGGTTATAGCTCATGAAATCATGAATTTTAGACTATGCAAAATTTATTCACTTGGGTCAAATGAACGAAAATCTACAAAATAATGAGTCCAAATGGCAAAGAATTTTTAACTCCATGAAATTATTTGCTAATGAGTCAAAATGGCTAAAATTACCAAACATCATGGGCTATAGCTCATGAATTTGTGAATTTTGGACTCGCAAAATTATTTGCCAATGGGTCCAAATGACTAAAATGGCCAAAAATCATGGGGTATAGCTCATTAAATTGGCCCAATGTGTCAAAACAACTAAAAATACCCTAAAATCGTGGGTTCTAGCTCATGAAAGTTTGAACTCTACAAAATATTTTCCCTTGATCGAAATGAATGAAAATGGACATAAATCAAGGCTTATAGCTCATGAAAACGTGAATTTTGGGCTACACAAAATTATTTGTCAATGAGTCAAAAAGACTAAAAATGGTCAAAATTTTAGGTTATAGCTCATGAAATCATGAATTTTAGACTATGCAAAATTTATTCACTTGGGTCAAATGAGCGAAAATCTACAAAATAATGAGTCCAAATGGCAAAGAATTTTTAACTCCATGAAATTATTTGCTAATGAGTCAAAATGGCTAAAAATTACCAAACATCATGGGCTATAGCTCATGAATTTGTGAATTTTGGGCCCCACGAAATTATTTGCCAATGGGTCCAAATGACTAAAATGGCCAAAAATCATGGGGTATAGCTCATTAAATTGGCCCAATGTGTCAAAACAACTAAAAATACCCTAAAATCGTGGGTTCTAGCTCATGAAAGTTTGAACTCTACAAAATATTTTCCCTTCGATCGAAATGAATGAAAATGGACATAAATCAAGGCTTATAGCTCATGAAAACGTGAATTTTGGGCTACACAAAATTATTTGTCAATGAGTCATAATAATTAAAATTTGCCAAAAATTGTGGGTTATAGCTCACAAAATTATAAATTTTTTCCTCTGTAATATTTGCCAATGTGTTAAAACGACTAAAAACTAACCAAAAATTATGGGTTATAGATCATAAAATCGTGAACCTTGGCCTCCTCAAAATATTTGTCGATGTGTCGAAACAACTAAAAATGGCCAAAATCATAGGTTATAGCTCATGAAATCTTAAATTTTTGACTCTGTGAAGTTTTTCCCTTAGGTCGAAATGAATGAAAATGGACAAAAATCATGGGTTATAGCTCATAAAAACATAAATTTTGTACTCTGTGAAATTATATGACAATTAGTCAAAATGATTAAAATGGCTAAAATTACCAAACATCATGGGCTATAGCTCATGAATTTGTGAATTTTGGCCTCCATAAAATTATTTGCTCATGTGTTGAAATAACTTAAAATGGCCAAAAATCATAGGTTATAGCTCATGAAAACGTGAATTTTGGACTCATGAAATCATAAAATTATTTGCCAATGTGTCAAAATGACTAAAATGGCCAAAATTGTGGGTTATAGCTCATGAATTTGTGAATTTTAAACTTTGCAAAATTTGTTCCCTTAGGTCAAAATGAACGAAAATCTACAAAATAATGAGTCCAAATGGCAAAGAATTTTTAACTCCATGAAATTATTTGCTAATGAGTCAAAATGGCTAAAATTACCAAACATCATGGGCTATAGCTCATGAATTTGTGAATTTTGGGCTACACAAAATTATTTATCAATGGGTCAAAATGACTAAAATGGCCAAAAATCATGGGTTATAGCTCATAAAATTATTTGCCAATGTGTCAAAACAACTAAAATGGCCAAAAATCATGGGTTATAGCTCATGAAAGTTTGAACTCTACAAAATATTTTCCCTTGATCGAAATGAATGAAAATGGACATAAATCAAGGCTTATAGCTCATGAAAATGTGAATTTTGGGCTACACAAAATTATTTGCCAATGAGTCCTAATAATTAAAATTTGTCAAAATTTGTGGGTTATAGCTCACAAAATTATAAATTTTTTCCTCCGTAATATTTGCCAATGTGTTAAAACGACTAAAAACTAACCAAAAATTATGGGTTATAGATCATAAAATCGTGAACCTTGGCCTCCTCAAAATATTTGTCGATGTGTCGAAACAACTAAAAATGGCCAAAATCATAGGTTATAGCTCATGAAATCTTAAATTTTTGACTCTGTGAAGTTTTTTCCCTTAGGTCGAAATGAATGAAAATATACAAAAAAATATGGGTTATAGCTCATAAAAACATAAATTTTGTACTCTGTGAAATTATATGACAATTAGTCAAAATGATTAAAAATTACCGTAAATCATGAGTTATAGCTCATAAATTTGTGAATTTTTGCCTCCGCAAAATTATTTGCTCATGTGTTGAAATAACTTAAAATGGCCAAAATTAAGAAACCATAGATTATAGCTCATGAAAACGTGAATTTTGGACTCATGAAATCGCAAAATTATTTGGCAATGAATCGAAATGACTAAAATGGCAAACAATTGTCACTTATAGCTCTTGAAGCATTGAATTTTGGTCTCCGCAAAATTACTTGTCAAGGTGTCAAAATGACTAAAATAACAAAAAATCATGTGTTATAGCTCATGAAATCTTGAATTTTGGCCTCCGCAAAATTATTTGCCAAAGTGTGAAAATGTCTAAAAATATCCAATCATCATGCGTTAGAACTCAAAAAATTGTGAATTTTAAACTTTGCAAAATTTGTTCCCTTAGGTCAAAATGAACAAAAATGGACAACAAACATGGGTTACAGCTCATGAAAGCAAGAATTTTGGACTCTATGAAATAATTTTCCAATGGGTTGAATTGACTAAAAATGGGCAAAAATCATGGGTTATAGCTCACAAAATCTATAATTTTGGCCACCACGAAATTATGTATCCTATTGGTCGAAATGGCTTAAAATAACCATAAATTATGGGTTATGACTCACGAAATAGTGAATTTTTGCCACTGCAAATTTATTTATTCAATTGGTCGAAATGACTAAAAATGGTAAAAAAAAATTATCGTTATAGCTCATAAAACCATGAATTTTGGACTCTACAAAATTTTTCCTTGGGTTGAAATGAATGGAAATCGACAAAAGTCATCGGTTATAGCTTATGAAACCATGAATTTTTGACTCCGTGAAACTATTTGCCAGTGGACCGCAATGACTAAAAATGGCCAAAATCATGATTTATAGCTCACGAAATCTAGAAGTTTGGCCGACGCAAAATTAATTATCCAATTGGTCGAAATGACCAAAAATGGCCAAACATCATGGATTATAGCTCACGAAATCGTGAATTATGCCAATTATGAAATATTTTGCCAATGGGTCGAAATGACTAAAAATGGCCAAAACTCATGAGGCATAGCTAAGGAAGTCATGAATTTTAGACTCCGCAAAATGTTTTCTTTTGGCCAAAATGAAAGAAAATAGAGACAAATGGTGGGTTGTATCGCATGAAAACATGAATTTTGAACCCCCTAAAATAATTTGCCAATGTGTTGGAACAACTAAAAATGGCCAAAAATCATGGGTTGTAGCTCATGAAATCATGAATTTTATTTTCCTTGGATCGAAATGAACGAAAATGGAGAAAAATCATGGGTTAAAGCTCATGAAAACATGAATTTTGGACTCCATGAAATTATTTGCCAAAAATCTTGGGTTATAGCTCACAAAATCTATAACTATGGTGACCACGTATTTATCCAATTGGTCAAAATAACTAAAAGGCCAAAAATCTTGGGTTATATCTCATGAAATCGTGAATTTTGCCTTAGCAAAATTATTTATCCAATTGATTGAAACGAATAAAAATAACCAAAATTGTGGGCCGTAACTCATGAAATCATAAATTTTGGACTCTGCGTAATTTTTTCCCTTGAGTCAAAATGAACAAAAATGGGCAAAAATCTTGGGTTATAGCTCATGAAAATATGAATTTTTGACTCCGCGAATTTATTTGCCAAAGGGTCGAAACGACTAAATGGCCAAAAATTATGGGTTTTAGCTAATAAAATCTAGAATTTTTTCCATCACAAAATTATTTGTCCATTGTTCGAAATGAATAAAAATGGCCACAAAATCATAGGTTATAACTCAAGAAATCGTGAGTTTGGGCCACCGCAAAATTATTAGCCAATGGGTCGAATCGACTTAAAATGGCCAAAAGTCATGGGTTATGCTCATCAATTTATGAATTCTGAACTCAGCGATATTTTTTCCTTGAGGTTAAAATGAATAAAAATCATGGGTTTATAGCTCATAAAAACATGAAATTTGGACTCTGTGAAATTATTTTGCCAATGAGTCAAAATGACTAAACATTGCTGAAAAATCATGGGTTATAATAACTCATGAATTCATGAATTTTGGCCTCCATGAAACTATTTGCCAATGGGTTCAAAAGACTGAAAATGGCCAAAAATCATGGAATATAGCTCATGCAATCGTGACTTTTTGCCTCCGTAGAATTATTTGCCAATGTGTCAAAACGAACAAAACTAACAAAAAATCATGGGTTATATCTCATGAATTCTTGATTTTTGACCTCTGCGAAATTATTTGCCAATGAGTACAAATGATTGAAAATAACAAAAATCAAGGAATATAGCTCATGAAATCGTGAATTTTGGACTCAACGGAAAATTTTCCCTTGGTTGAAATGAACAAAATTTGATAAAAGCGTGCATTATTGCTCACAAAAACATGAATTTTGTACTCTTAAAATTATTGGCTAATGAGTCAAAATGACTAAACATTCTTTGAAAAATCATGGGTTATAATAACTCATGAATTCATGAATTTTGGCCTCCATGAAACTATTTGCCAATGGGTTGAAAAGACTGAAAATGACCAAAAATCATGGAATATAGCTCATGCAATCGTGACTTTTTGCCTCCGTAGAATTATTTGCCAATGTGTCAAAACGAATAAAACTGACAAAAAATCATGGGTTATATCTCATGAATTCTTGATTTTTGACCTCTGCGAAATTATTTGCCAATGAGTACAAATGATTGAAAATAACAAAAATCAAGGAATATAGCTCATGAAACCGTGAATTTTGGACTCAACGAAAAATTATCCCTTGGTTGAAATGAGCAAAATTTGATAAAAACCGTGCATTATTGCTCACAAAAACATGAATTTTGTACTCTTAAAATCATTGGGTAATGAGTCAAAATGACTAAACATTGCCAAAAATCATGGGTTATAACTCTTAAAATCAAATATTTTGGCCACCACAAAATTATTTATTCAATTAGTCAATGAAAAATGGCCAAAATTTGTGTGTTATAGCTCATGAAAACATGAATTTAGAACTCTTTGAAATTATTTACCAATGGGTTTAAATGACTAAATAAACCAAAAATCATGGGTTATAACACATGAAATCATGAATCTTGGCCTCCACAAGATCATTTGCCGATGTGTCGAAACGACTAAAAATGGCTAAAATCATAGGTTCTAGCTCATTAAATCGTGAATTTTGGACTTTGTGAAAATTTTTCCCTGTGGACGAAATGAATTAAAAGGTACAAAAACCAAGGGTTATAGCTCATGAAAGTATGAATTTAGTACTCTAAAAATTATTGCCAATGAGTCGAAATGGTAAAAAATTACCCAAAATCGTGGGCTCTAGCTCATGAATTCGTGAACTTTTGCCTCCGCAAAAAATTATTCGCTAATGTGTTGAAGCGACTTAAAATGCCCAAAATCAGAGGTTATAGCTATAAAATTATGAATTTTAGCCTCCACAAAAAAAAATTTCCAATCTGTCAAAATGACAAAAAATAGCCAAAAATCGTGGGTCATTGATCATGAAATCGTGAATTTTAGACTCCGCAAAAATATTTTCCAATGGGTCAAAATGATTAAAATGGCTAAAAATCGTGAGTTATAGTTCATGAATTTGTGAATCTTGGCCTCTGCAAAATTATTTGTCAATTGGTCAAAACAATTAAAAATGGCCAAATATCGTGAGTTTTAGCTCATAAAACATGAATTTTGGATCCGTGAAATTATTTACCAATGAGTCAAAATGAGTAAAACTTGCTAAAAAATCAAGGGTTATCGCTCATGAATTCGTGAATTTTACCCTCTACGAAACTATTTGTCAATGGGTCCAAAAGACAAAAAATGACCAATGACCATGAGTTATAGCTCATGCAGTCGTGACTTTTTGCCACCGTAAAACTATTTGCCAATGTGTAAAAACGAACAAAAATGGCCAAAAAACCTGGGTTATAGCTTACGAATTCATGGATTTTAACCTCTACAAACTATTTGCCATTTAGCAGATGATTGAAAATGGCTAAAAATCGAGGGTTATAGCTCATGAAATCATGAATTTTGGACTCAGCAAAAAAAATTTTCCTTGGTTCAAAATAAATAAAAATTGACAAAAAATGTGCGTTATTGCGCATGAAATCAAATATTTTGGCCACCACAAAATTATTTATTCAATTAGTTGAAAGAATGAAAAATGGCCAAAATTGTGTGTTATAGCTCATGAAAACATGAATTTTGGACTTTGCAAAAATTTTCTCCTAGTCGAAATGAATTAAAATGTACAAAACCATGGGTTATAGCTCATGAAAGTATGAATTTAGTACTCAAAATTATTGCCAATGAGTCAAAATAGTAAACAATTACCCAAAATCGTGGGTTCTAGCTCATGAATTTGTGAACTTTGGCCTCCATAAAATTATTCGCTAATGTGTTGAAATGACTTAAAATGCCCAAATATCACAGGTTATAGCTCATAAAATTAAAATTTTAGCCTCCATAAAATTATAGCAAAAATACAAAAATTAAGGGTTATAACTCCTTATATCAAATATTTTGGCCACCATGAATTATTTATTCAATTAGTCAAAAGAATGAAAAATGGCCAAAAATCGTGTGTAATTGCTCATGAAAACATGAATTTCGGACTTTGCAAAATTATTTGCTAATTGGTCAAAATGACTAAAAACCAAAAATCATAGGTTATAGATCATGAAATCATAAATCTTGAACTCCACAAAATTATTTGCTAATGTGTTAAAATGACTAAAATGGCCAAAAACATAAGTTATAGCTCATTAAATCGTGAATTTTGTAATCCATGAAATTTTTCCCTGTGGTAGAAATGAATCAACATGTATACAAACCATGGGTTATAGTTCATGAAACAAGAATTTTATACCCGAAAATTATTGGCTAATGGGTCAAAATGACTAAACATTACCAAAATCATGGGTTATAACTCATGAAATCAAATATTTTGGCCACCACAAAATTATTTATTCAATTAGTCAAAAGAATGAAAAATGGCCAAAATTAGTGAGTTATAGCTCATGAAAACATGAATTTTGGACTTTGCAAAATTATTTGCCAATGGGTCAAAATGACTAAATTAACCAAAAATCATGGGTTACAAAGACATGAAATCATGAATCTTGGCCTCTACAAAATTATTTGCCAATGTGTCAAAATGACTAAAATGGCTAAAATCATATGTTATAGCTCATTAAATCATGAATTTTGGACTTTGCAAAAATTTTCTCCTAGTCGAAATGAATTAAAATGTACAAAACCATGGGTTATAGCTCATGAAAGTATGAATTTAGTACTCAAAATTATTGCCAATGAGTTGAAATGGTAAAAATTACCCAAAATCGTGGGTTCTAGCTCATGAATTTGTGAACTTTGGCCTCCATAAAATTATTCGCTAATGTGTTGAAATGACTTAAAATGTCCAAAATCATAGGTTATAGCTCATAAATTTATAAATTTTAGCCTTGACAAAAAGTTTTGCCAATCTGTCGAAATGACAAAAATAGCCAAAAATCGTGTGTTATTGATCATGAAATCATGAATTTTGGACTCATAAAAATATTTTCCAATGGGTCAAAATGATTAAAAATGGCTAAAAATCATGGGTTATAGCTCATGAATTTGTGAATTTTGGCCACCACAAAATTATTTATTCAATTAGTCAAAAGAATGAAAAATGGCCAAAAATCATGGGTTATAGCTCATGAAAACATGAATTTTGGACTTTGCAAAATTATTTGCCAATGAGTCAAAATGACTAAAAATGGCTAAAAATCATGGGTTATAGCTCATGAATTCGTGAATTTTGGCCACCACAAAATTATTTACCAATGGGTCAAAATGACTAAAATGGCCAAAAACATAAGTTATAGCTCATGAAATCGTGAATTTTGGCCACCACAAAATTATTTGCCAATGTGTCAAAATGAACAAAAATGGCCAAAAACATAGGTTATAGCTCATGAAATCATAAATCTTGAACTCCACAAAATTATTTGCCAATGTGTCAAAATGATTAAAAATGGCTAAAAATCATGGGTTATAGCTCATAAAATCATGAATTTTGGACTTTGCAAAATTATTTGCCAATGTGTCAAAATGACTAAATTAACCAAAAATCATGGGTTATAGCTCATGAATTCGTGAATTTTGGCCACCACAAAATTATTTGCCAATGTGTCAAAATGACTAAAATGGCCAAAAACATAAGTTATAGCTCATGAAAACATGAATTTTGGACTTTGCAAAATTATTTGCCAATGGGTCAAAATGACTAAATTAACCAAAAATCATGGGTTATAACTCATGAAATCAAATATTTTGGCCACCACAAAATTATTTATTCAATTAGTCAAAAGAATGCAAAATGGCCAAAATTTGCGTGTTATAGCTCATGAAAACATGAATTTTGGACTCGTGAAATTATTTACCAATGGGTCAAAATGACTAAATTAACCAAAAATCATGGGTTCTGACACATGAAATCATGAATCTTGGCCTCTACAAGATTATTTGCGATGTGTGAAGCGACTAAAAATGGCTAAAATCATATGTTATAGCTCATTAAATCATGAATTTTGGACTTTGCAAAACCTATGGTTGAAATGAATTAAAATGTACAAAACCATGGGTTAGCTCAAGAAAGTATGAATTTAGTACTCTGAAAATTATTGCCAATGAGTCAAAATGACTAAACATTACCAAAATCATGGGTTATAACTCATGAAATCATGAATCTTGGCCTCTACAAGATTATTTGCCGATGTGTCAAACGACTAAAAATGGCTAAAATCATATGTTATAGCTCATGAAAACATGAATTTTGGACTTTGCAAAATTATTTGCCAATGAGTCAAAATGACTAAAATGGCCAAAAACATAAGTTATAGCTCATGAAATCATAAATCTTGGCCACCATGAAATTATTTGCCAATGTGTCAAAATGACTAAAATGGCAAAAATCATGGGTTATAGCTCATGAAATCATGAATTTTGGACTCTACAAAATTATTTGCTAATGGGTCAAAATGACTAAAATGGCCAAAAATTATGGGTTATAGCTCATGAAATCATGAATTTTGGACTCTACAAAATTATTTGCCAATGTGTCAAAATGACTAAAATGGCCAAAATCATGGGTTATAGCTCATGAAAACATGAATTTTGAACTCCATGAAATTATTTATCCAATTGGTCGAAATGACTAAAATGGCCAAAATCATGGGTTATAGCTCATTAAATCATGAATTTTGGCCACCATGAATTATTTATTCAATTAGTTAAAAAGAATGAAAAATGGCCAAAATCATGGGTTATAGCTCATGAAAACATGAATTTTGGACTCTACAAAATTATTTGCTAATGGGTCAAAATGACTAAAAATAGCCAAAAATCATGGGTTATAGCTCATGAAATCATGAATTTTGGACTCTACAAAATTATTTGCCAATGTGTCAAAATGACTAAAATGGCCAAAATCATAGGTTATAGCTCATTAAATCATGAATTTTGAACTCCATGAAATTATTTGCCAATGTGTCAAAATGACTAAAATGGCCAAAATCATGGGTTATAGCTCATGAAATCATGAATTTTGGACTCCATGAAATTATTTGCTAATGGGTCAAAATGACTAAAAATAGCCAAAAATCATGAGTTATAGCTCATGAAATCATGAATTTTGGCCACCACAAAATTATTTATCCAATTGGTCGAAATGACTAAAAATAGCCAAAAATCATGGGTTATAGCTCATGAAAACATGAATTTTGACTCTGTGAAATTATTTACCAATGGGTCAAAATGACTAAAAATAGCCAAAAATCATGGGTTATAGCTCATGAAATCATGAATCTTGGCCTCCACAAAATTATTTGCCAATGTGTCAAAATGACTAAAAATGACTAAAATCATAGGTTATAGCTCATGAAATCATGAATTTTGAACTCCATGAAATTATTTGCCAATGTGTCAAAATGACTAAAAATAGCCAAAAATCATGGGTTATAGCTCATGAAATCATGAATTTTGGCCACCACAAAATTATTTATCCAATTGGTCGAAATGACTAAAAATGGCAAAAAATCATGGGTTATAGCTCATAAAATCATGAATTTTGGCCACCACAAAATTATTTATTCAATTAGTCAATGAAAAATGGCCAAAATTGTGAGTTATAGCTCATGAAAACATGAATTTTGGACTCCATGAAATTATTTATCCAATTGGTCGAAATGACTAAAAATGGCCAAAAATCATGGATTATAGCTCATGAAAACATGAATTTTGGACTCCATGAAATTATTGCCAAAATCTTGGGTTATAGCTCATGAAATCATGAATTTTGGCCTCCATGAAATTATTTGCCAATGTGTCAAAATGACTAAAAATCGTGGGTTATAGCTCATGAAATCATGAATTTTGGACTCCATGAAATTATTTATCCAATTGGTCGAAATGACTAAAAATGGCCAAAAATCATGGATTATAGCTCATGAAAACATGAATTTTGTACTCTTAAAATCATTGGGTAATGAGTCAAAATGACTAAACATTCTTTGAAAAATCATGGGTTATATCTCATGAAATCATGAATTTTGGACTCCATGAATTATTTATCCAATTGGTCGAAATGACTAAAAATAACAAAAATCATGGGTTATAACTCTTATATCAAATATTTTGGCCACCATGAATTATTTATTCAATTAGTCAATGAAAAATGGCCAAAAATCATGGGTTATAACTCATGAAATCATGAATTTTGACCTCTGAAACTATTTGGCAATGAGTCGGATGATTGAAAATGGCTAAAATCATAGGTTATAGCTCATAAAATTATGAATCTTTACCTCTACAAAATTATTTGCCAATTAGTCGAAACAATTAAAAATGGCCGAATATCATGAGTTTTAGCTCATAAAAACATGAATTTAGAACTCCGTGAAATTATTTGCCAAAGAGTCAAAATGAGTAAAAATTGCTAAAAAATCATGGGCTATTGCTCATGAATTTGTAAATTTTACCCTCTGTGAAATTATTTGTGAATGGATCCAAAATATAAAACATGACAAAAGACCATGAGTTATAGCTCATGCAGTCGTGACTTTTTGCCACCACAAAACTATTTGCCAATGTATCAAAACGAATAAAAATGGCTAAAAATCATGGGTTATAGCTTATAAATTCGTGAATTTTGACCTCTACGAAACTATTTGGCAATGAGTCCAGATGATTGAAAATGGCTAAAATCATGGGTTATAGCTCATGAAATCATGAATTTTGGCCTCCATGAATTATTTGCCAATGGGTCGAAATGACTAAAATGGCCAAAATTGTGAGTTATAGCTCATGAAATCATGAATCTTGGCCTCCACAAAATTATTTGCCAATGTGTCAAAATGACTAAAAATGGCTAAAAATCAAGGGTTATAGCTCATGAAATCATGAATCTTGGCCTCCACAAAATTATTTGCCAATGTGTCAAAATGACTAAAAATGGCTAAAAATCAAGGGTTATAGCTCATGAAATCATGAATCTTGGCCTCCACAAAATTATTTGCCAATGTGTCAAAATGACTAAAATGGCCAAAATTGTGAGTTATAGCTCATGAAATCATGAATTTTGGACTCCATGAAATTTTCCCCTTGGTAGAAATGAATTAAAATGTACAAAAACCATGGGTTATAGTTCATTAAATCGTGAATTTTGGCCACCACAAAATTATTTGCCAATGTGTCAAAATGACTAAAAATGGCTAAAAATCAAGGGTTATAGCTCATGAATTCATGAATTTTGGCCTCCATGAATTATTTGCCAATGGGTCGAAATGACTAAAATGGCCAAAATTGTGAGTTATAGCTCATGAAATCGTGAATTTTGACCTCTGAAACTATTTGCCAATGTGTCAAAATGACTAAAATGGCCAAAATTGTGAGTTATAGCTCATGAAATCATGAATTTTGGACTCCATGAAATTTTCCCCTTGGTAGAAATGAATTAAAATGTACAAAAACCATGGGTTATAGTTCATGAAAACATGAATTTTGGACTTTGCAAAATTATTTGCCAATGGGTCAAAAAGAATAAAAATGGCCAAAAATCATGGGTTATAGCTCATGAAATCATGAATTTTGGACTCCATGAAATTTTCCCCTTGGTAGAAATGAATTAAAATGTACAAAAACCATGGGTTATAGTTCATGAAAACATGAATTTTGGACTCCATGAAATTTTCCCCTTGGTAGAAATGAATTAAAATGTACAAAAACCATGGGTTATAGTTCATTAAATCGTGAATTTTGGCCTCCATGAATTATTTATCCAATTGGTCGAAATGACTAAAAATGGCTAAAATCATAGGTTATAGATCATGAAATCTTGAATCTTGGCCTCCACAAAATTATTTGCCAATGGGTCGAAATGACTAAAATGGCCAAAATCATGGGTTATAGCTCATGAAAGTATGAATTTAGTACTCGAAAATTATTGCCAATGAGTCAAAATGACTAAACATTCTGAAAAATCATGGGTTATAGCTCATGAAAGTATGAATTTAGTACTCTGAAAATTATTGCCAATGAGTCAAAATGACTAAACATTGCCGAAAAATCATGGGTTATATCTCATGAAATCATGAATTTTATTTCCTTGGATCGAAATGAACTAAAATGGACAAAAATCATGGGTTATAGCTCATAAAATTATGAATTTTAGCCTCCACAAAATTTTTGCCAATCTGTCAAAATGACAAAAATAGCCAAAAATCGTGGGTTATAGCTCATAAAACATGAATTTAGAACTCTTTGAAATTATTTACCAATGAGTCAAAATGAGTAAAACTTGCTAAAAATCAAGGGTTATCGCTCATGAATTCGTGAATTTTACCCTCTACGAAACTATTTGTCAATGGGTCCAAAAGCCAAAAATTGACCAATGACCATGAGTTATAGCTCATGCAGTCGTGACTTTTTGCCACCGTAAAACTATTTGCCAATGTGTAAAAACGAACAAAAATGGCCAAAAAACATGGGTTATAGCTTACGAATTCATGAATTTTAACCTCTACAAACTATTTGCCATTTAGCCCAGATGATTGAAAATGGCTAAAAATCGAGGGTTATAGCTCATGAAATCATGAATTTTGGACTCAGAAAAAAATTTTCCCTTGGTTCGAAATAAATAAAATTGACAAAAACCGTGCGTTATTGCTCATGAAAACATGAATTTTGGATCCGTGAAATTATTTACCAATGGGTTTAAATGACTAAATAAACCAAAATCATGGGTTATAACTCATGAAATCAAATATTTTGGCCACCATGAATTATTTATTCAATTAGTCAAAAGAATGAAAAATGGCCAAAATTGTGTGTTATAGCTCATGAAAACATGAATTTCGGACTTTGCAAAATTATTTGCTAATTGGTCAAAATGACTAAAAATAACCAAAAATCATAGGTTATAGATCATGAAATCATAAATCTTGAACTCCACAAAATTATTTGCCAATGTGTCAAACGACTAAAAATGGCTAAAATCATAGGTTATAGATCATGAAATCATAAATTTTGGACTCTGCGTAATTTTTCCCTTGAGTCAAAATGAACAAAAATGGCCAAAAACATGGGTTATAGCTCATGAAAACATGAATTTTGTACTCTTAAAATTATTGGCTAATGAGTCAAAATGACTAAACATTGCCAAAAATCATGAGTTATAACTCTTGAAATCAAATATTTTGGCCACCACAAAATTATTTATTCAATTAGTCAATGAAAAATGGCCAAAATTGTGTGTTATAGCTCATGAAAACATGAATTTAGAACTCTTTGAAATTATTTACCAATGGGTTTAAATGACTAAATAAACCAAAATCATGGGTTACAGCACATGAAATCATGAATCTTGGCCTCCACAAGATTATTTGCCGATGTGTCGAAACGACTAAAAATGGCTAAAATCATAGGTTATAGCTCATTAAATCGTGAATTTTAGACTCCATAAAAATATTTTCCAATGGGTCAAAATGACTAAAAATAACCAAAAACCATGGGTTATAGCTCATGAAAGTATGAATTTAGTACTCTAAAAATTATTGCCAATGAGTCGAAATGGTAAAAAATTACCCAAAATCGTGGGTTCTAGCTCATGAATTCGTGAACTTTTGCCTCTGCAAAATTATTCGCTAATGTGTTGAAGCGACTTAAAATGCCCAAAAATCAGAGGTTATAGCTCATAAAATTATGAATTTTAGCCTCCGCAAAATTTTTTGCCAATCTGTCAAAATGACAAAAAAATAGCTAAAAATCGTGGGTTATTGATCATGAAATCGTGAATTTTAGACTCCGCAAAAATATTTTCCAATGGGTCAAAACGATTAAAATGGCTAAAAATCGTGGGTTATAGTTCATGAATTTGTGAATCGTGGCCTCTGCAAAATTATTTTCCAATTGATCGAAACAATTAAAATGGCCAAAAATCATGGGTTATAGCTCATGAAATCATGAATCTTGGCCTCTGCAAAATTATTTTCCAATTGGTCAAAATAACTAAAAGGCCAAAAATCTTGGGTTATAGCTCATAAAACATGAATTTTGGATCCGTGAAATTATTTACCAATGAGTCAAAATGAGTAAAACTTGCTAAAAATCAAGGGTTATCGCTCATGAATTCGTGAATTTTACCCTCTACGAAACTATTTGTCAATGGGTCCAAAAGACAAAAATGACCAATGACCATGAGTTATAGCTCATGAATTCGTGAATTTTACCCTCTGAAACTATTTGTCAATGGGTCCAAAAGACAAAAATGACCAATGACCATGAGTTATAGCTCATGAATTCGTGAATTTTACCCTCTGAAACTATTTGTCAATGGGTCCAAAAGACAAAAATGACCAATGACCATGAGTTATAGCTCATGAAATCATGAATTTTGGACTCAGCAAAAAATTTTCCCTTGGTTCGAAATAAATAAAAATTGACAAAAACCGTGCGTTATTGCTCATGAAATCAAATATTTTGGCCACCACAAAATTATTTATTCAATTAGTTGAAAGAATGAAAAATGGCCAAAATTCGTGAGTTATAGCTCATGAAAACATGAATTTTGGACTTTGCAAAAATTTTCTCCTAGTCGAAATGAATTAAAATGTACAAAAACCATGGGTTATAGCTCATGAAAGTATGAATTTAGTACTCTGAAAATTATTGCCAATGAGTCAAAATAGTAAACAATTACCCAAAATCGTGGGTTCTAGCTCATGAATTTGTGAACTTTGGCCTCCGCAAAATTATTCGCTAATGTGTTGAAATGACTTAAAATGCCCAAATATCACAGGTTATAGCTCATAAAATTAAGAATTTTAGCCTCCGCAAAATTATAGCAAAAATACAAAAAATTAAGGGTTATAACTCCTTATATCAAATATTTTGGCCACCATGAATTATTTATTCAATTAGTCAAAAGAATGAAAAATGGCCAAAAATCGTGTGTAATTGCTCATGAAAACATGAATTTTGGACTTTGCAAAATTATTTGCTAATTGGTCAAAATGACTAAAAAACCAAAAATCATAGGTTATAGATCATGAAATCATAAATCTTGAACTCCACAAAATTATTTATTCAATTAGTTGAAAGAATGAAAAATGGCCAAAAACATAAGTTATAGCTCATTAAATCGTGAATTTTGTAATCCATGAAATTTTTCCCTATGGTAGAAATGAATCAACATGTATACAAACCATGGGTTATAGTTCATGAAACAAGAATTTTATACCGAAAATTATTGGCTAATGGGTCAAAATGACTAAACATTACCAAAAATCATGGGTTATAACTCATGAAATCAAATATTTTGGCCACCACAAAATTATTTATTCAATTAGTCAAAAGAATGCAAAATGGCCAAAATTTGCGTGTTATAGCTCATGAAAACATGAATTTTGGATCCGTGAAATTATTTACCAATGGGTCAAAATGACTAAATTAACCAAAAATCATGGGTTATAGCTCATGAAATCATGAATCTTGGCCTCTGCAAAATTATTTGTCAATTGGTCAAAACAATTAAAATGGCCAAAAATCATGTGTAATAGCTCATGAAAACATGAATTTTGGACTTTGCAAAACCTATGGTTGAAATGAATTAAAATGTACAAAACCATGGGTTAGCTCAAGAAAGTATGAATTTAGTACTCGAAAATTATTGCCAATGAGTCAAAATAGTAAACAATTACCCAAAATCGTGGGTTCTAGCTCATGAATTTGTGAACTTTGGCCTCATAAAATTATTCGCTAATGTGTTGAAATGACTTAAAATGCCCAAATATCACAGGTTATAGCTCATAAAATTAAAATTTTAGCCTCATAAAATTATAGCAAAAATACAAAAAATTAAGGGTTATAACTCCTTATATCAAATATTTTGGCCACCATGAATTATTTATTCAATTAGTCAAAAGAATGAAAAATGGCCAAAAATCGTGTGTAATTGCTCATGAAAACATGAATTTCGGACTTTGCAAAATTATTTGCTAATTGGTCAAAATGACTAAAAAACCAAAAATCATAGGTTATAGATCATGAAATCATAAATCTTGAACTCCACAAAATTATTTGCTGATGTGTTAAAATGACTAAAATGGCCAAAAACATAAGTTATAGCTCATTAAATCGTGAATTTTGTAATCCATGAAATTTTTCCCTATGGTAGAAATGAATCAACATGTATACAAACCATGGGTTATAGTTCATGAAACAAAATTTTATACCGAAAATTATTGGCTAATGGGTCAAAATGACTAAACATTACCAAAAATCATGGGTTATAACTCATGAAATCAAATATTTTGGCCACCACAAAATTATTTATTCAATTAGTCAAAAGAATGCAAAATGGCCAAAATTTGCGTGTTATAGCTCATGAAAACATGAATTTTGGATCCGTGAAATTATTTACCAATGGGTCAAAATGACTAAATTAACCAAAAATCATGGGTTCTGACACATGAAATCATGAATCTTGGCCTCTACAAGATTATTTGCCGATGTGTCGAAGCGACTAAAATGGCTAAAAATCATATGTTATAGCTCATTAAATCATGAATTTTGTAATCCATGAAATTTTTTCCTGTGGTAGAAATGAATCAACATGTATACAAACCATGGGTTATAGTTCATGAAACAAGAATTTTATACCGAAAATTATTGGCTAATGGGTCAAAATGACTAAACATTACCAAAAATCATGGGTTATAACTCATGAAATCAAATATTTTGGCCACCACAAAATTATTTATTCAATTAGTCAAAAGAATGCAAAATGGCCAAAATTCACGTGTTATAGCTCATGAAAACATGAATTTCGGACTCTGTGAAATTATTTACCAATGGGTCAAAATGACTAAATTAACCAAAAATCATGGGTTACAGCACATGAAATCATGAATCTTGGCCTCTACAAGATTATTTGCCGATGTGTCGAACGACTAAAAATGGCTAAAATCATATGTTATAGCTCATTAAATCATGAATTTTGGACTTTGCAAAACCTATGGTTGAAATGAATTAAAATGTACAAAAACCATGGGTTAGCTCAAGAAAGTATGAATTTAGTACTCTGAAAATTATTGCCAATGAGTTGAAATGGTAAAAAATTACCCAAAATCGTGGGTTCTAGCTCATGAATTCGTGAATCTTTACCTCCGCAAAATTATTCACTAATATTTTGAAATGACTTAAAATGTCCAAAAATCACAGGTTATAGCTCATAAATTTATAAATTTTAGCCTTGACAAAAAGTTTTGCCAATCTGTCGAAATGACAAAAAATAGCCAAAAATCGTGTGTTATTGATCATGAAATCACGAATTTTAGACTCAAAAATATTTTCCAATGGGTGCATCGCCAGCTTCCCAAAATACCCTCGAAGCGTATTGAATTAAACCATGACGTATTAGGTTGAGGAGAAATACTAATAATAAAAACATTTCTTCAATCTAATACCAAGCCGCCAAGTAATCATAAAATACATCACGTCACGCATCCCAATCACAAATGTAATAAATAATAATCCGTAACGTAAGAGTACATATCACCAAAATGAAATAACATCCAGACTATAAAGAGTCCACATATCTGAAACAATTCATGTGGCTAAAGAAACTAGAGAGTCATGAAACAAATATCAACTGAGTTAAAATGGAAATACTGAAGGAAGTCTAA
Organism: Asparagus setaceus; assembly: GCA_012295165.1. Classification (NCBI taxonomy): domain Eukaryota; kingdom Viridiplantae; phylum Streptophyta; class Magnoliopsida; order Asparagales; family Asparagaceae; genus Asparagus; species Asparagus setaceus. Next base: position 70,281,187 of record CM022704.1, read on the forward strand.
AGTTCATCAACTACTGAAAACAAAACAAAACTAAGCTTATTTCGATCTACTCCGTCACTGGAAGGTTCTCCCGAGAAAACCTACCAAGTGTGGATCGCATAATCGACTCGTCGGTTATCTAAATCGACATACACCAAGAGAATGGAGTATGTCAGCGTGTATAACACACGGCAAGATCCCACAAGCAATAGCAGTATAATAATAATACAAACGAATGCAAGTAATCAGAAACTGCGATCGATACACGTATAACAATATGATTAACCATCCATGTAAAGATCCGAGTGAGATTAATATTAAGAATCTACAAAATGAGACGTAGTACGTCGAGCGAAATAATCCAAACAAGGAAACCCTCATGTATATATATATGTCTCAGATTGTAAATAACTAAATACTAACCCCAAACTATACACGGATGGAACATACAACTGGAAATAAAGCATCGACATGTGCATCTCAGGTGTCCGTACAACCAGGTGCCCTAACTGTCAAATATCTCTACTCGATGTCCGTATCTAGCCATCCTATAACAGGTCATTGTATCATAACTCTCACAAAGTCAAAATTCATATCAACTGGATAAGCGGTACATTCACAAATCCTCGTGCATCCAATGCGCTACACAACGGCCGAGGACTATCTAAACCGATTCCTACTGTCCTGGACACAAGCGTGACTCGGTGAATACACAAGTACACCGACTAAAGTGACTACACAAATTCAAACTTTAGCCCTACAAACCAACCCCAGAGACTACATAAATTCACTGGTGCGAAGTCCGAAGATACATCAATGACCATATCCCATCACATGAACCAAGACTTTCCCATCCCACGGTCTCAGGTAAACCAATCAACGATGTCGGTATATCAAACACGGGTTCACCCCCTAAGCATGGTCAACACACACATGTCACTAGGTCATGTTCATGACGAACCAAGTCCCTAAGTCATGAACTACTACGGTTCTGGACACAACAAAACTATGAATAACTACAATTAACATGTCATATGTGCAATTACTCTACGATGTCGAGTGTAATGTATCATGAGCGATGCGTGAATAACTATCAACAACGGTACAATATGAAAATGTGAAATAAGAGGAGTTAACTACATGAAATGACATAGTTTTCAACATAAATTCCCATAAAAATCCTTTAAACTAATTCTCGACATAATTATCCAATATCTCAAAAATATCTTTTCTTTAATATTATTTATGAGCGATAACTATTTTCTTTTCCATAAATCACCTCTATTTTTCTTTTTCAAAGAAAACCTCTTAAAATATTTTAAAATTCTTTTCGAAAAATATTAGAAAAATAATACTAGAAAAATACGTCTTGAAAATATTAGAAAAATAATACTAGAAAAATACGTCTTGAAAATATTAGAAAAATAATACTAGAAAAATACGTCTTGAAAATATTAGAAAAATAATACTAGAAAAATACGTCTTGAAAATATTAGAAAAATAATACTAGAAAAATACGTCTTGAAAATATTAGAAAAATAATACTAGAAAAATACGTCTTGAAAATATTAGAAAAATAATACTAGAAAAATACGTCTTGAAAATATTAGAAAAATAATACTAGAAAAATACGTCTTGAAAATATTAGAAAAATAATACTAGAAAAATACGTCTTGAAAATATTAGAAAAATAATACTAGAAAAATACGTCTTGAAAATATTAGAAAAATAATACTAGAAAAATACGTCTTGAAAATATTAGAAAAATAATACTAGAAAAATACGTCTTGAAAATATTAGAAAATACGTGTCGAAAAATATTAGAAAAATAATACTAGAAAAATACGTCTTGAAAATATTAGAAAAATAATACTAGAAAAATACGTCTTGAAAATATTAGAAAAATAATACTAGAAAAATACGTCTTGAAAATATTAGAAAAATAATACTAGAAAAATACGTCTTGAAAATATTAGAAAAATAATACTAGAAAAATACGTCTTGAAAATATTAGAAAAATAATACTAGAAAAATACGTCTTGAAAATATTAGAAAATACGTGTCGAAAAATATTAGAAAAATAATACTAGAAAAATACGTCTTGAAAATATTAGAAAAATAATACTAGAAAAATACGTCTTGAAAATATTAGAAAAATAATACTAGAAAAATACGTCTTGAAAATATTAGAAAAATAATACTAGAAAAATACGTCTTGAAAATATTAGAAAAATAATACTAGAAAAATACGTCTTGAAAATATTAGAAAAATAATACTAGAAAAATACGTCTTGAAAATATTAGAAAAATAATACTAGAAAAATACGTCTTGAAAATATTAGAAAAATAATACTAGAAAAATACGTCTTGAAAATATTAGAAAAATAATACTAGAAAAATACGTCTTGAAAATATTAGAAAAATAATACTAGAAAAATACGTCTTGAAAATATTAGAAAAATAATACTAGAAAAATACGTCTTGAAAATATTAGAAAATACGTGTCGAAAAATATTAGAAAAATAATACTAGAAAAATACGTCTTGAAAATATTAGAAAAATAATACTAGAAAAATACGTCTTGAAAATATTAGAAAAATAATACTAGAAAAATACGTCTTGAAAATATTAGAAAAATAATACTAGAAAAATACGTCTTGAAAATATTAGAAAAATAATACTAGAAAAATACGTCTTGAAAATATTAGAAAAATAATACTAGAAAAATACGTCTTGAAAATATTAGAAAATACGTGTCGAAAAATATTAGAAAAATAATACTAGAAAAATACGTCTTGAAAATATTAGAAAATACGTGTCGAAAAATATTAGAAAAATAATACTAGAAAAATACGTCTTGAAAATATTAGAAAAATAATACTAGAAAAATACGTCTTGAAAATATTAGAAAATACGTGTCGAAAAATATTAGAAAATACGTGTCGAAAAATATTAGAAAATACGTGTCGAAAAATATTAGAAAAATAATACTAGAAAAATACGTCTTGAAAATATTAGAAAAATAATACTAGAAAAATACGTCTTGAAAATATTAGAAAATACGTGTCGAAAAATATTAGAAAAATAATACTAGAAAAATACGTCTTGAAAATATTAGAAAAATAATACTAGAAAAATACGTCTTGAAAATATTAGAAAAATAATACTAGAAAAATACGTCTTGAAAATATTAGAAAAATAATACTAGAAAAATACGTCTTGAAAATATTAGAAAAATAATACTAGAAAAATACGTCTTGAAAATATTAGAAAATACGTGTCGAAAAATATTAGAAAAATAATACTAGAAAAATACGTCTTGAAAATATTAGAAAAATAATACTAGAAAAATACGTCTTGAAAATATTAGAAAAATAATACTAGAAAAATACGTCTTGAAAATATTAGAAAAATAATACTAGAAAAATACGTCTTGAAAATATTAGAAAAATAATACTAGAAAAATACGTCTTGAAAATATTAGAAAAATAATACTAGAAAAATACGTCTTGAAAATATTAGAAAATACGTGTCGAAAAATATTAGAAAAATAATACTAGAAAAATACGTCTTGAAAATATTAGAAAAATAATACTAGAAAAATACGTCTTGAAAATATTAGAAAATACGTGATCGAAAATTCACGGTGTTACAGGTCGAAACGATTAAAATGGGCAAAAATCGTGGGTAATAGCTCATAAAATTATGAATCTTTACCTCTACAAAATTATTTGCCAATTAGTCGAAACAATTAAAATGGTCAATATCATGAGTTTTAGCTCATAAAAACATGAATTTAGAACTTGGCAAAATTATTTGCTAATGGGTCAAAATGACTAAAAATAACAAAAATCATAGGTTATAGATCATGAAATCTTGAATCTTGGCCTCCACAAAATTATTTGCCGATGTGACAAAATGACTAAAAATAGCCAAAACATAGGTTATAGTTCATTAAATCGTGAATTTTGGACTCCATGAAATTTTCCCCTTGGTAGAAATGAATTAAAATGTACAAAACCATGGGTTATAGTTCATGAAACATGAATTTTGTACTATGAAAATTATTGGCTAATGAGTCAAAATGACTAAAAATAGCCAAAACATAGGTTATAGTTCATTAAATCGTGAATTTTGGACTCCATGAAATTTTCCCCTTGGTAGAAATGAATTAAAATGTACAAAACCATGGGTTATAGTTCATGAAACATGAATTTTGTACTATGAAAATTATTGGCTAATGAGTCAAAATGACTAAAAATAGCCAAAACATAGGTTATAGTTCATTAAATCGTGAATTTTGGACTCCATGAAATTTTCCCCTTGGTAGAAATGAATTAAAATGTACAAAACCATGGGTTATAGTTCATGAAACATGAATTTTGTACTATGAAAATTATTGGCTAATGAGTCAAAATGACTAAAAATGGCTAAAAATCGAGGGTTGTAGCTCATGAAATGATGAATTTTGGACTCCATGAAATTTTCCCCTTGGTAGAAATGAATTAAAATGTACAAAACCATGGGTTATAGTTCATGAAACATGAATTTTGTACTATGAAAATTATTGGCTAATGAGTCAAAATGACTAAACATTGCCAAAAATCATGAGTTATAACTCATAAAATCAAATATTTTGGCCACCACAAAATTATTTATTCAATTAGTCGAAAGAATGAAAAATTGCCAAAATTCATGTGTTATAGCTCATGAAAACATGAATTTCGTGACTTGGCAAAATTATTTGCTAATGGGTCGAAATGACTAAAAATGGCTAAAAATCGAGGGTTGTAGCTCATGAAATGATGAATTTTGGACTCCATGAAATTTTCCCCTTGGTAGAAATGAATTAAAATGTACAAAACCATGGGTTATAGTTCATGAAACATGAATTTTGTACTATGAAAATTATTGGCTAATGAGTCAAAATGACTAAAAATGGCTAAAAATCATGGGTTACAAGACATGAAATCATGAATCTTGGCCTCCACAAAATTATTTGCCAATTAGTCAAAACAATTAAAATGGCCAATATCATGAGTTTAGCTCATAAAACATGAATTTAGAACTCCGTGAAATTATTTGCCAAAGAGTCAAAATGAGTAAAATTGCTAAAAATCATGGGTTATAGCTTATGAATTCGTGAATTTTGACCTCTACGAAACTATTTGGTAATGAGTCCAGATTGAAAATGGCTAAAAATCGAGGGTTGTAGCTCATGAAATGATGAATTTTGGACTCAGCAAAAAAATTTTCCCTTGATTTGAAATAAACAAAAATTGACAAAAAACGTGCGTTATTGCTCATGAAAACTTGAATTTTAAACTCAGTGAAATTTTTTGCCAATAGGTTGAAACGGCTAAAAATGCCAAAAATCAAGGGTTTTAACTCATTATATCAAATATTTTGGCCACCATGAATTATTTATTCAATTAGTTAAAAGAATGAAAAAGGGCAAAAAATCGTGTGTTATAGCTCATGAAAACATGAATTTCAGACTTGGCAAAATTATTTGCTAATGGGTCAAAATGACTAAAAATAACAAAAATCATAGGTTATAGATCATGAAATCTTGAATCTTGGCCTCCACAAAATTATTTGCTGATGTGACAAAATGACTAAAAATAGCCAAAAACATAGGTTATAGTTCATTAAATCGTGAATTTTGGACTCCATGAAATTTTCCCCCTTGGTAGAAATGAATTAAAATGTACAAAAACCATGGGTTATAGTTCATGAAACATGAATTTTGTACTATGAAAATTATTGGCTAATGAGTCAAAATGACTAAACATTGCCAAAAATCATGAGTTATAACTCATAAAATCAAATATTTTGGCCACCACAAAATTATTTATTCAATTAGTCGAAAGAATGAAAAATTGCCAAAATTCATGTGTTATAGCTCATGAAAACATGAATTTCAGACTCTGTGAAATTATTTACCAATGGGGCGAAATGACTAAATTAACTAAAAATCATGGGTTACAGCACATGAAATCATGAATCTTGGCCTCCACAAGATTAGTTGCCGATGTGTTGAAATGACTAAAAATGGCTAAAATCATAGGTTATAGCTCATTAAATCGTGAATTTTAGACTTTGCGAAATTTTTTCCCTGTGGTCGAAATGAATTAAAATATACAAAAATAATGGGTTATAGTTTATGAAAGTATGAATTTAGTACTCTGAAAATTATTGCTAATGGGTCAAAATGGCAAAAAATTACCCAAAATCGTGGGTTCTAACTCATGAATTCGTTAACTTTTGTCTCCGCAAAATTATTCACTAATGTGTTGAAATGACTGAAAATGCACAAAAATCGCAGGTTATAGCTCATGAAATCATGAATCTTGGCCTCCACAAGATTAGTTGCCGATGTGTTGAAATGACTGAAAATGCACAAAAATCGCAGGTTATAGCTCATGAAATCCTGAATTTTAGACTCCGCAAAAATATTTTCCAATGAGTCAAAATGATTAAAATGGCCAAAATTCATGGGTTATAGCTCATGAATTTCTGAATCTTGGGCTCTGCAAAATTATTTGCCAATGGATCGAAATAATTAAAAATATCCCAATATCATGAGTTTTAGCTCATAAAAACATGAATTTTGGACTCTGCGAAATTATTTGCTAATGAATCAAAATGAGTAAAAATTACTAAAAGATCATGGGCTATAGCTCATGAATTTGTGAATTTAACCCTCTACGAAATTATTTATCAATGGGTCCAAAAGTCAAAAAATAACCAAAAACCATGAATTATAGCTCATGAAGTCGTGACTTTTTGCCACCGTAAAACTATTTGCCAATGTTTCAAAACGAACAAAAATGGCAAAAAATTATGGGTTATAGCTAATGAATTCATGAATTTTGACCTATACGAAACTATTTGCCAATGAGTCCAGATGATTGAAAATGGCTAAAAATCAAGGGTTATAGTTCATGAAATCATGAATTTTGGACTCAGCAAAAAAATTTTCCTTGGTTCAAAATAAACAAAAATTGACAAAGACCGTGCGTTATTGCTCAAGAAAACATGAATTTGGAACTCCGTGATATTATTTGCCAGTGGGTTGAAACAATAAAAAAAAAAAATCAAGGGTTATCATTATATCAAATATTTTGGCCACCATGAATTATTTATTCAATTAGTCAAAAAATAAAAATGGCTGAAAATTGTGTGTTATAACTATTGAAAATATGAATTTCAGACTTTGCGAAATTATTTGCTAATGTATCGAAATGACTAAAAATAACCAAAAATCATAGGTTGTAGATCATGAAATCATGAATCTTGGCCTCCACAAAATTATTTACTGATGTGTCGAAACGACTAAAAATGGCCAAAAACATAGGTTATAGTTCATTAAATCGTGAATTTTGGACTCCATAAAATTTTTCCCTGTGGTAGAAATGAATTAAAATGTACAAAAACCATGGATTATAGTTCATGAAACATGAATTTTGTACTCTGAAAATTATTGGCTAATGAGTCAAAATGACTAAACATTGCCAAAAATCATGGGTTATAACTCATGAAATTAAATATTTTGGCCACCACAAAATTATTTATTCAATTAGTCAAAAGAATGAAAAATGGCCAAAATTTGTGTGCCATGAACACATGAATTTCAGACTCTGTGAAATTATTTACCAATGGGTCGAAATGACTAAATTAACCAAAAATCATGGGTTATAGCACATGAAATCATGAATCTTGGCCCCCACAAGATTATTTACCGATGTGTCAAAACGACTAAAAATGGCCAAAAACATAGGTTATAGCTCATTAAATCGTGAATTTTGGACTCCATGAAATTTTTCCCGAAGGTAGAAATGAATTAAAATGTATAAAAACCATATAGTTCATGAAACATAAATTTTGTACTCTGAAAATTATTGGCTAGTGAGTCGAAATGACTAAACATTGCCAAAAATCATGGGTTTTAGCTCATAAATTCGTAAATTTTTGCGTCTACAAAATTATTTGTCAATGTGTCAAAATGACTTAAAATGTTCAAAAATCACGGGTTATAGCTCATGAAAGCATGAAACTGTGAATTTATGTGCCAATAGGTCAAAAAGATTAAAAATGGCTAAATATTGTGGGTCATTGCTCATGAAACTGTGAATTTTTTCCTCCACAAAATTATGTGTCAATGTATCGAAATGACTGAAAATAGCCAAAATTCGTGGGTGCTAACAAAATCAAAAATTTTGAACTCTATGAAATTTTTTCCCTTAGGTCAAAATGAACAAAAATGGACAAAAATCATGAGTTATAACTCATGAAAACTTGAATTTTGGACTCCCTAAAATTATTTGTCAATGAGTCAAAATGACTAAAGACGGTAAAAAGTCCTTAGTTATAGCTCGCAAAATCAAGAACTTTGGCCACCACAAAATTATTTATCCAATTGGTGTGAATAAAAATCATGAATTTTGGCTAAAGTGAAATTTTTACCAATGGGTTGAATGACTAAAGATGGTAAAATTTAGTTGGTTATAACTCGTGAAATTATGAATTTTGGACTCGTGAAATTTCTTCTCTTGGGTGGAAAGGAATAAAATTGACAAAAATCGTGGGTTATAGCTCATGAAAACATAAATTTTAAACTCCGTGAAATTATTTGCTAATGGGTCAAAATGATAAAAATGGCCAAAAATCGGGTTATAACACGAAATCATAAATTTTGGCTACTTTGAAATTATTTATCCAATTAATCAAAACAACTTAAAATGGCTATAAAATTTGTGCTTATAGCTCATGAAATCATGAATTTTAACTCAACAAAATTTTCCCTTGGTGAAAATAAACTAAAATGGAAAAAATCATGGGTTATTACTCATGAAAATATGAATTTATAGACTGTGAATTTATTTGTCAATGGATTGAAATGACTAAAAATGGCCAAAAATCGTGGGTTATACCTAATGAAATCATGAATCTTGGAAAATTAGTTGATGATGCGTCGAAATGATTAAAGATGGCTAAAATTATAGGTTATAGCTCATTAAATAGCAAATTTTGGACTCGTGAAAGTTTTTCCATGGGGTCAAAATGAATGAAAATGTAGAAAAACATGAGTTATAGCTCATGAAAGCCTAAATTTTGTGCTCTGTGGAATTATTGGCTAATGAGTCAAAATGACTAAAAATTGCCAAAAATCGTTGGATATAGCTCATGAATTTGTGAATTTTTCCTCCACAAAATTATGTGTCAATGTATCGAAATGACTGAAAATAGCCAAAATTTGTGGGTGCTAACAAAATCAAAAATTTTGAACTCTATGAAATTTTTCCCTTAGGTCAAAATGAACAAAATGGACAAAAATCATGAGTTATAACTCATGAAAACTTGAATTTTGGACTCCTAAAATTATTTGTCAATGAGTCAAAATGACTAAAGACGGTAAAAGTCCTTAATTATAGCTCATAAAATCAAGAACTTTGGCCACCACAAAATTATTTATCCAATTGGTGTGAATAAAAATCATGAATTTTGGCAAAAGTGAAATTTTTACCATTGGGTTGAATGACTAAAGATGGTAAAATTTAGTTGGTTATAACTCGTGAAATTATGAATTTTGGACTCGTGAAATTTCTTCTCTTGGGTGGAAAGGAATAAAATTGACAAAAATCGTGGGTTATAGCTCATGAAAACATAAATTTTAAACTCCGTGAAATTATTTGCTAATGGGTCAAAATGATAAAAATGGCCAAAAATCGGGTTATAACACGAAATCATAAATTTTGGCTACTTTGAAATTATTTATCCAATTAATCAAAACAACTTAAAATGGCTATAAAATTTGTGCTTATAGCTCATGAAATCATGAATTTTAACTCAACAAAATTTTCCCTTGGTGAAAATAAACTAAAATGGAAAAAATCATGGGTTATTACTCATGAAAATATGAATTTATAGACTGTGAATTTATTTGTCAATGGATTGAAATGACTAAAAATGGCCAAAAATCGTGGGTTATACCTAATGAAATCATGAATCTTGGAAAATTAGTTGATGATGCGTCGAAATGATTAAAGATGGCTAAAATTATAGGTTATAGCTCATTAAATAGCAAATTTTGGACTCGTGAAAGTTTTTCCATGGGGTCAAAATGAATGAAAATGTAGAAAAACATGAGTTATAGCTCATGAAAGCCTAAATTTTGTGCTCAGGAATTATTGGCTAATGAGTCGGGCGACTAAAATTGCCAAAAATCGTTGGATATAGCTCATGAATTTGTGAATTTTTCCTCCACGAAATTATTTGCCAATGGGTCGAAATGACTGAAAATAGCCAAAATTGTGGGTGCTAACAAAATCAAAAATTTTGAACTCTATGAAATTTTTCCTTAGGTCAAAATGAACAAAATGGACAAAAATCATGAGTTATAACTCATGAAAACTTGAATTTTGGACTCCCTAAAATTATTTGTCAATGAGTCAAAATGACTAAAGGCGGTAAAAGTCCTTAGTTATAGCTCATAAAATCAAGAACTTTGGCCACCACAAAATTATTTATCCAATTGGTGTGAATAAAAATCATGAATTTTGGCTAAAGTGAAATTTTTACCAATGGGTTGAATGACTAAAGATGGTAAAATTTAGTTGGTTATAACTCGTGAAATTATGAATTTTGGACTCCGTGAAATTTCTTCTCTTGGGTGGAAAGGAATAAAAATTGACAAAAATCGTGGGTTATAGGTCATGAAAACATAAATTTTAAACTCCGTGAAATTATTTGCTAATGGGTCGAAATGATAAAAAATGGCCAAAAATCGTGGGTTATAACACGAGAAATCATAAATTTTGGCTACTTTGAAATTATTTATCCAATTAATCAAAACAACTTAAAATGGCTATAAAATTTGTGCTTATAGCTCATGAAATCATGAATTTTAAACTCAACAAAATTTTCCCCTTCGGTGAAAATAAACTAAAATGGAAAAAATCATGGGTTATTACTCATGAAAATATGAATTTATAGACTGTGAATTTATTTGTCAATGGATTGAAATGACTAAAAATGGCCAAAAATCATGGGTTATAGCTCATGAAATCATGAATTTTGGACTCCTAAAATTATTTGTCAATGTGTCGAAATGACTAAAAATGGCCAAAATTATAGGTTATAGCTCATTAAATAGCAAATTTTGGACTCGTGAAAGTTTTTCCATGGGGTCAAAATGAATGAAAATGTAGAAAAACATGAGTTATAGCTCATGAAAGCCTAAATTTTGTGCTCAGGAATTATTGGCTAATGAGTGAGCGACTAAAATTGCCAAAAATCGTTGGATATAGCTCATGAATTTGTGAATTTTTCCTCCACGAAATTATTTGCCAATGTGCCAAAATGGCTTAAAATGTCCGAAAATCATGGGTTATAGCTCATGAAATCATGAATGTTTGCCTCCAAAAATATTTTGTCAATGTGTCGAAATGACTAAAATAGCTAAATATCATGGGTTATTGCTCATGAAACCTTGAATATTGGACTTCAAAAATTATTTTTCAATCGGTCAAAATAATTAAAAATGGCCAAATATTGTGGGTCATTGCTCATGAAACTGTGAATTTTTCCTCCACAAAATTATGTGTCAATGTATCGAAATGACTGAAAATAGCCAAAATTTGTGGGTGCTAACAAAATCAAAAATTTTGAACTCTATGAAATTTTTTCCCTTAGGTCAAAATGAACAAAATGGACAAAAATCATGAGTTATAACTCATGAAAACTTGAATTTTGGACTCCCTAAAATTATTTGTCAATGAGTCGAAATGACTAAAGACGGTAAAAAGTCCTTAATTATAGCTCGCAAAATCAAGAACTTTGGCCACCACGAAATTATTTATCCAATTGGTGTGAGTAAAAAATCATGAATTTTGGCAAAAGTGAAATTTTTTACCATTGGGTTGAATGACTAAAGATGGTAAAATTTAGTTGGTTATAACTCATGAAATTATGAATTTTGGACTCCACAAAATTTCTTCATTTGGGTGGAAATGAACTAAAAGTGAAAAAATTGTGGGTTATAATTTATGAAAACATGAATTTTGAACTCAGCAAAATTATTTGCCAATGGGTCAAAACGATAAAAAAAATGGCCAAAAATCGTGGGTTATAACACGAGAAATCATAAATTTTGGCCACTTTGAAATTATTTATCCATTTAATCAAAACAACTTAAAATGGCTATAAAATTTGTGCTTATAGCTCATGAAATCATGAATTTTAACTCAACAAAATTTTCCCTTCGGTCAAAATAAACTAAAATGGAAAAAATCATGGGTTATTACTCATGAAAATATGAATTTATAGATCGTGAATTTATTTGTCAATGGATTGAAATGACTAAAAATGGCCAAAAATCAGGGATTGTACCTAATGAAATCATGAATCTTGGAAAATTAGTTGATGATGCGTCGAAATGATTAAAGATGGCCAAAATTATAGGTTATAGCTCATTAAATAGCAAATTTTGGACTCTGTGAAAGTTTTTCCATGGGGTCAAAATGAATGAAAATGTAGAAAAAACATGAGTTATAGCTCATGAAAGCCTAAATTTTGTGCTCTGTGGAATTATTGGCTAATGGGTCGAAGCGACTAAAAATTGCCAAAAATCATTGGATATATAGCTCATGAATTTGTGAATTTTTCCCTCCACGAAATTATTTGCCAATGTGCCAAAATGGCTTAAAATGCCTGAAAATCATGGGTTATAGTTCATGAAATCATGAATGTTTGCCCCTAAAAAATATTTTGTCAATGTGTCGAAATGACTAAAAATAGCTAAATATCATGGGTTATTGCTCATGAAACCGTGAATATTGGACTTCAAAAAATTATTTTTCAATCGGTCAAAATAATAAAAAATGGCCAAAAATTATGGGTTATAGCTCATAAATTCATGAATTTTCCCTCTAAAACTTATGTGCCAATGTGTCGAATGACTAAAAATGGCAAAAATCGTGGGTGCGCACCTTGCAAAATTTTTACCTTTGGTCAAAATGAATAAAAATCATGAGTTATACCTCATGAAAATTTAAATTTTAGACTCTATGAAATTATTTTCAAACTGGTCGAAATGACTGAAAATGGCTAAAAATCGTGGGTTGTAGCTTACAAAATCTAGAACTTCAGCCACTATGAAAGTATTTATCCAATTGGTGTGAACGACTAAAAATGGCCAAAAATCATAGGTTATAGCTCACGAAATCGTGAATTTTGGACTTTGTGAAATTATTTGCCAATGGGTCAAAATGACTAAAAATGGCCAAAATTATGGGTTATAACTCATGAAATCATGAATTTTGGACTCCATGAAATTATTTGCCAATGGGTCGAAATGACTAAAAATGGCCAAAAATTATGGGTTATAGCTCATGAAAATATGAATTTTGAACTCAAGAAATTATTTGCCAATGGGTCGAAATGACTGAAAATGGCCAAATATCAAGGGTTATAGCTCATGAACTAGTGAATTTTGGCCATTGCAAAATTATTTGCCAATGGGTCGAAATGACTGAAAATGGCCAAATATCAAGGGTTAGAACTCATGAACTAGTGAATTTTGGCCACTGCAAAATTATTTATCCAATTTATCAAAATGACTAAAAATGGCCTAACAACATGGATTATAGCTCAAGAAGTCGTGAACTTTGGACTTCGTGAAATTATTTGTTAGCGGGTCGAAATGGCTAAAAATGGCCAAAATCGTGGGTTATGCTCATGAAATCATGAATTTTGGCCTCCATGAAATTATTTGCCAATGGGTCGTAATGAAAGAAAATAAACAAAAATAATGGGTTATATCTCATAAAAATATGAATTTTAAACTCCCTAAAATTTTTTGCCAATGTGTCAAAACAACTAAAAATAGCCAAAAATCACGGGTTATAGCCCACGAAATCATGCATTTTATTTCCCTTGGGTCGAAATTAATGAAAATGGTCAAAAATCAAGGGTTATAGCTCATAAAACATTAATTTTGGACTCCGCAAAATTACTTGCTGATGGTTTAAAATGACGAAAAATGACCAAAAATCTAGGGTTATAGCTCATGAAATATAGAATTTTGGCCACCATGAAATTATTTATCCAATTGGTTGAAATGAATGAAAATGGACAAAAATCATGGGTTATAGCTCATGAAATTATGAATTTTTGCCTTCGTAAAGTTATTCACCAATGTGTCAAAATGACTAAAATAGCCCAAAATCTAAGGTTATAGCTCATGAAATCGTGAGTTTTTGACTCTAAATTTTTTCCCTTTGGTCAAAATGAACAAAATGGACAAAAATCATGGATTATAGCTCATGAAAACATGAATTTTGGACTTTGTGAAATTATTTGCCAATGGGTTGAAATGACTAAAATGGCCAAAAATCATGGGTTATAGCTCATGAAATCATGAATTTTGGCCACCATGAAATTATTTATCCAATTGGTTGAAATGAATGAAAATGGACAAAAATCATGGGTTATAGCTCATGAAATTGTGAATTTTGGACTCGGAAAAAATTTCTTGGGTTCGAATGAATGAAAATTGCGAAAATCGTGGGTTATTGCTCATGAAAACATGAATTTTGAACTCGATAAAATTATTTGCCAATGGGTCGAAATGACTAAAAAGATATTAAAAAATGTGGACTATAACTTATGAAATAAAACATTTTGGCTGCCACAAAATTATTTACTCAATTAGTGGAAAGAATGAAAAATGTCCAAAAATCGCTATAACTCATGAAATAAAATCCTTTGGCCACCACAAAATTATTTACTCAATTAGTCGAAAGAATGAAAAACGGCCAAAAATCGCGTGTTATATAGCTCATGAAAATATGAGTTTTGGACTTTGTGAAATTATTTGCCAATGGGTCGAAATGACTAAAAATGGCCAAAAATCATAGGTTTTGCACATGAAATTGTCAATCTTGGCCTCTGCAAAATTATTTGTCGATGTGTTGAAATGACTAAAAATAAAAAAAATCATAGTTTATAGCTTTTTAAATCATGAATTACGACTCTGCGAAATTTTTTCCCTATGGTGAAAATGAAATAAAATGTAAAACATGAATTTTGTACCCTAGAAATTAATGGCCGATAAGTCAAAACAGCTAAAATTGCCAAAAATCGTGAGTTATAGCTCATGAATCTATAAATTTTTGCCTCCACAAAATTATTTGCCAATGTGTCAAAATGACTTAAAATACTTAAAAGCATGGGTTATAGCTCATGAAATCAAGATTTTATCCTCCATGAAATTATTTGCCAATGTGTCGAAATGACTAAAAGTAACCAAAAATAATGGGTTATTGATCATGAAATCGTGAATTTTGGTCATTTTGGTCTCCACAAAATTATTTTTTAATAGGTCAAAACGACTAAAAATGGCCAAAGATCATGTGTTATAGCTCATGAATTCATGAATTTCGGTCTCTACGAAATTAACTCCCAATGGGTCAAAATGATTAAAAATGGCTAAATATCATGGATTATAGCTCATGAAAACATGAATTTTGGACTTTGTGAAATTATTTGCCAATGTGTCGAAATGACTAAAATGGCCAAAAATCATGGGTTATAGCTCATGAAATCATGAATTTTGGACTTTGTGAAATTATTTGCCAATGGGTCAAAATGACTAAAATGGCCAAAAATCATGGGTTATAGCTCATGAAATCGTGAATTTTGGACTTTGTGAAATTATTTGCCAATGGGTCAAAATGACTAAAATGGCCAAAATTATGGGTTATAGCTCATGAATTCATGAATTTTTCCCTCCACGAAATTATTTGCCAATGTGTCAAAATGACTAAAATGGCCAAAAATCATGGGTTATAGCTCATGAAAATATGAATTTTGACTCCATGAAATTATTTGCCAATGGGTCAAAATGACTAAAAATCGTGGGTTATAGCTCATGAAAACATGAATTTTGAACTCAGTGAAATTATTTGCCAATGGGTCGAAATGACTAAAATGGCCAAAAATCATGGGTTATAACTCATGAAATCATGAATTTTGGACTTTGTGAAATTATTTGCCAATGTGTCAAAATGACTAAAATGGCCAAAAATTATGGGTTATAGCTCATGAAATCATGAATTTTGACTCCATGAAATTATTTGCCAATGGGTCAAAATGACTAAAATGGCCAAAAATCATGGGTTATAACTCATGAAAACATGAATTTTGGACTTTGTGAAATTATTTGCCAATGGGTTGAAATGACTAAAATGGCCAAAAATCATGGGTTATAGCTCATGAAATCATGAATGTTGGACTCAAAGAAATTATTTGGCAATGGGTCGAAATGACTAAAATGGCCAAAAATCATAGGTTATAGCTCATGAAATCATGAATTTTGGACTTTGTGAAATTATTTGCCAATGGGTCAAAATGACTAAAATGGCCAAAAATCATGGGTTATAGCTCATGAAATCATGAATTTTGGACTTTGTGAAATTATTTGCCAATGTGTCAAAATGACTAAAATTGCCAAAAATCGTTGGATATAGCTCATGAATTTGTGAATTTTTCCCTCCACGAAATTATTTGCCAATGTGTCAAAATGACTAAAATGGCCAAAAATCATGGGTTATAGCTCATGAAATCATGAATTTTGACTCCATGAAATTATTTGTCAATGTGTCGAAATGACTAAAATGGCCAAAAATCATGGGTTCTAACTCTTGAAATCTTGAATTTTAGACTCTGAGAAATAATTTGCCAACGAGTCAGAAGGACTAGAACTGGCCAAAACATCATGGGTTATAGCTCATGAAATTATGAATTTTGAATTTTGTGAAATTATTTGCCAATGTGTCGACTAAAAATGGCCAAAATGGTGAGTGCGCCTTGCAAAATTTTTTACCTTTGGTCAAAATGAATAAAAATCATGAGTTATAACTCATGAAAATATGAATTTTGACTCCATGAAATTATTTGCCAATGGGTCGAAATGACTAAAATGGCCAAAAATCATGGGTTATAGCTCATGAAATCATGAATTTTGGACTTTGTGAAATTATTTATCCAATTGGTTGAAATGAATGAAAATGGACAAAAATCATGGGTTATAGCTCATGAAATCGTGAATTTTGGACTTTGTGAAATTATTTGCCAATGGGTCAAAATGACTAAAATGGCCAAAATTATGGGTTATAACTCATGAAATCATGAATTTTGGACTTTGTGAAATTATTTGCCAATGGGTCGAAATGACTAAAATGGCCAAAAATTATGGGTTATAACTCATGAAAACATGAATTTTGAACTCAAGAAATTATTTGCCAATGGGTCGAAATGACTAAAATGGCCAAAAATCATGGGTTATAACTCATGAAATCATGAATTTTGGCCAATGCAAAATTATTTGTCAATGTGTCGAAATGACTAAAATGGCCAAAAATCATGGGTTATAGCTCATGAAATCGTGAATTTTGGCCACTGCGAAATTATTTATCCAATTTATCAAAATGACTAAAATGGCCAAAAATCATGGATTATAGCTCATGAAATCGTGAATTTTGGTCTCCACAAAATTATTTGCCAATGGGTCAAAATGACTAAAATGGCCAAAAATCATGGGTTATAGCTCATGAAATCATGAATTTTGGTCTCCACAAAATTATTTGCCAATGGGTCGAAATGAAAGAAAATAAACAAAAATAATGGGTTATATCTCATAAAAATATGAATTTTAAACTCCCTAAAATTTTTTTGCCAATGTGTCAAAACAATTAAAAATAGCCAAAAATCATGGGTTATGGCCCACGAAATCATGAATTTTGGTCTCCACAAAATTATTTGCCAATGGGTCGAAATGAATGAAAATGGACAAAAATCATGGGTTATAGCTCATGAAAACATGAATTTTGGTCTCCACAAAATTATTTGCCAATGGGTCAAAATGACTAAAAATGACCAAAAATCATGGGTTATAGCTCATGAAATTATTTATCCAATTGGTCAAAATGACTAAAAATGGCAAAAATCATGGTTATAGCTCATGAAATTATGAATTTTGCCTTCAGAAGTTATTCACCAATGTGTCAAAATGACTAAAATGGCCCAAAATCTAAGGTTATAGCTCATGAAATCGTGAATTTTCGACTCTACAAAATTTTTTCTCTGGAGTTGAAATGAATGCAAATGGACAAAAATCATGGATTATAGCTCATGAAAACATGAATTTTGGTCTCCACAAAATTATTTGCCAATGGGTTGAAATGACTAAAATGGCCAAAAATCACGGGTTATAGCTCATGAAATATAGAATTTTGGCCACCATGAAATTATTTATCCAATTGATTAAAATCGCTAAAAATGGCCAAAAGTCATGGGTTATAGCTCAAGAAATTGTGAATTTTGTCACTATAAAATTATTTATCCAATTGGTCAAAATGACTAAAAATGACTAAAAATCGTGGGTTACAACTGATGAAATCATGAATTTTGCAGTGTCAAAATGAATGAAAATGGAAAAAAATCATGGGTTATAGCTCATGAAAATAGAATTTTTGACTACACGAAATTATTTGACAAAGGGTCAAAATGACTAAATGGACAAAAATCATGGGTTTTAGCTAATGAAATCTGGAATTTGTCCACTGCAAAATTATTTATCCAGTGGTCAAAATGACTAAAAATGGTCACAAAATGGTGGGTTACACTCAAGAAATCGTGAATTTTGGCCATCGTAAAATTATTAGCCAATGGGTCAAATCGATTTAAAATAGTTAAAAATCATGGGTTACGATGATGAATTTGTCAATTTTGGACTCTAAATTTTTTTTCCCTTGAGGTCGAAATGAACAAAAATGGACAAAAATTAGTGGTTATAGCTTATAAAAATATGAATTTTACACTCTGCGAAATTATTTGCGAATGTGTAAAAATGACTAAATATGGCAAAAATCGTGGGTTACAGCTCATGAATTTGTGAATTTTGATCTCTGCCAAATTATTTGTCAATGAGTCCAAACGATTGAAAATTTCTAAAATTTGAGGGTTATAGCTCATGAAATTGTGAATTTTGGACTCGGGAAAAAAATTTCTTGGGTTGAAATGAATGAAAATTGCGAAAATCGTGGGTTATTGCTCATGAAAACATGAATTTTGAACTCGATAAAATTATTTGCCAGTGGGTCGAAATGACTAAAAAGGTATTGAAAATGTGGACTATAACTTATGAAATAAAATATTTTGGCCGCCGCAAAATTATTTACTCAATTAGTGGAAAGAATGAAAAATGTCCAAAAATCGCTATAACTCATGAAATAAAATCCTTTGGCCACCACAAAATTATTTACTCAATTAGTCGAAAGAATGAAAAATGGCCAAAAATCGCGTGTTATATAGCTCATGAAAATATGAGTTTTGGACTTTGTGAAATTATTTGCCAATGGGTCGAAATGACTAAAAATGGCCAAAAATCATAGGTTTTGCACATGAAATCGTCAATCTTGGCCTCCGCAAAATTATTTGTCAATGTGTTGAAATAACTAAAAATGGCAAAAATCATAGTTTATAGCTTTTTAAATCATGAATTACGACTCTGTGAAATTTTTTTACTGTGGTGAAAATGAAATAAAATGTAAAAAATCATGGGTTATAGCTCATGAAAACATGAATTTTGTACTCTAGAAATTAATGGCCGATAAGTCAAAATTAAAAAAAATCGTGAGTTATAGCTCATGAATCTATGAATTTTTGCCTCCACAAAATTATTTGCCAATGTGTCAAAATGACTTAAAATACTTAAAAGCATGGGTTATAGCTCATGAAATCAAGATTTTTATCCTCCGCAAATTGTTTTGCAATGTGTTGAAATGACTAAAAGTAACAAAAATAATGGGTTATTGATCATGAAATAGTGAATTTTGGTCATTTGGTCTCCACAAAATTATTTTTAATGGGTCAAAACGACTAAAATGGCCAAAGATCATGTGTTATAGCTCATGAATTCATGAATTTCGGTCTCTACGAAATTAACTCCCAATGGGTCAAAATGATTAAAAATGGCTAAATATCATGGATTATAGCTCGTAACACCGTGAATTTTGCCCTCTGAAAAATTATGGGCCAATGTGTCGAAATGACTAAAAAAAGGCCAATAATCATGAGTGCTCAAAAAATCAAGAATTTTGGACTATGCGAAGTTTTTTCCCTTTGGTCAAAATGAACAAAAATGGACAAAAATCATGAGTTATAACTCATGAAAACTTAAATTTTGGACTCTGTAAAATTATTTGCTAATTGATCGAAATGATAAAAAATGGCCAAAAATCATGGGTTATAGCTCACGAAATCGTGAATTTTGGCAACTGTGAATTTTGGCAATTGTAAAAGTTTTTGCCAATGGGTTGAAATGAACATATCAAAAATTTATGGGTTATAAGCTCATGAAATTATGAATTTTAGACTCTGCAAAAAATTTTCCCTTGGGTAGAAATGAATGAAAATTGACAAAAATTATGGGCTATAGCTCATGAAAATATGAATTTTGAACTCAGTGAAATTATTTGCCAATGGGTGGAAATGACTAAAAATGATAAAAAAACGTGGGTTATAACTCATGAAATCATGAATTTTTGCCAACATGAAATTTTTTATTCAACTAGTCGAAGCAATGAAAAATAGCCTAAAATCGTGTGTTGCAGCTCAAGAAAACATGAATTTTAGACTCTTCAAAATTAGTTGCCAATGGATCGAAATGACAAAAAACTTGGGTTATAGATCATGAAATCTTAAATCTTGGCCTCCACAAAATTATTTGTCTAACTATCCAAACGACTAAAAATGGTCAAAATCATAGTTTATAGCTTATTAGATAGTGAATTTGGACTTTATGAAACTTTTCGTTATGGTTGAAGTGAAATAAAATGTACAAAAATCATGGGTTATAGTTCATGAAAACATGAATTTTGTACTCTAGAAATTAATGGCGATAAGTCAAAGCGACTAAAAAATGTGAGTTATAGCTCATGAATCTATGAATTTTGCCTCCACAAAATTATTTGCCAATGTGTCAAAATGACTTAAAATACTTAAAAAGCATGGGTTATAGCTCATGAAATCAAGATTTTTATCCTCCGCAAATTTGTTTTGGCAATGTGTTGAAATGACTAAAAGTAACAAAAATAATGGGTTATTGATCATGAAATAGTGAATTTTGGTCATTTTGGTCTCCACAAAATTATTTTTTAATGGGTCAAAACGACTAAAAATGGCCAAAGATCATGTGTTATAGCTCATGAATTCATGAATTTCGATCTCTACAAGATTAACTGCCAATGGGTCAAAATGATTAAAAATGGCTAAATATCATGGATTATAGCTCGTAACACCGTGAATTTTGCCCTCTGAAAAATTATGGGCCAATGTGTCGAAATGACTAAAAAAGGCCAATAATCATGAGTGCTCAAAAAATCAAGAATTTTGGACGATGCGAAGTTTTTTCCCTTTGGTCAAAATGAACAAAAATGGACAAAAAATCATGAGTTATAACTCATGAAAACTTGAATTTTGGACTCTCTAAAATTATTCGCTAATTGGTCGAAATGACAAAAAATGGCTAAAAATCAAGGGTTATAGCTCACGAAATCGTGAATTTTGGCAACTGTGAATTTTGGCAACTGTAAAATTTTTTGCCAATGGGTTGAAATGAACATATCAAAAATTTATGGGTTATAGCTCATGAAATTATGAATTTTAGACTCCGCAAAATTTCTTCCCTTAGGTAGAAATGAATGAAAATTGACAAAAATCATGGGCTATAGCTCATGAAAATATGAATTTTGAACTCAGTGAAATTATTTGCCAATGGGTGGAAATGACAAAAAAGGGCAAAAAACGTGGGTTATAACTCATGAAATCATAAATTTTTGCCAACATGAAATTTTTTATTCAACTAGTCGAAGCAATGAAAATAGCCTAAAATCATGTGTTGCAGCTCAAGAAAACATGAATTTTAGACGCTTCAAAATTATTTGCCAATGGATCGAAATGACAAAAACTTGGGTTATAGATCATGAAATCTTAAATCTTGGCCTCCACAAAATTATTTGTCTAACTATCCTACGACTAAAATGGTCAAAATCATAGTTTATAGCTTATTAGATAGTGAATTTGGACTTTATGAAAATTTTATTATGGTTGAAGTGAAATAAAATGTACAAAAACCATGGGTTATAGTTCATGAAAATATGAATTTTGTACTCTAGAAATTATTGATCAACGAGTCAAAATGCCTAAAATTGCCAAAATTATGGGTTATAGCTCATGAAATTATGAATTTTAGACTCATAAATTTCTTCCCTAGGTAGAAATGAATGAAAATTGACAAAAATCATGGGCTATAGCTCATGAAAATATGAATTTTGAACTCGGTGAAATTATTTGCCAATGGGTGGAAATGACAAAAAGGGCAAAAACGTGGGTTATAACTCATGAAATCATAAATTTTGCCAACATGAAATTTTTATTCAACTAGTTAAAACAATGAAAATAGCCTAAAATCGTGTGTTGACTCAAGAAAACATGAATTTTAGGCGCTAAAATTATTGCCAATGGATCGAAATGACAAAAAAAACTTGGGTTATAGATCATGAAATCTTAAATCTTGGCCTCCACAAAATTATTTGTCTAACTATCCTAACGACTAAAAATGGTCAAAATCATAGTTTATAGCTTATTAGATAGTGAATTTGGACTTTATGAAAATTTTATTATGGTTGAAGTGAAATAAAATGTACAAAAATCATGGGTTATAGTTCATGAAAACATGAATTTTGTACTCTAGAAATTATTGATCAACGAGTCAAAATGCCTAAAATTGCCAAAAATTATGGGTTATAGCTCATGAATTTGTGAATTCTTTTCCTCCGCGAAATTATTTGTCAATGTGTCAAAATGACTTAAAATGCCCAAAAATCATGGATTATAGCTCATAAAATTATGAATTTTGGTCTCCACAAAACGTTTTTGCCAATGTGTCGAAATGACTAGAAATAGCCTAAAATGATGGTTATTGATCATGAATTCATAAATTTTGGTCTCCACAAAATGATTTTTCAGTGAGTCAAAACTACTAAAACTAACCAAAGATTTTGCGTTACAAATTCATGAATTTCGGCCTCCATGAAATTAATCGCCAATGGGTTGAAATGATTAAAAATAGCCAAATATCATGGGTTATAGCTCATGAAACTATAAACTTCGCCCTCTTAAAAATTATTTGCCAATGTGTTGAAATGACTAAAAAAAAGGCCAAAAATCATGGTTCCTCGCAAAATAAATAATTTTGGCATGTGCGAAGTTTTTTGCATTTGATCAAAATGAAAAAAAGGGACAAAAATCATGAGTTATAACTCATGAAAACTTGAATTTTGGACTCCATGGAATTATTTGCCAACGGGCCAAAATGACTAAAAATGACCAAAAATCATGGGTTATATAGCTCACAAATCCTAAAACTTTGGCCACTGTGAAATCATTTATCCATTTGGTGTGAACGACTAAATATGGCCAAAAATCGTAGGTTATAACTCACAAAATCGTGAATTTTTGTAACTGTGAATTTTGGCAACTGCAAATGTTTTTGCCAATGGGTTGAAATGACTAAACATGGTAAAACTTTGTGTGTTATAGCTCATCAAATTATAAATTTTGGACTTCGTAAAATTTCTTCCCTTGGGTTGAAATGAACGGAAATTGATAAAAATGGTGGGTTATAGCTCATGAAAATATGAATTTTGTACTCGATGAAGTTATTTGCCAATGGCCTGAAATGACTAAAAACAGGGGAAAATTGTGTTTTATAACTCATGAAATCTTAAATTTTGGCAAGCATGAAATTGTTTATTCAAATAGTCAAAACAATGAAAAATAGCCAAAAATCATGTGTTGTTACTCAAGAAAACATGAATTTTAAACTCAGAATTATTTGCCAATTGGTCGAAATGACTAAAATGGCCAAAAATCATGGATTATAGCTCATAAAATTATGAATTTTGGTCTCCACAAAACGCTTTTTGTCAATGTGTCGAAATGACTAGAAATAGCCTAAAATGATGGTTATTGATCATGAATTCATAAATTTTGGTCTCCACAAAATGATTTTTCAGTGAGTCAAAACTACTAAAACTAACCAAAGATTTTGCGTTACAAATTCATGAATTTCGGCCTCCATGAAATTAATCGCCAATGGGTTGAAATGATTAAAAATAGCCAAATATCATGGGTTATAGCTCATGAAACTATAAACTTCGCCCTCTTAAAAATTATTTGCCAATGTGTTGAAATGACTAAAAAAAAGGCCAAAAATCATGGTTCCTCGCAAAATAAATAATTTTGGCATGTGCGAAGTTTTTGCATTTGATCAAAATGAAAAAAGGGACAAAAATCATGAGTTATAACTCATGAAAACTTGAATTTTGGACTCTGCAAAATTATTTGCCAATGGCCCGAAATGACTAAAATGACCAAAAATCATGGGTTATATAGCTCACAAATCCTAAAACTTTGGCCACTGTGAAATCATTTATCCATTTGGTGTGAACGACTAAATATGGCCAAAAATCGAGGTTATAACTCACAAAATCGTGAATTTTGGCAACTGTGAATTTTGGCAATTGTAAAAGTTTTGCCAATGGGTTGAAATGACTAAACATGGTAAAACTTTGTGTGTTATAGCTCATCAAATTATAAATTTTGGACTTCGTAAAATTTCTTCCCTTGGGTTGAAATGAACGGAAATTGATAAAAATGGTGGGTTATAGCTCATGAAAATATGAATTTTGTACTCGATGAAGTTATTTGCCAATGGCCTGAAATGACTAAAAACAGGGGAAAATTGTGTTTTATAACTCATGAAATCTTAAATTTTGGCAAGCATGAAATTGTTTATTCAGCTAGTCAAAACAATGAAAAATAGCCAAAAATCATGTGTTGTTACTCAAGAAAACATGAATTTTAAACTCTGTAAATTATTTGCCAATTGGTCGAAATGACTAAAAATGGTCAAAAATCATGGATTATAGATCATGAATTCGTGAATCTTGGCCTCTGCAAAATTATTTATCGATGTGTCAAAATGACTAAAAATGGCCAAAATCGCAGTTTATGGTCTATTAAATCATGAATTTTAGACTCTACAAAAATTTTTCCCTATGGTCAAAATGAATTAAAATGTATAAAAACCATGGGTTATAGCTCATGAAAACATGAATTTTGTACTCTAGAAATTATTGGGCAATGAGTCGAAATGACTATTCATTGCTTAAAAAATCGTGAAATCATAGATTATAGCTCATGAAAACATGAATTTTGGACTCATGAAATTGCAAAATTATTTGCCAATGGGTTGAAGTGACTAACAATGGCCAAAAATCATCGGTTATAATTCATGAAATCATGAATTTTGGCCTCTGTAAAATTATTTGCCAATGTGTTGAATTAAATAAAAATGTGAAAAAAATATATGGGTTATAGCTCATGAAATCATGAATTTTGGACTCCGCAAAATTATTTACCAATGTGTCAAAATGACTAAAAATGGTCAAAAATCATGGGTTTTAGCCCACAAAATCATGAATTTCGAACTGTCCAAAAATTTTCGCTGAGGTTGAAATGAACAAAAATGGAGAAAAATCATGGGCTATAGCTCATGAAAATATCTGTGAAATTATTTTTCAATGGGTAGAATTAACTAAAAATGCCCAAAAACTATTGGTTATGGCTTACAAAATCTATTATTTTGTCCACCACGAAATTATTTATCCAGTTGGTCAAAATAGCCATAGATGGCCAAAAATCATGGATTACAGCTCACAAAATACTGAATTGTTGCCACAACAAGTTTATTTATCCCATTGGTCAAAATAATTAAAATTGGCAAAAAAAACTTATCATTATAGCTCATGAAATCGTGAATTTTAGCAAAAAAAAAAACTTATCATTATAGCTCATGAAATCGTGAATTTTGGACTCTGTGAAATTTTTTCCTTTGGTCGAAATGAACAAAATGGACAAACATTGTGGATTATAGCTCATCATAATATGAATTTTTAACACTGCAAAAATATTTGCCAATGAGTCGAAATAACTAAAAATAGCCAAAAATTATGGGTTATAGCCCACAAAATATAGAATTTTGGCCACTGCGAAACTATTTATCCAATTGGTCGAAATGACTAAAAATGACCAAACATCATAGATTATTGCTCACAAAATAATGAATTAAGGCAACCACAAAATATTTTGCCAAGGGGTCGAAAGGACTAAAAATGGCAAAAACTCGTCAGTGCTAATAAAATCATGAATTTTGGACTCATGAAATTTTTCCCTTGGGTTGAAATGAATGAAAATGGACAAAAATCATGGGTTATAACTCATGAAAACTTGAATTTTGGACTCTACAAAATTATTTGCCAATGTGTCAAAACAACGAAAAATGGCCAAAATTATGAGTTATAGCTCATGAAATCATGAATTTTATTTCCTTAGGTGAAATAAAATGAAAATGGACAAAAATGGGTTATAGCTCATGAAAACATAAATTTTGGACTCTACAAAATTATTTGCCAATGTGTTGAAATGACTAAAATGGCCAAAAATCATGGGTTATAGCTCACGAAATCTATAAGTATAGTGTCACGTATTTATCCAATTGTTTGAAATGACTAAAATGGCCAAAAATCATGGGTTATAGCTCATGAAATCGTGAATTTCCACCTCCAAAAAGTTATTTGCCAATGTGTCAAAATGACTAAATTTTGCCAAATATTGAAGGTTATAGATCATGCACTTGTGAATTTTGGACTCATGAAATTTTTCCCTTGGGTTGAAATGACTAAAATGGCAAAAATCATGGGTTATAGCTCATGAAAATATAAATTTTGGACTCCACAAAATTATTTGTCAAAGGGTTGAAGTGTAGACTGGCAAAAAATCATGGATTATAGCTCATGAAATCTAGAATTTTGGCCACCATAAAATTATTTATCCAATTGTTTGAAATGACTAAAAATGGCAAAAAAATCATGGGTTATAGCTAAAGAAATTGCATATTTCTTCCACCATCAATTGGTCGAAATGACTAAAAATGATAAACAATTATGGGTTATAACTTATGGAATTATGAATTTTAAACTCTGTGAAATTTTTTCCCTTTGGTCCAAATGAACAAATATGAACAAAAATCATGGGTTATAGCTCATGAAAATATAAGATTCTCACTCTGCAAAATTATTTGCCAAAGGGTCGAGACTAAATTGCCAAAAATCATTGTTTTTAGCTCACAAAATCTAGAATTTTGACCACTGTGAATTTATTTATCCATTGGACAAAATGACTAAAAATGGTAACAAAATTGTGAGTTATATTTCAAGAAATCATGAATTTTTACCATCGTGAACGTATAAGCCAGTTGGTCGATTGACTTAAAATGGCCAAAAATCATGGGTTATGCTCATGAATTTGTGAATTTTGGACTCATGAAATTTTTCCCTTGGGTTGAAATGAACAAAATGGACAAAAATGGGTTATAGCTCATGAAAACATAAATTTTGGACTCTACAAAATTATTTGCCAATTGGTGAAATGACTAAAAATAGCCAAAATTATGGGTTATAGCTCACGAAATCTATAAGTATAGTGTCCACGTATTTATCCAATTGGTCGAAATGACTAAAAATGGCTAAAAATCATGGGTTATAGCTCATGAAATCGTGAATTTTGGACTCTACAAAATTATTTGCCAATGTGTTGAATTAAATTAAAATCATGAATTTTGGACTCATGAAATTATTTGCCAATTGGTGAAATGACTAAAAATGGTCAAAAATCATGGGTTTTAGCCCACAAAATCATGAATTTTGGACTCTACAAAATTATTTGCCAATTGGTGAAATGACTAAAAATTGCTAAAAATCATGGGTTATAACTCATGAAATCATAGATTATAGCTCATGAAAATATAAATTTTGGACTCTACAAAATTATTTGCCAATTGGTGAAATGACTAAAAATGGCAAAAATCATGGGTTATAACTCATGAAATCATGAATTTTGGACTCATGAAATTGCAAAATTATTTATCCAATTGGTCGAAATGACTAAAATGGCCAAAAATTATGGGTTATAGCTCATGAAATCTAGAATTTTGGCCTCCATGAAATTATTTATCCAATTGGTCGAAATGACTAAAATGGCCAAAAATTATGGGTTATAACTCATGAAATCTTAAATTTTGGCAAGCATGAAATTGTTTATTCACTAGTCAAAACAATGAAAAATAGCCAAAAATCATGTGTTGTTACTCAAGAAAACATGAATTTTGGACTCATGAAATTATTTGCCAATTGGTGAAATGACTAAAAATGGTCAAAAATCATGGATTATAGATCATGAATTCATGAATCTTGGCCTCTGCAAAATTATTTATCGATGTGTCAAAATGACTAAAATGGCCAAAAATCATGGGTTATAGCTCATTAAATCGTGAATTTTAGACTCTACAAAAATTTTTCCCTATGGTCAAAATGAATTAAAATGTATAAAACCATGGGTTATAGCTCATGAAAACATGAATTTTGTACTCTAGAAATTATTGGGCAATGAGTCGAAATGACTAAAAATTGCTAAAAATCATGGGTTATAGCTCATGAAATCATAGATTATAGCTCATGAAAACATGAATTTTGGACTCCACAAAATTATTTGCCAATGGGTTGAAGTGACTAAAAATGGCAAAAATCATGGATTATAGCTCATGAAATCTAGAATTTTGGCCACCATAAAATTATTTATCCAATTGGTCGAAATGACTAAAAATGGCCAAAAATTATGGGTTATAACTCATGAAATCATGAATTTTGGACTCTACAAAATTATTTGCTAATGGGTCAAAATGAATGAAAATAGACAAAAATAGTGGGTTCTATCTCGTGAAAACATGAATTTTGGACTCATGAAATTATTTGCCAATTGGTGAAATGACTAAAAATAGCCAAAAATCATGGATTATAGATCATGAATTCATGAATCTTGGCCTCTGCAAAATTATTTATCGATGTGTCAAAATGACTAAAAATGGCCAAAAATCATGGGTTATAGCTCATTAAATCGTGAATTTTGGACTCTACAAAATTATTTGCCAATGGGTCAAAATGAATTAAAATGTATAAAACCATGGGTTATAGCTCACGAAATCATGAATTTTGGACTCTACAAAATTATTTGCCAATGAGTCAAAATGACTAAAAATGGCAAAAATCATGGGTTATAACTCATGAAATCATAGATTATAGCTCATGAAAACATGAATTTTGGACTCATGAAATTGCAAAATTATTTGCCAATGGGTTGAAGTGACTAAAAATGGCCAAAAATCATGGGTTATAGCTCATGAAATCATGAATTTTGGACTCTACAAAATTATTTGCTAATGTGTTGAATTAAATAAAAATGTGAAAAAAATATATGGGTTATAGCTCATGAAAACATAAATTTTGGACTCTACAAAATTATTTGCCAATGTGTTGAATTAAATTAAAATCATGAATTTTGGACTCCACAAAATTATTTGCCAATGTGTTAAAATGACTAAAATGGTCAAAAATCATGGGTTTTAGCCCACAAAATCATGAATTTTGGACTCATGAAATTGCAAAATTATTTATCCAATTGGTCGAAATGAACAAAAATGGAGAAAAATCATGGGTTGTAGCTCATGAAAATATCTGTGAAATTATTTGCCAATGGGTCAAAATGACTAAAAATGGCCAAAAATTATGGGTTATAGCTCATGAAATCTAGAATTTTGGCCACCACAAAATTATTTATCCAATTGGTCAAAATGACTAAAAATAGCCAAAAATCATGGATTATAGCTCATGAAATCTAGAATTTTGGCCACCATAAAATTATTTATCCAATTGGTCAAAATAACTAAAATTGGCAAAAAACTTATCATTATAGCTCATGAAATCGTGAATTTTGGCAAAAAACTTATCATTATAGCTCATGAAATCGTGAATTTTGGACTCTACAAAATTATTTATCGATGTGTCAAAATGACTAAAATGGTCAAAAATCATGGGTTATAGCTCATGAAATCTAGAATTTTGGCCACCATAAAATTATTTATCCAATTGGTCAAAATGAATGAAAATGGACAAAAATCATGAGTTATAGCTCATGAAATCGTGAATTTTGGCAAAAAACTTATCATTATAGCTCATGAAATCGTGAATTTTGGACTCATGAAATTGCAAAATTATTTATCCAATTGGTCGAAATGACTAAAAATGGCCAAAAATTATGGGTTATAGCTCATCATAATATGAATTTTAACACTGCAAAAATATTTGCCAATGAGTCGAAATAACTAAAAATAGCCAAAATTATGGGTTATAGCTCATAAAATCATGAATTTTGGACTCATGAAATTGCAAAATTATTTATTCAATTGGTCGAAATGACTAAAAATGACCAAACATCATAGATTATTGCTCACAAAATAATGAATTTAGGCAACCACAAAATATTTTGCCAAGGGGTCGAAAGGACTAAAAATGGCAAAAATCATGGGTTATAGCTAATAAAATCATGAATTTTGGACTCTACAAAATTATTTGCCAATGTGTCAAAATGAAAGAAAATAGACAAAAATAGTGGGTTCTATCTCGTGAAAACATGAATTTTGACCTCCTCAAAATTATTTGCCAATGTGTCAAAACAACGAAAAATGGCCAAAATTATGAGTTGTAGCTCACGAAATCATGAATTTTATTTCCCTTAGGTCGAAATAAATGAAAATGGACAAAAAAAAATGGGTTATAGCTCATGAAAACATAAATTTTGGACTCTACAAAATTATTTACCAATGGTTCGAAATGACCAAAAATAACCAGAAAAACTTGGGTTATAGCTCACGAAATCTATAAGTATAGTGTCCACGTATTTATCCAATTAGCCGAATTGACTAAAAAGGCTAAAAATCATGGGTTATAGCTCATGAAATCGTAAATTTCCACCTCCAAAAAATTATTTGCCAATGTGTCAAAATGACTAAATTTTGCCAAATATTGAAGGTTATAGATCATGCACTTGTGAATTTTGGATTCTCCGAAATTTTTTCTCTTGGCTCAAAATGGATGCAAATGGACAAAAATCGTGGGTTATAGCTCATGAAAATATAAATTTTGGACTCCACAAAATTATTTGTCAAAGGGTTAAAGTGTAGACTGGCAAAAAATCATGGATTATAGCTCATGAAATCTAGAATTTTGGCCACCATAAAATTATTTATCCAATTGGTCGAAATGACTAAAAATGGCAAAAATCATGGGTTATAGCTAAAGAAATTGCATATTTCTTCCACCATCAATTGGTCGAAATGACTAAAAATGATAAACAATTATGGGTTATAACTTATGGAATTATGAATTTTAAACTCAGTGAAATTTTTTCCTTTGGTCCAAATGAACAAATATGAACAAAAATCATGGGTTATAGCTCATGAAAATATAAATTTTGGACTCCACAAAATTATTTGCCAAAGGGTCGAGACTAAATTGCCAAAATTATTGTTTTAGCTCACGAAATCTAGAATTTTGACCACTGTGAATTTATTTATCCATTGGACAAAATGACTAAAAACGGAAACAAAATTGTGAGTTATATTTCAAGAAATCATGAATTTTGGCCACCATGAAATTATTTGCCAATGGGTCGAAATGACTTAAAATGGCCAAAAATCATGGGTTATGCTCATGAATTTGTGAATTTTGGACACTGTGAAATTTTTCCTCGAGGTTGAAATGAACAAAAATGGACAAAAATTAAGGGTTATAGCTCACAAAAATATGAATTTTGGACTCTACGAATTCATGGCCAACGAATTAAAATGGCCAAAAATACTAAAAATCTTGGGCTATAGCTCATGAATTCGTGAATTTTGGCCTACACCAAATTATTCGACAATGGGTCCAAATGACTGACGATGCCAAAAATTATGAGTTATAGCTCATAAAATCATGAATTTTAGCCCCCGTAAAATTATTTGCTAATGTGTCAAAATAACTAAAAATGACCTAAAATCATGGGTTATGGCTAGGGGTGGTAAACGATCGAATCAAATCGAATATTAAGATGTTTGTATTTGTATTTATTTAAAATTATCGAATTCAAATGCGGACTCTAATATTCATATATGGAGTTTTAATTCGAACTTCGATTACTTGGTATTTGATAAATATTCACGAATACTTTTAGAATATCAAAGTATATTTATTTTGCTAAAGAATTTGATTTTCAAATAGAGCATAAATAAAATTATTCTTTATAATATATGATGTATATATATTTAAATCAAAATTTTCATTGGAAAAATAGATTTAAGATTGTTTAAGTCTTAAAATTAGTACATAAAACTTAAGTAGAAATGATAAGTGGGTTAAAAATATGACATCATATGTGCAATAATGCAAATAATAAGTGATCAAATTTTAAACTAATATGTGATAGACGAACGAATCGAATATACATCTGGTTAAATTCTATTCATTAGTAAACTCGAATACTAAAAAATATTTATTTAGTGATAACTGAACTACAGAATCGAATAAGACCAAATAGTTACTCAAACAATTATCAAAGTATTTGTTAATAATTTGGTTCATTTCCACCCCTAGTTATGGCTTATGAATTCATGAATTTCAACCTCTATGAAATTATTTGCCAATGACACCAAATGATTGAAAATGGCCAAAAATCAAGGCTTATTATTCATGAAAGAATTAACTTTGAACTCCGCAAAATTATTTGCCAATGGGTTGAAATAACTAAAAATTGCTAAAAATCATGGGTTATAACTCATGAAATCAAATATTTTGGCCACCCAAAATTATTTATTCAATTAGTCGAAGGAACAAAAAATGGCCAAAAATCGTGTGTTATAGCTCATGAAAATATAAATTTTGGCCTCTATGAAATTATTTTCTGATGGCTCAAAAAGACTAAAAATGGTAAAATATTATGGGTTATAGCTCATAAAATTGAGAATTTTGTACTCTTAAAATTTTTTCCCTTTGGTCGAAGTGAACAAAAATGGACAAAACTCAAGGATTATATAGCTCATGAAAATATGAATTTTGGACTCCGTGAAATTATTTGCCAATGGGTCAAAATATCTAAAAATAGCCAAAAAGCATGGGTTATATCACACAAATTCTAGAATTTTTAGCCACTACAAAAATATTTATCTAGTTTTTGCGAACAGCTAAATATGGCCAAAGATCATGAGTTATAGCTTACAAAATCATAAATTTTGGTAACCGTGAAATATTTTGCCAATGGGTTGATACGACTAAAGATGGCAAAATTTCGTGGGTTCTAGCTCATGAAATTGTGAATTTTGGACTCTGCAAAAAAATTCATTTGGTTGAAATGAGCAAAAATTGAAAAAAATCGTGGGTTATAGCTCATGAAAACATGAATTTTGAACTCAGTGAAATTATTTGCAATTTAAAAATGACTAAAAGGCTAAAAAAGCATGGCTTATAACTTATGAAATCATGAAATTTAGCCACCGCGAAATTATTTATTCAATTGATTGAAAGAATGAAACATGGCCAAAAAGTGTGTGTAACCGATCATGAAAACATGAATTCCAGAGTCCATGAAATTATTTTCCAATGGGTCATAATGACTAAATTTTGGTAAAAAATCATGGATTATAACTCATAAAATTGTGTATATTGGCCTCCGCAAAATTATTTGCCAATGAGTCAAAATAACTAAAAATGGCCAAAATCATAGGTTATAGCTAATTAAATCATGAATTTTGGACTTTGTGAAAAAAATTAGTGGTCAAAATGAATTAAAATGTATAAAAACCATAGGTTATAGATCATAAAAATATGAATTTTGTACTCTGCAAAATTATTGGCCAATGAGTCAAAATGACTAAAAATTGCCAAAAATCGTGGGTATAGCTCATGAATTCATGAATTTTTGCATCCTCAAAATTTTTTGCCAATGTGTCCAAATGACTTCATATGCCTAAAAATCATAGGTTATAGCTCATTACATCAGGAATTATGGCCTTTGTAAAATTATTTGCCAATGCATCGAAATAACTAAAACTAGCTAAAAATCATGGATTATAACTCACTAAAACGTAAATTTTTGCCACTATGTAAATATTTATCCAATAGGTCAAATTGACTAAAAATGGCCAAAATCATGTGTTACAGCTTATGATATCATGAATTTTTGACTCTGTGAAATTATTTGCCAATGGGTCGAAATGACTAAAAATAGCCAAAAAACATGGGTTATAGCTCACGAAATCTATAATTTCAGCCGCCGCAAAATTATTTATCCAATTGGTCAAAATGACTAAAAATAGCCAAAAATCATAGGTTATAGCCCATGAAATCGTGAATTTTTTCCACCATGAAATTAATATCCAATTGATCGAAACAACTAAAAATGATAAAAAAAAATTATGCATATAGCTCATGAAATCGTGAATTTTGGACTCTATGAAATTATTTATCCAATTGGTCAAAATGACTGAAATTGGACAATAATCATGGATTATAGCTCATAAAAACATGAATTTTTTACTCCAAGAAATTACTTGTTAATGGGTCAAAATGATGAAAAAGGCTAATAATCAAAGGTTATAGCTCACGAAATCTAGAATTTTGGCCACCATGAAATTATTTATACAATTAAAATAGTCAAACATTGTACATAATATCTCACAAAACTCATGACTTAGAACTAATGAAATCATGAATTTTGGACTCTACAAAATTATTTATCCAATTGGTCGGAACGAATGAAAATAGATAAAACTCATGGATTATAGCTCATGAAAACATGATTTTTGAACTCTGAAAAAATTATTTACTAATTTGTTGAAATAACTAAAAATGGCCAAGAATCGGGGGTTATAGCTCATGAAATCATAAATTTTAAACTATGCGATATTTTTCCCTAGGGTCAAAATAAACAAAAATGGATAAAAATCAAGGGTTATAGACCATGAAAACATGAATTTTGGACTCTACAAAATTATTTACCAATGAGTCAAAATGACTAAAATGTCCAAAATTCATGGGTTATAGCTCATGAAATCTATAATCATGGCAACCACAAAATTATTTATCCAATTTGTTAGAATGACTAAAAAAGGCCAAAAATCTTGGTAATAGCTTATGAAATCATGAAGTTCCGTGTTTGCAAAATTATTTATCAATGTGTCGAAACAACTAAAAAAGGCCAAAAATCATAGGTTATAGCTCATGAAATCATGAATTTTAGACTGTGATTTTTTTCCTTGGGTCAAAATGAATGAAAGTGGACAAAAATCGTGAGTTATAGCTTATAAAAACTTGAATTTTGGACTCTGTGAAATTATTTGCAAAAGGGTGGTCGAAATGACTAAAAATGGCAACAAATCATGGGTTATAACTCATGAAATCTAGAATTTTGGCCACTACGAAATTATTTATCCAATTGGTCGAAATGACGAGAAATGGCCAAAAATCATGGGTTATAGCTCAAAAAAAGTGAATTTTTACCACCGTGAAATTATTTATCCAATTGATCAAAATGACTAAAAATGTCCAAAATTCATGGGTTGTAGCTCATGAAATCATGAATTTTAGACTACGCAAAATTTTTTCCCATGGGTTGAAATGAAGGAAAATTGACCAAAATTATGGGCTATAGCTCATGAAAACTTAAATTTTTGACTCCGCATAATTATTTGCCAATGTGTCAAAATGAATAATTGGCCAAAAATCATGGGTTATAGCTCACGAAACCTAGAATTTTCACTATAGTGAAATTATTTATCCACTGGTCGAAAAGACTAAAAATGGCCACAAATCATGGATTATAACTCAAAAAATCATAAATTTTGGTCTCCACAAAATTATTTACTAATTTGTTGAAATAACTAAAAATGGCTAAAAATCATGGGTTATAGCTCATGAAATCATGAATTTTAGACTCCATAAAATTATTTGCCAATGTGTTGAAATGACTAAAATGGCCAAAAATCATGGTTATAGCTCATGAAAATAAGAATTTTGGACTCTATGAAATTATTTGCCAATGTGTCAAAATGACTAAAATGGCCAAAAATCATAGGTTATAGCTCATGAAAACTTGAATTTTGGACTCTATGAAATTATTTGCCAATGGGTCAAAATGACTAAAATGGCCAAAAATCATGGGTTATAGCTCACAAAATCTAAAATTTTGGCCACCATGAAATTATTTATCCAATTGGTTGAAATGACTAAAATGGCCAAAAATCATAGGTTATAGCTCATAAAATCATGAATTTTGGACTCATGAAATTGTGAATTTTGGACTCTACAAAATTATTTATCCAATTGGTTGAAATGACTAAACATGGTAAAACTTTGTGTGTTATAGCTCATGAAATTGTGAATTTTGGACTCTATGAAATTATTTGCCAATGGGTTGAAATGACTAAACATGGTAAAACTTTGTGTGTTATAGCTCATGAAATCATGAATTTTGGACTCTACAAAATTTTTCCCATGGGTTGAAATGAATGAAAATGGACAAAAATCGTGGGTTATAGCTCATGAAAATATGAATTTTGAACTCGATGAAGTTATTTGCCAATGGGTCGAAATGACTTAAAATGGCTAAAAATCATGGGTTATAGCTCACGAAACCTAGAATTTTCACTATAGTGAAATTATTTATCCAATTGGTCAAAATGACTAAAATGGCCAAAAATCATGGGTTATAGCTCATGAAATCATGAATTTTGGACTCTACAAAATTATTTACCAATGGGTCCAAATGACTAAAAATAGCCAAAAATCATGGGTTATAGCTCACAAAATCTAGAATTTTGGCCACCACAAAATTATTTATCCAATTGGTCAAAATGACTAAAAATAGCCAAAAATCATAGGTTATAGCTCATGAAATCATAAATTTTGGACTCATGAAATTATTTATCCAATTGGTCGAAATGACTAAAATGGCCAAAATTATGGGTTATAGCTCATGAAATCGTGAATTTTGGACTCTACAAAATTTTTCCTTGGGTCAAAATGACTAAAATGGCCAAAAATCATGGATTATAGCTCATAAAATCATGAATTTTGAACTCCACAAAATTATTTGTCAATGCCTCAAAAAGACTAAAATGGCCAAAAATCATAGGTTATAGCTCATGAAATCTAGAATTTTGGCCACCACAAAATTATTTATCCAATTGGTCAAAATGACTAAAAATAGCCAAAAATCATAGGTTATAGCTCACAAAATTATTTATCCAATTGGTTGAAATGACTAAAAATAGCCAAAAATCATGGTTATAGCTCATGAAATCATGAATTTTGGACTCTACAAAATTTTTCCTTGGGTCAAAATGAATGAAAATGGACAAAAATCATGGATTATAGCTCATGAAAACATGAATTTTGAACTCCACAAAATTATTTACCAATGTGTTGAAATAACTAAAAATGGCCAAAAATCGTGGGTTATAGCTCATGAAATCATAAATTTTGGACTCTACAAAATTTTTCCTTGGGTCAAAATGAACAAAAATGGACAAAAATCATGGGTTATAGCTCATGAAAACATGAATTTTGGACTCTACAAAATTATTTATCCAATTGGTCGAAATGACTAAAAATGGCTAAAAATTATGGGTTATAGCTCATGAAATCTAGAATTTTGGCCACCACAAAATTATTTATCCAATTGGTTGAAATGACTAAAATGGCCAAAAATCATGGTTATAGCTCATGAAATCATGAATTTTGGACTCTACAAAATTATTTACCAATGGGTCGAAATGACTAAAATGGCCAAAAATCATAGGTTATAGCTCATGAAATCATGAATTTTGGACTCTACAAAATTATTTACCAATGTGTCAAAATGACTAAAATGGCCAAAAATCATGGGTTATGAAAATGGCTAAAAATCATGGGTTATAGCTCATGAAATCATGAATTTTGGACTCTACAAAATTATTTACCAATGTGTCAAAATGACTAAAAATGGTCAAAAATCATGGGTTATGCTCATGAATTTGTGAATTTTGGACTCATGAAATTATTTGCCAATGGGTTGAAATGAACAAAATGGACAAAAATTATGGGTTATAGCTCATAAAATCATGAATTTTGGACTCATGAAATTATTTGCCAATGGGTCCAAATAACTTAAAATGGCCAAAAATCATGGGTTATAACTCATGAAATCATGAATTTTGGACTCATGAAATTGTGAATTTTGGACTCTACAAAATTATTTGCCAATGGGTCGAAATGACTAAAATGGCCAAAATTATGGGTTATAGCTCATAAAATCATGAATTTTGGACTCGTGAAATTTTTTCCTTGGGTCAAAATGAATGAAAATGGACAAAAATCGTGGGTTATAGCTCATAAAACATGAATTTTGGACTCTACAAAATTATTTGCCAATGGGTCGAAATGACTAAAAATGGCAAAAATCATGGGTTATAACTCATGAAATCATAAATTTTGGACTCTACAAAATTATTTATCCAATTGGTCAAAATGACTAAAAATGGCAAAAATCATGGGTTATAGCTCATGAAATCATGAATTTTGGACTCTACAAAATTATTTACCAATGTGTCAAAACAACTAAAAATGGCCAAAAATCATAGGTTATAGCTCATGAAATTGTGAATTTTGGACTCTACAAAATTATTTGCCAATGGGTCGAAATGAACAAAAATAGACAAAAATCATATGTTATAACTCTAAAAATGTGAATGTCGGACTCCGTGAAATTTTTTACCAATGGATCGAAATGACCAAAAATGGCCAAAAATCATGGTCATAGATCACGAAATTGAGAAATTCGACAACCACAAAATTATTTATCCAATTGGTCTAAATGACTAAAAATTGCACAAAATCATAGGTTATAGCTCACGAAATCATAAATTTTTGGCACCGTGAAATTATTTATCAAATTTGTCGAAATGACTACAAATGGCAAAATATCGTGTTTTATAGCTTAGAAAATTGTGAACTTTGGACTCTGAAACTTTTCCCTTAGGTTGGGATGAACAATAACGAACAAAAATCGTAGATAATAGCTAATGAAAATATAAATTTTTGAATCTGCAAAATTACTTACCAATGTGTCAAAATTGCTAAAAATAGCAAAGAAATTCATTGGTTATTGCTCATGAAATCTAGAATTTTGGCCACCACAAAATTATTTATCTAATAGGACAAAATGACTAAAAATGGCAAAAATCATGGGCTATAGCTAATAAAATTATGAATTTTAAACTCCACAAAATTATTTATCCAATTGGTCGAAATGACTAAAAAGGCCAAAAATCATAGGTTATAGCTCATGAAATCATAAATTTTGGCACCGTGAAATTATTTATCAAATTTGTCGAAATGACTACAAATGGCAAAATATCGTGTTTTATAGCTTAGAAAATTGTGAACTTTGGACTCTGAAACTTTTCCCTTAGGTTGGGATGAACAATAACGAACAAAAATCGTAGATAATAGCTAATGAAAATATAAATTTTGGACTCTACAAAATTATTTACCAATGTGTTGAAATGACTAAAAATAGCCAAAAATCATGGGTTATTGCTCATGAAATCTAAAATTTTGGACACCACAAAATTATTTATCCAATTGGTCAAAATGACTAAAAATGGCCAAAAATCATGGTTATAGCTCATGAAATCATGAATTTTGGCTTCCACAAAATTATTTGCCAATGGGTTGAAATGACTAAAAATGGCCAAAAATCATCGGTTATAACTCATGAAATCATGAATTTTGGCCTCTAGAAAATTATTTGCCAATGTGTTGAAATGACTAAAAATGGTAAAATATTATGGGTTATAGCTCATGAAAACATGAATTTTGGCTTCCACAAAATTATTTGCCAATGTGTTGAAATGACTAAAAATGGCTAAAAATCATAGGTTATAGCTCATGAATTTTGGACTCTACAAAATTATTTGCCAATGTGTTGAAATGACTAAAAATGGTCAAAAATCATGGGTTATAGCTCATAAAATCATGAATTTTGAACTCCTCAAATTATTTACCAATGGGTTGAAATGAACAAAAATGGACAAAAATTATGGGTTATAGCTCATGAAAATATCCGTGAAATTATTTATCCAATTGGTCAAAATGACTAAAAATGGCCAAAATCATGGGTTGTAGCTCATGAAATCATGAATTTTAGACTCCACAAAATTATTTACCAATGGGTTGAAATGAATGAAAATGGACAAAAATCGTGGGTTATAGCTCATGAAAACATGAATTTTGACCTCCATAATATTATTTGCCAATGTGTCAAAATGACTAAACATTGCCAAAAATCATGGGTTATAGCTCACGAAATCTAGAATTTTGGCCACCACAAAATTATTTATCCAATTGGTCGAAATGACTAAAAATGGCCAAAAATCATGGATTATAGCTCATGAAATCGTGAATTTTGATGAATTTTGAACTCCTCAAATTATTTACCAATGGGTCGAAATGACTAAAAATGGCCAAAATCATGAGTTATAGCTCATGAAATCATGAATTTTGGCTTCCACAAAATTATTTATCCAATTGGTCAAAATGAATGAAAATGGATAAAAATCATGGGTTATAACTCATGAAAACATGAATTTTGAACTCCTCAAATTATTTACCAATGTGTTGAAATGACTAAAAATGGCCAAAAATCATGGGTTGTAGCTCATGAAATCATGAATTTTATTTCCCTTGGATCGAAATGAATGAAAATGGATAAAAATCATGGGTTAAAGCTCATGAAAACATGAATTTTGGACTCCATGAAATTATTTGCCAATGGGTCAAAATGATTAAAAATTGTGGGTTATAGCTCATGAAATCTAGAATTTTGGCCACCACAAAATTATTTATCCAATTGGTCAAAATAACTAAAATGGCCAAAAATCTTGGGTTATATCTCATGAAATCGTGAATTTTGCCTTAGCAAAATTATTTATCCAATTGGTCGAAATGACTAAAAATAGCCAAAAATTATGGGTTATAACTCATGAAATCATAAATTTTGGCTTCCACAAAATTATTTGCCAATGGGTCAAAATGAATGAAAAT
The DNA here is from genome assembly GCA_012295165.1 of Asparagus setaceus. NCBI lineage: Eukaryota > Viridiplantae > Streptophyta > Magnoliopsida > Asparagales > Asparagaceae > Asparagus > Asparagus setaceus. The sequence continues at coordinate 70,322,364 of CM022704.1, forward strand.
GGACAAAAATTATGGGTTATAGCTCATGAAAACATGAATTTTGACCTCCATAATATTATTTGCCAATGGGTCAAAATGACTAAAAATGGCCAAAAATCATGGATTATAGCTCATGAAATCTAGAATTTTGGCCACCACAAAATTATTTATCTAATTGGTCGAAATGACTAAAAATGGCAAAAATCATGGGTTATAGCTCATAAAATTATGAATTTTAAACTCCACAAAATTTTTCCCTTTGGTTGAAATGAACGAAAATTGATAAAAATCATGGGTTATAGCTCATGAAAACATGAATTTTGAACTCCTCAAATTATTTACCAATGGGTCGAAATGACTAAAAATGGCCAAAATCATGAGTTATAGCTCATAAAATTGTGAATTTTGGACTCTACAAAATTATTTGACTCAGAAAATTATTTACAAATGTGTCAAAATGACTAAAAATAGCCAAAAATCATGGGTTATAGCTCATGAAATCTAGAATTTTGGCCACCACAAAATTATTTATCCAATTGGTCAAAATGACTAAAAATGGCCAAAAATTATGGGTTATAGCTCATAAAATCATGAATTTTGACCTCCATAAAATTATTTATCCAATTGGTCAAAACGACTAAAAATGGCCAAAAATCATGTGTTATAGCTCATGAAATCATGAATTTTGAACATTACAAAATTTTTCCTTTGGGTCAAAATGAATGAAAATGGACAAAAATTATGGGTTATAGCTCATGAAAACATGAATTTTGACCTCCATAATATTATTTGCCAATGGGTCAAAATGACTAAAAATGGCCAAAAATCATGGATTGTAGCTCACGAAATATAAAATTTTGGCCACCGAGAAATTATTTATCCAGTTGGTTGAAATGACTAGAAATGGCCAAAAATCATGGGTTATAGCTCATAAAATCATGAATTTTGAACTCCTCAAATTATTTACCAATGGGTCAAAATGATTAAAATGGCCAAAAATCATGGGTTATAACTCATGAAATCATGAATTTTGAACTCCTCAAATTATTTACCAATGGGTCGAAATAACTAAAAATTGCTAAAAATCATGGATTATAGCTCATGAAAACATGAATTTTAGACTCCACAAAATTATTTGCCAATGTGTTGAAATGACTAAAATGACCAAAAATCATGGGTTATAGCTCATGAAATCATGAATTTTGGACTTTGTGAAAATTTTTCCCTTGGGTCAAAATGAATGAAAATGGACAAAAATCATGGGTTATAGCTCATGAAAACATGAATTTTGGACTTTGTGAAATTATTTACCAATGGGTCAAAATGACTAAAAATGGCCAAAAATCATGGTTATAGCTCACAAAATCTAGAATTTTGGCCACCACAAAATTATTTGCCAATGGGTCAAAATGATTAAAATGGCCAAAAATTATGGGTTATAGCTCATGAAAACATGAATTTTGGACTTTGTGAAATTATTTGCCAATGGGTCAAAATGACTAAAATGACCAAAAATCATGGGTTATAGCTCATGAAATCATGAATTTTGGACTCTACAAAATTATTTGCCAATGGGTCAAAATGACTAAAAATGGTAAAATATTATGGGTTATAGCTCATAAAATTGAGAATTTTGTACTCTTAAAATTTTTCCCTTGGGTCAAAATGAACAAAAATGGACAAAACTCAAGGATTATATAGCTCATGAAAATATGAATTTTGACTCTGTGAAATTATTTGCCAATGGGTCAAAATATCTAAAAATAGCCAAAAACATGGGTTATAGCTCACAAAATCTAGAATTTTGGCCACCACAAAATTATTTACCAATGGGTCAAAATGATTAAAATGGCCAAAAATTATAGGTTTTACCTCATGAAAACATGAATTTTGGACTCCGTGAAGTTATTTGCCAATAGGTCAAAAAGACTAAAATGGCCAAAAATCATAGGTTATAGCTCATGAAAGCACGAATTTTTGCCTCTGCAAAATTATTTGTCAATGCCTCAAAAAGACTAAAAATAGCCAAAATCAAAGGTTATAGCTCATGAAATTGTGAATTTTGAACTTTGTGAAATTTTATCCTGATGGTCGAAATGAACAAAAATGTACAAAACTCATTGCTTATAGCTCATGAAAATATGAATTTTGGCCTGCGCAAAAATATTTGCCAATGAGTCAAAATGACTAAAAATTACCAAAAATCTGGGGTCATAGCTCATGAATTAAAGGATTATGGTCTCCACAAAATTATTTGCCAATGGGTCCAAATGACTTCATATGCCTAAAATCATAGGTTATAGCTCATTAAATCGTGAATTTTGGACTTTGCAAAATTATTTGCCAATGCATCGAAATAACTAAAACTAGCTAAAAATCATGGATTATAACTCACTAAAACGTAAATTTTGCCACTATGTAAATATTTATCCAATAGGTCAAATTGACTAAAAATGGCCAAAAATCATGGGTTATAACTCATGAAATCATGAATTTTGGACTCTACAAAATTATTTGCCAATGGGTCGAAATGACTAAAAATAGCCAAAAACATGGGTTATAGCTCATAAAATCTAGAATTTTGGCCACCATGAATTATTTATTCAATTAGTCAAAAGAATGAAAAATGGCCAAAAATCATAGGTTATAGCTCATGAAATCGAATTTTAGACTCCATAAAAATTTTGCCAATGGGTCAAAATGAATGAAAATGGACAAAAATCGTGGGTTATAGCTCATAAAATCATGAATTTTGACCTCTGTAAAATTATTTGCCAATGTGTTGAAACTACAAAAATGAAAAAAATTGTAGGTCCAGGCTGATTTTGTTTTACTTGATGTTCAAGAACCTTTCCGCCAATTCTATAAAGTCAAGTAAATGGAACATATAAATTTTCATCCATATAACCGTTACATTATATTGATTTCCAATTATTCATTTGCATAAGTTAAAATACAAAAAAAGAAAATGTGAGGCTCGGTTTGCTTTCCATTCCCAGAGAATTGAGAATGAATGCCCACTCACGTACCTAAGACGGATAGAGGCTAGACGTGATTCGAAAGAACTGGATTGGCACCGATCCCTTCTTTATGTGTAAATCTTGCAAAAAGTATGGTTGGTAGTTTAGTTTTTGGTAAAGTTGCGGAAGATAGGAAACAGGCCATTGAGCATATCTTGGGAATGAAGGAGACGCTAGTCTTACTCAGATGGGCCCCCTTCAAAAGAAATGCAGGCAGGGTAGAGCTCAGCAGAGAGTTCGAAAATAGGGTAGGGTCCTAAAGATGAAGATCAAAAAAAGGGGCAGGTCCCTTTATGCATGCATCTATGTACAAGTTCTGTTATAACTTATGAATTCGTGAATTTTAAACATTACAAAATTTTTCTCTTGGGTTGAAATGAACGAAAATGTACAAAAATCATGGGTTATAGCTCATGAAAACATGAATTTTGGACTCTACAAAATTATTTGCCAATGAGTCAAAATGAACAAAAATTGATAAAAATCATGGGTTATAGCTCATGAAATTGTGAATTTTGGACTCCATGAAATTATTTGCCAATGGGTCAAAATGACTAAAAATGGCCAAAAATCATGGTTATAGCTCATGAAATCTAGAATTTTGGCCACCACAAAATTATTTATCCAATTGGTCAAAATGACTAAAAATGGCAAAAATCATGGGTTATAGCTCATTAAATCATGAATTTTGGACTCGTGAAATTATTTATCCAATTGGTCGAAATGACTAAAAATGGCAAAAATCATGGTTATAGCTCATAAAATCATGAATTTTGGACTCTACAAAATTATTTGCCAATGGGTTGAAATAACTAAAATGACCAAAAATCATGGGTTATAGCTCATGAAAATATGAATTTTGGACTCTACAAAATTATTTACCAATGGGTCAAAATGACTAAAAATAGCCAAAAATCATGGGTTATTGCTCATGAAATCAAATATTTTGGCCACCACAAAATTATTTATTCAATTAGTTGAAAGAATGAAAAATGGCCAAAATTGTGAGTTATAGCTCATGAAAACATGAATTTTGGACTTTGCAAAATTATTTATCCAATTGGTCAAAATGAATGAAAATGGACAAAAATCATGGGTTATAGCTCATGAAAGTATGAATTTAGTACTCTGAAAATTATTGCCAATGAGTCAAAATGACTAAAAATAGCCAAAAATCGTGGGTTCTAGCTCATGAATTTGTGAATTTTGGACTCTATGAAATTATTTGCCAATGTGTTGAAATGACTTAAAATGGCCAAAAATCATAGGTTATAGCTCATAAAATCATGAATTTTAGCCTTCATACAATTATTTACAAATGTGTCAAAATGACTAAAAATGGCTAAAAATCATGGGTTATAACTCATGAAATCAAATATTTTGGCCACCATGAATTATTTATTCAATTAGTCAAAAGAATGAAAAATGGCCAAAAATCGTGGGTTATAGCTCATGAAAACATGAATTTCGGACTTTGCAAAATTATTTGCTAATGGGTCAAAATGACTAAAAATGGCCAAAAATCATAGGTTATAGCTCATGAAATCGTGAATTTTGGCCTCTAAAAATCTAGAATTTTGGCCACCACAAAATTATTTATCCAATTGATCAAAATGACTAAAAATGGCCAAAAATCATAGGTTATAGCTCATGAAATTATAAATTTTGGACTCTACAAAATTATTTATCTAATTAGTTAAAATGACTAAAAGTGGCCAAAAATTATGGGTTATAGCTCATGAAATCATGAATTTTGGACTCTACAAAATTATTTATCCAATTGGTCAAAATGAATGAAAATGGACAAAAATCGAGGTTATAGCTCATGAGAACATAAATTTTGACTCCACAAAATTATTTGCCAATGGGGTCCAAATGACAAAAATAGCCAAAAATCATAGCTCATGAAATCTAGAATTTTGATCAAAGAGAAATTATTTATCCAATTGGTCAAAATGACTAAAATTGATAAAAATCATGGGTTATAGCTCATGAAAACATGAATTTTGGACTCTATGAAATTAATTGCCAATTGGTTGAAATAACTAAAAATGGCCTAAAATCATGAGTTATAGCTCGTGAAATCATGAATTTTGGACTCTACAAAATTATTACCAAAATACTAAAATTTCTTATCCAATTGATCAAAATGACTAAAATTGATAAAAATTATGGGTTATAGCTCATAAAATCATGAATTTTGGACTCTACAAAATTATTTATCCAATTGATCAAAATGACTAAAAATAGCCAAAAATCATGGGTTATAGCTCATGAAATTGTGAATTTTGGACTCTACAAAATTATTTGCCAATGTGTCAAAATGATTAAAATGGCCAAAAATTATGGGTTATAGCTCATAAAATCATAAATTTTGGACTCTATGAAATTATTTATCCAATTGGTCGAAATGACTAAAAATGGACAAAAATCATGGATTGTAGCTCATGAAAACATGAATTTTAGACTCCGTGAAATTATTTACCAATGGGTCCAAATAACTTAAAATGGCCAAAAATCATGGATTATAGCTCATAAAATCTTAAATTTTGGCCTCTATGAAATTATTTTCCAATGGGTCAAAATGACTAAAAATGGCAAAAATCATGGGTTATAGCTCATAAAATTGTGAATTTTGGACTCTATGAAATTATTTGCCAATGGGTTGAAATGAACAAAAATTGATAAAAATTATGGGTTATAGCTCATGAAAATATGAATTTTGAACTCCACAAAATTATTTGCCAATGTGTCAAAATGACTAAAAATGGCTAAAAAGGCCAAAAATCATGGGTTATTGCTCATGAAATCTAGAATTTTGGCCACCATGAAATTATTTATCTAATAGGACAAAATGACTAAAAATGGCAAAAATCATGGGTTATAGCTCATGAAATCAAAAATTTTGGACATTCCAAAATTTTTCCCTTGGGTTGAAATGAACAAAATGTACAAAAATCATGGGTTATAACTCATGAAAATATGAATTTTGAACTCCACAAAATTATTTACCAATGGGTCGAAATGACTAAAATGGCCAAAAATCATGGTTATAGCTCATGAAATCTAGAATTTTGGCCACCACAAAATTATTTATCCAATTGGTCAAAATGACTAAAAATGGCAAAAATCATGGGTTATAGCTCATTAAATCGTGAATTTTGGACTCCATGAAATTATTTATCAAATTTGTCGAAATGACTAAAAATGGCAAAAATCATGGTTATAGCTCATAAAATCATGAATTTTGGACTCTATGAAATTATTTGCCAATGGGTTGAAATGAACAAAATGTACAAAAATCATGGGTTATAGCTAATGAAAACATGAATTTTGAACTCCACAAAATTATTTACCAATGGGTCAAAATGACTAAAAATAGCCAAAAATCATGGGTTATTGCTCATGAAATCTAGAATTTTGGCCACCGAGAAATTATTTATCTAATAGGACAAAATGACTAAAAATGGCAAAAATCATGGGTTATAGCTAATAAAATTGTGAATTTTGAACTCCGCAAAATTTTTTCCCTTTGGTTGAAATGAATGAAAATTGATAAAAATCATGGGTTATAGCTCATGAAAACATGAATTTTGAACTCCGCAAAATTATTTGCCAATGTGTCGAATTGACTTAAAATTGCGAAAAATTATTGGTTATAGCTCATGAATTTGGGAATTTTGGCTTCCACAAAATTATTTGCCAATAGGACTAAATGACTAAAAATGTCTAAAAATTGTTGGTTATAGCAAATGAACATAAATTTTGGCTTCCACAATATTATTTACCAATGTGTAGGAACGACTAAAAATGGCCAAAAATCATCGGTTATAGATCATGAATTCAATGATTTTGGCCTCCACGAAATTATTTGCTAATGGGTTGCATTGACTTAAAATGGCTAAAAATCATTGGTTATAGCTCATGATATTCTGAATTAATTCCCAATGTGTCAAAAAAAATAAAAATGATTAAAAATTGTGGGTTATAGCTCATGAAATTGTGAATTTTGGACTCCATGAAATTTTTCCTTGGATCCCTTGGATCAAAATGAATGAAAATAGATAAAAATCATAGGTAATAGCTCATGAAAATATAATTTTTTAACTCTACAAAATTATTTATCAATGGATCAAAATGAATAAACATAGCCAAAAATTATGGGCTATGCTCACAAAATCTAGAATTTTGGACACCGAAAAATTATTTATCTAATTGGTCGAAACGACTAAAAATGGCCAAAATCATAGTTTATAGTTCACAAAATCGTGAATTTTGGACTCCATGAAATTTTTGGCAATGGGTCCAAAGGACTAAAAATGGCAACAACTCGTGCATTATAGCTATGATATCGTGAATTTTTAACTCTGCAAAAAAAATTCCCTTGGGTCAAAATAAATAAAATTAACAAAAATCATAGGTTATAACTCATGAGAACATGAATTTTGAACTCCTGAAATTATTTACCAATGTGTTGAAATGACTAAAAATGGCAAAAATCATGGGTTATTGCTCATGAATTCATGAATTTTGGCTTCCACAAAATTATTTATCAATAGGTCCAAACAACTAGAAATACTCAAAAATCATGAGTTATAGCTCATGAAATTGTGAATTTTGACCTCCATAATATTATTTGCCAATGTGTCGAAACGATTAAAAATGGCCAAAAAATTATGGGTTATAGCTCATAAAATCTTGAATTTTGGACTCTGCGAAATTTTTTCCTTGGATCGAAATAAATGAAAATGGACAAAATCTTGGCTTGTAGCTCATGAAAACATGCATTTTAGAGTTCGTGACATTATTTACCAATGGGTCGAAATAACTAAAAATGGTCAAAAATCATGGGTTATACCTCATGAAATCATGAATTTTGACCTCCATAAAATTATTTGCCAATGTGTCGAACGATTAAAATGGCCTAAAATTGTGGGTGCTCATGAAGACAAGAATTTTGGACTCCATAATTTTTTTTTGCCAATGGGTCAAAAAGAATAAAAATGGCCAAAATCATGGGTTATAGTTCATGAAATCATGAATTTTGACCTCCGCAAAATTATTTGCCAATGTGTTGAAACTACTATAATGAAAAAAATTATCGGTTATAGCTTATGAAATCATGAATTTTGAACGTTATAAAATTTTTCCCTTGGGTCGAAATGAACGAAAATGTATAAATATTATGCGTTATAGCTTATGAAAACATGAATTTTGGACCCCGCGTAATTATCTTCTAAAGAGCCCAAACGACTAAAAATTGCTAAAAAGCATGGATTATAGCTCATGAATTTGTAAATTTTGGCCTCTAGAAAATTATTTGCCAAAGGGTCCAAGTGACTAAATATGGGCAAAAATCATGGGTTATAGCTCATGAAATCGTGAATTTTGATGAATTTTGAACTCCTAAAATTATTTACCAATGTGTTGAAACAACTAAAAATTATCAAAAAGTATGGGTTATTGCTCATGAATTCATGAATTTTGGCTTCCAGAAAATTATTTACAAATAGGTCCAAACAAGTAAAAATACTCAAAAATCATGAGTTAAGCTCATGAAATTGTGAATTTTGACCTCCATAATATTTTTGCCAATGTGTCGAACGATTAAAAATGGCAAACAAATCATGGGTTATAGCTCATAAAACATGAATTTTGGACCCCACATAATTATCTTCCAAAGAGTCCAAACGACTAAAAATTGCTAAAAAGTATGGCTTATAGCTCATGAAAACATGAATTTTGAACTCGGTGAAATTATTTGCCAATAGGCGAAATGACTAAAAATGGCCAAAAATCATAGTTATAGCTAACGAAATCTAGAATTTTGGCGACCATAAAATTATTTATCTAATTGGTCGAAATGACAAAAAATGGCCTAAAATTGTGGGTGCTCATGAAAACATGAATTTTAGACTCCATAAACATTTTTGCCAATGGGTCAAAGCGAATAAAAATGGCCAAAATTGTGGGTTATAACTCATAAAATCATGAATTTTGACCTCTGCAAAATTATTTGCCAATGTGTTGAAACTACAAAAATGAAAAAAATTATAGGTCCAGACAGATTTTGTTTTACTTGATGTTCAAGAACCTTTCTGCCAATTCTATAAAGTCAAGTAAATGGAATATATAAATTTTCATCCATCTAACCGTTACATTATATTGATTTCCAATTATTCATTTGCATAAGTTAAAATACAAAAAAAGCAAATGTGAGGCTCGGTTTGCTTTCCATTCCCAGAGAATTGAGAATGAAAGCCCACTCACGTACCCAAGACGGATAGAGGCTAGACGTGACTCGAAAGAACTGGATTGGCACCAATCCCTTCTTTATGTGTAAATCTTACAAAAAGTATGGTTGGTAGTTTAATTTTTGGTAAAGTTGCGAAAGATAGGAAACATGCCACTGAGCATATCTCGGGAATGAAGGAGATGCTAGTCTTACTCAGATGGGCCCCTTCAAAAGAAATGCAGGCAGGGTAGAGCTCAGCAGAGGGTTCGAAAATAGGGTAGGGTCCTAAAGATGAAGATCAAAAAAGGGGCAGGTCCCTTTATGCATGCATCTCTGTACAAGTTCTGTTATAACTTATGAATTCGTGAATTTTGAACATTACAAAATTTTTCTCTTGGGTTGAAATGAACGAAAATGTACAAAAATCATGGGTTATAGCTCATGAAAACATGAATTTTGGACCCCACATAATTATCTTCCAAAGAGTCCAAACGACTAAAAATTGCTAAAAAGTATGGCTTATAACTCATGAATTTGTAAATTTTGGCCTCAAGAAAATTAATTGCCAAGGGTCCAAGTGACTAAATATGCCCAAAATCATGGGTTAAAACTCATGAAATCGTGAATTTTAGCCTTCATACAATTATTTACAAATGTGTCAAAATGACTAAAAGTGGCCAAAAATTATGGGTTATAGCTCATGAAATCGTGAATTTTAGACACGCGAAAGTTTTTCCTTGGGTCGAAATAAATAAAAATAGAAAAAAAAATTATTGGTTATAGCTCATGAAAATATAAATTTTAGAATCCATGAAATTATTTGTCAATAGGCCGAAATGACTAAAAATACCCAAAAATCATGGTTATAGCTCATAAAATCTAGAATTTTTGCGACTGCAAAATTATTCATCTAATTGGTCGAAATGATGAAAAATAGCTAAAAAGTATGCGTTATAGCTCATGAAAACATGAATTTTGAACTCGGTGAAATTATTTGCCAATGGGTAGAAAAGACTAAAATTGGCCAAAATTTGTGCATTATAGCTCATAAAATCATGAATTTTGACTCGTGAAATTATTTGCCAATGGGGTCCAAATGACAAAAAATAGCCTAAAAACATGGGTATAGCTCATAAAATGATGGATTTTGGCTCTGTGAAATTATTTGCCAAGGGTCCAAGTGACTAAATATGCCCAAAATCATGGTTATAGCTCATGAAAACATGAATTTTGGAATTTCCTAAAATTATTATTCAATTCATCAAAATGACTAAAAGTGGCCAAAAATTATGGGTTATAGCTCATGAAATCGTGAATTTTGGACTCTGCAAAAATTTTTGCCTTGGGTCGAAATGAACGAAAATGTACAAAAATCATGGTTATAGCTCATGAAAACATGAATTTTGGACCCCACATAATTATCTTCCAAAGAGTCCAAACGACTAAAAATTGCTAAAAAGTATGGCTTATAACTCATGAATTTGTAAATTTTGGCCTCAAGAAAATTAATTGCCAAGGGTCCAAGTGACTAAATATGCCCAAAATCATGGGTTATAACTCATGAAATCGAATTTTAGCCTTCATACAATTATTTACAAATGTGTCAAAATGACTAAAAGTGGCCAAAAATTATGGGTTATAGCTCATGAAATCGTGAATTTTGGACTCTGCAAAAATTTTTGCCTTGGGTCGAAATGAACAACAATAGATAAATATCATGGGTTATTGCTCAAGAAATTATAAATTTTGGACTCTGTAAAATTATTTGTCAATAGGCGAAATGACTAAAAATACCCAAAATCATGGTTATAGCTCATAAAATCTAGAATTTTTATGATCGCAAAATTATTCATCTAATTGGTCGAAATGATGAAAAATAGCTAAAAAGTATGCGTTATAGCTCATGAAAACATGAATTTTGAACTCGGTGAAATTATTTGCCAATGGGTAAAAACTAAAATTGGCCAAAATTTGTGCATTATAGCTCATAAAATCATGAATTTTAGCCTCGCAAACTTATTTGCCAAAGTTTCTAAACTACAAACTTATATACAAAAATTATGGGTTATAGCTCATGAAATCGTGAATTTTGGACTCTGCAAAAATTTTTTGCCTTGGGTCGAAATGAACAACAATAGATAAATATCATGGGTTATTGCTCAAGAAATTATAAATTTTGGACTCTGTAAAATTATTTGTCAATAGGCGAAATGACTAAAAATACCCAAAAATCATGGTTATAGCTCATAAAATCTAGAATTTTTATGATCGCAAAATTATTCATCTAATTGGTCAAATGATGAAAAGTAGCTAAAAAGTATGCGTTATAGCTCATGAAAACATGAATTTTGAACTCGGTGAAATTATTTGCCAATGGGTAAAAAGACTAAAATTGGCCAAAATTTGTGCATTATAGCTCATAAAATCATGAATTTTAGCCTCTGCAAACTTATTTGCCAAAGTTTCTAAACTACAAACTTATATAAAAAAATTATGGGTTGTAGCTCATGAAAACATAAATTTTGACTTCACAATTTGCAAATGAATCAAAATGACTAAAAATTGATAAAAATCATGGGTTAGAGATCATGAATTTGTGAATTTTGCCCTCCACGAAGTTATTTGCCAATGGGGTCCAAATGACAAAAAATAGCCTAAAAACATGGGTATAGCTCATAAAATGATGGATTTTGACTCTGTGAAATTATTTGCCAATGTGTCAAAACAACTAAAAATGGCCAAAAATTATGCGTTATAACTCATGAAATCGTGAATTTTGGACTCTGCAAAAATTTTCCCTTAATTCAAAATGAATGAAAATGGACAAAAATATGGGTTATAGTTCATGAAAACATGACTTTTTAACTCTGCAAAATTATTTATCAAAGGGTCAAAACGACTAAAAATTGCCAAAACCGTGGCTTATAGATCATGAATTTGTGAATTTTGGTCTCCACGAAATTATTTGCCAATGGGTCCAAATGATTAAAATGGCTAAAAATCATGGTTTATAGCTCATAAAATTGTGATTTTGAGCCTCTGTGAAATTATTTGCCAATGTGTTGATATGACTAAAAACAACCAAATATCGTGGGTTATAGCTCATGAAATTATAAATTTTGGACTCAGAAAATTATTTGCCAATGGGTTCAAATGATTGAAAATGGCTAAAAATCATGGTTATAGCTCATAAAACATGAATTTTGAACTCGGTGAAATTATTTGCCAATGGGTCCAAATGACAAAAAATTAGCCTAAAAACATGGGTTATATAGCTCACGAAATCTAAACTTTGCCCACCGAGAAAGTATTTATCTAATTGGTCAAAGTGAACCAAAAATCCTAGTTTATAGCTCCTACATTCATGAATTTTGGAAATCGTGAATTTTAGCCTTCATACAATTATTTACAAATGTGTCAAAATGACTAAAATTGATAAAAATCATGGTTATAGCTCATGAAATCATGAAATTTGGCCTCTGTAAAAAAATTTGACTCTGCAAAATTTTTTGCCTTGGGTCGAAATGACCAACAATAGATAAATATCATGGATTATTGCTCAAGAAATTATAAATTTTGGACTCTGTAAAATTATTTGCCAATGGCAAAATGACTAAATATATCCAAAAAAACATGAGTTATATAGCTCACGAAATCTAAACTTTTGCCCACCGAGAAAGTATTTATCTAATTGGTCAAAATGAACAAATATGACCACAAATCCTAGTTTATAGCTCCTACATTCATGAATTTTGGAAATCGTAAATTTTTTTGCTAATGGGTCAAAATGACTAAAAATAGAAAAAAATCTTGGTTATAGCCCATGAAATCGTGAATTTAGGCCTCCGCAAAATTATTTTCCAACGTGTCGAAATGATTTCATGAATTTTGGAAATCGTAAATTTTTTGCTAATGGGTCAAAATGACTAAAATGGCCAAAAATCATGGTTATAGCCCATGAAATCGTGAATTTTGGACTCCAAGAAATTATTTTCCAATGGGTTAAAATGACTTAAAATGGCCAAAAATCATGGTTATAGCCCATGAATTCCTAAATTTTGGCCTCGCAAAATTATTTATCAATTGGCGAAACAATGACAATTGGCCAAAAATCGTGGGTTATAGCTCATGAAATTATAAATTTTGGACTCTGTAAAATTATTTGCCAATGGGTCCAAATGATTAAAATGGCTAAAAATCATGGGTTATAGGTCATGAAATTGTGAATTTTTTACTCTACAAATTTTTTTCCCTTGGGTCAAAATAAATAAAAATTGACACTAATAAGGGGTTATAGCTCATGAGAACATGAGTTTGGCTACATGAAATTATTTGTCCAATTGGTCAAAATGGCAAAAAATGGCCAAATATCGCAGTTGCTCATGAAAACATGAATTTTGGCCTCCACCAAATTATTTGCCAATGTGTCAAAACAACTAAAAATTGCCAAAATAATGAGTTATAGCCCATGAAATCGAGAATTTAGGCCTCTGCAAAATTATTTGCCACTATGTCGAAACGGTTGAAAATGGCCAAAACTCAAGATTATAAATCATGATATCTAAAGATTTGGCGACCATGAAATTATTGATCTAATTAGCCGAAACAACAACAATTGGACAAAAATAATGGGTTATAGCTCATGAGAACATGAGTTTGGCTACCGCAAAATTATTTGTCCAATTGATCAAAATGGCAAAAAATGGCCAAATATCGTAGTTGCTCATGAAAACATGAATTTTAGACTCCGTGAAATTATTTGCCAATGTGTTAAAAATTAAAATCAGCCAAAAGTCATGGATTATAGCTCTGAAATCGTGTGACTTTTTAAAAATTTCCCTTGGATCCAAATGAACGAAAAAGGACAAAAATAGTAGGTTTTAGCTCATGAAAACATAAATTTTGGCCTCCACCAAATTATTTACCAATGTGTCAAAATGACTAAAAATGGCCAAAGATCATGCTTATAGCTCACAAAATCAAGAATTTTTTTAATCATGAAATTATTTATCCAATTGGCCGAAACAATGACAATTGGCCAAAAATCGTGGGTTATAGCTCATGAGAACATGAGTTTTGGCCACCATGAAATTATATATCCAATCGGTCAAAATGACTAAAAATGGCCAAAAATCATGGTTATAGCCCATGAAATCGTGAATTTAGGCCTCCGCAAAATTATTTTCCAACGTGTCGAAATGATTTCATGAATTTTGGACTCCAAGAAATTATTTTCCAATGGGTTAAAATGACTTAAAATGGCCAAAAATCTTTAGTTATAATTCATGAATTTATGAATTTTAGCGACCATAAAATTATTTATCCAATTGGTTGAAATAACTAAAAATGACTAAAAATCATGGGTTACAGCTCATGAAATGGCAAATTTTGGACTCCATGTAATTATTTTCAAATGAATCAAAAATAACTTAAAATGGCCAAAAATAATGAGTTATATCCCATGAATTCCTAAATTTTGGCCTCCGCATAATTATTTGCCAATGAGTGAAAATAATTAGAAATGGTCTAAATCATGGGTTATAGGTATGGGTGGAAACGAACCAAATAATTAATAAACAATGGTTATTATTCATTCATATTCGATCATATTCGATTCGGTAGTTCATTTAATAATAAATGAATATTTTTAGTATTCATGCATAAACTAATAGAATTTGACCAGAGGTATATTCGATTCGCTTGATTATTAAATATTCGTTTATGTTTTTCTAGTTCTAGATTATTATATTGTGTTATCTTTTACGGTGCATAATTTTATAAATATTGCTATTTATAAGTATTATATTAATAATTTATAAACATACACTATAATAATTCTTATATTGAAATATCATAATAAAAATTAAGTAAAATATTATAGAAAATAAATAAGAAAAGACTTCAAACATAGAGTTTGATCAACACCTCATGGTTGAGGATCTTGTGACTTTAACAAGTGTGCTATTGATATATTCGTGAACATTTGATAAATATTCGTCTAATTAACGAACCAAATTTGAACACCCTTTTCCTATTTGACACGAATTTGAGTTCGACTTCGAATTCGTGAAAATTAACCGAATACGAATATGAATACCATGGTATTCGATTCGATTCGGTTCGTTTCCACCCCTAGTTATAGGTCATGAAATTGTGATTTTTTCCCTCTGGAAATTATTTGACTCTGCGAAATTTTTTCCCTTTGGTCAAAATGAATAAAAATGGACAATAATCATGGGTTATAACTTATGAAAACATGAATTTTGTACTCCATGAGATTATTTGGCAGAAGGTCAAAATGACTAAAAATAGTCAAAAATTGTGGGTTATAGCCCGTGAAATGTAGAATTTTAGACCATGCAAAATTATTTTCTAATGAGTCAAAATGACTAAAAATTACCAAAAATCATGGGTTATAGCTCATAAATTTGTGAATTTTAACCTCTATGAAATTATTTGCCAATGGGTCAAAACAAACAAAAATTAATGGGTCATAGCACAGGAAATCGTCAATTTTGGCCTCCATAAAATTATTTGTCAATATATCAAAACGACTAAAAATAGCCAAAAATCATGGATTATAATTCATGAAATCGTGACTTCTGGACTCTATAAAAAATTCCCTCGAGTCAAAATGATTAATAATGGATAAAAATCATGGGTTATAACTCATGAAAATATGAATTTTGAAATCCACTAAGTTATCTGCTAATAGGTCGAAATGACTAAAATGGCCAAAATCATGGTTATAGCTCATAAAATCTATAAATTTTCCGAGCTCAAAATTATTTATCCAAGGTTGAAAGATGATAAATGGCCAAAAATCATTGGTTATAGCTCATAAAAATATGAATTGTGAACACCATAAAATTATTTACCAATGGGTTGAAAAGACTAAGCATGGTCAATAGTCGTGAGTTATAGCTCATGAAATTGTGAATTCTGGACCCTAGAAAATTATTTGCCAAAGTGACGAAATGACTAAAAATGCCAAAATCGTAGGTTGTAGCTCATGATATCGTGAATTTTAGACCTGTGAAATTGTTTCCCTTGGGTCGAAATGAATAAAAATGTATAAAAATCATGGATTGTAGCTCATGAAAGTATGAATTTTTGACTCGCAAAATTATTTGCCAATGAGTCAAAACTACAAAATTGTGGGTTATAAACCATGAATTTGTGAGTTTTGCCTCCACAAAATTATTTACCAATGGGTCCAAACGAATGAAAATAGCCAAAAATCATGGGTTATAGCTCATGAAATCATTTTTCCTCTATGAAATTATTTGCCAATGTATAAAAATGACTAAAAATGGCCAAAAATTATGGGTTATAGCTCATAAAATCGTGAGTTTTGAACTCTGCAAAAAACTTTCCCTTGGGTCGAAGTGAATAAAAATGGATAAAAAAGTGGGTTATAGCTTATGAAAACATGAATTTTAAACTCCATTAATTTATTTGCCAATGGGGGGAAATGACTAAAATGGCAAAAAAATCATCGCTAAAGCTCACAAAGAATTTTGGCGACCGTGAAATTATTTATCTAATCGGACGAAACGATAAAAAAATGGCCAAAAATCATGGATTATAGCTCATAAATACATGAGTTTTGGAATTCAAGAAATTATTTGCTAATATGTCAAAAAGACTAAAAATAGCCAATAATCGTGGGTTATAGGTCATAAAATCATGAATTTTGGCCTTTACGAAATTATTTGGCAATGGGCCAAAATGACTAAAAATTCCCAAAAATCATGGGTTTTAGTTCACGAAATCTAAAATTTTGGCCACCGCAAAAGTATTTATCAAATTGGTCGTAATGACTAAAAATGGCCAAAATTCATGAGTTATAATTCACAAAATGGTAAATTTATGACACCGCAAAATTATTTATCCAATTGGTTGAAATGACTAAAAAGTCCAAAAGTCCTGTGACAAAGCTCATGAAATTGTGTTTTTTGGACACTGCGAAGCTTTTCCTTGGGTCGAAATGAATGAAAATGGACAAAAATTGTAGCTTATAACTCATGAAAATATGAATTTTTGACTCCATGAAATTATTTGCCATTGGTTAGAAAAGAACAAAAATGGCCAAAAAATATGGGTTATAGCTCATAAAATTTAGAATTTTGGCCACCAAGAAATTATATAGTCAATTGGTTTAAATAATCAAAAATGGCAAATAATCATGATTTATAGCTCATGAATTTTGGACTCTTGAAATTTTTTCCTTGGGTTGAAATGAATGAAAATGGACAAAAATTATGGGTTATAACTCATGAGAATATGAATCGTAAACTTTGTTAAATTATTTGTCAATGGGTCGAAATGACTAAAAATGGGAAAAATCATGGTTATAGCTCACAAAATCTAAAATTTTGGTCACCGTGAAATTATTTATCTAATTGGATGAAACGATAAAATATAGCCAAAAATCATGTGTTATAGCTCATGAAATCGTGAATTTTGACTCTATGAAAATTTTTCCTTAGATCGTAATGAATGAAAATGGACAAAAATTATGGGTTATAGCTCATGAAAACATGAATTTTGACTCCATGAAATTATTTGCCATTGGTTAGAAAAGAACAAAATGGCCAAAAATATGGGTTATAGCTCATAAATTTTAGAATTTTGGCCACCAAGAAATTATATAGTCAATTGGTTTAAATAATCAAAATGGCAAATAATCATGATTTATAGCTCATGAATTTTGGACTCTTCAAAAATTTTCCTTGGGTTGAAATGAATGAAAATGGACAAAAATTATGGGTTATAACTCATGAGAATATGAATCGTAAACTTTGTTAAATTATTTGTCAATGGGTCGAAATGACTAAAAATGGGAAAAATCATGGTTATAGCTCACAAAATCTAAAATTTTGGTCACCGTGAAATTATTTATCTAATTGGACGAAACGATAAAATATAGACAAAAACCGTGGGTAATAACTCATGTACATGAATTTTGGACTTTGTGAAATTATTTTTCAATAGGTCGAAAACACTAAAAATGGCCAAAAATCGTGCGTTTTGCTCATGAAAATGTGAACTTTAGCCTCCACAATTTTATTTGACTCTTTGAAATTTTTTCCTTTGACTCGAAATGAACAAAAATAGACAAAAATTATGGATTATACCTCATGAAAATATTAATTTTAGACTCCGCGAAGTTATTTGTGAATGAGTCAAAATAACTAAAAATAGCTTAAAATTATAGGTTATAGATCAGAAATCAAGAATTTGGCCACTGTGAAATTTTTTATCCAATTGGTTGAAATGACAAAAAATGGCCAAAAATTAGCTCATAAAATCATAAATTTTTGACACTGTGAAATTATTTATCCAATTGGTCGAAATGACTAGAAATAGCCAAAAATCATGTGTTATAACTCATGATATAGTGAATTTTGGACACCGCAAAAAAATTTTCATGAGGTCGAAATGAACGAAAATGGATAAAAATCATAGGTTATAGCTCATGGAAACATGAATTTTTGACTTTGCGAAATTATTTGCCAATGGATTAAAACATCTTAAAATGGCCAAAAATTATGGGTCATAGTTCACGAAATCTAGAATTTTGGCCACCGAGAAATTAGTTATCCAATTTGTCAAAAAATTGAAAATGATTAAAAATCATGGTTTATAGCTCATTAAATCTTGAATTTTAGACTCTGAAAAAATTTTCTTTCAGGTCAAGACGAGCAAAAATTGATAAAAATCATAGATTACAACTCATGAAAACATGAATTTTGAACTTCAAAAAGTAATTATTCAATTGGTCAAATTAATTAAAGATGGTCTAAATCATAGGTCATAGCTCATGAAATCGTGAATTTTTGACTCTATGAAAATTTTTCCCTTAGATCGTAATGAATGAAAATGGACAAAAACATAGGTTATAGCTCATTAAAACATGAATTTTAGCCTCTTTAAAATTATTTGCCAATGCATTGAAACAATTAAAAATGGCTAAAAAGCATGGTTATAGCTCATGAAATATAGAATTTAGACAACCACGAAATTATTTATCCAATTGGTTGAAACAACAACAAGTGGCAAAAACTCATGGGTTACCTCATGAAAACATAGGTTTTGGCCACCACAAATTTATTTATCCAACTTCGGAGTAACAAAAAAGGGCCAAAATCGTGGATGCTCATGAAAACAATGAATTTTGGACTCCGTGAAACTATTTGCTAAGAATCGAAACGATTAAAAATGTCAAAAATCATGGATTATAGCTCATAAAATCATGAATTTAAGACTCTACAAAAAATTTTCCCTTTGGTCAAAATAAACGAAAATTAACAAAAATCATGGGTTATAACTTATGAAAATATGAATTTGAATTTTGAATTCATGAAATTATTTGCCAATGGGTCAAACGACTAAAATGGCCAAAAATCATGTGTTATAGCTCATGAAATCTAGAATTTTGGCCACCGAGAAATTATTTATCCAATTGGTTGAAACAATAAAAAAATGGCCAAAAATTATGGGTTATTGCTCATGAAACATGAATCTCGGACTCCGTGAAATTATTTGCCAATGGGTCGAAACGACTAAAAATGGCCAAAAATCAAGTGTTATAACTAATGAAATTGTGAATTTTCGACACTGTGCGGTTTTTTCTCTTGGGTTGAAATGAATAAAAATGGACAAAAATTGTATGTCATAGCTCATAAAAACATGAATTTTTAACTCCGCAAAATTATTCGCAAATGGGGGAAAAGACTAAAACTGGCCAAAAATTATGGGTTATAGCTCATGAAATCTAGAATTTTTGCCACCTAGCAATTATTTAGTCAATTGGTCAAAATGAACAAAAATGGCCAATAACCATGGTTTATAGCTCATGAAATCGTAAATTTTAAAATCATGAATTTTTTGCCAATGGGTCGAAATGACTAAAATGGCAAAACCTCATAGATTATAGGTAATGATATAGTGAATTTTGGATTCTTCAAAAAATTTCCCTTAGGTCGAATTGAACAAAATTGATAAAAATCATAGATTACGACTCATGAAAATATTAATTTTGAACTCCATAAAGATATTATTCAATTTGTTGAAATGACTAAAAATGGCCTAAAATCATAGGTTGTAGCTCATGAAATCATGAATTTTTAACTCTGTGAAATTTTTTTCCCTCAATTTAAATGAATGAAAATAGAGAAAAAATCTTGGATTATAGCTCATGAAAGCATGAATTTTATCCTCTGTGAGATTATTTGTCAGCGTGTCGAAACCACTAGAAATGACCATAAATCGTGGCTATAGCTCACGAAATCTAAAATTATTTATCCAATTGGCTGAAACAATGACAATTAGCCAAAAATCGTGGGTTATAGCCCATAGAAACATGAGTTTTGGCCACCGTAAAATTATTTATCCAATTGGTTGAAATGACGAAAATTGGCTAAAATTATGTGTGCTCATGAAAACATGAATTTTGGACTCAGTGAAACTATTTGCTAAGAATCGAAGCGATTAAAAATGTCAAAAATCATGGATTATAGCTCATAAAATCATGAATTTAAGACTCTACGAAAAATTTTCCCTTTGGTCAAAATAAACGAAAATTAACAAAAATCATGGGTTATAACTTATGAAAATATGAATTTTGAATTCATGAAATTATTTGCCAACAGGTCTAAACGACTAAAAATAGCCAAAAATCATGGTCATAGCTCATTAAATCCAAAATTTTGGCGACCGCAAATGTATTTATCCAATTGGTTGAAACAATAAAAAAAATGGCCAAAAATCATGGGTTATTGCTCATTAAAACATGAATTTTGGACTCTGTGAAATGAGTTGTCAATGTTTTGAAATGACTAAAATGGCCAAAAATCAAGTGTTATAACTCATGAAATTGTGAATTTTCGACACTATGCGGTTTTTTCTCTTGGGTTGAAATGAATAAAAATGGACAAAAATTGTATGTTATAGCTCATGAAAACATGAATTTTTAACTCCGCAAAATTATTCGCAAATGGGTGGAAAAGACTAAAATGGCCAAAAATTATGGGTTATAGCTCATGAAATCTAGAATTTTGGCCACCTAGCATTATTTAGTCCATTGGTCAAAATAAACAAAAATGGCTAATAACCATGGTTTATAGCTCATGAAATCGTAAATTTTAAAAATCATGAATTTTTTTGCCAATGGGCCGAAATGACTAAAAATGGCAAAACCTCATAGATTATAGGTAATGAAATAGTGAATTTTGGATTCTTCAAAAAAATTCCCCTTAGGTCGAATTGAACAAAAATTGATAAAAATCGTAGATTACAGCTCATGAAAATATGAATTTTGAACTCCGCAAAGATATTATTCAATTTGTTAAAATGACTAAAAATGGCCTAAAATCATAGGTTGTAGCTCATGAAATCATGAATTTTTGACTCTGTGAAATTTTTTTCCCTCAATCGAAATGAATGAAAATGGAGAAAAAATCTTGGATTATAGCTCATGAAAGCATGAATTTTATCCTCTGTGAGATTATTTGTCAGTGTGTCGAAACCACTAGAAATGACCATAAATCATGGCTATAGCTCACGAAATCTAAAATTATTTATCCAATTGGCTGAAACAATGACAATTAGCCAAAAATCGTGGGTTATAGCCCATAGAAACATGAGTTTTGGCCACCGTAAAATTATTTATCCAATTGGTCGAAATGACAAAATTTGGCTAAAAATTATGTGTGCTCATGAAAACATGAATTTTGGACTCTGTGAAATGAGTTGTCAATGTTTTGAAATGACTAAAAATGGCCAAAAATCATAGATTATAGCTCATAAAATCGTGAATTTTGGACTCTTTGAAATTTTTTCCTTGGGTCAAAATGAATGAAAATGGACAAAAACATAGGTTATAGCTCATAAAATCATGAATTTTTAACTCCATAAAATTATTTCCTAGTAGGTCAAAATGACTAAAAATGGCCAAAACCATGGTTATAGCTCACGAAATCTAGAATTTTGACAACTACAAAATTATTTATCCAATTGATCAAAATAATAAAAATGGCCAAAACCATGGGTTATAGTACATGAAAATATGAATTTTGCACTCCATGAAATTATTTTCTAATTGGTCAAAAAGACAAAAATGGCTAAAAATCATGTGTTAAAGCTCATGAAATTGTGAATTTTAACCTCAAAGAAAATTATTTGCCAAACTGTTGAAATGACTAAATATGGCTAAAACTCGTAGGTTATAACTCATGAAGTTATGAATTTTGACTCTGTGAAATTTTTTCCCTTGGGTGAAATAAACAAAATATACAAAAATCATGGGTTATAGCTCATGAAAACATGAATTTTTACTCATAAATTATTTGCCAATGAGTCAAAATGACTAAAATTGGCTAAAAATCATGTGTGCTCATGAAAACATGAATTTTGGACTCGTGAAATGAGTTGTCAATGCTTGAAATGACTAAAAATGGCCAAAAATCGTAGGTTATAGCTCATAAAATCGTGAATTTTGGACTCTTTGAAATTTTTTCCCTTGGGTCAAAATGAATGAAAATGGACAAAAATTGTAGGGTATAGCTCATAAAAGCATGAATTTTGGAATCCGCAAAATTATTTCCTAGTGGGTCAAAATGACTAAAAATGGCCAAAAACCATGGTTATAGCTCACGAAATCTAGAATTTTGACAACTACAAAATTATTTATCCAATTGATCAAAATAATAAAAAATGGCCAAAACCATGGGTTTTATAGTACATGAAAATATGAATTTTGCACTCCATGAAATTATTTTCTAATTGGTCAAAAAGACTAAAAATGGCTAAAAATCATGTGTTAAAGCTCATGAAATTGTGAATTTTGACCTCAGCAAAATTATTTGCCAAACTATTGAAATGACTAAATATGGCTAAAAACTCGTAGGTTATAACTCATGAAGTTATGAATTTTTGACTCTGTGAAATTTTTTTCCCTTGGGTCGAAATAAACAAAATATACAAAAATCATGGGTTATAGCTCATGAAAACATGAATTTTTTACTCCGCAAATTATTTGCCAATGAGTCAAAATGACTAAAATTTGCCAAACATCATGGGTTGCAGATCATGAATTCATAAATTTTGGCTGCAACGAAGTATTTGCAAATGGGTCCGAACGATTGAAAATGGACAAAAATCATGAGTTATTGTCATGAAATCGTGAATTTTGGCCTCTGTGAAAGTATTTGACAATGTGTCGAGAGGACTAAAATAGCCAAAAATCATGGGTTATAGCTCATTAAAACATGAATTTTGGACTCTTTGCAATTTTTTCCTTGGGTCTAAATGAATGAAAATAGACAAAAGTTATGGGTTATAACTCATGAAAACATGAATTTTTAACTCCATAAAATTATTTGCCAATGGGTCGAAATGACTAAAATGGCAAAAATCATGGTTATAGCTCACGAAATCTAAACTTTTGGT
Source organism: Asparagus setaceus (assembly GCA_012295165.1). NCBI lineage: Eukaryota > Viridiplantae > Streptophyta > Magnoliopsida > Asparagales > Asparagaceae > Asparagus > Asparagus setaceus. The sequence goes on from CM022704.1 coordinate 70,346,052, forward strand.
GACCATGAAATTATTTGCCAATGGGTCGAAATGACTAAAATGGCCAAAAATTATGGGTTATAGCTCATATACATGAATTTTTGACTCGTGAAATTATATGCCAATCGGTTGAAAACACTAAAATGGCTAATAATTGCGGGTTATGCTCATGAAATCGTGAATTTTGGCCTCCGTAAATTTATTTGACAATTTAAAATTTTTTCTGTTGGCTCGAAATGAACAAAAATGGATAAAAATCATGGGTTATAACTCATGAAAACATGAATTTTAGACTCCACAAAATTATTTGCCAATAAGTCAAAATAACTAGAAATAGCTAAAATTCATGGGTTAGCTCACAAAATCAAGAATTTTGGCCACTGTGAAATTTTTTATCAAATTGGTTAAAATGATAAAAATGGCCAAAAATTATGGCTTATAGCACACAAAATCGTAAATTTTTAACACTGTGAAATTATTTATCCAATATTGGTCGAAACAACTAGAAATGGCAAAAAAAACATGTGTCACTCATGAAATTATAAATTTTAGACTCTGAGAAAAAATTTTATGGGGTCGAAATGAACAAAAGTGAACAAAAATCGTAGGTTATAGCTAATGAAAAACAAGAATTTTTACTTTGCAAAATTATTTGCCAATGGGTCAAAATGACTAAAATGGCCAAAAATCATAGATTATAGCTCATGAAATCTAGAATTTTGGCCAAGAGAAATTATTTATCCAATTGATCAAAATAATAAAAATGGCCAAAAATCATAGATTATAGCTCATAAAATCGTGAATTTTGGACTCTGTGAAATTTTTTCCTTGGGTCAAAATGAATGAAAATGGACAAAATCATGGGTTATAGCTCATAAAATCGTGAATTTTGGACTCTGTGAAATTTTTTCCTTGGGTCGAAATAAACAAAATATACAAAAATCATGGGTTATAGCTCATGAAAACATGAATTTTTTACTCCGCAAATTATTTGCCAATGAGTCAAAATGACTAAAATTTGCCAAACATCATGGGTTGCAGATCATGAATTCATAAATTTTGGCTGCAACGAAGTATTTGCCAATGGGTCCGAACGATTGAAAATGGACAAAAATCATGAGTTATTGTCATGAAATCGTGAATTTTGGCCTCTGTGAAAGTATTTGACAATGTGTCGAGAGGACTAAAAATAGCCAAAAATAGTGGGTTATAGATTACGAAATCATGAATTTTGGACTCTTTGCAATTTTTTTCCTTGGGTCTAAATGAATGAAAATAGACAAAAGTTATGGGTTATAACTCATGAAAACGTGAATCTTAAACTCCATGAAATTATTTGCCAACAGGTCGAAATGACTAAAAATGGCAAAAAATCATGGTTATAGCTCACGAAATCTAAACTTTTGGTGACCGCGAAATTATTTGTCCAATTGGACAAAATGATAAAAAATGGCCAACGAATGTGGGTTATAGCTCATATACATGAATTTTGGACTTCGTGAAATTATATGCCAATCGGTTGAAAACACTAAAAATGGCTAATAATTGCGGGTTATGCTCATGAAATCGTGAATTTTGGCCTCCGTAAATTTATTTGACAATTTAAAATTTTTTCTGTTGGCTCGAAATGAACGAAAATGGATAAAAATCATGGGTTATAACTCATGAAAACATGAATTTTAGACTCCGCAAAATCATTTGCCAATAAGTCAAAATAACTAGAAATAGCTAAAATTCATGGGTTATAGCTCACAAAATCAAGAATTTTGGCCAAGAGAAATTATTTATCCAATTGGTCAAAATGACTAAAAATGGCCAAAATTATGGCTTATAGCACACAAAATCGTAAATTTTAACACTGTGAAATTATTTATCCAATATTGGTCGAAACAACTAGAAATGGCAAAAAAAAACATGTGTCAGCTCATGAAATTATAAATTTTGGACTCTGTGGAAAAAATTTCGTGGGGTCGAAATGAACAAAAGTGAACAAAAATCGTAGGTTATAGCTAATGAAAAACAAGAATTTTTACTTTGCAAAATTATTTGCCAATGGGTCAAAACGATTAAAATAACCAATAATCATGGATCGTAGTTCACGAAATCTAGAATTTTGGCCAAGAGAAATTATTTATCCTATTGGTAAAAAAATAAAAATGATTAAAAATCGTAGGTTATAGCTTCATAAATTGTGAGCTATCAAATGTGTGAAAAAAAATTTCCTAGGGTCGAAATGAACAAAAATGTATAAAAATCATGGGATATAGCTCATAAAAACATGAATTTTTGACTCAGCAAAATTATTTGCCAATGAGTCGAAATGACAAAAAATGGCTAAAAATCATGGGTTATAGCTCATGAATTCATGAATTTTAGCCTCCATTAAAAATTTGCAAATGGGTCCAAACGACTAAAAATGGCTAAAAATCATGGGTTATAGCTCATGAAATCATGAATTTTAACCACTGTGAAATCATTTGCCAATATATCAAAATGACTAAAAAGCCAAAAATCGTGGGTTATAGCTCATAAAATCGTGAATTTTGGTCTTTTTGAAATTTTTCCCTTGGGTCGAATGGCTAAAAATAGATAAAAATTATGGGTTATAGCTCAGAGAAACATGAATCTTAAACTTTGTGAAATTAGAAATAACTAAAAATGGCAAAAAATCATGGTTAAAGCTCATGAAATCTAGAATTTTGGTGACCATGAAATTATTTATTTAATTGGATGAAACGATGAAAAATGACCAAAAATCATGATAGCTCGTGATTACATGAATGTTGGAATTCATGAAATTATTTTTAGTTGGTCAAAGATACTAAAAATGGCCAAAAATCATGGGTTATAGCTCACGAAATTGTGTATTTTGGCCTCTAATAAATTATTTGACTCAGTAAAATTATTTGTAAATTGGTCAAAATGACTAAAAATGGCAAAAGAGTGGTTAAAGCTCACGTAATCTAGAATTTTGGCGACCGTGAAATTATTTATCCAATATTGGTGAAACAACTAGAAATGGCAAAAACATGTGTCACTCATGAAATTATAAATTTTAGACTCTGTGAAAAAAATTTTATGGGGTCGAAATGAACAAAAGTGAACAAAAATCGTAGGTTATAGCTAATGAAAAACAAGAATTTTTACTTTGCAAAATTATTTGCCAATGGGTCAAAACGATTAAAATAACCAATAATCATGGATAGAAGTTCACGAAATCTAGAATTTTGGCCAAGAGAAATTATTTATCCTATTGGTAAAAAAATAAAAATGATTAAAAATCGTAGGTTATAGCTTCATAAATTGTGAGCTATCGACTGTGTGAAAAAAAATTTCCTTGGGTCGAAATGAACAAAAATGTATAAAAATCATGGGATATAGCTCATAAAAACATGAATTTTTGACTCAGCAAAATTATTTGCCAATGAGTCGAAATGACAAAAACTGCTAAAAATTGTGGGTTATAGACATGAATTCATGAATTTTAGCCTCCATTAAAAAATTTGCAAATGGGTCCAAACGACTAAAAATGGCTAAAAATCATGGGTTATAGCTCATGAAATCATGAATTTTAACCATTTGTGAAATCATTTGCCAATATATCAAAATGACTAAAAATAGCCAAAAATCATGGGTTATAGCTCATAAAATCGTGAATTTTGGTCTTTTGAAATTTTCCTTAGGTCGAATGGCTAAAAATAGATAAAATTATGGGTTATAGCTCAGAGAAACATGAATCTTAAACTTTGTGAAATTAGAAATAACTAAAAATGGCAAAAAATCATGGTTAAAGCTCATGAAATCTAGAATTTTGGTGACCATGAAATTATTTATTTAATTGGATGAAACGATGAAAAATGACCAAAAATCATGATAGCTCGTGATTACATGAATGTTGGAATTCATGAAATTATTTTCAGTTGGTCAAAGATACTAAAAATGGCCAAAATCATGGGTTATAGCCCACGAAATTGTGTATTTTGGCCTCTAATAAATTATTTGACTCCGTAAAATTATTTGTAAATTGGTCAAAGTGACTAAAAATGGCAAAAAGAGTGGTTAAAGCTCACGTAATCTAGAATTTTGGCGACCGTGAAATTATTTATCTAGTTGGATGAAACAACAAAAAATGACCAAAAATCATGATAGCTCGTGATTACATGAATGTTGGAATTCATGAAATTATTTTCAGTAGGTCGAAGACACTAAAAATGGCCAAAATCATGAGTTATAGCTCATAAAATTGTGAATTTTTGCCTCTACAAAATTATTTGACTCAGCAAAATTATTTAGAAATCGGTCAAAATGATTAAAATAGCCAAAAATCATGGGTGCTCATGAAATCTAGAATTTCTGCCACCACAAAATTTCTTATACAATTTGTCAAAATGACTAAAAATGGCCAAAAATTATGGGTTATAGCTCACAAAATTATAAATTTTTCACAATGTGAAATTATTTATCCAATTGGTCAAAACGACTAGAAATGGCCAAAAATCATGTGTTATAGCTCCTGAAATTGTGTATTTTGAACTCTACAAAAAAAATTCCTTGGTTGGAATGAACAAAAATGGATAAAAATCATCGGTTATAACTCGTGAGAAAATAATTTTTAACTCCGCGAAATTATTTGCCAATGGGTTAAAATGACTAAAAATGGCCAAAAATTATGGGTCATAGTGCACGAAATCTAGAATTTTGGCCACCAAGAAATTATTTATCCAATTGGTCGAAATGAACAAAAATGGCTAAAACCATGATTTGTCGCTTATAAAATCGTGAATTTTGGAAACCCTGAATTTTTTTGCCAATGGGTCAAAATGACTAACAATAGTAAAAACTCATGGGTTATATCTCATAAAATCTTGAATTTTTGATTCGTGAATTTTTTGGCTAATGAAATCGTGAATTTTGGACTCCGAAAAAATTTCACTTGGGTCAAAATGAACAAAAATTGATAAATATCATGGGCTATACCTCATGAAAACATGATGTTTTAACTTCGCAAAATTATTAATCAATTGGTCAAAATGACTAAAATGGCCTAAAATCGTAAGTTATATCTCATGAAATTGTGAATTTTTAACTCTACAAAATCTTTTCCTTTGGGTCAAAATGAATGAAATGGACAAAAATCCTGGGCTATAGCTCATGAAAAAATAAGTTTTATCCTCTAGGAAATTCTTTGCTAATGTGTCAAAATGATTAAAAATGGCCAAAAATCATGGTTATAGCTCACGCAATCTATAATTTTGGCGACTACTAAATTATTTGCTAATGGGTCTAAATGACTAAAAATGGCCAAAAATTAGAGGTTATAGCGAGTGAAATCGTGAATTTGGCCTCTCAAAAATCTAGAATTTTGGTTACCACGAATTTATTTATCCAATTGTCAAACTGACTAAAAATGGCCAAAATCCTAGGTTATATAGCTCACGAAATTGTAAATTTTTCCACTGCAAAATTATTTATCTAATTAGTTAAAATGACTAAAAGTGGCCAAATATTATGTGTTATAGCTCATGAAATCATGAATTTTGGACTTTTTCCGTAGGCTGAATGGACAAAAATCGTAGGTTATAGCTCATGAGAACATAAATTTTTGACTCCACAAAATTATTTGCCACTGGGTCAAAATGACTAAAAATGGCCAAAAATCATAGCTCATGAAATCTAGAATTTTGATCAAAGAGAAATTATTTACCTAATTTGTCTAACGATAAAAATTGCTAAAAATCGTGGGTTATAGCTCACGAAAACATGAGTTTTGGACTCCTTAAAATTATTTTCCAATGGGTTGAAAAGACTAAAAATGACCAAAATCATGAGTTATAGCTCATGAAATATTGAATATTAATATCTACAAAATTATTACCAAAATACTAAAATTTCTTATCCAATTGATTGAAATAACTAAAAATGACCAAAAATTATGGGTTATAGCCCACAAAATATTAAATTGTTGACACTATGAAATTATTTATCCAATTGCTCAAAACGGGTAGAAATGGCCAAAAATCATGTGTTATATCTCATGAAAATGTGTATTTTGGACTCTGCAAAAATTTTCCCTTGGGTTGAAATGAACGAAAATGGACAAAAATTATCGGTTGTAGCTCATGAGAACACAAATTTTTTACTCTGCGAAATTATTTACTAATGGGTCAAAACTACTAAAAATGGCCAAAAATCATGGTTCATAGGTCACAAAATTTAGAATTTTGGCCACCATAAAATTATTTATCCAATTGGTCGAAACGAACAAAAATGACCAAAAATCATGGTTTATAACTCATGAAATTGTGAATTTTAGAAACCGTAAATTTTTTAGCCAATGGGTCAAAACTCTCCTAAAAATAGCAAAAAATCATAGATTACTGATAATGAAATCATGAATTTTGGACTCCGCAAAATTCTCTTAGGTTGAAGTGAATAAAAATTGATAAAAATTATGGATTACAGCTTATAAAAACATGAAATTTGAACTCCACAAAAATATTATTCAATTGGTCAAAATAACTAAAAATGGCCTAAAATTGTAGGTTATAGCTCGTGAAATTGTGAATTTTTGACACTGCGAAATTTTTTCCGTTAGGTCACAATGGATGAAAATGTATAAAAATTATGGGTTATAGCTCATGAAAACATGATTTTGACCTTTGCAAAATTATTTTTCGATACGTCGAAACCACTAAAAATGGACAAAAATGATGGTTATAGAAATCTAAAATTTAGACGACCACGAAGTTATTAATCCAATTGGCCCAAACAACAACAATTGGCCAAAAATCGTGGGTTATAGCTCATGAAGACATCAGTTTTGGTCACCACAAAATTATTTATCCAATTGGTTGAAATAACAAAAAATGACCGAAAATTGTGGGTGCTCATTAATACATGAATTTTGGACTCTGTGAAATTATTTGTCAATGTGTCAAAATAACTAAAAAAGGTCAAAATTATGGGTGATAGCTCATGAAATTTGGAATTTAGCAATAGGCAAAAAAATTTTCCTTAGGTCAAAATAAACGAAAAAGGACAAAAATCATGGACATGAACTTTGGAATCTACAAAATTATTTGCTAATAGGTCGAAATGACTAAAAATGGCTAAAAATCATGGTTATAGCTCACAAATTCTAGAATTTTGGTGACCGCAAAATTATTTATCTAATTGGTTGAAATGATGAAAAATGGCCAAAATTCGTGGGTTGTAACTCCTGAAAACATGAATTTTGGGCACCGTGAAATTATTTGTCAATAGGTCAAAAAGAATAAAAATGGCTAAAAATCCTAGGTTATAGCTCATGAAATCATGAATTTTACCACCGCAAAATTATTTGCCAAAGAGTCGAAATGATTAAAAATGGCCAAAATTGTAGGTTTGTGAATTTTGGACTCTATGATATTTTTTACCCTTAGATCAAAATGAACATAAATGTACAAAAATCATGGGTTATAGCTCATGAAAACATATATTTTTTACTCCACAAAATTATTCATCAGTGAGTCAAAATAATTAAAAATTGATAAAAATCGTGGGTTATAGATCATAAATTCGTGAATTTTAGCCTCCAAAAAATTATTTGCCAATGGGTCCAAATGACTGAAAATGGCCAAAACTCAAGGGTTATAGCTCATAAAATTGTGAATTTTGGCCTCTGTAAAAAATTTGCTAATGTGTCAAAACAACTAAAAAAGGCCAAAAACCGTGGGTTATAGCTCATGAAATCGTGAATTTTGGAGTCTGCGAAATTATTTCCCTTAGGTCGAAATGAATGAAAATGAACAAAAATTATGAGTTATAGCTCATGAAAACATGAATCTTGAACTCTGTGAAATTATTTGCCAAGGGGAGGAATGACTAATAATAGCAAAAAAAATCATCGTTAAAGCTCACGAAATCTAGAATTTTGGTGATCGTGAAATTATTTATCTAATTGGATGAAACGATGAAAAATAGCCAAAAATCATGGGTTATAGCTCATGAATACATGAATTTTGAAATTCGTGAAATTATTTGCCAACAGCGAAGAGACTAAAAATGGCCAAAATTTATAGGTTATAGCTCAAAAAAATTATGAATCTTGACCTCCGCAAAATTATTTGACCCCGCAAAATTATCTACGAAATCTAGAATTTTGGTGATCGTGAAATTATTTATCTAATTGGATAAAACGATGAAAAATAGCTAAAAATCATGGGTTATAGCTCAAGAATACATGAATTTTGAAATTCGTGAAATTATTTGCCAACAGGCGAAGAGACTAAAAATGGCCAAAATTTTTGGGTTATAGCTCAAAAAAATTGTGAATCTTGGCCTCCACAAAATTATTTGACCCCGCAAAATTATCTACGAAATCTAGAATTTTGGTGATCGTGAAATTATTTATCTAATTGGATGAAACGATGAAAAATAGCCTAAAATCATGGGTTATAGCTCATGAATACATGAATTTTGAAATTCGTGAAATTATTTGCCAACAGGCGAAGAGATAAAAAATGGCCAAAATTTTTGGGTTATAGCTCAAAAAAATTGTGAATCTTGGCCTCCGCAAAATTATCTACAAATAGGGAATAAAAATAGCAAAAAATTGTGGGTTATAGCTCATGAAATCAAAAATTTTGGCAGAAATGAACGAAAATGGAGCTAAATTATTTATCCAATTCATCGAAACAACTAAAAATGGAAAAACATCATGTGTTATAATAGCTCATGAAATTGTGAATTTTAAACTTTGTGAGATTTCTTCCCTTGGGCAGAAATGAACGAAAATGGATAAAAATCGTATTTGTTATGGGTCATGATAACATGAATTTTTGACTCCGCAAAATTATTTGACAATGAGTCAAAATGACTAAAATTAGCCAAATATTATGGGTTATAGCTCATGAAATATAGAATTTTGGCCACTGAGAAGTTATTTATCCGATTGGTCAACACTAACAAAAATAGCCTAAAATCATTATTTATAGCTCATAAAATTGTCAACTTTGAAAACCGTAAATTTTTTTGCTAAAGGGTTGAAACTACTAAAAATGGCAAAAACTCAAGGATTATAGCTAATGAAATCATGAATTTTGGACTCCGCAAAATTTTTTCCCTTGGGTCAAGATGAATGAAAATTGAAAAAAATTAAGGCTTATACCTCATTAAAATATGAATTTTAAACTCTACAAAATTATTATTCAATTTGTCAAAATGATTAAAAATAGACTAAAATCGTAGTTTATAGCTTATAAACTTTTGACTCTGCGAAAGTTTTTCCCTTGGGTCGGAATGAATGAAAATGGAAAAAAATCATGGGTTATAGCTCATGAAAACATGAATTTTGAAATTGTGAAATTATTTGCCAATGGGTCAAAATGACTAAAATGGCCAAAAATCATGGGTTATAGCTCATAAAATCATGAATTTGGTTTCTCAAAAATCTAGAAGTTTGGCCACCGCGAAATTATTTATGCAATTGGTCAAAGCGACTGAAAATAACCAAAAATCATGGGTTATACTCATGAAATCATTAATTTTTAGCCATAAAATTATTTATCAATTGGTTGAATTTTTTAGCAAAAGCGTGTGTTATAGCTCATGAAATAGTGAATTTTGGACTCTATGAATTTTTTCCTTGGGTCAAAATGGACAAAACAAATAAAATTGTAGGTTATAGCTCATGAAAAAATATTTTTGACTTAGCAAAATTATTTGTCAACAGTCCAAACGACAAAAATTATAGCTTATAGCTCATGAAATCTGAATTTGGCCTCTCAAAAATCTAGCCACAGCTAAATTATTTATCCAATTGGTCAAAATGACTAAAATAGCCAAAATCATGGGTTATAGCTCATGAAAACATGAATTTTGACTCTGCGAAAGTTTTTCCCTTGGGTCGGAATGAATGAAAATGGAAAAAAATCATGGGTTATAGCTCTTACAAAATGAAGCCACTACGAAATTACTTGCCACTATGTCGAAATGATTAAAAATGATCAAAAATCATGGTTATAGCTCATGAAATCTAGAATTTTGGCGATTGTGAAATTATTTGCCAACGGGTCCAAATGACTAAAAAGAGCCAAAAATCATGAGTTATATAGCTCATAAAATCATGAATTTGGTTTCTCAAAAAAATCTAGAAGTTTGGCCACCGCGAAATTATTTATGCAATTGGTCAAAGCGACTGAAAATAACCAAAAATCATGGGTTACAGCTCATGAAATCATTAATTTTTTCGCCATAAAATTATTTATCCAATTGGTTGAATTTTTTTTAGCAAAAACGTGTGTTATAGCTCATGAAATAGTGAATTTTGGACTCTATGAATTTTTTCCTTGGGTCAAAATGGACAAAACAAATAAAAATTGTAGGTTATAGCTCATGAAAAAATATTTTTGACTTCGCAAAATTATTTGTCAACAGGTCCAAACGACAAAAAAATTATAGCTTATAGCTCATGAAATCCTGAATTTGGCCTCTCAAAAATCTAGCCACAGCTAAATTATTTATCCAATTGGTCAAAATGACTAAAAAGATCAAAAATTATGGGTTATAGCTCAAAAAATATAGCATTTTAGCAATGGTGAAGTTATTTATCCAATTTTTGTAAATGACTAAAAATAGCCAAAAATCATGGTAATAGCTCACGAAACAGTGAATTTTAGACACCACAAGATTTTTATCTTATTGGTTGGAACAACTAAAATGGCTAAAATTTATGGGTTATAGCTTATGAAAGCATGAATTTTGGACTTTGTAAAATTTTTTCCTAAGGTCGAAATGAATGAAAGTGGACAAAAATCATGGGTTATAGCTAGGTGCAAAGCGGTCGGATATATCCGGACCAACATAACCGTATTCGTTTAAGCGGATATGGTAGGGAAAAATTGAAACCGTCGGATATGGTTTGGATACGGTTATGGTTTTGGTTTTCATCCGGATATGGTTTGGATCGGTTTCGGATCGGAATCGGATCTGATTCGGATCGAATCGGATCTGATTCGGATATCGGATACGGTTTCTGCACTTTTCGATCTGTTTACGCACTTTTGTTGTTTGATTTTCATCGGATATGGTTTGGATACGGTTTTAGTCGAAAATGCGGATACGGTTCGGATATCCGGATACGGTTTTTGCACTTTTTTGTTGTTTGGATTAGACTTGAGAATTACATGAGGACTAGTATTTATGTCTATGAGGTGACATTTTCTATATGGTTGAATAAACTTATCTTGATTATGTTTAATAGATGAATATTTTTTTAGTTATATTTAGTGTGCGAAATATTATAATCATATGTATTTTTTTGTCATATCCGATTCATATCCGTTTCCCAAATATCCGATTAATATCCGTATTGTATCCGTATCCGCTTATCTAATATCCGAACCGTATCCGTTTCCGTTTAGTGCGGATATGGTTATGTTTTTTTCTTACCGATGAATATCCGTATCCGTATCCGTATCCGTTTTTAGAAAGCGGATATGGATATGGTAAGTGTCATATCCGAACCGTATCCGAACCGAATGCACCCCTAGCTGATGAAAAAAATAAATTCTAGAGTCTACAAAATTATTTGCTAATGGTCGAAATGAGTAAAAATTGCCAAAAAAAACATAGGGTATATATCACGAAATCTAGGATTTCGGCGACCGAGAAATTATTTATCCAATTGGTCAAAAAAACTTAAAATGACCAAAAATCATGGGTTATAGCTTACGAAATCGTGAATTTTGGTGACCATTAAATTATTCACCACTGGAGCAGAACGGCTTAAAGAGGCAAAATATCATAGATTATAGCACATGAAATCATGAATTTTAAACTCCACAAAATTATTCGTCAATGGATCAAAATGACTAAGAATGGCCAAAAATTATAGTTTATAGCTCATGAAATCGTGAAATTTGGCAACTGTGAAATTATTTGTCAATGGATCAAAATAAATAAAAATGGTAAAAATTGTGAGTTATAGCTCATGAAATCGTGAACTTTGGCCACTGCGAAATTATTTATCAATGGATCAAAATAAATAAAAAAGGCAAAAAAATTGTGAGTTATAGCTCATGAAATCGTGAACTTTTGCCACTGTGAAATTATTTGCCATTGGGTGGAAATAACTAAAATTTGACAAAAATCATGGGTTATAGATCATGAAATTATGAATTTTGGCAACCACGAAATTATTTGCCAGTAGGTCGAGACAACTAAAAATGGCCAAAAATCACGAGTTATAGCTCATCAAATTGTGAAACTTTGCCACTGTGAAATTTATTCGCCAATGAGACAAAATAACTAAAATGATCAAGAATCATGGGTTATAGCTCACGAAATATAGACTTTTCGTATAAAATTATTTATCTAATTGGTCGAAATGACTTAAAATGGATAAAAATTATGGGTTATAGCTCACAAAATTATTATTTTTGCAATCACAAAATTTTTTGCTAATGCTTTGAAATGGCTAAAATGGCAAAACCTCGGGGTTTATAGCTAATGAAATTGTGAAACTTAGATTCGCAAACTTTTTACCTTGGGTTGAACTGAAGGAAAATTAACAAAACCATGGATTATAGCTTATGAAAATATGATTTTTTAACTCCGAAATTTATTTTTCAATGTCTCGAAACGACTAAAATTGGCCAAAAATCTTGTGCTATAGTTCACGAAATCGTGAATTTTAAACTCTGAAATTTTTCCCTTGGGTTGAAATAAATAAAATGAACAAAAACATAGGCTATAGTTCATGTTTTCATGAATTTTAACTCGTAAAATTATTTTTCAATATGTTGAAACAACTAAAATGGCCAAAAATCATGGTTATAGCTCATGAAATCGTGAATCTTTGCCTCTACAAAATTAATTGCCAATGTGTCAAAATAACTAAAATTGTAAAAAAACAAAACTCATGGGTTAACTCAAAGTCGTGAATTTTGGCCACCACAATTGTTTGCCAATAGGTCAAAATGACTTAAAATGACCTAAAATCATGGGTAGCTCATGAATTCATGAATTTTGGCCTCTGCAAAATTATTTACTAATGGGTCAAAATGACTAAAAATGGCCAAAATTAGGGGTGGTAAATGAACGAATCAAATCGAATATCACAATATTCGAATTTGCATTTGGTTCATTTATTTACACAACCATTTGCTAATTATTCATTATTATTTGATTAAGCATCCCCAAAATCTCGTTGTCATACCTGGAGAGAGCTTCCGCTAGTCAACGCGAAGTGAAACCTCAAAGCGATGTCCTCATCGCCAGCACCTTCTAATCAGCACCTCACCCGTCATGTCTGGAGAGAGCTTCTGCTCGTCGATGCGGAAGAATCGTGAAAGCTCGAAAGCGATGTCCTCGAATGCGAGATGAAGAGAAAGAGGCGTGAGTTGCTATTGAGTTGTTATTTGGAGCAGAAAGAAAACCCTAGCTTGTTGAGTTATAATTTGGCTGATATGTTGGGTCCAAACTACTAATTACATACATGATAGCCCAGCCTATTACCTTATTTACATTGATTTAAATGAGTAGAAAAAAGTTTATTTAAATGAGTTGAAAAAAAGTTTTGTAATGAATGAAATTTGTAACAAAAATATTATTTATATAAGATAAATTATAAAATTTAAATGAATAGTTAATAATCAACCGAATTGAATATACCTTTGATTAAATTCTATTCATTTATAAGCCAAATACTAAAAACTATTCATTTAGTATTAAATGAACTAACGGGTCGAATATGATCGAATATTTGGATGAATATTAGCCAAACTGTTTATTAATTATTTGGTTCACTCCCCCTAGCCAAAATTAATGGGTTATAGCTCATGAAATCGTAAATTCTGGCATAAAATTATTTGCCAATGTGCCCAAATGACTAAAACTGGCCAAATATCGTAGGTTATAGCTCATAAAATTGTGAATTTTAGACACTACAAAATTTTTCCCCTTGGGTCGAAATGAATGAAAATGGAGAAAAATTATGGTTATAGCTCATGAAAACTTAAATTTTGGACTCCGTAAAATTATGTCTATGGGTTGAAATGACTAAAAATAACTAAAAATCATGGTATAGCTCATAAAATCAATAATTTTGGCGACTGTGAAAGTATTCATCCAATTAGTCGAAAAGATGAAAAAGGACAAAAAATCGTGGGTTATAGCTCATGAAAATATAAAGTTTGGACTCCGCGAAATTATTTACCAAGGGGTCAAAAAGACTAAAAATGATCAAATATTGTGGGTTATAGCTTATGAAATTGTGATTTTTGGCCTCTGCAAAATTATTTGATAATGTGTCGAAATGACTAAAAACGGCCAAAATTGTACGTTGTAGCTCTTGAAATCGAGAATTTTGGACTCTGTGAAATTTTTTCCCTTAGAATGAAATGAAAAAAAATGTATAAAAATCATGGTTACAACTCATGAAAACAAAATTTTAGACTCTACGAAATTATTGGCCAATGAGTCAAAATGACTTGCTAAAAATCATGTGTCATAGCTTATGAATTCTTGAATTTTGGCCTCCACGAAATTATTTGTCAATGGGTCAAAATGATAAAAAATGACTAAAATTATGGGTTATAGCTCATGAAATCGTGAATCTTTGCCTCTACAAAATTAATTGCCAATGTGTCAAAATTACTAAAAAGACAAAAATCGTTAATTTTGGATTATGAAATCATGAATTTTAGGCAGTGAAATTTTTTCCTTGGGTCAAAATAAATAAAGATAGACAAAATTATGAACTATAGCTCATGAAAATATTAATTTTAGACTCCACAAAACTAATTTCCATTGAATTGAAATAACTAAAAATTACAGAAAATTGTGGGTTGTAGCTCACAAAATCCAGAATTTTGGTCACCGCGAAATTATTTATCCAATTGGTCGAAATGATTAAAAATAGCTAAAAATCATAAGCTATAGTCATGAAATCATGAATCCTTACCATCATGAAATTATTTATCCAATTGGTCAAAACGACTAAAAATGACCAAAAATCGTGGGTTATATAACTCATGAAATCGTGAATTTTAGACTCTACAAAATTTTTTCCCTCGGGCCAAAATTTAAAAAATGAAAAAAAAACATGCATCGTAGATCATGAAAACATGAATTTTTGACTTCATGAAATTATTTGCCAATGGGTCAAAATAACTAAAAATGATCAAGAATCATGGGTTATAGCTCACGAAATATAGACTTTCGGCCACCGCAAAATTATTTATCTAATTGGTCGAAATGACTTAAAATGGATAAAAATTATGGGTTATAGCTCACAAAATTATTATTTTTTGCAATCACAAAATTTTTTGCTAATGCTTTGAAATGGCTAAAAATGGCAAAACCTCAGGGGTTTATAGCTAATGAAATTGTGAAACTTAGATTCTGCAAACTTTTTTACCTTGGGTTGAACTGAAGGAAAATTAACAAAACCATGGATTATAGCTTATGAAAATATGATTTTTTTTAACTCCGCAAATTTATTTTTCAATGTCTCGAAACGACTAAAAATTGGCCAAAAATCTTGTGCTATAGTTCACGAAATCGTGAATTTTAAACTCTACGAAATGTTTTCCCTTGGGTCGAAATGAACAAAATGAACAAAATTATGGGTTATAGCTTATAAAAATATGAATTTTGGATTCTGCCAAAATATTTGCCAATGGGCCGAAACGACAAAAAAGTGCCAAAAGTCAAGGGTTAAAACTCACGAAATCCAGATTTTTGGCCACCGCAAAATTATTTATCCAATTGGTCGTAACGACTAAATATGATCAAAAATCATGGATTATAGCTCACGAAATCATAAACTTTGGCAACTATAAATTTTGTCACCTTAGGTCGACATGAATGAAAATTGACAAAAGTCGTGGTTATAACTCATGAAAACATGAATTCTAAACTCTATGAAATTCTTTGCCAATGGTTTAAAATGACTAAACATGGCCAAAATCATGGGTTTTAACTCACGAAGTCAAGAATTTGGCCACCATAAAATTATTTATCCAATTGGTGAAATGATTAAAAATAGCTAAAAATCATGAGCTATAGTCATGAAATCATGAATCCTTACCATCATGAAATTATTTATCAATTGGTCAAAGCGATTAAAAATGACCAAAAATCGTGGGTTATATAACTCATGAAATCGTGAATTTTAGACTCTACAAAATTTTTTCCCTCGGGCCAAAATTTAAAAAATGGAAAAAAACATGCATCGTAGATCATGAAAACATGAATTTTTGACTTCATGAAATTATTTACCAATGGGTCAAAATAACTAAAAATGATCAAGAATCATGGGTTATAGCTCACGAAATATAGACTTTCGGCCACCGCAAAATTATTTATCTAATTGGTCGAAATGACTTAAAATGGATAAAAATTATGGGTTATAGCTCACAAAATTATTATTTTTGCAATCACAAAATTTTTGCTAATGCTTTGAAATGGCTAAAATGGCAAAACCTCGGGGTTTATAGCTAATGAAATTGTGAAACTTAGATTCTGCGAACTTTTTTACCTTGGGTTGAACTGAAAGAAAATTAAAAAAACCATGGATTATAGCTTATGAAAATATGATTTTTTTAACTCCGCAAATTTATTTTTCAATGTGTCGAAACAACTAAAAATTGGCCAAAAATCTTGTGCTATAGTTCACGAAATCGTGAATTTTAAACTCTGCGAAATTTTTTCCCTTGGGTTGAAATAAATAAAAATGAACAAAAAACATAGGCTATAGTTCATGTTTTCATGAATTTTTAACTCTATAAAATTATTTTTCAATATGTTGAAACAACTAAAAATGGCCAAAAATCGTGGATTACAACTCATAAAATCATGAATTTTAAACTCTACGAAATGTTTTCCCTTGGGTCGAAATGAACAAAAATGAACAAAATTATGGGTTATAGCTTATAAAAATATGAATTTTGGATTCTGCCAAAATATTTGCCAATGGGCCAAAACGACAAAAAAGTGCCAAAAGTCAAGGGTTAAAACTCACGAAATCTAGATTTTTGGCCACCGCGAAATTATTTATCCAATTGGTCGTAACGACAAAATATGATCAAAAATCATGGATTATAGCTCACGAAATCATAAACTTTGGCAACTATAAATTTTGTCACCTTAGGTCGACATGAATGAAAATTGACAAAAGTCGTGGTTATAACTCATGAAAACATGAATTCTAAACTCTATGAAATTCTTTGCCAATGGTTTAAAATGACTAAACATGGCCAAAATCATGGGTTTTAACTCACGAAGTCAAGAATTTGGCCACCATAAAATTATGTATTCAATTGTTCGAAACGACTAAAAATGGCCAAAATTTGTAGGTTATATAGCTCATGAAATTGTGAACTTTTGACTTTGTGAAATTTTTCTCTTGGGTCGAAAGGAATGAAAATGATCAAAATCGTGAGTTATACTAATGAAAACATGAATTTTGGACTCCACAAAATTATTTGCCAAAGGGTAAAAATGGCAAAAAAAACATGGTTATAGCTCATGAAGAATTTTGACAACTGCGAAATAATTTATCTAATTTCTTGAAATGACAAAAAAATGTCACCCACAATTTTTGGCAATTTTTCATCATTTCGACCTTTTGGCAATTAATTTCACGGAGTCTAAAATTCACGATTTCATGAGCTCTATTCCACTA
This sequence comes from Asparagus setaceus, assembly GCA_012295165.1. NCBI lineage: Eukaryota > Viridiplantae > Streptophyta > Magnoliopsida > Asparagales > Asparagaceae > Asparagus > Asparagus setaceus. Next base: position 70,363,699 of record CM022704.1, read on the forward strand.
TTTTTTGCCATTTTTAGTCATTTCAACCCATTAGCAAATAATTTTATGGAGTCTAACATTCATAATTTCATGAGCTACATAACCCATGATTTTTTGTCATTTTTAGTCACTTCAATCCATTAGCAAATAATTTAATAGAGTCCGAAATTCAAAATTTGATGAGCTATAACCCATGTTTTTTCACTATTTTGTTATTTTGACCCATTGGCAAATAATTTCACAGAGTACAAAATTCATGATTTCTTGAGCTATTACCCATAATTTTTAGCCTTTTTTATTCGTTTTGACGCATTGGTAAATAATTTTGCGTAGTCTAAATTTTATGATTTTATGAGCTATTACCCATGTTTTTGGCCATTTTTATTTATTTCAACACATTAACAAATAATAATGCAGAGTCCAGATTTTATTATTTTTATGAGCTATAATCCAAGATTTTTGGATATTTTTATTCATTCCAACCCAATTGCGACTAATTTTGCGGAGGCCAAAATTCATGATTTTAATATTTTTTTGTCATTTTATTCCTCTTGATCCATTGGTAAATAATTCCACTGAGTCCCAAATTCATGATTTCCTGAGCTATAACCCATGATGTTTTGCTATTTTAAGTCATTTTGGCCTATTGGCAAAGAACTTCACGGAGTCCAAAATTCATGATTTTATGAGCAATAACCCATAACTTTCGGCCATTTTTATTTGGTTAGACCAATTGACAAATAATTTCACAAAGTTTAAATTTCATAATTTTATGAGCTATAACCCACGATTTTTGGCTATTTTTAATTGTTTGGACCCATTGTGAAATAATTTTCGCGGAGGCCAAAATTCATGATTTCCTGAGCTATAACCTACGATTTTTGGCTATTTTTATTCATTTCGACCCATTGCCAAATAATTTCACGAGTACAAAATTCATGATTTCATGAGCTATCCATAATTTTGGTCATTCTTATTCATTTCGACCAATTGGCAAATAATTTCACAGAGTACAAAATTCATGATTTCATGAGCTATAACCCATGATTTTTGGTCATTTTATTCATTTTGACCCATTGGCAAATAATTTCACAGAGTACAAAATTCATGATTTCATGAGCTACATAACCCATGATTTTTGTCATTTTTAGTCACTTCAATCCATTAGCAAATAATTTCACAGTACAAAATTCATGATTTCATGAGCTATAACCCATGTTTTTCACTATTTTGTTATTTTGACCCATTTGCAAATAATTTCACAGAGTACAAAATTCATGATTTCTTGAGCTATTACCCATAATTTTTAGCCTTTTTATTCGTTTTGACCCATTGGTAAATAATTTTGCATAGTCTAAAATTTATGATTTTATGAGCTATTACCCATGTTTTTGGCCATTTTATTTATTTCAACACATTAACAAATAATAGCGAGTCCAGATTTTATTATTTTTATGAGCTATAATCCAAGAGTTTTGGATATTTTTATTCATTCCAACCCAATTGCAACTAATTTTGCGGAAGCCAAAATTCATGATTTTAATGCTTTTTGGTCATTTTATTCCTCTTGATCCATTGGTAAATAATTCTCTTGAGTCCCAAATTCATGATTTTCGAGCTATAACCCATGATGTTTGCTATTTTAAGTCATTTTGGCCTATTGGCAAAGAACTTCACGGAGTCCAAAATTCATGATTTTATGAGCAATAACCCATAACTTTCGGTCATTTTTATTTGGTTAGACCAATTGACAAATAATTTCACAAAGTTTAAATTTCACAATTTTATGAGCTATAGCCCACGATTTTTGGCTATTTTTAATTGTTTGGACCCATTGTGAAATAATTTTCGCGGAGGCCAAAATTCATGATTTCCTGAGCTATAACCTACGATTTTTGGCTATTTTTTATTCATTTCGACCCATTGCCAAATAATTTCACGGAGTACAAAATTCATGATTTCATGAGCTATCCATAATTTTTGGTCATTCTTATTCATTTCGACCAATTGGCAAATAATTTCGCAGAGGCCACAATTCACGATTTCATGGGCTATTACCCATGATTTTTGGTCATTTTTATTCATTTTGACCCATTAGCAAATACTTCAGTGGAGGCCAAACTTCATAATTTAATGAGCTATAACCCACGATTTTTGGCCTTTTTACTCATTTCAACCTATTGGCAAAAAAACTTCTCAGGGCCCAAAATTCATGATTTCATGAACTATAACCCACGCTTTTTGACCATTTTTATTCGCTTAGATCCATTGATAAATAATTTTGCGAAGTCCAAAATTCATGATTTCATGAGCTATAACCTAATATTTTTGGCCATTCTTATTCATTTCGATCGTTAGCAAATAATTTTATGGAGGCTAAAATATACAATTTCAGGAGTTATTATCCATGATTCTTAGCCATTTTATTCATTTTAATCCATTGGAAAATAATTTCTGGGATGCCAAAATTCACGATTTCATGAGTCATTACCCATAATTTTTGGCCATTTTTAGTAGTTTGGATCCATTAGCAAATAATTTCTCTTAGTCTAATTTCAAAAGCTATAATCCATTATTTCTGTGCATTTTGTTCGTTTAGATCCAAGGGTAAATAGTTTCGCGGAGGTCAAAATTCATGATTTCATTAGCCATAACCAAATATTTTTGGTAATTTTAGTCGTTTCGACCAATTGGCAAACAAATTTCCAAAGTCTAAAATTCTTAATTTCATGACCTATTACCCATGATTTTCTACCATTTTTATTCGATTAGACTCATTGGCAAATAATTTTGTGGAGTGCAAAATTTATAATTTCATGAGTTATAACCCATAATTTTTTATCATTTTTCGTCATTTAAATCCAATGGCAAATAATTTTGCGGAGTCCAAAATTAAAAATTTCATGAGCTATATTCCATGATTTTTAGCCATTTTTAATCATTTCGACCCATTGGCAAAAAGCTTTGTGGAGTCTAAAATTCTTGATTTAGTGAGCTATAACCATAATTTTTGGCAATTTTTATTTGATTTGACCTTTAGAGCCCAAAATTCACGATTTCATGAGCTACAACCCACGATTTTTTACCATTTTTCATTGTTTTAGCCCAAATAATTTTGCGGAGTCCAACATTCATCATTGTTTGAGCTATATTCCACAATTTTTAGCTATTTTTAGTCATTTCAATTCGTTAGTAAAAAGTTTGCTAAGTTCAAAATTCTTAAATTTCATGAACTATAACCACAAGTTGTGGCCATCGTTATTCGATTAGACCCATTGACAAATAATTTTATAAAGTCTAAAATTCACGATTTCATGAGCTGTACACCCAAGGTTTTTTGATATTTTTAGTTATTCTGACCATAGGTAAATAAATTCGCGGAGGTCAAAATTCACGATTTCATGAGTTATAACCTATAATTTTTGGTCATTTTTAGTCGTATTGACCCATTGACAAATAATTTTGCATAGTCTAAAATTCACAATTTTATAAGCTACAACCCATGATTTTTGGCCATTTTTACTCATTTTGATCCATTGACAAATAATTTTGCAGAGTCCAAAACTCACAATTTCATGAGCTTTTACCATTTTTCATCATTTTGACCATTTGGCAAATAATTATATGGAGTCCAAAATTCATAATTTTATGGGCTATATTCCACTATTTTGGCCATTGTTAGATGTTTCGACTCACTAGAAAATAATTTTGCAGAGTCCAAAACTCACAATTTCATAAGCAATATAACTCATGATTTTCGTCCATTTTTAGTAGCTTTTATCCATTAGAAAATAATTTAACAGAGTCCAAAATTCATGATTTCATGAGCTATAACTCTTGTATTTTGGCCATTTTAGTCATTTTGACCCATTGGCAAATAATTACGCAGAGTCTAAAATTCACAATTTCATGAACTATAACCCATGATTTTTAGCTATTTTTAGTCATTTCAACCCATTAGCAAATAATTTCACGAAGGCCAAAATTCATGATTTTAACGATTTTTTCCATTTTATTCGTCTCGATCCATTGGCAAATAATTTTCTAGAGTCCAAAATTCACGATTTCATGAGCTATAACACATAATTTTTATCATTTTTAGTCATTTCAACCCATTAGCAAATAATTTCACGAAGGCCAAAATTCATGATTCATGAGTTATAACCCATGATTTTTGGCCATTTTTATTCAATTAGACCCATTGGCAAATATTTTCATGAATTTCAAAATTTACAATTTCATGAGCTATAAACTATGATTTTTGGGTATTTTTAGTCGTTTGGAACCATTAGCAAATAATTTCACGAAGGCCAAAATTCATGATTTTATGAGCTATAACCTACAATTTTTGGCCATATTTATTCATTTTGTCCTATTGGCAAATAATTTCGCTAAAGCTAAAATTCACAATTTCAATGATTTTTCGTCATTTTATTCGTCTCGACCCATTAGCAAATAATTTCGCAAAGTCCAAAATTCATGATTTCATGAGCTATAACCCACGATCTTTTGTCATTTTAGTCATTTTGACCCATTGGCAAATAATTTCACAGAGTACAAAATTCATGATTTTATGAGCTATAACCCATGATTTTTAGCCATTGTTGTTCGGCTAAGATCCATTGGCAAATAATTTTGCGAAGTTCAAAATTCACGATTTAATGAGCTATACACCCATGATTTTTAGCTATTTTTACTCGTTCTGACCCATTGGCAAATAATTTCGTGGAGTCCAAACATCATGATTTCTTGAGCAATTACCCATATTTTTTGATAATTTTTATTCATTTTGACCCATTGGCAAATAATTTTATGGAGTCTAAAATTCACGATTTCATGAGCAACCATGATTTTTGGTCATTTTATTCATTTCGACCTATTGGCAAATAATTTCGTGGAGTCCAAAATTTACTAATTCATGTGCTATAAATCATAATCTTTGTCCATTTCTGTTTGTTTTGACCCAAGGGAAAAAAAATTTCTTTGAGGCAAAAATTCAAGATTTCATTAGCTATAACCCACGATCTTTTGTCATTTTATTCATTTCTACCGTTGATAAATAATTTTGTGGAGTTGAAATTTATAATTTTATGAGCTATAACTCTTGTATTTTGGCCATTTTAGTCATTTTGACCCATTGGCAAAAGCTTTGTGGAGTCTAAAATTCTTGATTTCATGAGCTATAACCCACGATTTTTACCATTTTTCATTGTTTTAGCCCAAATAATTTTCTAGAGTCCAAAATTCATAATTTTATGGGCTATATTCCACTATTTTGGCCATTTTAGTCATTTCAATTAGTTAGTAAAAGTTTGCTAAGTTCAAAATTCTTAAATTTCATGAACTATAACCACAAGTTGTGGCCATTGTTATTCGATTAGACCCATTGACAAATAATTTTATAAAGTCTAAAATTCACGATTTCATGAGCTATACACCCATGATTTTTAGCCATTTTTAATCATTTCGACCCATTGGCAAATAATTTCGTGGAGTCCAAAATTCACGATTTCATGAGTTATAACCTATAATTTTTGGTCATTTTAGTCGTTTTGACCCATTGGCAAATAATTTTGCAAAGTTTAAAATTTACAATTTCATGAGCTACAACCCATGATTTTTGGCCATTTTACTCATTTTGATCCATTGACAAATAATTTTGCGAGTCCAAAACTCACAATTTCATGAGCTTTTACCATTTTTCATCATTTTGACCATTTGGCAAATAATTATATGGAGTCCAAAATTCATAATTTTATGGGCTATATTCCACTATTTTGGCCATTGTTAGATGTTTCGACTCACTAGAAAATAATTTTGCAAAGTTTAAAATTTACAATTTCATGAGCGATAAACCTATAACCCATGATTTTTGGCCATTTTAGTCGTTTTGACCCATTGGCAAATAATTTTATAAAGTCTAAAATTCACGATTTCATGAGCTATAACTCTTGTATTTTGGCCATTTTAGTCATTTTGACCCATTGGCAAATAATTACGCAGAGTCTAAAATTCACAATTTCATGAACTATAACCCGAAATTTTTTTGATAATTTTAGTTGTTCCGACCCATTAGCAAATAATTTCACGAAGGCCAAAATTCATGATTTTAATGATTTTTTGCCATTTTATTCGTCTCGATCCATTGGCAAATAATTTTCTAGAGTCTAAAATTCACGATTTCATGAGCTATAACACATAATTTTTTTATCATTTTTAGTCTTTTCGACCCATTAGCAAAAAAAACTTCACGGAGTCCAAAATTCATGATTCATGAGTTATAACCCATGATTTTTGGCCATTTTTATTCAATTAGACCCATTGGCAAATATTTTCATGAATTTCAAAATTTACAATTTCATGAGCTATAAACTATGATTTTTGGGTATTTTTAGTCGTTTGGAACCATTAGCAAATAATTTCGCAAAGGTAAAAATCACGATTTCGTAAGCTCTAACCTACAATTTTTGGCCATATTTATTCCTTTTGTCCTATTAGCAAATAATTTCGCAAAGTCCAAAATTCATGATTTCATGAGCTATAACCCACGATCTTTTGTCATTTTTAGCAGATTCGACACATTGGCAAAAAACTTCGCGGAGTCGAAAAATTATGATTTTATGAGCTATAACCCACGATTTTTAGCCATTGTTATTTGGCTAAGATCCATTGGCAAATAATTTTGCGAAGTTCAAAATTCACGATTTAATGAGCTATACACCCATGATTTTTAGCCATTTTTACTTGTTCTGACCCATTGGCAAATAATTTCGTGGAGTCCAAACATCATGATTTCTTGAGCAATTACCCATATTTTTTGGCAATTTTTATTCATTTTGACCCATTGGCAAATAATTTTAAGGAGTCCAGAATTCATGATTTCATGAGCAACCATGATTTTTGGTCATTTTTATTCATTTCGACCTATTGGCAAATAATTTCGTGGAGTCCAAAATTTACTAATTCATGTGCTATAAATCATAATCTTTGTCCATTTCTGTTTGTTTTGACCCAAGGGAAAAAAAATTTCTTTGAGGCAAAAATTCAAGATTTCATTAGCTATAACCCGATATTTTGTCATTTTATTCATTTCTACCCGTTGATAAATAATTTTGTGGAGTTCGAAATTTATAATTTTATGAGCTATAACTCTTTTTTTTTTCATTATTAGTTATTTCGAGTCATTGGCAATAAACTTTATGGAGTCTAAAATTCTTGATTTCATGAGCTATAACCCACGATTTTTTACCGCTTTTATTCAACTAGACCTATTGGCAAATAATTTTGCGGAGCCAAATTTTTACATTCTCATGAGCTATAACCCATGATTTTTTTTATTTTTAGTTGTTTCTACCCATTGGCAGATAATTTAGCATGGTCCGAAATTCATGATTTAATGATCTATTATCCATAATTTTGGCCATTTTTAGTCGTTTCGATCCATTAGCAAATAATTTTGTGGATGCCAAAATTCACGATTTCATGAGCTATTACCCAGATTTTTGACCATTTTTAGTCGTTTTGACCCATTGGCAAATAATTTTGCTGAGTCAAAAATTCACAATTTCATGAGCTATAACCAATGATTTTTGTCCATTTTGTTCATTTTGATCCAAGGGGAAAAAATTCATGGAGGAAAAAAATCACGATTTCATTAGCTCTAACCCACGATTTTTGGCTGTTTTTAGTCATTTCTATCCATTTAGAAATAATTTCGCGGAGCCCAAAATTCATGATTTTATGGGTTATTACCCACGATTTTTGCCATTTTAATACATTTCAACCCATTAGCAAATAATTTTACGGAGTCAAAATTCACGATTTATGATTTTTTATTATTTTTAGTCTTCCCGACCCATTGGCAAATAATTTTGTGGAGTCTAAAATTCACGATTTTGTGAGCTATGACCCATAATTTTTTATCATGTTTTATTGTTTCAATCCATTGGCAAATAATTTTCGGAGTAGAAATTCACAATTTCTTGAGCTATATTCCATGATTTTTAGTCATTTCGACCCATTGGCATTTAATTTCATGGATTCAAAAATTCATGATTTCATGAGCTATTACCCATAATTTTTTGCCATTTTTAGTTATTCCAACTCATTGACAGATAACTTCACAGAGTCCAAAATTCATGATTTTATAAGCTACAACCCATAATTTTTGGCATTTTATTCATTTCCACCCACTGGTGAATAATTTCATGATGTCCAAAATTAACGATGTCATGAGCTATAACCCATAATTTTTTATTACTTTTAGTTTGTTTCGGCCCATTGGCAAATAATTTTGCAAAGTTTAAAATTTACAATTTCATGAGATTTTGCCAATGATTTTGGCCATTTTTTGTCGTTTCAATCCATTAGCAAAAAATTTTGAAGAGTCCAAAATTCTTTCATGAGCTATAACCCACGATCTTTTACTATTTTTATTTAATTAGACCCATTGGCAAATAATTTCCCGGAGTCCAATATTCACAATTTCATGAGCGATAAACCTATAACCCATGATTTTTGTCTATTTTTAATCGTTTCTACCCATTAGCAAATAATTTAACGGAGTATGAAATTCACGATTTCATGTGCTATAAACCATGATTTTTTGGCCATTTTTAGTCATGTTGACCATTTGGCAAATAATTTCACTGAGTCTAAAATTCACGATTTCATGAGCTATTCATGATTTTGGCCCTTTTTTTGTTTCGATCCATTAGCAAATAATTTCGCGAAGTCCAATTCATGATTTTATAAATTTTTATTCCTTTCTGACCCATTAAAAAAATAATAACACAAATTGAAATTTACAATTTCATGAACTATAAAATGTTCCATTGTCATACAAGAGAGAAGAACAGAAACATTTACAAGTTTTCTTTATGAATTCACAAGTCATTCAATCAGTTGAACCGAGAGGTCGTCCACTCTGCATAATAGTTCTGAGCGTTGTGATAATCAAACAAGTTATATTATCACGATCCATTCTGAGCATAAGCAACGCTAGATTAGAAGAATTTGCATGAATTTTATTCTCTACCAGCTAGGGGAGCAGTTCCCTGTTTTACTACAGATAACGATAATACAGAAGAAGAAGAACAATAGGTAGGCATAAAATGAGTCCTTACTCCATTGCTCTAAGTTTGAAAACAAATATAAGTGTTTATTCATATCATTTCACTAAAAACTTTTCAAAAACAGTTTTAAGTTGTAACAAGAATCACAAATGTGATTCACTCGAGTCAAATGTTTTTCGGCTGAGTTGCCGAGCTCATCTCCTGAAACATATTCACCCCTGGCATTCAGACTGGATAATATTTCAAGCAGCAACTTTCTTCGAAGTCACTGAATTGACTATGGTTGCAAACTCTGGACCCTGCAACAAAAACAGAAAGAATACAGTACACGTCAAAGACAAATTAGCCTGGCTATTCTATACAAGTAAATGTAAAATAATTTAGCCATTTAGAATCCAATATGAATCCAGTAAATTCCCCGGTTGAAAGTATCCAATGATATCATTTTGTGCGGTTTCAACAACATTCTTGGAGATTAATTGTAATGAAATTTGAAGCAGTTTTATCTGACGGTACCTTCAGAGAAGCACCTCCAACAAGGAATCCATCTATATCTTCTTGCTTTGCAAGCTCAGCACAATTGCTTCCATTCACTGAACCTGTAAACAGATATCTCTGAATGTTAAAAACAATATAAACAACCTTGTTAAGAGATTCGACCACAAACTTCCATAGCTCAGTAATATAGCATATTCCAGGGACTTGTAATAAGCCTATGTGAACAACTGAGTCTGACGTGAGCAACGTTTCTTTCTTTGCAGAGTTCAAACCTGATAGAGAATTCCTCTGGTGTTCTTTACAAAAAGAATAAGCAAGCATGTACTGTAAGCTAGCAGTCGATTAAAAGACTGCAAACAAAAGAATTTGAAGAAGATGGCTCATTTGGAAAAGTAAGAACAATTAGGAAGAAACGAAAACGTAACTCCATTAAAGCATCTTCTCTTAATGTCAGAAGTTCCAACTTTATACCATGAATCACAATATATTGATTGGCCACTTTTAATCATAAAAGTATTGCCGTGAAACACAACTATATTCAAGTGGGTTGGATAGGTGCAATCCATGTAAATCTGGAGAGGCTTGATAAACCACCAACTTGGCTAACAAATGAATGCAAAGGGATCTCAGGAGTGGGTAGAGATCCTCCACATCCTTACTTGTAGAGAAACTCTACAATTCACCAACTAAATCTCCTCACTCGGGGGACCCCATGAATGACATAATTATCCAAATTATGTAAGAAAAACTTTTCAATTGTGGGACCCACTAAGATAAACCAATAACATTGGTCCATGTAACTAATTGTAGGCTTTCTCTACAATCAAGATCGTAGAGAATCCGGACCCCTCAGGAGTTGCACATATTGAACCAAGCATTTATTGCAAAGTTAGAAAGATGTGAGAAAATAAATAACTTATCCTATGATAGGATTAGAAACTAGTGGGACCCAGTTACCTCCATAAATAATACGTGTGGCAGAAGCAACTTCAGCTGAGATGTTGTTCTTGAGCCAGTCACGCACAGCAACATGCACTTCCTGAGCCTGCTGCGGCGTAGCTACTTTGCCCGTGCCAATTGCCCATACAGGCTCATAGGCAATAACAACATCGGTCCAACTTGTTATATTATCTGAACAAAGTGATAATTGAAAAGATAAAAAGAATCATATCAGATATCATTACTTTAGTTTTCTATCAGTTTAGTTTCTGATCAAAATTCTCTGCTGAAACATTACCTGCAAAAGCTTTCATCTGCTGGAAGCAGACATCAAATGTTTTTCCTGATTCTCTTTCTTCTAACTTCTCTCCTATACAGGCAATGACCTTAAGATTCTGACTCAGAGCATATGCAGCTTTCTTTCCGATGAACTGAACATGGATAAAACATTTACAGTGCCAAACTAAGTGAAACTCTACATAAGCCTTCTTTTCTTTAAGTAGAAGAACAAAACCTTGTTTATCATTAGAAAAAAATGAATAATATTTCTCAACCTAGTACCTGATCATCTTCGCCAATAACATGTCTGCGCTCAGAATGACCAAGAATAACCCACTTGCAGCCAATATCTATAAGTTGCTCCACACTGGATATGTCCCCAGAGAGAAACATTAGTAACTTGCAAAAAAATACACGGTTCACATCAGCCAAAAAGAAAATTCAAGTACAATTCTGTGTGAAAGAATATAAAAGTACCAAACGGAAACACAAACAATCTGCATAATGAAGAATTGAATACAAAACAGCCTTAAAAGTCGGAGAATTAGATAGTTTGGTTATAATTGTGGGATCTACTCTTCATGGTCAAATACATGACTTGTCAGTAACTCTTGTTTGAAGTATTCCTATGGATGCAATGATCCACAGCTCACCTAGCCAAAAAAAAAAATCAAATAAAGGTAATATATCATATAAAAAGATACCAAAGTACCATAGAACAAGAAATAAGTTGCACGATGAAGAATTTGAATGGGATACATGAAATCAGCCAGAAAGTGGGAGCACTGGGTTTTTCTTGGTTAGTATTCTTATGGTTTTATACATAATTTTCAGTAATAGATGTTTGAAATATTGTTATGAGGTTCACATTCCCCTAGCCTAACTTCCACTCTTTAGTTCCATTTACTTAAATATAAGTAATTATTCTATTATGTTTTATGTTAACAGAAACTAAGAGAGACCTTCAGAGTTAACTTCTACCCAGAAAAAACTACGTTATGAAACTCAAAGCAAGATAAACCTAAATTAACTGAAAGCATGTTCCAATATCATTAGTGCCTCAAGGAAATGTGACAACAAATTCAAATGTGTGAGTCCAGTCCCACTTGTACTCGTCCATTTATATAATTATAACTGCCATCAGAAAATATTCAAAGATAACCTGATCTCTCCTGTGAATGCTCCACCCTTTCCAACCCAAGAATTTTGAGCAGATATTTCAATACGATCAGTCAATGAATTCTTCACCTGATCAATATAAACAAAGGGAGGTGCAACAACAACATCTGCATATTCACCATAAACAAAAATTTAAGGACTATATTTACATATCAAGAAGCAACCACCAAAAAAAAGTAATATCTAAACCCTCGTGCACGAGAACATTTGCCATGAAGATACTAATGAGGAACACATAATGGTAATTGTCCAGTGCTATGAACTGGTAAGAGCATGGTAATATAATAAGCAGAATGCGCCACACTTTGTATTCCTGCTATTGGCTTAGCAATGACAAGCGGAGAGGTAGCTCTATATGTGACAACATTTTATGTTAAGTTTTGGGATAGTCGCACTGCTGTACATATCAAATCAGCTGATTTTTCTTCAAAATTTACTCACGTATTTCCTTGACAATTCCACAACAGAAATTTAATGTTATGTGAACACATATTGACGCTACAAAGCCTTTTCCACTTGGCACATTTATTTAGAAAATTTTATGGGATTAACAATCATGATTTTCCTCTATGTGTATACCTTACCTTCCATGATCCGCTTACTGGAGAATGCTAAAAACAAGAAACTATTTGCTTGTTTGACGAGTAAAATATGGGACAGCTTCCAGAAAACAAGATGCTGAATTTATTGTCTTATCATCAAGTTTAAAGAAAACATAAAAGAGAGCTGTAAGGATACAAATTTGAAGGTGTTTGAATCGAATGAATAAAACCAAACAACGGATTACTATCAGTTTAAAGTAGGCTGTGGATGTCTTACTAGTCAACTAGTCAGTTGTCCAGTCAATAAGTTACGCTCGCTGTTGAGTTTGTAGTTGCATTTGAACAACAAACTAGTCAACCAGTTCGTCATCCATCCCAGACCGACCTGATGATTACAGTTATGTTCTCACACTTTTGGCTACAGTTCTCGTAATCATTTGGATTGTTATGGCGCAAGAATTTTTAATAGATATTCTATATCCCTATGGCTATGGAAGGAGTATAAAGAGTCCCATAATCAAATAGTTCTTGAAAGGAGATATAAGTACACCATGGGATCCAGGGAAGAATGAAAAGAGAAAAGGATCAAGTAGAGATAACCTGACGTTAATATCTTAAGATCAAGGGAGAGAAGATCCAAGTCATCATAGGGTGATATTCACCAAAAATGATGCTCTTCATCAAGAGTTGAGGTATTAACAAATTAATTCTAAAAGTTGGTATTATGTCAATCACAAGGGGGAGAGAACATTGCAAGTGGAGATTATGAATCAAAATATGCAAAGGCCATGGAAAATTTTAACAAGAGGCAGGAAACAACATCAAAGGGAGCACTATTAATATTGAAATTTGGATATTGATGAATAAGGAAATAATTATTAACTTAATCCAAAGGTCAAAAATGATGATAATAGGTTTCTCAAAGGAAGCTACTATGAGGAAAGATATTTGTGCCTTGTTTCCCATTCCTTTATCTAATATGCACAGTCCAAGGGTTCTGTATATGTGCATGGACATGAGCACACATCTCAACAAGTACCTATCTATTTGCATGTCCAAACAAAAGGCAAATTCAGCAACAATCTTGATGCTACAGTAGACATAGTTAAGTATAGATGAAAGGTGAAGAATATTGTAGAAAGAAGAAATAAGAATCTTACCCACATCATTTTCCATCTTAGCACCATTCAAGTCAGAGACGAGTTTACTAATAGAATCTTTTGTGCCATTCTGATGAAAACAAATATAGCAAAGTCTGATAAGCAAAAATAAAAAGACAGGAAAGAAAAGGAGAGAAGGCCTACATCAGAGTAAAAATTCTTACGAGAAAGTATATAACAATATGCAGAAGGAAAAAAAAAAGGAGAAGAAAAATAAAACTTCAAAAGGTACTAATTTCAAGGTGAAGTGAATTATGGGAAGTATCATTTTAAAATGGGTGGAGAAAAATAAGAAACGCAAATTGCTCATATAGTAAAAGGTTAACAAGAATATTCATACAGCCAAATGGACAAGTGTGCTATAAGATTATCTTTACTAAACTACAAACCAGATGAATGGTATATGATAAAAGGAGAAGGAAAAAAAAAGACTACCATATATTACTTCAAAGAATACACTTAGTAGTTAGTACTCATACAGACATCTTCATTGCAGACCATAAGCTAATGATCTACACCATTCATCTTGATCCACACATCAGAAACCATCTGTAGTTAACAAAAATGTGGTTTGAAGATTTTGGAAAAATTTATCTAAGAGTTGCAAAATGAATAAAATAAAATAAAAAAGAGACACCATTAGACGGACCGTGGACGCCAAAAAAGCTTTCAAAATACTTTTTTTCACATAAATTTCCTGACGCTCATCTAATTGGAAGAGACATCATTTTGATTTTTTTTTTCATCATCAAAGGTTCCATATTTTTGTACTCATCGATCAGATCACCGCATCGCATACTGGCCGATATTGTGAATTCCTGGTGCCCACAATTATGTTGAAAGGGACATTGTCAAAATTGTCAACTATGTAAGAGAATCGCTATACATAAAATAAATGTAATGCGAGTTCAGTGATAACTCATACTTACACATTTCCAATTGCCTCCAACAAAAAACTGCAAGCACAGGAAACAGTAAGCATTAGAAAAACAAAATACACATAAATCAAAAGCAATTAGATAACAAGAAAAATTAAATATACTATCATTATTCATTATCATTCATATGTTTACATATAATCCTCAAAATTTCAATCACGTGTCAATTCTTGACAAATTGGGTCTAAAGTTTTCACCTTTCCCGATCCAGCCATGGCAACAACGCCTCTGGGACCTCTAATCGAGGAACAAAGGCGGATCTTTGACTGAACACTCTCAAAGAAGAGACCGTTCGATGAAGAGGAAGGAGAGATCGAGAACGAGCGGCGAAGCCCAGAGAACTGCTGCGATGCCAGAGAAGAAGCGGAGGCCATCGCCGTTGCTGCTGCTGCTGCCGCCGCCATTGCTCAGCTCGTTCTCGAACAATGAGAGAGAAAATAGAGGGGAGAGAGAAAAAAGAGGGCTTTTTTTTGGTTGTTGGATCACTTTTTTTGGGTTTTTTCTGGTACAGATGACTTGAGGATGGGATAACACGGGCCGGCTTTCTCGATCACACAAGGGGTAGGTGGTACAGTGAATCTGGATATACATGGATTGATGCTGTGCATGGCAGAATCAGAGGAGCAATCCTGACCTTCCATCTGGATTTCGATCGGTATGAATACAAATCGCAAACTACTTTTATATTACTAGAAGAAAAAAAAGAGCTCCTTGGTCAATTTTGATTGCAAATAGATTTAAAGAAAATGGCTTGATGCCTACGTTTCTTTGAGTTGTTTGAAACTTCTAGTCTACTTAGTAATTATTCTTTTTCTGAATCTAAATGAGCACTTACTTACGTCTGATTTGGATTTTTCTAAATTAAAATGACATGAAATATTATCTAAAATATGAAACCACCGGGCAAGCTAGTTAAATTGGGTTTTTTTAAATATTCAGCATGTTCATTTTTCTTTATCTCTCTTATCTCCTAATGAGTGTCGATGGGCATTCCTCAAAAACCATAGTTAAAAACTATTAAGAATGATACGATAATAAAATAAGGATTATGTATTTGATATATCAAATCCGGCCAACTCATGTGTGATGTCCTATTCCCAATTTATAACCTACCAAATTTTTGAATGAAGCAATTTTGGGATTGATCTAGAGTATTTCGATCAAATCCTTCCTACTTGCAACTATAGTCTCTTAAGTATGTTTTTTCTATTGAAGTAGATAGACAAAATCAATTCTTCTAAAGAAAACATCTAAATGGTGCTTCAAAACTAGTTTAGTATTTTCGCATTTATCTTTTACTATACTATGATGATCCCAACTACTCATTAAAACATTTTTAGCTGCCACAATGCCATTTATTTAGTTACTTTCAAAGTAACCCCCTATTAATTCAATTTCAAAGCATTTCGATTTGTTACATGATATATTCATCATTGTTGATTCAGACGGTTGGCAGAATCCAGTATAACTCCCACGCTCTCAGATTTAATTTTGAGTTGGGCTATAATAATAATAATAATAATAATAAAGTTCCATGATACGTTACACCGCCCCTAGGCCACCGCTGAATATAATTTATTCGGTGAGATAATTTTTGATTCCCGAACTTTTATTCCGACGTTTAATACACTCATCTCCCGCCTCCTCAAACCTTAACCTGCTCTCTTCACGCATTGGCCAAACAAGGATGACGCTCACCAAAACTTCCCAAACCTTTTCACGGTCAACGTTTAAACTAAACCGTTCCAAGAGAACAATTCTGTAATTACGCTCGATTACATTAACACCCAAAAAAAAAATCTCAATTTTTTTCTATTCTCCCTCTTTTCAATAATCATTTCATCAGTTCAATTTCAAAAATCCTTTCTTTCGCTCTCCCTGATACTATTTCTCTCTCAATGGAGAACGCCAAAGAGAACGCCGGCGTCGAGAAATCCGCCGCCGGCGAAAACCCTAACCCTAACCCTAGCGCTCCTGCCCCCGAATCTGCATCGGAGGCGGCCGACTCGAACCCTAGCTCGAATCCGCCGACGAGAACGCCGTTCACGAGCCTAGGTCAGGTCGACGCCGACCTCGCCCTCGCTCGCGCTCTCCAGGAGCAGGTAAACTTAGAGCTGTGATTGGATTCATTCGCAAATTTTGATAAATTGTTGGTTTTGATTGATTCGATCGCAGGAGAGGGCGTATATGATGCTGAGGATGGAGGGTTTTGATGGAGGGAGCTCTGAATCTGGCAGTTATGTGTACGAGAATGAATTGGAAGGCGAGGAGGAGGAGGATGGTGATGATGACGACGACGACGACGAGGATCATCTTGATCATCCCGAGGAGGATCATGGGAGCGTTGAGGGGAGTGATTATGGGGAGGATGCGTTCGATGCGAATGATGAAGAGGAGCTTAATCCTGCGGATTTTGAGAGTGATGAGGCCTTTGCCAGGGCTCTGCAGGATGCTGAGGAGAGAGAAGTTGCTGTTAGATTGATGGCAATTGCTGGATTAAATGATTGTGAGAAAGATTCGGAGTGTTTTGGTGCTTTGCGTCGCAAGCTATTTTTTGGGGGGATTTTGATTTGATTTTGTTTTATCTTGGCAGGGGGTGGTAGAGCATGGGGAGCATGTGAGGCATTCTCAGGTGAGAAGAAATTTTCATTGCTAATTGTTAGAAATCTTGTGCTGATTAAGTTATGAATTATCTGAGATCAATTTATTAATGTCCTGACATAATCTTAGGCTGATATAAGGACTTATTCGGCATTTTGTTTTCCTCCTGCCGCATCTTACATCAAATACTCACCTTTTGTTGATTCTGAGTGGAGCCATGCAGGTGCCTGTATGGGCTTCAAATGTAAAATTAAGTAAGATTGCAAGAGGAACATAATATTCAGTAGAATTATAGAGGGGTAGCTGCATATAGTGATTTGTTAGTGAGTTTTATTATGTTTTTTTAGTGACATTTGAAGTATGATGCTACTTGTATATGTGGCTCCAGGGACAGGTTTCTGAGGTACCTTTTTGCCTATTCATTGAGTCTTTTGCCTTGGAATGTTGTATACATGAGGACTGAGTATCAATGTAATTCTGTAGTCATTACTTAAAGCAGTGAAAGATTGAAGGAAGTATGACCCTAAAGAAAGGTTTTCATGTCTGGTTTGCATATTGATTTTAAATAACTGCTTATAAGTTATGAAGAAAAATTGTTTGATCATATTAGGGATGATCACGTGCCATGCCATTTGTTGGATATAAGTTTCAAACACTTGTAAGCATGAGCAGTAGGCATCTGATGGTGTCAAACAAGCACTGATGTTCCACTTAGGGGATGCCTTTCAAAATCAGTAATCTGGAAAAAGTAAATAAGAAAAGCAAAGTGTTCAACTCGTGTCTCGTGGGAAGATAACTAGAAAGAGAACTATATAGACAAAATATACTCATCCTACTATGTGTTAACATTTTGTAACATTAACCCAACTGAGTATTCATGGACACTAGAGATATTATAGTAGGCACTTTATCTTAGAAGTGCTGAAATAAATGCAGTATAGATTATATAATTGATCCTAATGGGGTATCTGCTTTCCCCATTTTTCCAAGATCAACCCCATTATTAAAATTAGCAATACAAGGTACTTGTCTGATGGAACAAGTCGTAATTGATCCTGCAAGATATCTGTATCGTTTTTTGGACAGCACAAACCATATCAAAGTGTTTTCTTGGAAAACATTACAAGACCAATCATGATTTGATCAGCAGACTTGTGAAACTAATCCCTTTGTATTCAACTGATCCGCCTCTTATATCTCTGAAATTCTAGGTACTTAAATAATAATATATCTTTCTGTTTTACACTTACAGTTATTGACTATCAAATCAGATGTTGAATGAATAGCATGGATGTATATTTTAAAAATGAGAAATATTGGCAAATGAGTTCAGAGGATGTGCAATAACTTTATTGAGGCTTGATGCCACAGGTATATAGTTGAGCCAAGAGGAGAAAACTATCTCAAAAGCGAGAGCATAGGATATGAATGATAGGATGAACAAAATTATGGAAGGATTCTGGGAAGAGGGTATTTAATCAGTATCCATGTTAAGGGCTAAGCAACATAAGTAGCATTTCTGTAATATGATCTGCTGTAGTGTAATGAATACCCAAAATACTCCACTCCAGCTAATATTTGCAAAATATAATCATTTTATGCATTCAGGTTGGTCTGAGCTAGTGAAGTTTCCTCTAGTAACAATTTGATATCATTCCTTTAGAAACAACGAGAGTCTTTAAATCTGACTCTAGTCAAATTAGAGCTACTTCTGTACATTTAAGTCATGTAAAAATTAATTGTTTTGGAGGAGGCAAGTTTATGTACATTTTGAGGATTATGGAGAAACAGGTTAAATAATGGAAATGACAGATTTCAGATGAAATTATTGATTGCTTGGAACATGTTGCTGACGTTTCAAACACGTAGACAAATTATGATCTGATTTTTTAACTTGTAAAATTATGTACAATTGATTATTATGCTGTGCAGGTGATAATAGCTGTTGTGGTGTCAATTTATGGGTTAGTATTTAGAGGTGACCTGAATAGGATAAGTAGAACTCAAAAGCACACGCCAATAAGATGCTCTTATTGATATGCATGAGGTGTAGCGCAAGGATCAGGACAAGTTGGAGAACCAATATCCTTGGCCTGCAAACTCCTCTAGGCTGGAATTTCCACACTTATCTTTCGTGTTCTTGAGTGTTACATATGCATGCAGAATTCTTTGAATGTTACATACGTGTACTTTTCCAGTGTTATTTTGTATTTCTGTAAGGCCTTTCAATAAGTTCTTATTTTATGACTTCAAAAATAGGAAGAAGTTGCGTATGAAGTTTTTAAACTTTTTAGGGCCATTAAGTTCACAACTGCCATTAATACAAGTTATCTTTTGGCTGCTATGTTCCTATTTTGATTAATTATCTTCTTATGTTTTGTCTATTTCAGGAACCATGGCAAGAGGTTGATCCAGATGAACTTTCATATGAGGTAAGCAATCGTTTAAATTTTTATTCGGTCTATGTAGTACAAGTGTTTTTTGTGTATTTTAATTATTTTTGTTATGTTGACTTTCATAGGAGCTGGTTGCATTAGGGGAGGTAGTTGGAACTGAGAGCAGAGGACTTTCTGCAGATACAATTGCTTCCTTACCTTCAGTTAATTACAAAGCACAAACTTCCCAAGATGGCAACACTGACCAGTAAGTTTCCGTAGTTCCCTATCTTTCTATTGTAACTTATGTTAACAATTGTGTGGTTGTGAACATGTGCAGATGTGTTATTTGCCGATTAGACTATGAAGATGGCGATTCTTTAGTCTCACTTTCATGCAAACATTTATACCACCCTGAGTGCATAAACCAATGGCTTCAAATAAATAAGGTATTTGAATTATCATAGACTGCTTTCACTGTGTATTTCATTATCATTTCTATTTGTTAGTAAATGGAGTTGCATATTTCCATGGGAGATGGACTTCGATCTCCCACATGTCTTGGTCTCTGTGCCTTCCTCTCCCTGCCAATAAATGAGTGAGGGCTGTGTATTAGATCACTAGATTACAAGGTCAAGTAGGGAATTGGTTGGTTTGCTTCGTCTTATTTTTGTTTATGTTTTGGTGTGTTTCATCCCAAGTCAGACAACATAAATCCTTTTAGCTAAACCACGAGATATTGAATAGATCCATTTGATAACCAATGTTTGCTCCATTTCCTACCAAGACTTGGAGACAACAGTTTGAAGTAAATTGTACGAATCTTAAACTTTGCTTCAGATGTACAAATGTTTTTTTGAGAAGATCAGATATACGAATGTTATATCTCGAAGTACTAGCATATCCTTTAATTTATGTATTGGGCCCTACTCCTTGGTTTTATTCCTCTCACCCAACTAGGAGATGACAGGATATATTTTGAAGTGCTCCTCAAATATTGGTTGAAGAACTACATTAAGTGAATTGATACCTGCCGTGATTCACCACGTGGTTAATCTATTGCAATATCCTTGTTTGCTTTCAGGTATGCCCTATTTGCAGTTGTGAAGTTTCGACCTCTTCAGGACAGTAGTCAGGATTATTGAACCGGCTTCTTGAGGCCATATCTTGCTGAAGAGGAATAAGATAGATGATGGTGGCAGAGCTCCTTGAAGTCGTGATAAAGTATGATGCATGTTTTGACAGTATCACCTGAAAATGATAGCAGCAAAGTGCCCTATTTATATGCATTAAATTTGATATAGACGTTATTTAATCACAAATCTCGCCGTCTGTTGGATACTTGTGTAACATTTTCGAGATCTTGTTAAAAGCTAGCTACTGGACTTAATTGCAAGGTCTATTTTATTAATTCATGCATGGGTCTCAGTTTGATCAGAATGGTTAAGCTGTACCATAATTGATGAGTATTCCTGTGGCGAAACCATTTTCATGCATTTTCTCCTTTTTGCCGTGAAATCTAAATTTAATCTCATTAGTATCTCCTTCTGGCTGAAATGCATGGCTAAAGAGATGATATATAATTCTTGGTTAGTTAAAGACTTATCGATAGTTTTATGAATACATTTTATTGTTATTTCCATAACTATATTTATAGCATTATATCCTTCGAATTTGAATTCATATATGTTCCCCGAGGATATACATATCAAATGTGACTCCATCTCTGGTAAATGTAATTAATAATAAAATAATATCATTGCTTTCTATCTGTTATGCCTAGGGGTGGTAAATAAATGAATCGAATCGAATACTAAGATGTTCATATTTGTATTTGTTTAATATTATCAATTCAAACTCGAATCTGAATATCCACGTCTAGATTTTTTGAATTCGACTCGAATACTTGATATTTGATAAATATTCATGAATATTTATCAATATTTATTAAATGTCAAAGTATATTCATTACGCTAAAGAATTTAATTTTTAAATAGTATTTAAATTCATAAATGAAAATTATGTCTTTATAGCTATGATGCATATATATTTAATTCGAAATTTTCATTAGAAAACTGATTTAAAAGGCTCTCAAAATTAGTATATAGAACTTAAGTAGAAAATATAAGTGGGTTGAAGATATAACATCATATGCATAATTATACAAATTATAAGCGATCAAATTTTAAACGAATATTTGATAAGCAAACGAATCAAATATATACCGGTTAAATTCTATTAGTTAATGGACTCGAATGCTAAATATTATTTGTTTACACGGTTAAATTCTATTAGTTAATGGACTCGAATACTAAATATTATTTGTTTAGTGTTAAATGAACTACCGAATCGAATATGACCGAATAGTTAATCGAACAATTAACAAACTATTTGTTAACTATTTGGTTCGTTTCCATCCCTAGTTTCGTTTCAATCCCTAGTTATGCCTACATCCGTAATGATGTCCATTTCAAATGTTTCAATACAAATGGTTGTCATCCTCCAAACTTTGTATGTACCTTTGGCATGGGCATGTCACTATATTGGGGTTGGCCTTGTAGTGTGGTCATATTCCAAAAATAATTGAATAAGTACAAACATGCATAACGAGCAATTCATGCCTAAAGAAAAACAGTGAAAAGAGAAATTGGGCATCTTTGACTAGAAACAAAGAAAGAAAGAAGGGGGAAAAAGGAGAAAATGCCATGCGCAGCACCATTTTGTGTTCATAGGACCAGCGAGCGTGCATATGGAAAGGTCTCACTCTTGTTTGTTGATACGGAAAGATCCATGAGCCATCTGCTTGCCATAGAATATTGTCCCCTCAAAATTATTTGTACTACGAATAAAGAATTACGATATCGTTTAGGTAAATAAACACCCAAGAACTTTCAGCGCTTTGCAGTAAACCCCCAAATAACTTTGAAACTCATACGAAACCCCAATTAACTTTTTAGAATTGCAGAAAACCTCCAATAAGTTTCCACATTTTGCAGAAAACCCTCATAAATTAGAACCAAAAATAAACATAAAAAGTCATTCTGAAAGTTGTTTGGGGTTTAGTGTAATTTACCCAAAAGGTAGTGGGGATTTCTGTAAAAGTTATTCGAGGTTTAGAGTGACTTTGAAAGTTAGTGGGGACTGCAAAATGTTAGAAAGTTCTTGGGGGTTTAGTGTAATTTACGCGATATAGATTATTTGAGAGAGAGAGAGAGAGAGAGAGGGAGAGAGAAGCAAGGACCAGTTATAAATGGAGGGAAAACTTATATGGGCAAAGCTCAAAAGACTAATGAGTAGGATGAAGACTTCATTTTTCTTCTACCTTTTCTTCCTCCACTTGTATTTCTATTTCAATTCTTCCTCTTGTTATCAAGAGAATGAACAAATCGTAGGATATGGATATGAACTAGGATCAGTCTCCTCGGATCCCTCTGGCAAATTGCTGAATGCAGAGCTCAAGCTCATAAGGAATTCATCGGTCTATGGACCCGATATCCAAAATCTCAATCTCTTTGCAAGGTAAGATTACTTGATATGCATGTTTTTTTTTTTTTTCCTCTTCATCCTGGATAGCTTAATTATCATATTATGATATGCTGTTTCTTAGACGAAAAATTTTATATTTGTTTTAAACATATATAGCTTAATTCTACTCAATTTCTAATAATAATTCTCAAAAGAAAGGGAAAATGATAAGTTTGCTTTGAAAATGTTGCTGCCGTCTTTGTCACAAGCTTTGGTATTATCTATTGCTGACTAGATGATAATAGACAGAATAGACAACCTATGCAATAATGCAAATCTACTTCATTATTTAATGGAATCTCCAAATAACTTTGAGAGTGTTTGTGTAGTCTGAATGTTATCTCATATTTAATTTTCCTTTTATATGTGTGTGTCTGTGTGTGTCCGTAATGGTTAGAGTCTAAATACTCGAAAAATGCCTGTATATCACAATCTAGTTCAAAATTTTAAATTAATTGCACTTAATACACTAGCAATACAAATCCAACTTTTTCGAAGAAATTAAATTCTATAGGCATATATAATTAATCCAGTTACTACCATATCAAAATAGTTGTATTGGTTACTTAATTAGTTGTATTGGTTACTTAATTACACCTCGGTGTTTAGCAGCAGACTTAAATTTCTATATGCTGCTTATGGCTCGAATCTTTAGTATTCTCTTATTTTCTCTTCTTTTTATACTTGCAGCTTTGAAACTGAGAATCGACTGCGAATAAAAATAACAGACGCAAATAATCAAAGATATGAAATCCCACAAGACATAATTCCCCGCCAAAATCCTAGCAAACCCACCTGGTCTCCTCTACAGAATAATGCCATCTCTAACTCAA
The DNA here is from genome assembly GCA_012295165.1 of Asparagus setaceus. NCBI lineage: Eukaryota > Viridiplantae > Streptophyta > Magnoliopsida > Asparagales > Asparagaceae > Asparagus > Asparagus setaceus. Next base: position 70,387,621 of record CM022704.1, read on the forward strand.
ACTTCATCCTCACACTTCACTCAATCTCCCCCTTTGGCTTCTCCATCGCTCGACGCTCCACTGGTGAACTTCTCTTCGACACAAACCCTAAAATATCCAAACCCGGTATCATATTCAAAGACCAATACTTAGAAATCACATCAAACTTACCATCAACTTCATTCCTTTATGGCCTCGGAGAACATACTAAGAAAAATTTTCGATTAGTACCCAACGACACATTAACACTATGGAATGCAGATACCAGAGCTTCAACTATCGATCAGAACTTATACGGGTCTCACCCATTTTATATTGATATAAGGTCTAACGGATCAACTCATGGTGTTATGTTGATGAATAGTAATGGTATGGATGTTGTCTATGGAGGGTCTTTTATTAGTTATAGGGTTATTGGAGGAGTTTTGGATTTCTATTTCTTCGCTGGACCGAGTCCAAAGGATGTAATCGAGCAATATACTGAGCTAATTGGAAGGCCAGCTCCAATGCCATATTGGTCATTCGGTGAGCACAACTTGTATTCATCAGGTTTCCACATAGACTGCTGTAGTATGTTGTTTTGAACTTACTACCCCTGTAGTTTTATTTTAAGTAGATAGACCTCTTGGGTGAATTTTTTTGGCTCTCATACCCTCGAATAGGTTCACTAATTTCATCCAGAGGCAATAATCTGTCAAATTTCATCCAGAGTAAAAGAGTATTAAATAAATAAAAATAACCATGCGTATATCTGCCAGAATGAAGCAATAGGGGTAGTAAGTGCAAAACAATACTACAGGGGGTCCATATACAATTAACCCTCGACTAAAACTAGGAAAGTATTTGGACTACTAAGTGTATTTTTTGCAGGGTATCATCAGTGTCGATGGGGGTACAAGAATGTTGAAGATTTAGAAGGAGTTGTTGAAGGATATGCAAAAGCTGGAATTCCTCTAGAAGTTATGTGGACTGATATTGATTACATGGATGCATTCAAGGATTTTACACTTGATCCCATCAATTTCCCTGTTGACAAGATGAAGGCCCTCGTTGATCGACTCCATAAAAATGGGCAGAAATATGTCATTATAATAGACCCAGGTGAACAAACTAATTCTGTTAAACTCAACATATTGTAGCTGTGACATGTGATAAATGTCAAAAGTTAATATATGATGTATTCTCCATCTATCAAACTGCATAATATGCTATAGAATTGATGGTCTGCCCTGTTCAAACTGATCTACATTATATCAGAGATCTACAAACAAAAATCATGTATTCTTTAATCAAATTTTATAATTATAATACACCCAGATAATTAGATAAACAATTTCAGGATGTCAAATTTATGTTTGAGATATGATATATGTGATACATGCACAATGCATCATATTTACATTCTATGCTAGCAACTAATAAATTGGTCACTTACAGGTATCAATGTTAACAAAAGCTATGCAACATTCACAAGAGGAATGAAAGCAGACATCTTTCTAAAGAGAAACAACAGCAATTACCTTGGAGAAGTTTGGCCAGGTCCAGTCTACTTCCCAGACTTCTTCAATCCTGATACTGTAAACTTCTGGGACCAAGAAATTGAAATCTTTCACAAAACTCTCCCCATCGACGGCCTTTGGATCGACATGAATGAGATCTCCAGCTTCATCACTCCCTCACCTCTCAACTCCCTCGACGATCCTCCATACAAAATCAACAACGCTGGAGTTCAACGGCCTATTAACAATCGTACAGTCCCTGCATCAAGCATTCACTATGGGAACTTGACTGAGTACAATGTACATAACCTGTATGGGCTTTTGGAATCGAGAGCAACTCATGATGCTTTGATTAAACTTAAGGGCAAGCGCCCGTTTGTGCTTACTAGGTCCACGTTTGTTGGTTCGGGTAAGTATGTTGCACATTGGACTGGTGATAATGCAGCAACATGGGATGATTTGGGGTACTCGATACCGACTATTTTGAACTTTGGTCTGTTTGGAGTTCCTATGGTTGGAGCCGATATATGTGGGTTTTCAGGTAATACTACTGAGGAGCTTTGCCGAAGGTGGATTCAGGTAAGTTTCTTTAACTCAGATGTTAAATTTATGAGTTTATTGCATATAATTTCCTTTGTATCATGAGATTAGCCATTTATTGCCCCTAATGCCCAAGCGGTGTTACATTTCCGTTATCTGTATCTATTTCGCAGAAAGATCCCCTAATATTTCAGTTTGTTGCAGAGAGACTCTTTTTCATAGGTGTTGAACATACACCTCTTATCGTACAGTTACATTTAATATGGAGATAGCTCTGTTTGGATATCAGCATTCTAAGCATTAATAGGAAAAGTTTAGAGATAATAAATGGTTAACCCGCTATATTACATAAGGTGTATCTGCAATAAACCCTGTACCTAATGATTAGATTGGAGCAACAGAAAGTTGATGATTTTGGTTTTTTATGTAGCTTGGTGCATTCTACCCTTTCGCTCGAAATCACGCGACAAAAGGTTCGATAAGACACGAGCTCTATCTTTGGGATTCAGTCGCTCGATCAGCAAAGAAGGTGCTAGGATTGCGCTATCGCCTACTCCCCTACTTCTACACGCTAATGTACGAGGCGCATACTAAGGGTACTCCAATTGCCAGACCACTTTTCTTCTCAGACCCTGAGGACATGCAAACTTATGATATTAGCACACAGTTTTCGATCGGAGGCGCAGTAATGGTATCTCCAGTTCTAAGTCCAGGGGTGAATTCAGTAACTGCTTATTTCCCAAAAGGCATTTGGTTCAATCTCTTCAATTACTCAAGTACAATGATTACTGATTCTGGGGAATATTTTACACTAGAAGCACCTGAAGATAGTATAAATGTTCATGTACGAGGAGGTAATATATTACCGATGCAGGAAGAGGCGATGACTACACAATTAGCTAGAGATAACGGGTTCGAGCTTTTGGTTGTGCTACATGAAGGTATGGCTGAAGGTGAGGTGTTTGTAGATGATGGAGAGGTTGTGGAGATGGGAGGAAAGGAGAGTGAATGGAGTATAATGAAGTTTTCTGCGAAAGTTGAAGGCAAAGATGTGAAGATTAAGTCGGTGCTAGTTAATGGTACGTATGCTTTGGATCATAAGTTGGTCGTGAAGAAGGTTGTGGTGCTTGGGCTTAGATTTGAAGAAGGTATAGAGATGCACAGCTTGTATGTGAATGGAGTTGAATTGGGCGGGAAAGGGGTGAGTTTGAGTTATGAGAAGAGAGGGAGTTTTGGTGTGGCAGAAATTGATGGCTTAACCCAGATTATTGGAAATGACTTTGAGTTGAGTTTGAAGTTCAGTGTAAACTTAGTTGTAGTAGGGTGAATAAAGAAGAAAAAATAAGCTGAGGAAAACATGTTTCCTTTGGCTTCAGCTGAAGAGACGCTTGGATATTATAAAAGATCCGCGTCTGAAATGGTTTCCTCTGCTGCTCAGTTTCTTTCTCCTTTTTTTTTTTTTTTTTTGGAATTTGCATGGTTATTTTTCTCACCACTTGCTGAGCTACATAGATTACTAGTGAATTGAAGTCTTTTCCAAGGTCCCTTCAGGGATAACAGGGACAAATTAAAGCACTGTTAAAAACATGAACAGGTACTATTTAAAACTACTTCTATAGAAAGAAAAAGGAAAGGAAAAAGGAAAAAAGTTACTCAAATTTCTACTAAGCTCAAATAAATGACCAAACAACATGCGCGCGCGCGCACACAAGGTTTGTAACGTTTCTACGTAGTATCAGAAGCAGGAGTTCTAAGTAGTAATAAGAAGCAGGAGACAAATGACAATACAAACCAAATACTCTTCAGCAAAGGGAAATACAATAGCGGAAACACCCAAAGGAATGGAGATTCCAAATCCAAAACTGTGATTGATTCAGTCTTTTTAAATTAAGTGGAGAGCTTCCCATCATGAACTGGGTCTACAAACAGACATTTTACTTGACGCAGTGAAAATATCATGACGAACAACATTCAACCCGATTTACTAGCAAACAAAGTTAAAACTCCTTAAGCAGACAAAGGTTAAAAAGAAATCACCGCCTCCTCATGCCTCTTCCACCACGACCCCCTCGGAAGGCTCCACCACCACGCCCCCGACCACCCATAGCACTTGCAGCAGCCTCGCCTTGTGCACTCTCCGACTGATAAAGTATATAGTGGTCAGTAAAAGATAGTAGCTATCGCTTACATTTGCAGGAAACTTTTAATATTAACAATATAATTGGTTCCACTTGGAGAAACTTTTGTTACCAATAAGCTAGATGAGAAGTGGATTCTAAGAAGATGAAAACAATCAAATTGCAACACGAATGCAACACGAAAACACCTTCAGCCAAAAGGAGGCATGTGGAAGAGAATCAAAAAATATAAAGAGAGAAACTCCTTATACAAGTTAAATATGCTAACAAAGTATTAAAAAGCCATAATGTACGGTAGGTCAGACCCATAAGCACCTCACAAGGATAGTGCAGATTTTTGTGAGTACTACCCATAATTTTCAATAAGTGAACATCTATATGTCAAGCTATTAGCATCCAAATTCCAAATAGCTTTAGTTCGGTTATAACACCAAAATGAAAATTACTCAATGGTCCCACTGGTTTAGACCATTTTACTCAGCAAGCAAGATTCAAAACATTTCAGCGAGGACTGATAATTAGTTGTTGCACCAATCACTGTGTTTGTTGATAAAATTCTTCTTCGACCCTCTAAAGTAAATTCCAGTGGAGTTGAGAAGGGAAACCATCATATGGAAGACATGGAAGCTAGCTCTACTTTAATCAAGGGTAACTGAGTCGCAATGAAGTATATCGGAGGCAGAGTATAAATGTATAAAGTCCACATGCACATGGAAGTAAATCACAAAGATAATATGCAGTATTAAATTGTTGATAAAAGAATAATATATTTACCTTAGGATTCTTGACTGTTTCATCCACACTCAAAATAAGACAAGCAGCTTCTGTAGCAGCATTTATAGCATTAATCTGCGGGCAACATTTAAGATTGTATTATCTCAAACGAGAGAGAGAGAGAGAGAGAGAGAGAGAGAGAGAGAAAAGAAATCATAAGCCTTAATGTAGGATGAAACAGAGAGACCAACAGCTCAGTCGATAAGAGCATAAGTATACCTTCACAACTGAAGGTTCCCAAACAAAGTTAGAAAAGGAATCTGCAAGTCCACCTGTGTTGATATCTAAGCCAAAATTTGCACCTTCACCTGTAAATATTTGATAACTTAATATCTCTATATGAATATTTTCTTGTAATGTTAAATAACATTAATATGCTCACCAGAAGCATGTTTCTGTCTGAGTTTATTCAAGAAATCAGTTGCATCAAAGCCAGCATTATCACAAAGTTGTCTTGGAATGACCTGCACAGTATAACGATATTCAATTAACTATGACACAGGAACAACCTTTCTACCCTTCCATATTTATGCACAATAACTGTATAACTACAAGAGATAAGTGAATGATTGTGACTAGGCTGGAGCATGAGAACTAGACTCGTTCAAGCAGACCTAAAAGGAACTTGCTGATGGTTATTGTCGCAAAACTAGGGCTCAAAGAAGATCTCAAGGTTTAACACCTAAAGTGAAGATTCCTAGACTGTAGCCACAAAATTCCTGAAGAGGCACAAAGATGAAGATTGAAGCTTGATATCCAACTAAATTTCTAAAGACCAAACCAACACCAGGATGCAGATTTCTAATCCACTTGCTTAAGGCCATGAAAGGAAGCAAAAGATTCTGTAGTTAAACCTGCATTTAATCTACTTAGTAAGGTCCCATGACTATAGCTGTTCTCAGAGGTACAAAACTCCTCTGATCCATCTAAACCATTTTGGAGTTTATTTGTTAACTTCCCCCTATTAGAGTAGGTTCATTGACTCTTGGATAAAACTGAAAAGTTATGAGCTACATTTATACCTCTACCCTCTCAAGGCAAATCCGAAACTAACAAGCATTAAGCAATAACCAAGAATTTAAGCAATTTATCTGATCATAAAAATAATTGCCGGGCTTCTCACCTCAAGGGCCTTGGCATATGAATTTATAAACAGTTGTGACTTTCCGGCTATGGTTCGTGCATGTTGTCGCAAGTATCGACTAACCTCCATCTATCATTTTTTTCAAAAATAAAAAAAAGAATGAGTATGAACTAAAGAATACAAATTAAAACAGATCTTAGCAGGTTTCCATTGCCTACATCAATAGCACCACCACCAGCCACAATAGTGGAATTCTTGAGAGCTCTTCTGACTATCATTATTGCATCATGCAGACTCCTTTCAGCTTCTTCAATGAACTGGAGAAAGCAAAACAGCAAACAATATGATGACTACTAGGCATAAACTACAGTAACGTTCAGCTTATGAAAGCCTTTCTTAATGACAAACCTGGTCTGCTCCACCACGGAGAACTATGGTTGCAGTCCGACCAGAAGGGCAGCCACTAAATATGTTGAACCTCTCATTCCCTACTTGTTTCTCCTCAAACACATCACAAGATCCCAGAACCTTTAACAAGTTAATCACAAAAGAAGAAAATTAATAAAAGGGGCCATAACTATATGTATTGAAATTAAGGAATTCACTCATCTGCCTGATGCCACTCACTAAACCACAAATGTACAAGGAGAGATATGAAGGAAACCTCATTGATAATATTGTTGACAGAAGTCTGCACAGTTCCACCTGTAGCAGCAGAAACCCTTTGCAGGTCTTCTTCAGTTACACGACCAGCGCAGAATATATCTCGATCTGCAAAATACTGAAGATAATACAAAATATTATGGTTTGAACATGCTATGTTATACAGAAAATTGAGGTATCTACCTGAGTTGCAAGGTCGCCAATTGCCAATCGCGAGAGGACAATTTTGGCTCCACTCTTGACACACTTATCTAACTTGTCGTAGATGATATTCCACTCAGCATCAACTATTGATTGATACTGCAGTGGATCTGATAGTCTACAAACGACTTATAAATTGATTATAAGAGAAACATAAAACATGATGAAAAAACAAATAAACAAAGCACATTTATTGGAGGTTGATTTTACCTGATTTCAGCGTTTTCTTTCTCTGATTTCAACTCTAATTCAATGTTTAACAGAAGGATTTTTGGATTCAGAAACTTCTTTGGCTGCTGCTCAAAACCAGCATAAGAGAATGTCTTTTTGAAAGCAACACCGTCAACAAGAAATGAATCCCTCATAGTACCCCCTGGAACCTGCACCAGAAGCCGTAATTTAATCTTCAAAAACCTTTACTGCACACTAACTCATCGCAAGCTATACCTTTTAAATTTCATTCAGTAGAAATTAAATAATTCCACATCATTAGGTTGCAAAGCACAAAAAAAGAGGGGGGGTGACGTCATCAAAGAAGAGAATAAGAAATATGATATGATAGTCATAAAACAGATGACAATAAAGATGAAGAGTTGTTTGTCTTAAAGACTTAACTCAGAAAAAGAAATTCTAAACCTAAGCAATGAGAAGTATTAGATTCTACATTTGCCTCCCAAATTCTAAGCCAATGCTCCAGATTCAAGAGTTATGCACTAGGAATTGACGAGTAAAACGATCTTTTCATCTAGAAGCTTTAAACAACAACAGCAAATACACAACAGGAAAAAGAGAGTAGTAATTAACCATATGCAAGATGAAACCTTACAGTACCCAATCTTTTACATCCACTTCAGAATACTAATTGCTTTCAAAATGTACTTGACATGTCGCGCGCATATAGCCAATAACCCCGCCAATGCACAAACCCACCCTCCCCCGAACAAAACAAATATCAGTTAGACCTTTTGGGTTTCAAATGCTAGAAAACTGAACATAATTGAAATATGAAGTTCTAACTTCTGAGAATAGAACAAATCAACATATGTTTAGATGCTAACAAATCTGTCTTAATGGGAGTTAGAAACCTAGAATTAATGTTATCAGGCTTGCAGTTGCTATCAATGTCATTTAAAATTTAAAATGAACTTAATAAGCACCAAATCATATGCGAAAAAGCAGATATACAAACTAAATACAGGTGAAGGACTGATGAGAATAACCTTTTTTATTCCAAGTAAATTTAATCTATCATCATTTACAATAGCAAGGACAGCGTCCACAACCATTTCAGCAAAAAATTCCTTTTCGCCTCCTATCAATTTTGATGATAGTGTTGTAGCAGCACATTTTGCCAATAAGGACTTCTTTTCCTCAAGGCTCTTCCCTTCTATGCTTACAGAAAGCTCTTTAACTTTGCTAATGGCCTGTAATACATGGTATGATATTCAGTTCAGAGAACAATAAACTACAGTATATCATGCAGACAGTCACTAATACACTCACCAAGTTGCCTGCAGCTCGGTAGCTTCTAATAAGATTTTGAGGATGGACACCATCCTCAATGAAAGGTTTTGCCTCTTTCAAGAATTCACCTGCAAGAAGCACGACTGTAGTGGTACCATCACCAACCTGCAACAAGCCAGAACATGAGACTACAGATTATCTTTTACAAATAATACACAAAATTGGATGTGACAAAAAGTGTGCAATGCTTAAATGTAGATATAACGCTGCCACTAAAATTTCTAAAGTTCAAATTGGTTGTATGAAAGGTACTGTTTTCTACTAAAAAATTAAAAATTACACTGAATAAAAAACATTGTAACCTCTCAACTTCCCATGTGGTACATCACAGAGAGTAACATACTTGACAAGCTGATATACAACCGTCAATGGCATTAGCAGATACATAGTATTAGATTTGAAAAGTTCTTGTTAGTGGATAGTATATTGGCAAGTATTTTCAGTAAATAAAGATGAAAAACAAAAAGAAAATGATTAACAGATCAAATATGTTGTAGCCTCCCTACAAGAGAACATATGTTCCATTTTAGAATCTTTTGTCCAAAACATCAGTCAATGACAACCAAGATTCTCCTTTGTCAGTTCAAATCTGACCTTGTAATATACTGCAAAAATAAGTTTATCTGCGTCTCTCTTAAGTGTATCCTAATCAATAACCATATGAAATATGAAGTGGCTGAAGAGAACTCATGCGCAGAATTCCTTAAAGGTCCTTTTATTTTCATTCAATCAAACGAACAATATCTAGTTGACACCTGTAAGTTTTTAACATAAGACCATGTGCCTTTAGATATAATTGGAAAAAAAAAACCACTCACTAATTAGTTCACTTCATTCAAAATTCTTACCCAAAAAGAAATCTTTTGATTGCTCCTTTAGGTTTAATTCTATTTTTCCACCGAGCATTTTGAAATTCGACTTAGTTATTCCGTTATAATTTATTACATAAAACTGCGTATACACACCATTGCCCAATTTTAGTTGATCATGATATAATTGTCCCTTAACGACTTCCAAATGAATACGTGTTTGTTAACGAGTTCTTATTCCACTCCTTTTTCCTCATCAAGATTAAAAATAAAAAATTAAAATAAAAAATAAAAAACAAGAACGTTACAGGTTCCAATCTTTAACATCAAACCGCCTACAACTGAGGCAGTGCCTTAATTGACACTTCACAAGAAATCTACCCCTTTTACCAGAAGACAAACCCTAAAATCTTGGTCAACATCCAAAAAGATTGAATCTTTAACATCAAACCGCCTTTTTCAAACACTGAGGTAACTTCTCCACAGAACAAGAAAACAACTTTCGTCCTCATTTCATTCCTTCTTCCTCATACAGCTCCCCATCCCTATAGATCTTCATCGAGTGTCTAACCAGCTATAAAGTAAAAACTCAAAAACCCTAGAATTAACAAAAACTAATTTCGTTACCTCAGAGTCCTGAGACTTGGCGATATCGACAAGGATCTTGGCAGCAGGGTGAACGATGTCGAGCAGCTTCATGATCGTGGCCCCGTCGTTGGAGATCGTGGTGTTGCCCTTGTCGTCGTGGATGAGCTTGTCCATTCCCCTCGGGCCGAGAGTTGTACGGACGGTGTCGGCGACGGCGGTGCAGGCGTTGATGTTGCTCACTACCTGCGCTTTGCCCTGCGACGTGTCGGTGCCTTCCTTTAGAAGTATGATCTGAGGCTGAAGCATTGCCGCCATTGCGTTGGGTGAGATCTAGGGTTAGGGTTTCGAGAGGAGGAGAAGTTGGAGGGAGTGGATTTGAGAGTGTTTTGAGAGTTTCAGGGTTTTAGTTTGCGGGAGAGGGAAATGGTAGAGGGCCTGCCGAGATCTAGGGCAGTTAACGGGTTAAAGGGTTCGGGTAAAATTCGTGACCTACCCGATTAGAGTTCGGGTCCTAAAATGCAAATTTCTTATGAGAGGATAGTCTAAAGGGCCCCAAAGGTTTATCCGTCGTTTCTAATAAGCCCTCAAGTTTCTGTTTTTTACCATAAGTTTTCCTCCACTTTTCTAAGAAGCTCTCAAGTTTCCCTTTTTTTTTACTACTAGGCCCATAAGTTTTACTCCTTTCTTCTGACAAGCCCCTGAGTTTTACCCCTCTCTTCTGAGAAGCTCCCAATTCTTCTTGTTAACTTGGGGTTTTCATTAGCGGAATAGGAAAGTTAGGTGCTTCTTAGAACATAATGGTAAAACTTAGAGGTTCAGTTGTTTAAAAAAAATAAGATGGGGGCTTCTTAGAAGGAACGAGTAAATTTTAGGGGCTTCTTTGTCAAAAATAGGAAGTTGATGGCTTCTTAGAAAAAATGAGTAAGACTTAGGTATTCTTTAGGCTATCTTCTCAATTTCTTATTGCGGTGATTTTTTTTTTTTTGGCTAAAGGGCACCCCCAAAGGAGGGCCTCGAGTATTCCACAAAATTAAATTCATGTAGGTGCTCCCCAAGAGAGTCAATCCTGAGACCTTGGAGTACTACTCATAGGCAGCTTACCAACTCAGCTAGACTCTCTTGGGTTATATTGTGGTGATTTTGAATGTGCTGAATTATCAGATTGGTATCTTTAACAGGACCATATTCTCAATATGGTTTTTTTGTCTTTCGCTTGCAATATTACAATATTAGTATCAACATATGACGTGAATTTGATATTATTTTATATAGGAAAAATAACCAATTTACTTTATTTAGTAGTAGAAAAAAATAACCAAATTTGAAAGTGATCATTTTGTTATGAGCATATGTCAGAATGAATTGTAACTTTTTTGCTTCTCATTTTCAATCACATCCTAATTCATTATGGAATTTATTTCAGTTTCAAATTTGTTGGTGAATCACAACGTATTATTTACATTTTCCAATTGACTGGAGTACAAGACTGTTGCAAACGCAGTGCTTAAAAAAAGAAAAAGTTTTTGACTTGTCCATTGTATGAAGAATACTTGCAAATTGCAACAGCCCACCCCCCTCACATGCTTCTAGAAGTCTTGGCACTAAGCAATTATATAGTACCTTACTAACAATCAAATTTCTTTCATATTTCTACTCTTTCTCACGATTTATGCTTTGTTTGACAGGGACTTGAATCCACTCTAAATACCAAACAAGCCCTCAAAAGCTTTAGGTCCACTTTCAAGCCCTCAGACCTGCAACTCGTAGGGGAAAAGGAATCTTGATTGCTAGAACACCACAACCCATTAGCTTTTGATCCAAATTCGAACATAATTATTGTTTTATCAGCCAAAATTGTACAGGGGTTTATCATCTATAAACATTACACAAGCATTAGAACAAGTTCCTGTAGATTGGACTGCAAAACAATAAACTGGGAGGTTTGACATTCCAGTTAAAGTTTCAACACAAAATACAAATGCTATGGCATCTGAACAGAAACAAAGTTACAATTTATTCAACTACAAAAGAATCAATATGACTGAATAAATTTGAACACGTCAAAAGAGATACAATGATGAATTGTCGAAACCAATAGAAAACTGCTTGAAGACTGATATGAAAACAAATCGTCAAGAACAGCGAGCCCTGGAATGGCGTTTCTATGCAAGAAACAGATATTGAGCTGAAGAAACCACATGCTTTATAAACAGGACAAGTTTTTGAGCCTGAACAATTTGGCAAATAGAAATCTCAACACAGATAAACTAAATAGAACAACATAACAGAACAAGCTAATCTAGGGTTTCTTCCGAAGATATTACACCTTATGACTTCAGACTCCTGGAAATAATAAAATCTTATGAAGATCCAAAAAGCCTTTAATTAAATCGGGCACGCTACCCCTCATCCTAAAAACTCACTAGCAAAGCCAAAAGGCGACAATATTGATAAATTACAGTTACAAATGTAAGTAATCTGAAGCAGAGAATACCCAACACGAAAATAATCCTCTTGCTCCAATCGTGGCATAAATTGTTATTTTCACCTCAACAACCCATTATTGCACAATTATGAACGAAACCGCCTGCTCGTTCTCTTACAGAAAGCACACCCCACCCATTGTTATTTCCATCCTCAGGGCACCAAGATCGCAACACAACAACTTCCCCTTGAGGCCCTCTTTGACCTCCGATCACCAACAATTTAGATCCACAAGCTTTGAAAGCAAGACCCCAGCCGTTATGAGAGTCAGCCCTAACAGGCAAAGTCTTAACAAAACTCCAAGTGTTATTAGACTTGTCATACTTCTTAACCTCATTCGTGGATTGATCAGCAACATAAAGCTGGTTATTTACAACAGCAACAAGCGGAGGAGATTGTGTTGCTCTATTACCAGTACTATGACTAGGGTACATATCTGGAATTCTCCTCCATGTCCTTGTCTCGAGGTTATACTCCTCACCGCAAGTTAAAGAATCAGTGTGACTAGACATTCCTCCTATAACATAGAACCTGCCATCCATGAAAAATCCAGAACATAGTTTTCGTGGGAGATTCATATCTGGAAGAGTCTCCCATGTGCCAAATTCTGAATTGTAAAGTTCAGCACATTTCAAGACATGGCCATTGTTGTCAACCCCCCCGGCAACAATAGCAATCTCTCCGAAGCTACCAGATCCAAACAGGCAACGAGGTAAGTTCATGGGTGGGCATCGTGACCAATCACGAGTAACTAAGCTATACATCCAAATAGCGAAGCCTGAGAGTTCTCGACCAAAGACAAGGAGTTGAGTACCTGCAGCAAGAGACTCCTTGTCAGCAAGTGAGAAGCAGTCATCACAGGGAACTCGAGGTAATCTCATCCATCTTTGTCCAAAAGGATCAAATGCTTCCCAGGGCATGAGGCTACATGCTACATATACCCAGTGCTCGATGATTCCAAGTTCTCTTCTCAGTTTGTAAAGGTATCCGCTGCCTATCAAAAGGTTAAACCTTTTATTTAGACAAGCAAGTGAAGAATAGTCTGATCTGCTCGTTCTGGCCAAGCAATCTAGAGCAATATCATCATGAAGGCCTGGGAGAAGGCAATCATTTGATTTCTGGCCATTTTGATTATCACCTTGCTGTGACTTGACACTGGGATTTTTCTTCTTCAAAATGATGCAATCCAGCGTAGGTGTAAAATAGAAGTTCTGCTCAAATATGTTTTTCTTCACCTCTTTTAACATCAGACTTCCATCTTTAGCCAGCAGCATGTAAGCTAGTATATATCTTTGAAAAGGATCACAATTCTTTTCAGTGGATCTGGAAAACTGCGAAAGCAAACATACTTCAGCAGCGACCATTGTTCCTGACTTGCTAGCCCTCCGCTTTCTTTGCACTTGCCTGGCTGTCAAGTGAACAGGTAAGTATCATAAGAGATTCATTACAACGTTCAAATTAAGTGGTTAAGCAAGCAATTAATTGGTCAAACAAAAAAGGCAACTGGAATCACAAAGATGAAGGTAGCCAGTGACTTCAAAATGATTTATGATGGTGAAAGAATTTGCATCAGTTGAAGGACAATAATCCACATGCTAGATTTTAGTTACCAAAATCATAATATACTGACAAACTGGAATAAGTCTATTTGACATCACACTTTGCTTTTTATCCATGCTTTGGAGCTCAATACAATTCCTATAACATCTACACTTTTATCCAGTCGAGGAGAAACCCGGATGCTACATGTAGGTTGCAAAAGCTTAAACCACAACTAATAGTTTAGGTTTTCCAATCTGTCAACTCGCTTTTATGATTTATGGCAAGCTCCTTGGTTGTCTGCTTTTGCTTTTGCTTTATGCAACAGGGCTGCTAGAGAGTAAGGTGAATTCCTTGACTTAGGTTTATGCGACACTTTTCCTGTTAAAGTTTACCTTAAGCTTATATCTATTATTTCATAGTTCGTACTATACAACACTAAAACATAGGACGTAAATTTATCTCGTTAACATTAGATTTCATATATGGAACATCTTATTCTCCTCTATCTTCTTCCTTCTGGGTACCTTGCCAACTGGTTATACCATGATTGTAGCCACAATCAATAATAAGATAGGTCATAGGTCTTCCATTTTATCCTCAAGTGAAGCTACCACAAATTTATTAAGGATGCAAACATTTTTTTAATGTTACCATTTATTTTAGTGCAGCAGGAAAGAACTAAGAATAGCCCTTACAAACATGAATTGAGGCAGCTAAAAGGAGACAGTAGTTGTTTTTTTGAACAAGAGAAAAAACTCATTTTACGAACCCCAGACTGTTTGATTAAAACAAGACGCATTGTTTTGTTATATTCAAGACCCTATGAAGCAATTAATAGAATATTTCCGAACCAGAACACTTCAATTTTTCTAGTAGAGAAATCAAAGCAATATAACTCGTAATAGTCAATCGTATTCAAACTTTGTGTTAGGATTGCATCGGAAACATATACCTAAGTTTAGGAGAGAGAAAGAAAGAAGATAAAAGGACACAACCTAGGTCGTCTATTTGATTATAAACAGGTTTCAGCTGGATTAAAATTCTATAATTACTTACCAAATGCACCTGGGTTGATTCGATAAGGTACTTACTTTATACACTATAATAACAAAACTGCCAAGATAAGATATGCTTACTCTCAGAAGCAGACAATACCCTTGAATACAAAGACAAACAAACAAGTTTAAATAATTAAAGATGATCATGTATCAGAAAATCCATAGATAAAACTCAACAGAAACTAATGTCAGAGAAGCCAGAGGCACTTATAAGTGTAAAGGAAAAATTGCTTTAAACAACATAAAACTATGTAAAGCACGTACGTTGATGTTATAGCACAACTTCATCATGAAAGGGCGTCAAAACACTAGAGGAAAGCATTTCCCCGAAACAAGCAGAATTAATTTGAAAGAAGCAAAACTAAGCCTCCAAACCAGGATGCAAGTGAGTTTCTAAATATTAGAACTCTTAACGAATCCAATCCTTCGGATACTCTACTCATGCTGGTGACTACCAACAAAAAGAATCTAATAAACATTGCTTACTTTGAATTTGTTTTCAAATAGCCAAAAGGAGTTTAACTTATCAGTTACTATCTTGCTTTCCATCTCAGTTCCATACATATAGTTCTAAATAAGTGCAAAGCAATCTAAAACTAATGTTTTCAAATATAGTTACTCCTGTCACATCGGACATTTGTTCATCATCAGATCGGTCAAAGAAACTTTGGATTACATCTTCGGGTCGAAATAGATCTTTATCTTAATGTACAAACAAAATTTACTTGCACTAGCAAGTAACAAGATTAAGATACTAAGCAGAGCTTTAAAGCAACAAGTACCAGAAAAAACAAATATTTGTAAAAAAAAATGCAGCAAATGCGACTCTTTAATTTCACACGAATCGAATCACAGCTACCAGCTATAACATCAAAAAAATTACAAATAATCATGGAGGTAGCAGACATTTAATCTAACGCAGCCAACAATGAATGCACAATCTGAAATTTTTAGAAATTGAGCAATCCGAAAGCGGTGATCTCACCTGCTCACCTTGGATTCAAGAGATCTCCCATTGAAAATCGCCACAGATCAGCTCATGGATCCAATCAACGGATTCTGACTAGCCTCGGCATCAAAAACCTAGCCATCGCAAACTGCATTTTACCAGATCGATTCCATCTCAAACCTGCACAAATCTCGATCAAAGATCCAGAAAGAGATCCGAAATCAGACGCCAATCATCAAAGAAAACCTTCTAATGAAATGAAGCTCACTCTTTTGCTTCAATCAGCAGCTAAATTTTAGAAAAAAACCAGCAATAAACAAGAAAATCATCGATTGGCAGCCAAATCGCCATCAGAAACCTCACCGAGAACGCTGATCGCCGGCGGAGCTCGCCGGAAAACCCCAGGAAACGAAGAACGGTTGCTTTCCACCGCCGATCTCCTCAATGAGCTACAGAACCCCCCATCGGATTGAGCTTCATCGTGAAATAAAAAAGGGGACGAATCTCGAAACCCCACTCTCGCTTCGATTTCACTCACCTCCACTGTCGTTGGAGTTTATAGAGGTCGCATTCACGCTCGCCTCATCTTACCACAAGTGGGTAAAATAGTAAACAGCATAAAGGATAAAGCCAACAATTGTGCATAAGCATCCTTATAACTTATAAAATTATGGGCTTTAGCCTGTTTAGATATTGGTCCCTTAAAACTTTAATATTTCAAAAATTGTCCTTTCAACTCATTGAGTGGCTCCGAATTTCATAAATTGATTCAAATTAGTCTCTCCGTTAGAATTTTCGGCTAATTTGATAATCTCTTGATTGGCTTTGTGATTAGTCATTGTCGATGCACGGATGCGTAACAGCGGGATTCAAGGCTGGTTCTGAGGAGCTCGGGGTCCATTGGCCTCCTTTGATGGTTGATCTCCGATAGGAAGAGAGTTCTGCAAAACTGCAACACGTTAGAGGACCGGAGTTGGGTTCTCCGGTGATTCCTCAGACGATCAAGTCAATCATGACCTGAAGGGGATCAGGGAACTGATATAGTTCTCTCTAAGTGTATAGAAATCACGTACCTCCATGCAATAGGCAGGGCACCTATTTATAGTAGATTTGGGAGGGAAATTTTATAACTTCGGCCTAGTCCAAGCAGTCAGCTTACTCGGCTAACACTTTATAGGTGTCGGTCCACGAATGGTATGAGTCACCTTCGTGATTAATACGAGAGTGACAAGGAAAGTCAGGTGCTGACGAGGTTCGATGAGTCATTAAGACTTTCAGGGTCGGAGTAATGATAACTCCGACCATGCATTTAATATGATGGTGATCGGCTGTCAGCGTGGGGTTCGAGAATGACCGCCTTTCGTCTCGGCCTGGCGAGAAGGGAGCCCTTTCGTCTCGGCTTGGCGAGAAGGGACGTCTCTCGTCTCGACCTAGCGAGAAAGGATGCTTCTCGTCTCGGCCTGGCCAAAAGGGACGCATGTCTCGGCCTAGCGAGAAGGGACGTCTTTCATCTCGGCTTGGCGAGAAGGGACTCCTGTCTCGGCCTAGTGAGAAGGGACGCTTGTCTGGATCGAGTTGGGGTGTAGTCTGCTTGAGACACGTGTTAGCCAGTTGAATGTGATTAACACTTGCTTATTTCTATAGCACAATAGTCATGGATGGTATATACCATTACCCTAAATAACAAGTTAGGGAGAGTAGCCAACCCTTAAGGAAGAAATTTGTTCTAATGGATATGAGTTTTAAATGGATCACCAGTCTAAACAGGTTAAAACGAAAACGGGCATGGGTGTAGATCTGTATTTAATGTTAAGTTATAACCGGCATTCTATATTAAAAAGTTAACTCAGATGGAATATTCTTTTAAATATTAACAAATCAGACCGCATCATCTGAAACGGCTTATCAGAAATGGGAGATCTGATAGGGGGTGTTTGGTTCATGGATTGTATTTTGATGCATTCTATGGATCTAGAAAAATCCATATTCAAATTCTTGTTTGCTTTTAATGGATATTAAAGTGTATTTACATAAGGAATAAAAATCGATCAAAATTTTTATTTAGTTGCATATGCATTTTGTTGAGGATATGTTACTGAAAACACAAATTCTGATGAAATCAGTAAAATTTTAGGGAATCACATTAGATGCATCTATCATACATGGCATCCCTCAAATCCATAACATGAAAACGACAAACAGACATTGTATTTTGATAAAAATCTAGGATTTTAAGCTTGTGGGCAGTGGCGGATCTAGGAAAATTTTCTTAGGGGCGGACTACAAGTATCTATTTACAGAAATAAAGGGAACTCAATTCGAAGATGTATAGCTTGTGATATGAATATTTTAACAAGACAATATCAAAACAATTAGCAGCAGGCTGAAAACATGCACAGTGGCTGAAACTTGCAAGGCCCATAACTTTTGACTCGATTATCGGAATCACTATTATAATATATTTTCAGAAATCTCTCAACATGATCTACAAAAATAAGATCTCCAGGGGTGCAGCTGCCCACCCCGAGCACCACTTGGATCCGCCCCTACTTGTGGGTCTCATTTTTTCAATGCAAAACTCACGAAATGCATGGAAACAAACGGCTCCATAGTGATTTCAATTATTTGATACACTAATTTCTAAATATAAAAGATGCAAGGGACTAATGCAGAAAAAAAAACCCAATAATATTTTACAAATGTGGAAGGGCAAAGAGCTTATTATGTAAATAAATCAAGCACAGGGTTATTTTAAGAAAAAACAATTATTATTTAGCTTAATTGGGCCACTCCAGGCTGTCGTTCCGGATAAGGCAGTAGTCATTTCAAGTGGGGGCTTACCCAAGCGGTAAGCTCGAGTTACGGTTATTACCCGAAATGGAAACTGTTACTAATAAATAGGTTCCTGTTTGGGTGAAAACTACGAGAAAACCACTGACTTGCCGTTCATCTTTTTCCGTTTTGGGGTTGGGGGAGTCCAGCGCACGGGACTGTTGAATCTTGGACTCCGTATCATTAACTTCTCAACTGAACTTGGGCAGAGGGAGGACAACGTCAGCTAACGGCAACCCTTTACGGCGGTCGGTTTGGTGGGCTGGGTCTGTAAATGGGCCGTGTCAGGTTGGACGCGATCACTTCGTACATTTTCGATTTGGATACCGTTTGATTTTTCAAGTGGTGTTTGGATTGATCCTATTACTGTGAATCATAATGTAAAAGTCTTAATAGTATTCCATCCCGCACACAAGTCTCACCCCTTAGAGGGGTTATCTTGGTTATTGTAATATGGGGATAACTAGAACAAATTTTGGGACAATATTTTTTGGCGGTATTGATTGGTATGATGGGACTTGGAGAATAACTTTTGACGTTATTGATTTTTTAGAATACTAATAGGTGAATTATCCCATATAAGATAAAGTTATCTCACTCATATAAAAAAAAAAGTTTGATCCGAAGCCAAAATTTACCCCAACTCATCATTGGAACATTTTTTTTACAAGTGGGATAATTTTAGAACAATCATAAACTTACTAATATATGTGATCAGTGGCGGAGCCATATACAAAGTTGGGGGGACCTTGCCCTGCACCACCCAACAAAAAAAATGTTATTTGCATATTAGGTCCTTGTTCATATTAGTCCCTCAAGGCCTTAAATCTTAATATTTTGAAACTAGTCCTTTAGTCATCGATATTGCTATTAGCTCCCTCCAAATTCGTTACGCTATTTTAAAAGTTAGTCCATCAAATCATTGAAATTGCTATTAAGTCCTCCATTAATTCCTTCTCTTAAAAAAGTCCTCCAATTCTTATGAATTGTTTCAAGTTAATCATGAGAACTAGAGATTTAATGGCAATGTCAATGATTTGAGGGACTAATTTTCAAATACCTTAAGAATTGGAAAGCCTAATAGCAATTTTGAGATTTAAGGACCCATTTCAAAATATTTTAAAATTTGAGGAACTAATATCGAAAAAAACTTTTTTATGAAATACATAAGAAGCAATTATGTATCATGGATTCTTGGCCCTCCACAAGGTAAAATTTCTGGCTCCGCCACTGTATGTGATGAACATATTAGGTATGTAATTAAATATAAAATCTGGGTTATATGCATAACAAAATCTAAAGTATTATCCTCGTTTATGTTTAAACTCATTTACTTCTATATATACCTATAAACCCATAAAACTTTTTCTTTTTATCTTTAAGCTTAGAACATCAAATACACCTTACGTATATGTAGTATTTAGAAAATAAAACTTAAAACCCCAAAAATGCCTTTTTCTTTCTCCTCCTCCTCCTCCTCCTCCTTTCTTAGGGCCTGTTTGTTTGCATGAAAGTATTATGAAGTAGCTAAAGTGAAGAAAATAGATAATACTTCTGCTATTTCCGAGCAAAAAAATATATATTTATTTTTCTTCAAATGCTATTTTTAGTGCTTTTCTAAATAATGATGTGGCACCCCTACTTGTTAATATTTTTTCACCCCTTAGAATGAGACATATCTCAAAAGTTGCTAAAATAATTATGAAGTAGTTTTGACTGGTTAGGTTGATGCCCAAACGGACAAAGGCAACGGCAAACGTTGAATATTTTAGGAACTCATGGGAACTTGGTACTAGAAAAGAGCATCTATGTTGATATCGCTACCATTAATGTAGAACTTAAAAGACTTAGGAAAAGGATTAGTGAAATGTATTCTATATTAAGAAAAACTGTAAGTGGAGGCAGGAGTGCGGGGTCATATAGGGCCTAACAGGCACACCCAAAAAAACAAAAACAAAAACAAAAAAACACAATTTGCACTTAATATCTTACAATTTCTTCTATTGCATTGCACTTATATACCCTCGATTGTTTATTATAACACTTATATACCATAAAGTTCTTAAACCTTGTATTTATATATCTTTACTTATTTTTTACGGTACTTATACACCCTAACGTTTTTAAAACTTGCACTTATATGTTCTAAAGTTTTTAAAACTTGCACTTAAATACCCTTAGTTATGTAAACGTGGCAGCTTTCCGCTAAAAGTTCTCATGAAACACTCACATGCTAATTTTAACCCTTTATTTTTCTTAAATATATTATCCTAATTCTATTGTAAAATAGAATTTGGATATGTCTAACATTAAATCTAACAACTATCAAGAGTTAAAACCGTTCTAAATTTAAAATTAGCATGTGAGTGTTCCATGAGAATTTTCAAGGGAAATTCTTGTGTTTGCATAACTGATGGCACTTGAGTGCATGTTTTAGAAACTTTAGAATATTTAAGTACAAGTTTTAAAAACTTTAGGATATATAAGTGCTGCCAAAAATAAGTAAGGATATATAAGTGCAAAGTAGAGAAAACTATAGGGTATATAAGTATAATCAAGCCATTAATATAGTAATTTTAAAACTATGAGGGCTAAAGTGTAAAACTCTCAAACAAATTAAATTTGCTTCTTTCTTTCTCACGAATTTCATAATTTGTATGAGATAGCGATCCTGAATGTGGAAGATAATTTTGTGGTTGGTAGATCAAAGCGTATAGTTCAAGTGTCTACAGATATATTATATAACAATGATGAGAAAGATGTAATGAAACAGTTTCAAGAAATAAAGACAATAAGAATGATATCGTAAACAATATATTCTAGCTAGAAATGTGATTTCCATGTTTTGTAACGTGATGATCTTTATATGCTAATCAATTGTGAAAAAACTTTTATATGTTATCGCGTTTAATTATTTTTTGGACCCCTTGTCAAAACTCCTGGCTCCATCACTGAGTAGAGGGAGATTCTACGATTGGATCGAGCTTGAGATTCTGTTAGATGATACTCAAGGTGTCGAGTTCTTGAGATAATCGAGCTAAATTTAATTTGTAACAAACAAAAAAAACTATATCAGGTATTCATGTCATGCACGCATAATCCGGACTTTAACCAAAATTAAGATGTTCTACTTTAGAAAATGCATGGGTTAATCAAAATTAACATGTTCCACTTTAGAAAATGCATGGGTTAATAAACTACTCAATAAGTCCATTATTAGCAGAACACATATCCAAATTATTTAATTTCTTAGTGATAAAAAGAATTATATGAAAGCACAACTCCAATCTAAAACATATGGCAACTAGATCTTTAATATGATCAAATTGGTACTTATTCTCACAAATTAATACTAGCAAGATACAAAATAAATGAAGTAGCCTCCATCCCCATGCCAAAAAATTTGTACAATTAAGTTAAACTAAACATACAAAACCCCCCTAATTAACATGCAAAAGGGCTAGTATCCTCTCATCTTACGTTCAAGGCGAGAAGACCTGCTCCTCATCATCTCCAATCTCCTCTTCCTCGCCTGAGCGCACTCCGCCGCCCGCCGCTGCCTCCCTATCAACTCCACCTCCGCCATGGCCGCCGACTCCTCAGCCGGCGGCGTCAGGTTAAGATCAGGCAACTGGTCCACCGGACGTGTGGGGCCCATCGAGAAAAGTTCCAGCGACTGTGGTTGCTCCTGTTGCTGTGCCGATGGTTGATTGCACTGTTAAATTAACATAAACGACCAAGGTTAACAACCTCAAAGCTTTCTTGTTATCTAATTAAGGGTATATTTTCATATAACCACTCTAAACTTTTACCTACCCCCACCAAACTCTTTACATATGATACTTAAACCCTTTGATCTTAATTTGGGGCTTGCCACAAAACACCCCTAAGCATTTTCAATTTTTTAAAAATATGAATCCTAATTTTCGAAAAAACCATCAAGCTTGTCAACATTATTTTAGAAAATGTGAACGAACTTTTGATAAAGTTTCAGAAAACTCATTATGCCATTAGGGGAGATTGATGTCGGGGGACTTGTGAGACAAGCTCCGAATATTCGCGAGTGTTGAAATTCATAAAGTTTAGGGATGATATCTCAAAATGAGCAAGTTTAGGAGGGTTATGTAAAATTTACTCGTTAATAAACCGAAAAAATTGTCCTGGGGGTAAAAAGGGAAAAAATCACCTGAGATGATTGAATTTGTCTCAACGAAGAATTATCGTCCTCCAAGATTGGGTACCGATTCGCCGCCTCCGTCACACACTGACCCCAAAAAAGAAAAAAAAAAAGAAGAAAAAAAACCTTTTATAAATTTAAAAAAGAAAAAAGAAAACCTAAAAGCAAACAAAAAGGGATAAATTATTACCTCCTGAAAATTTCGTTGAGTTGCAGGCACCGCATTCATCATCCGCTTCTTCTTCTTATTCACCAACTGCATCATCATCAAAATAGTAATTAAATTAATAGAGAGAGAGAGAGATTCTTAATTAACCAATTAATTACCTCCGCTTGTTTCTCGTCGCCGTTCTTCTTCAAAGACTCCATCTTCGAACACGAAAGCAGAGGAGGCAAGCGAGAAAATGGGTTCTTGTCGCCGGCGACCGGAGAGCGCGGCAGATCGAGAGGAGTGTCAGGGCTCAACCTTTTCCCTCTCTCGCTGCTCTTTTCATCGTACGGAAGCAGCCGCCTCTTTTTCTGGAGCCAGCGAGGGAAGAATCCTGAGAGATTGGAATCTGGGTCGGTGGTCTTTAGCTTAATGAGAGCCTCCGCCGCCTCGAGTTCGTCGGCTGAAGACGAGGACGGAGAAGCCGCCATTGTTCTTGATTTTGAGAAGGAGAGAGTTCGCAGTTGTTTTTGTTCCCTAAAGTCAATTATAACCCCTTGCAGTCTCCGTACGTTTTAATTCGATGCATATGTACCTTAATTAGGGTTTCTTCTTATATTAGTCCCTTTAAGTCTTTAAAATTCTGAAGTAGCCCCTTATATTATTGAAATTGCTACTAGGCCCCTCTTGATTGGAGTGAACACCGAAAAACAATTTGACTTTTGAGAAACTAATTTTGAGAAAACTTATGAGATGTGGAATGTGTATGTCTACAATGTTTTATGTTTCTAAATTTTTTATGATTTTTTATGAAGTATGAAGCTTCAGTTTATCAATAAAATTAGGAGTTGTCCACCGTAGGTTTATTTGGATGATTAGAAAGTTTCAATATGACTCTCACAGTCTTGATTCGATTTCCAAACTAAATTATCAAAAATTAAATTAGGAGATAATTAATCAAGATTCAATTACAATTAATAAGAGTTATCATAATTTGGTATCATTTGCAACTTAAGAAACCAATATAATACTTTTTTCGGTTTGACGAGATAACTTCCTCATGATCCTTCGAACCATGGGTATCAAACCTTAAGCGTAGCTAGGAGACACCTCCCAACGCACGACTTCAGATATTCTAGAAAATTAAATTCTTGTGGGTACTTTTAGGAGAGTTAAACTTGAGATCTTAAAGAACTCATAGGCATCTTAGAAGCCAATATAACACGAGTAATAAGTTTGGTGAAAACAAAATATAATAAAGGATTCAACAACCAAACTGTAGGGGTTAGACACTTCTGGCACGTGTCCTTGTTTTCTGTTTTTGTGCACTTCCTTGTATTGACACCTGTCGGTTACAAGATCTCTAGTTGGCACGGACCGATCTCACTCTTTCCCTTACTTTCGTTGGGCTGTTTTTTCTTTTTTTCTTTTTTGCCTTTTCTTTTGGGTTAATTTTAGAAAACCCTCCTCAACTATGAAGTTTGTTTCATAAAACCCCCTCAACTATTTAAACTTTATTAAACCCCCCTCAACTTTAGGTTTGTTATAGATAAGCCCCCTCATCTTTCAAAAACGTGATTTAACCCCCCCTCAACACTATTAAACTTGAGGTTGAATGATGAAAGTGAAGAGAGTTAAATCACATTTTTGAAAGATGAGAGGTTAGCTACAACAAACTTAAAGTTGAGGGGAGTTTTATAGAGTTTAAATAATTGAGGGGGGTTTTCTGAGACAACCCCCATAGTTGAGGGGGGTTTTCTAAAATTAACCCTTTTCTTTTTTAACACTAGTGGAACGTTCTGAACCTTTCACTTGCTGATGATTGAATCTAGACCATTCAATAGAAATTAAACACGCATTTGAATATGTAACTGGTTTAGGTTATCCCTGTTGTATATATTTTCAGAACAAATTAGCTTAAAGGGTTTTGTTTCTAATCAAAATCTTATAAGCAGTGGTTGTATCCAAATATTATTTTCTTTACTACAATAACAGTCTAAAGACTAAAGAACATTTGGTTTGCTTCAAAAATAAATTGTAGCAAATGTGACAGCATTTTGTTATTATCGTTTGGTTGAAAAACAATTAGGATTAAAGCTACATAACTATCTCATATAAGGAAATTATGATTTTTCTATTTAGATTAAAAGATCAATTTCCTGATGAGATGGAATTCGTTTTCTTCTTTTGAAGCTTGTAGCTTTTACTCTTACCAAATTGGTCGTAACATTATTGCAAGTTATTTTAGGGTAATTATTACCTTGATATGGAAGTAATGCATAAACGTAATGCTCGCTAGATCTAATTGTTGTTGAAGTTCCATCTACAAATGAATAAGGCTTATGAAATTTATATGAAAATTGGCTTTGATTCAATCAAAAGGCTCCTATCTGTTTTTGTCCAAAAAGGGTGCAATTTCAGCGAAAGGTACACATCTTTTCTTCAGGTTTGACAGTTTATTGCAAAACCCCTTAACGTTATTTTTCATTGCAGCACCCACAGGTGTTACAAAAACAGTTAAAACCCATTTAATTGTTTTGTTTTCTCTAAAATACCCTCGGTAAAGATTCTCCTCTTTCTCAAACTATTGGACAACCTACCTCTTCCCTCTTCACATCAAACATAAGTAACTATGTCCACTAACAAAGAGAGAAGATTAATAACTTGCATATCTTCAATCCTTTGATTTTTAGCCTAGATTTGGTGTTTTTGTAATCTATATCTTGCCTTTGGAAGAAAGGGAAAGTATATCTCAAGAGAAATAAGAAGAGGGTAGTTCTGAAATATAAGTGGGGAAATATAAGTGGGTTTTAACAGTTTTTAACATGGTGTTTTTGTAATGAAATATAAGCGTTAGGAAGTTTCATAATGGACTGATAAACCTAAAGGAGTTTCATAATAATTACCCTTTTTCTATAAATATAAGTTCATTTACCTTTCTTAATTACAAAGTTACAAACTAAATACTTTATTTACTAATCCGGTTGCTCTATTTACTCTTGCAACTCTATTTCCATTCAATCCAACAGTAAGAGAAGGAGAATCAATAGCTATGATTTCAAAAATATATCAAATTCTACAAAGAAATTAAAGTTATCTTAAAACACATGAATCAATTTGTTATGGTAGTACCTTAATTCAGTTGTATGCTAGTACTCTGAACCTGATATGCTGTTTTGATCTCGCCATCTTGATAAGCATTCTATTCTTATGGCTGTAAGCGTAACAGATTTAATTTGTTAGTTTCTTAATTATCTGATCGAAGTAGGTTGAAGTTTATTATTCTTGGCACTTAATTTCAGTATCATATTATTATTATTACTACTACTACTATATTAGTAGTAGTAGTAGTAGTTTTTTTTTATTTCACATCTGATCTGAAGTAGGTTGAAGTTTATTATTCTTGGCACTCAAGTAAGAATTCAGATCATGTTACCATTTTATTTATATTATTAGTACGTAGTAGTAGTTAGGAGTAGTAGTTTTATGAACAAAAGCTATTAGTGTTTTCTTTGAGGCCACGCAAATTATCAGCATGTGATATCCATACGCCATCCAATTCCAAATTTTATGCTTGCTTGGTAGAATTCAAAATTCAAAATTTTAGTAAGACTAGAACTGGTTAGGATGAAATTGGGCCGGACTAGATCAAATTTTGTATATGATCCCAACTATTATTTAATCACACAACTCTTTCTTATTTTTTTCTAAGATGAGACTGCAGTCATGTATGAATACCCTTATCAATATCCACATTCAACATCCATATGATCTTCTACCATATATACATGTACTAACTAGATCTTTATCGATACCGGCAACTATCCATGGATTCAGTCAGCTATTAATTGCATGTCAATTCTATCCTAGGTTTTATTACCGTATGTGGATCTTCCACCATCATATATAAACTAATTGAAGTTAGACCTTTGTCAACCTCCTGCACCTACAGGTGTCACGTTGGACATTGGGTAACAATCTTGGTTTCGATAGTAGTGTTTGGGGAGAAATCGGTCCAACTAAGTATCACTAGCCTTAAATAGAAGCTAGCTCGGAACCAACTTTAACTCAAAAGTTTAATTGAGGCTTTACGGCCACTTAACCATATTTTTCAAGTACGTGGAACAAATAACAGTTGCTATCTCTATATCTAATTTTTGCATGGCTCATACTAATTGCTGGTTACAAGTCACGTTTGAGTTAGGACAACTCTTTTATGTATAAACCAAGTTTCACCGGTATAAGT
Source organism: Asparagus setaceus (assembly GCA_012295165.1). Taxonomy (NCBI): domain Eukaryota; kingdom Viridiplantae; phylum Streptophyta; class Magnoliopsida; order Asparagales; family Asparagaceae; genus Asparagus; species Asparagus setaceus. The sequence continues at coordinate 70,414,856 of CM022704.1, forward strand.
ATTTGATATAAATTTGACACAATATGAAATTTTAAAGAGGTTAATGAGTATTATATGTAATATGAAGGAATTATCTCATATATACAATGATGTTATAAGAGTTCCCACTGCTTTATACGTTGAGACTAATGCGTGTTATTGCCATATAAAGATATATATTTTTCTTGGATTTGGATCCTCTCTACTATTAAAAAAGTAGTGGAGAGACCATTACATAATCACAACCATTAATTATCTAGTCAGTGGTTGTGATTTTTTCTTTGGGTACAAATTAGGAATAAGCACAATACACTGGGGGTATGATGAGTGTTAGATTTAGATTTTATCATAACCGCCTACTAAATAATCAACGGTTGAAATTAAAAATAGTGGTCTCTCCATTAATTTTTTTAGTGGAAAGGATCCAAATTTATTTTTCTCATATATAAAACACTATAAAGTTTGACTATTCGATAACATTTTAACCTGGTCGTCTGAAGGCAGTTTGACTCGTAAGATTGCGGCAAATTATGAATATAAATAATCGCAATTAGGCTCTTTGACCTCCGTTCACACTGACTGGTGCTCAATATCTGATCCATGAAAGGACCAAAAAAATGATGCATTTGCTGTCGAGACCACAAAACATCAGTTTTTTTTTTTTCACTTGTCTGATTATTGAGGAGAGAAGCTTCACATATCTTATTTTTACTGATGAAACAAATTTGACAATACAAATAAAAATCGAAATTAAAACCTCTCAAGAGGAACAAGCCCCACAAATTTTTTTTTTGGTGGTCATTAAATGTTGAACGATGAAAATATTGGACCCTATTGTGTAATAAAATAATATAATAATGAGAACTCGATCAATCTTAGAGGAAATTGATTAACATACTGTCACAAAGGATTAGGTGAAATTCTCTAGGTCACATGTGTATCGACTTGGCATTTATCTCTTTCAGAAATGAAGGAGAGTTCATTATGAGATAACCACATCGGTCAATGAGGAGACATCATGTGCATTCACCTTAGCCCATGAGACGTGGACAGGTATCCCCCTCTCCTTCTGCCCCACAATCTCCTATAAATAAAGATTCCCATGGTTAAATCTTGTAAAGTTAAGCTATCTTAATTTATGGTTTACTATTGCTTCTTGTTTTTTGGTTTGGCGAGGGAACTTCCCACGATTCTTCGAACGATGGGTATCAAACCCCCAAGCATAGCTAAGAGACACCCCCCAATACATGGCCTCGGACATTTCAGGAAATTAAATTCATATGGGTGTTAATTTTTACACAAAAGAGAGATACTAAGGAGACCGTTGGAGGACCAACTAAAGGGCACTCCACTCAAGCGCCTTCTAACAAGTTGTTCCATTGTGTAGGTGAGATCAGTAGTTGAGCTAGAAATTTTATCTTGGAGGGGTTAGGAATTCAAGACACATAAAATGTTTCTCATTAATTTTTTAAAATTTTTAATTATTAGTTCCTTAAATGTTTAATATTTTGAAATTGTCCCTCAAGTAATTGAAATTGACACTAGATTCTCTATTCTTGATTTATTTTTCTTAAAATTTAGTCCCTCAAATCATTGAAATTGGCATTAGATCCCCAAATTTTCATGATTAATTTGAAACAACTCATGAGATTAGAGGGACTTAGTAGCAATTTCACTGATTTGAGGAAATATTTTTTTTAAAAAAAACTTTAGAATTTGGAGGAAACTAAAAGCAATTTTAATGATTGAGGGACTAAATTCAAAATACTAAAATTTTAAAACTTTAGGGATTAATATGCACAAAGACAAAAGGTAAAATGGACAGAATTTTTAGGGAGGCCAAGGCCCCCCAACCGTATATATATGTGGCTCCGCCATTGGGTGAGCTTTTGAAGAAGCGGGTCATTTATCCCGTCTGTGGTTTCATTGGAGACCCTTTCCCTACCATCTTCAACGCGCGAAGTTAATACAACAAATCTCTACTACCCTTTAATGGAACCCCTTTGTTTAAGTTAATACTAAATACTTAAATTAACTAAGTTAAACTAGAACAAACACATAACTTAGTAAGGATTCTATCAGAATAGTTTATAGAAATGAGTGATCTATACCATTCATGAGTGGTTAAAAGGTTAGCTTGGTAATTCTGACTATCCTATTAATGGTGTAAATCATCTCACTCCTATAAGGGTGGTTCTGATAGGATTTTTACTGCACATAACCCCCATAAAAAATTTATTACGAAAAAAAGACCAAATTTTATTAACTTAATAAAGAAGAGCGTACATCCATAGAAAGTAATGGGACAAGAAACTATGGAGGATTCTCCACCTAATGAGATATGCATGTCATTCACCCTCCTTAGCAAGCAAGTGTGTTGCCTCATTAGCCGTTCTATTGACAAGATGTAGACTCAAATGCGGATTATTTTGTAAGAGATACTGGATATCCTCCACAACAGTGCTATACGATGTAAGATAAAGAGAAAGAATTCATTGCTTTAAACATTATGCTTGAATCGGTTTCCACCTCCAAATATTGCAATCTAGTGTCCATTGCAAACCGAATACCTTCAAGAATTGCGGCTGCTCCTGCTGCTGTGTGGACTGAATCATAGAAGCCTCCACTTCCCGCCATTGCTGCAATAAATTCTCTATTATGATCTCGAACGATGCATCCATAACTCGACTTCGCACGGTCAACTTTGAAGCCCGCATCTCAATTCAACTATTGTCTCCTTTTCATCCATAATTAACAAGCAAAAAGACTATCGTCTCCTTCGCATCTTTCGGTCAAGATAACAGGATTTGCTCTGTTGCTTCTCCAATCTCCTCTTCCTCGCCTGAGCGCAGTCCGCCGCCCTCCGCCACCGCTGCAGCGACTCTGCCACTGCAGCTGCCGCCACTAACTCCTCCTCTGCCATTCTCCGGTTGGGGCCCACCAAGTTGGCGAGGCTCGGCTGATAAAGTTCCAGCCATTGTTGCTGTTGCTGTACCAACGTCTGATTCCACCGTTACATTAGTAATCAGAAAGGTTAGTACTATTAATTACTAGTAATTAGACTATAAGCATAATTAGTTGAAGATTAATTAAAATTTAAAAAAGTGCCTTTTTAGGAGAAAAGGGGAAAGTACCTGATCGTATTGAATCTGTCTCAGCCGAGAATTATCCTCCTCCGCGTTTTGGTATTGGCTCTCCGCCTCCACCACAATCTGTGGGGGAAAAAAACATTGATTAAAATTAAGATACAAAATTCTCAAAAACCAAACAAGAGGAATAAATTTGTTGGAAAAATAGATTCAGAGAAAAGATTTGACTTTTTCTTTTTATTGATTTTTAATCTACTTAAATTTACTGTCTTCTTTTTTGCTTTTATTTATTTCATGTTGATATGTGTTTTGTGTTTAATACGATCATAAATCCATGCAATAAATCATAATTTAATTGACCATGACTATTATACATCGATAGCCTAATTTAATATCATGCTTGTCTCTTTTTTCTCTTTTACTTTTTCTTACCCTTAATTTTTTTTAACTTGCATCAATTAAAGAGAGAATTAATTACCCTTTTTAGAGAGAGAATTTATTACCCTTTCCTGTTGCTCATCAGTCCTCAAAGACTCCTGCATCTTCGAACTCCGACGCAGAGGAGGCGGAGGAAGGGGAGGAGGAGGCATTGGGTTCTCGTCACCGCCGATCGAAGCAGGCGGCGGAGGAGCATCAGTGCTCGGTCTTTTTCCTCCTTCACCTCTCTTTTCATCGTACGGCAGCAATCGCTTCCTTGTCTCGAGCCAGCGCGGGAAGAAATCGGGGTCATTGGATTCCGGGTCGGTGGTTTTCTGCAAGAGGAGAGCCTCCGCCGCCTCGAGATCGTCGGCGGTGAACTCTGACGACGAGGACGGAGAATGAGCCGCCATTGTTCTTGATATTGGTATATGGTATGTTTTAGTTCGGTGTATTCATATTTAACTTAATTAAATCTTAAATATACAATTTAATTAAATTTAATTATGGACTCATATACAGATTGGGATACTGTATTTCTCAGTATTTTTATTTCTAAACTAATTATTCATTATTTTATGATGAATTTAAAAGTTACAATTTTCCTAGTGAAATTAGGGGTTGATTGATTGATTAAAATCAATTGAAATACTAGTATTTTTGGAAAATAAAGAGCGTAACGGATTCAACAGCCAAACTGTGAAGACTACACACATGTGCCACGTGTCCTTGTCTTTATTACGTCCCTTATACGTACTTGGGAGAAGATGGGGTGAAAAAACACGTGGTGTGAATTCAGTAATTTGCAAATGATATCTATATACTTATCAAATTTGGTGATGATAGAAGTCTGTGTACGTGGCAGCTTTTAATGTGTCCCTAGTGTTTAAGATTTGGTACATAAATTCTTATACAAGGAGGGAGGAGAAGGACATTTGCATTGGTAGGAGTTCATATTATTTTAGTCTTCCTTGGACTTTTTAGCTCACAAGGACTCAATGAAAGTAGGCAGTTCACCAGTTCATCTGCCCCCAGTTCAGACGAGGCTTGATAAGTTGCAGGTATTGGCTAAAAAGGAAAAAATAAAAAATAAAAAAAAAAAATCAAGCAGAAGAAAAAGCTTCTTATGTGCACTTTGAAATACTACCATCTCTTATATTTGTATCGATATAACTAAGTAGGATTCTTGTTTAAAAGTTTAGTAGAAATTAAACCTTAAATATAGAGTAGAGATGAAATTAGTTTTGAATCTACTTTACATATATAAACTAGAGATGAAATTAGTTTTGAATCTTATGATTTTTTTTTCATATAAATGTGCCTTGAATGCGAGGTTTTTGAAGGATATTTTTGTATTTTTAATGAAATTTTTGACTAAGAGGTTTTTTATTGCGACGCAAACCCATTTAAGGTTTGGTGGGAGGGGAGGTAAGATAAAGTAAAGAACTAAAAATCTTCTTCGATAGAGGGTTCTTAGAGATAAAGGAAATGTGAGGTAGAGTAGAGTGAGGTGAGAGAAACGAAAAAATAATTAGAAAATGAAGAGAGAAAAAATCCCTTCTATTTAAAACGACACAAGAGTGAGGTGATAAAAAATAAAAAATGAACTAAAAAGTCACCTACTTTTCCTCACTCCCTCTCCAACGAAACAGAAACCACAAAAGATATATCCTTCTTTGCACCTCATTGAACTTTATTTTACATTAGCTTCCCTCCTTATACTTGGTACGAAACTAAGCCTAAAGATGATTTGTGTATAAATTGAAATTTAAAAATGGTTCTGAATAATTACTCTAGAAAAACCCTATACGGTAAGTCCAATAGTTATTTTTTTTACAATTTACAATGCTGATTCTAAGTACACCATACGATTCAGAAATATTGCAATCAACACAACTCTAGAATTCAAATAAAACATCTCCATATATCCAACATAAACCCCAATCTCCCAACATTTTACAATTAAACCAACTAATCATTCCCCAAAAAAATCCCACCACAAATACCAAACTTAACCGTACAAAATACCAATAAATTAGTTTTTAAAAAAATTGAAAATGCATGGTCGTCATCTCAGCCGTCGGATCTTAAGCGACGACTTCACCCTCTGCAACTCTATCCTCCTCTTCCTCGCCTGCGCGTACGCCGCCGCCCGCTGCCTCTCCTCCCGCGCCCTCCTCTCCGCCGCCTCCAAACTCCTGTTCAGATCCAGCTGCCGCCGCTGCTGTTGCTGGTGGTGGTGGCCCACCGCCGCCGAGCGCGTGGGCCCCACCGGGAACAGATCCAGCTCGCCGCTTCGTCCCCCGCACGACTGCAACCGCCGCGGCTCCAAGATTTTGTGCGCCAACTGATATGAATGAAGATAAAATGGTTATTAAATCTTTTAATAATAAATTCGATAATAATAATAATAACAATCAATGATAAAATGATAAAAATACCCTGGATTTAAATTCTTTTAACCAAGAATTAGCTTCTCTTAGCCTCTGGTAGCGGCTCCTCGCCTCCAAAATACACTACAAATAAATAAATAAAATCAAACAAAAATAGATAGATAATATATTTATAAAAAAAATTAAAATAAAAAAAGTTAATAAACCTGTTGAAGGCTCGCTTTAGTAGCGGATAACGTGGCTATCGTCTGGTTTTGCTCCTTCACCCACTGTATTAAATTTTTTTAAAAAAAATTAATATATATTATTAGAGATAAAAAATATATATACAGATCGTGATATTTAACCTCTTTATGCTGCTCCGCCTTCTTCTTCAAGATCTTCGACTTCGCCGGCGGCGGCGGAAGAGGCGGAGTCTCGTCACCGCCGCTCGCCGGGAACGAGAGCGGCGTCGAAGGGCTCAACCTCTCGACTTTGCTGTCTCTGGAAACGGATCGCCGCTTCGTTGAGCCCCAGCGAAGTGACTTACGGTCACCGGGCGGTGACGGGACTCGGAGAGGGCGATGAGGGACTCGGCGGCTTGGATCTCGTCGTCGACGAAAACCATCGCCATCTTGTCGTTTGGGAGAATGAGAAGGGGATTGGATTTTGGAGTTGGCTTCGTTTTGGTTATATTGGGGAAATCCAGGAAGGGGGTCTGGGTTTCTGACACGTGTCGACCGGATGGAGATGGGGCTTCTCTTTCTCCTCTTTTAGTTTCCCTCTCTTTTTTATTTATTTCTGATGATGGTTTTATTTGTTTCTGTCGTTTTTTAGGGTTAAGGATTCATGAGATCGCGGGGATTTGCGGCGAGGGGAGGGGGTGCGTCGCCCGCCGCATCGCGCGAGCACGAATCTTGAGGGCGAGTGTTTTGTGGGCCCATTTTTTCTTTTCCTTTTATTGTTATTATTATTATTATTATTATATATATATTTTTTTTTTATGTAGATTTTTTGGGGTGAATTATTAGGTTGATTCGCTGGCAAAACTCACCGCGTAGAAGCGGAATACAGGGGGCAAGCGAAGATTGGGTTCCACTGAATTTTCCACCTAATTCATAATCCACCTATGATTTTTTTTATTTTATTTTTGGGTAAATAACACTAAATCCCTCTCAGGTTTGCAACTTTGACAATAAATCCTTCTGATGTTTAGAAAGTGACACTTTCTCCCCTCTATTTATTCTTAATGTAATAGAGTCATGCATGATAAATGCTGATTATTTAGAGACCAAAATACTATTTACCATGATTTTCCTTCTTCATTCCTTTTTTTTTCTTGCAAAGTTAGTTTTTTTCTTTTATTATTTTAGGAAATTTGAACCCTATAACTTCTAAACTCCATAAAGTATAAAAATAAATGAATTTGTCTTGGTTTTTGGATGAAAATTTTTAGGGAGAATCAATGGTAACATTTTGTTCTTAATTTGAATTGTTTTTTATAGCTGACTACAAAATGGATTAAAAACTAGAAGATGAAATATATTGGAGATATTTTTTAAAACTCTAGAGGGTATTTTGGTCATTAAGGGTCTCCGCCGCCTCTAAACTCCTGTTCAGATCCAGCCGCCGCCGCCGCTGTTGCTGCTGGTGGTGGCCCACCGCCGCCGAGCGCGTGGGCCCCACCGGGAACAGATCCAGCTCGCCGCTTCGTCCCCCGCACGACTGCAACCGCCGCGGCTCCAAGATTTTGTGCGCCAACTGATATAAATGAAGTGAAGATAAAATGGTTATTAAATCTTTTAATAATAAATTCGATAATAATAATAATAACAATCAATAATAAAATGATAAAAATACCCTGGATTTAAATTCTTTTAACCAAGAATTAGCTTCTCTTAGCCTCTGGTAGCGGCTCCTCGCCTCCAAAATACACTACAAATAAATAAATAAAATCAAACAAAAATAGATAGATAATATATTTATAAAAAAAATTAAAATTAAAAAAGTTAATAAACCTGTTGAAGGCTCGCTTTAGTAGCGGATAACGTGGCTATCGTCTGGTTTTGCTCCTTCACCCACTGTATTAAATTTTTTTTAAAAAAATTAATATATATTATTAGAGATAAAAAATATATATACAGATCGTGATATTTAACCTCTTTATGCTGCTCCGCCTTCTTCTTCAAGATCTTCGACTTCGCCGGCGGCGGCGGAAGAGGAGGCGGAGTCTCGTCACCGCCGCTCGCCGGGAACGAGAGCGGCGTCGAAGGGCTCAACCTCTCGACTTTGCTGTCTCTGGAAACGGATCGCCGCTTCGTTGAGCCCCAGCGGGGGAAGCTTACGGTCACCGGGCGGTGACGGGACTCGGAGAGGGCGATGAGGGACTCGGCGGCTTGGATCTCGTCGTCGACGAAAACCATCGCCATCTTGTCGTTTGGGAGAATGAGAAGGGGATTGGATTTTGGAGTTGGCTTCGTTTTGGTTATATTGGGGAAATCCAGGAAGGGGGTCTGGGTTTCTGACACGTGTCGACCGGATGGAGATGGGGCTTCTCTTTCTCCTCTTTTAGTTTCCCTCTCTTTTTTATTTATTTCTGATGATGGTTTTATTTGTTTCTGTCGTTTTTTAGGGTTAAGGATTCATGAGATCGCGGGGATTTGCGGCGAGGGGAGGGGGTGCGTCGCCCGCCGCATCGCGCGAGCACGAATCTTGAGGGCGAGTGTTTTGTGGGCCCATTTTTTCTTTTCCTTTTATTGTTATTATTATTATTATTATTATATATATATTTTTTTTTATGTAGATTTTTTTTGGGGGTGAATTATTAGGTTGATTCGCTGGCAAAACTCACCGCGTAGAAGCGGAATACAGGGGGCAAGCGAAGATTGGGTTCCACTGAATTTTCCACCTAATTCATAATCCACCTATGATTTTTTTTATTTTATTTTTGGGTAAATAACACTAAATCCCTCTCAGGTTTGCAACTTTGACAATAAATCCTTCTGATGTTTAGAAAGTGACACTTTCTCCCCCTCTCTATTTATTCTTAATGTAATAGAGTCACATGATACTCATGTGACTATTTAAGGACCAAAATACCATTTACCATGATTTTCTTTCTCCATTTCTTTTTCTTGCAAAGTTAGTTTTTTTCTTTTATTATTTTAGGAATTTGAACCCTATAACTTCTAAACTCCATAAAGTATAAAAATAAATGAATTTGTCTTGTTTTTGGATGAAAATTTTTAGGGAGAATCAATGAACTGTAACATGTTGTTCTTAATTTGAATTGTTTTTATGACAAACTACAAAATGGATTAAAAACTAGAAGATGAAATATAGTGGAGATAAATTTTTTTTAACTCTAGAGGGTATTTTGGTCATTAACGGTCACATAAGTATGACGTGACTCTATTAGATTGAGAACTAATAAAGAGGGGGAGAAAGTGTTACTTTCTAAACCTCGGGGATTTCGTGTTATTTATCCTTTTTTTTTCAAATTCATTATTCTTCTTATTTTTCGCCTTCATAGAGCGCGACGAAGAAGATGTTACGTGGAGTGCTTCATTTTCGATGGAATCATGGCTTGATCAGCTGGTTGTACATTGTAGTAGAAGTCCTCACGTAAATTTTTAGTTTTGTTCTTGTCTCTGCCTTCTTGTGTATTTCTATATGTGTAAATATTAGTTTTCCTTTACAAATAAATCAACAGTGAAACATTATTTCAAGCAAAGTTGATGTTTATCAATTTCTCAAATATATAATCATTAATTTGGATGATGTAAGTATCTTCTAGAATATACTACTTTTTTTGTTTGTTTCATATATTTTTAAAAGTAGTAGAAATAGTATTTTTTTTCCTCTTTATTTTTTATTTGGATGACAATTGGAAATATTGTTAGAAAAAGAGATAGAGGGTTTTGAATATTTATTTTAGAGTGAAGATTATCCATGTAATAAAAATGACTTTATTCCTAAATTGATGCATATTTTAGCAACTTCATACTCTTAGCAAATCTAGGAGTAAGCTTTTCAGGACAAACAAAGTCTTTTTGTTGAATAGCAAAAGTAGTCTTTACATCTGCTCGTCATATCTTTATAGGATATTTTTGTAATTAATCTAAAGTTCCTTTGAAAAGATTTTCAATATATATATATATATATATATATATATATATATATATATATATATATATATATATATATATATATATATATATATATATATATATATATATATATATATATATATATATATATATATATATATATATATATATATATATATATATATATATATATATATATATATATATATATATATATATTTTTTTTATATATATATACAAGTTGCTAAGCCCGTGCTTAGGTGGATTTTACTAAAGTTAAGTGAGGGATAAATTTGAGGAATTAAAATAATTTGGAGGAAAATTTACAATTATCATGACTTGTAAGTAAATTTAAAATGCATACAATTTAGGGGTTATGTATAGAAAAAAATTTAAAACTAAAATTTGAAAAATTTTAGTAAATCTAAATCAATTTTGGTATTTGGAAATAAATCTCAATATCTTTGAAACTCTGAATAAGCCCTAATATCTTTTGGCAAAACCCTCAAAATTAACATCATTAGTTTATGCACAGTTAAATGACCAAAATACCCCCAATACATTTTGGAGAAAATTCCAATAAGTTTTATGCTTTGTCACTTAATCCCCAATAACTTGTGAGAAAACTCTAATAATGAATGTTTATAATTTTTTAAAATTTTTGAGAGGTTTGTTTATAATATTTAGATTTTTAAGTGGTTGTTTATAATTTTAAATTTTAAAGGGGTGTGTTTATAAATTTAGATTTTGGGGTTGCTTGTAACTTTTAAAATTTTAGGTTTTGGGTTACTTGTATTTTTAATTTAAATGGTCTTTTGCAAACTATTTATTTTTTAAGTGACTATTTACAATTTCAGATTTTTTATGTTATTTTTCATTTGTTATTTTTATGGGTTATTTATAATTCTCATATTTTTCAGGTGTTTGTTTTAGCTTTTCGATTTTTGGACAGTCGTTTGTAATTTTAGAGTTTTCTAGGGGTGTTCGTAGTTTTTATTTTTTCTAGGAGTTCTTTGTAATTTATAAATTTTTGGGGTCATGTATAATTTTAGAATTTTAGGGTCTTTTTCAATATTTACATATTTAGGGTTTTATTTTAATTTCAGATTTTCTAGGGGCTATATATAATTTTAAATTTGCAAGGGTTTGTTTGTGATATCCTAATTTGTTCCGGAGTTTTCTATAATTTTAGTAGTTCAAAGGAAATTGTTTGTACCTTCAAATTTTTCTAATTATTGTTTGTGATTTTAGATTTTTAGGAAGTTATTTATAATTTTATATTTTTAATAATTATTTATTATTTTATGGGTTAACTTGCAAATACAAATGATTTGAGGGGTATATAATGGTCTTGAGGGTTAATCTTGTCAATAAAAATATAAGATAACCCCACTTATGGAGGTTAAGTGCAAAAAAAAATATTTTGGGGGTTTTCGTGAGTTTTAAATTTTTGGGGGTTTAGTGCTTAATCAGCAAAGATATGAGTGGTTTATTGAATTCACTCTTTAAAAATTAAGAAGGGTTCTATGACAATTTTTTGAATTTTTAATTATAAATTGTTATGACTTGATTAGAATTAACAAAATTTGATTATTAGGGTTTTCTAATTTTTATGGGTAAAATTTTCTAATTATGAACATGAATAGTTTTAATTTGATAAGAAATTTTCAAAAGATAGAATTAATAGTACACATGTCATTTACTAATAGGATAGAGGGATATATATATAATTTTTTATTGGAGATTTAACACTTGGCATATTTTTTATGCAGCATGGCATTTTACGGTTCATCTCATGGATAGTTTACCAATTTCTCTTTACTATATAAAAGGAGGATATATATATATATATATATATATATATATATATATATATATATATATATATATATATATATATATATATATATATATATATATATATATATATATATAGAAGCAGAGGCTCTATGAACTTAAGTTCATAATGAATAGTGATCTGTAAAGCTTTTATCCACTCATCTTGTCTTGAGATTTGTGATGCACAAATCTCAAAGTGAGCTTATATCTTTTGGATCAAAAGCAGATGAGTGGTTAGGATGGTCTCAATATAATTAATCCATAGGCACTATATATATATATATATATATATATATATATATATATATATATATATATATATATATATATATTTCAGCTAGGAATCTTTTTGTAATTACGGTAAAAAATTAGAAAAGATTTGTTTTCATATGTAAAATATTTAATAATCTCATTATATTTAGTAATCTCTAAGGAAAAAAAAAGAAATTTGAAGAGGAACAAATATCTAACACGATCAGATTTTGACTTCTGCATTGACTAACTAAAAATTTTGCTTTATTCTAACTTTCCAAGTCCGATTGATTACTTATTTAAATAATTGTATATTACTAAGTGAACATTTATAATAGTAGATTACTAGGTGAACATGTGGACATGTTTAAGTAAATATATGTGTTGAACTAGATTAGTATCGAGTTCTTTTAATAATAATTGTTGTCAAGAAAATAAGAGATTCTTGTAAAGTGGGCATTAGATCTACTTGAAAGAGTAACATTATCTATATAGTGGATATGTTTCCTTTAATATAGCCAACCATTGATGTCTAATAAGACTAACTAGGTTGTATAAATATTATATGAGATGTGTTATTCTTAACATGGAATCCACATTTAATCTTATAAAAATATTATTATTCCTACTTTCTAAGCCCAATTTATTCTAACTTTCTAAGCCCAATTTATTCTAACTTTCCAAGTCCGATTGATTACTTATTTAAATAATAGTATATTACTAAGTGAACATTTATAATAGTAGATTACTAGGTGAACATGTGGACATGTTTAAGTAAATATATGTGTTGAACTAGATTAGTATTGAGTTCTTTTAATAATAATTGTTGTCAAGAAAATAAGAGATTCTTGTAAAGTGGGCATTAGATCTACTTGAAAGAGTAACATTATCTATCTAGTGGATATGTTTCCTTTAATATAGCCAACCATTGATGTCTAATAAGACTAACTAGGTTGTATAAATATTATATGAGATGTGTTATTCTTAACATGGAATCCACATTTAATCTTATAAAAATATTATTATTCCTACTTTCTAAGCCCAATTTATTCTAACTTTCTAAGCCCAATTTATTCTAACTTTCTAAGCCCAATTTATTCTAACTTTCCAAGTCCGATTGATTACTTATTTAAATAATAGTATATTACTAAGTGAACATTTATAATAGTAGATTACTAGGTGAACATGTGGACATGTTTAAGTAAATATATATGTTGAACTAGATTAGTATTGAGTTCTTTTAATAATAATTGTTGTCAAGAAAATAAGAGATTCTTGTAAAGTGGGCATTAGATCTACTTGAAAGAGTAACATTATCTATATAGTGGATATGTTTCCTTTAATATAGCCAACCATTGATGTCTAATGAGGCTAGCTAGGTTGTATAAATATTATATGAGATGTGTTATTCTTAACATGGAATCCACATTTAATCTTATAAAAATATTATTATTCCTACTTTCTAAGCCCAATTTATTCTAACTTTCTAAGCCCAATTTATTCTAACTTTCTAAGCCCAATTTATTCTAACTTTCTAAGCCCAATTTATTCTAACTTTCCAAGTCCGATTGATTACTTATTTAAATAATTGTATATTACTAAGTGAACATTTATAATAGTAGATTACTAGGTGAACATGTGGACATGTTTAAGTAAATATATGTGTTGAACTAGATTAGTATTGAGTTCTTTTAATAATAATTGTTGTCAAGAAAATAAGAGAGATTCTTGTAAAGTGGGCATTAGATCTACTTGAAAGAGTAACATTATCTATCTAGTGGATATGTTTCCTTTAATATAGCCAACCATTGATGTCTAATAAGACTAACTAGGTTGTATAAATATTATATGAGATGTGTTATTCTTAACATGGAATCCACATTTAATCTTATAAAAATATTATTATTCCTACTTTCTAAGCCCAATTTATTCTAACTTTCTAAGCCCAATTTATTCTAACTTTCTAAGCCCAATTTATTCTAACTTTCTAAGCCCAATTTATTCTAACTTTCTAAGCCCAATTTATTCTAACTTTCTAAGCCCAATTTATTCTAACTTTCCAAGTCCGATTGATTACTTATTTAAATAATAGTATATTACTAAGTGAACATTTATAATAGTAGATTACTAGGTGAACATGTGGACATGTTTAAGTAAATATATATGTTGAACTAGATTAGTATTGAGTTCTTTTAATAATAATTGTTGTCAAGAAAATAAGAGATTCTTGTAAAGTGGGCATTAGATCTACTTGAAAGAGTAACATTATCTATATAGTGGATATGTTTCCTTTAATATAGCCAACCATTGATGTCTAATAAGACTAACTAGGTTGTATAAATATTATATGAGATGTGTTATTCTTAACATGGAATCCACATTTAATCTTATAAAAATATTATTATTCCTACTTTCTAAGCCCAATTTATTCTAACTTTCCAAGTCCGATTGATTACTTATTTAAATAATTGTATATTACTAAGTGAACATTTATAATAGTAGATTACTAGGTGAACATGTGGACATGTTTAAGTAAATATATGTGTTGAACTAGATTAGTATCGAGTTCTTTTAATAATAATTGTTGTCAAGAAAATAAGAGATTCTTGTAAAGTGGGCATTAGATCTACTTGAAAGAGTAACATTATCTATATAGTGGATATGTTTCCTTTAATATAGCCAACCATTGATGTCTAATAAGACTAACTAGGTTGTATAAATATTATATGAGATGTGTTATTCTTAACATGGAATCCACATTTAATCTTATAAAAATATTATTATTCCTACTTTCTAAGCCCAATTTATTCTAACTTTCTAAGCCCAATTTATTCTAACTTTCCAAGTCCGATTGATTACTTATTTAAATAATAGTATATTACTAAGTGAACATTTATAATAGTAGATTACTAGGTGAACATGTGGACATGTTTAAGTAAATATATATGTTGAACTAGATTAGTATTGAGTTCTTTTAATAATAATTGTTGTCAAGAAAATAAGAGATTCTTGTAAAGTGGGCATTAGATCTACTTGAAAGAGTAACATTATCTATATAGTGGATATGTTTCCTTTAATATAGCCAACCATTGATGTCTAATAAGACTAACTAGGTTGTATAAATATTATATGAGATGTGTTATTCTTAACATGGAATCCACATTTAATCTTATAAAAATATTATTATTCCTACTTTCTAAGCCCAATTTATTCTAACTTTCCAAGTCCGATTGATTACTTATTTAAATAATTGTATATTACTAAGTGAACATTTATAATAGTAGATTACTAGGTGAACATGTGGACATGTTTAAGTAAATATATATGTTGAACTAGATTAGTATTGAGTTCTTTTAATAATAATTGTTGTCAAGAAAATAAGAGATTCTTGTAAAGTGGGCATTAGATCTACTTGAAAGAGTAACATTATCTATATAGTGGATATGTTTCCTTTAATATAGCCAACCATTGATGTCTAATAAGACTAACTAGGTTGTATAAATATTATATGAGATGTGTTATTCTTAACATGGAATCCACATTTAATCTTATAAAAATATTATTATTCCTACTTTCTAAGCCCAATTTATCTAACTCTCTTAAACACATTCTTTTGAATTGCATATCAAATATCTAAATCTTACTTATTTAAAGCAATTTTATATTATAGTTGGGATCGGTTTAACAATAACAATAAATATTAATGATCGAAAACTCTATAATTAGCATATAAGTTTAGGAATATTCGGGTAAAAATATTAACATTTGCATGATAGTGGGCATCAACATGCTAATTTTAAACAACTTACAGTCATTTTGGATACAAAGGAAGGGCGGGGAGAGGAGTGGTTGAAGTAAAGCCAATGGGAGGGAGTACGATGTACTTTGTGTTTGAATAGATAACAAGAGAATGGGAGGGTACAATATAATATGTTTTGTTTAGAGACGATGGAAAGAGAATAGAAATTACTTGACTAATATGTCCTTCTAAAGAAATAATAAATATTAATTACACGTTTTAGTTCTCATAGGACAATCTTAAAATTTTATTAGCCTTCCAACCAGGCAATTTAGTAGGGTTAAGAAAGTGGATAAATTTTATATTTTGTAGCTCTCCTTGATGACTGAAAAGTGTAAACAAAAACAATTTTAGGAGGGTTAACATTGTAATCTCCCTCTCCCCTCCTAAAAACTCTATACAAACCCAGTGTTAGGGTATGGAAACGCTACGACAAACACCCTCCCTCCCTCTCCTAAAAAACTCTTGTCTAAGTGCAAAGTGGGTGAAGTTATGAGGTATTTAAGTGCTAGTTAGCCTTATTTCTTCTAACTTTCTAAGCCCAATTTATCTAACTCTCTTAAACACATTCTTTTGAATTGCATATCAAATATCTAAATCTTACTTATTTAAAGCAATTTTATATTATAGTTTGAACGGTGTCGCTACAATTTTTTCATCAGACACTGAGACAAAGATAGAGAGACTTATATTTAGGGGCCGATTGGCCCATAAAAGGCATTTTCAAGAATATCACATCAGTTAAAAAACTGAACATTTAATATTCTGTTGTTTGGTTGGCAACAGAAAAAAGCATACTTCTCTCTAAAGTTGAGAAATGGGTATGAAATGGGAAAACCCATTTCCGAGTTAAGGAAACCATGTTTGAGAATGTAAAAACCCATTTCATATTAAGAGACCAAAATTACGTTTGACAAAAACTAGTCTGGATTGTCCCATTTTTGCAGTTCATTTTCTTCTCCTTGACTAGGTTAAGATTGGTATAGGGAAAGATTGGATCAATCCTAACCCGGTTGAGGAATATTCATGTTAAGGGAGATTTGCTAAACACAACCTTAGTTTCTTTCTTTCTTTTTTCAAATTTCATGTATCAATATAATTTTAGGAGAAATGTACTTTTGAAGAAGCATAGTAATATTTGAAAACGCTCATCCTTAAATGTGAATATACTATCGAGTAATTACTGAAAAAGGAATATACTTTTCAGTATATAGAAGTTAAACATCATCCTTTCGAGATAACATATTAACCTATACTTATTTCAGCTATGAATAATATTTTCACAAGGAAGCCATAGCTAACTAGTTCTAGTGTTTATAAAAGCTTTTAACATAAGCTATGTTGCTTATTTATACCTCTTTCTTGGTTAAATCTGTTACGGGAAACAAATCAAGAGTTTTTCTGTCAAATATCAAGAATTCTAAATAGGTTATAACTCTTTCTAAATATACTTACTATAATCTTTATCATGAATTGCATTTAATATTTTTACTATTATTGAATGTAAATCATAGTTTATTCTCACCAATTCGTAGACGACTTTGGTTGAGAAAAACAGAAGTCTTCGTTGTCCATCTTCCATTGAAAGTGGGCCAAAACTGTTATTTTATGTTGGTTTGCATTTGAATTAAACAATATATGCTTTTATAAGATATTTTGAAGGATTGATCTTAGTGGAGACACGTGATACACATCACAACTTAATTTTGCCTCTCTAGGTTTTAATTGTTTGGGCCTCAATGTAAACTTAAGCACACATCTATTTCTTCTTCCTATTATCAATTCATTGATCTAAAGACGAACTAAGACATTTGTTGTTTGGTGTTAAGTTATGAATAAGTGAGAACATATATATTCATAATTACTCAATTTGAGCTCAGTACAACATGAATTGCTAAACAAAATGCTTCTTTTAGCGTTATGACAAGAATATCATTGAAAACAAATTTGCAAACTTCACAATGAGAGATTTCACGTGCATCATAGTCAAACTTATTTACCACGCACACAATTGCATTATGTCTTGGCTAAATGGCACCGATTTAGCAATTCACATTTAAGTATTAATATTTCTTAAATTTACTATGATACTTATATGCTAATTATAGAGTATTTTAACTATTAATATTTCTTAAATTTACTATTAAACCTATCAAAATTCTATTTTAAATATCTTTTAATTCTACTTTAAAATAGAGTTGGGATCGGTTTAACAATAACTTTAATAAATATTAATGATCGAAAGCTCTATAATTAGCATATAAGTATAGGAATATCGGGTTAAAATATTAGCATTTGCATGATAGTGGGCATCAACATGCTAATTTTAAACAAGTTACAGTCATTTTGGATACAAAGTAAGGGCAGGGAGAGGAGTGGTTGAAGTAAAGCCAATGGGAGGGAGTACGATGTACTTTGTGTTTGAATAGATAACAAGAGAATGGGAGGGTACAATATAATATGTTTTGTTTAGAGACGATGGAAAGAGAATAGAAATTACTTGACTAATATGTCCTTCTAAAGAAATAATAAATAATTTTATTAATTACACGTTTTAGTTCTCATAGGACAATCTTAAAATTTTATTCGCCTTCCAACCAGGCAATTTAGTAGGGTTAAGAAAGTGGATAAATTTTATATTTTTTAGCTCTCTCCTTGCTGACTTGAAAAGTGTAACCAAAAACAATTTTAGGAGGGTTAACATTGTAATCTCCCTCTCCCCCTCCTAAAAAAACTCTATACAAACCCAGTGTTAGGGTATGGAAACGCTACGAAAACACCCTCCCCCTCCCCTCTCCTAAAAAAAACTCTTGTCTAAGTGCAAAGTGGGTGAAGTTATGAGGTATTTAAGTGCTAGTTAGCCTTATTTCTTCTACACTTTTGGTTATCACAAACCTTAATTTTACAATTATTTTTAAGATCTATTAGAATTTAATCTCAAATTGCTACACAATTGCATCCTTGTTTTGCCTAAACTTTTAATTTGTCTTGCATCCTCACTCGTTCATGGAATGATTATCCATCAGATAGAAAGTAAGCATAAAATAAGTATTTTTCCACAATAGCTGCCATGAGAAAGAATTTAACTAGGAAGAGACCCATCTCATCAATTAATTGGATTGGGTGAAATTTTTAGTAAATCTGATAATACAAGGATTCTTTTTTTTTTCAAATCTGATATAGAAGGGGTTACATACTTTAAAAATATGTTTTGTTTTACAGTGACTTTAAGTCTAATATACAATTATTTTATCCATAATATAATTATTTGATCTAGATTCAAGCAGCATCGTGTTTGAAAACTGTAAAATTGATTTTATTATTTTTATTTTTTTACATTTCCATATTTTATCTTAGAATGAAAAAAAAATATTGAAAATATATTAAATAATAGTAACAGGGGCAAGAGGCATGCATCAGAGTCATGGAAGTGAACAACATCGCATGCTTATCGAAAGATAGCAACGCTTCTTTTGTTGTAAACAAGAGTCATCACTGCATTAACCCCATAAATATAACTATCTATAATCATATTATTTAATAAAACAAAGTGAAAAAAATTACAAACCTGACGAGAGAGAGAGAGGAGAGCCAAAATTTTCTGATTTAATTGATAAAAATAATACAAGTTGCAGATCTTTTTTTTAAAAGACTAAATATTGGGAAGGGGAGAACAAGTTGCGGCTGTGGCTGCTCTGACCCTCTGGTGTGGGTTTTATAGGTGCAGAGGATCGATTAGGGTTAAAAGTCACGTGACGCGTTGTACGGATAGGCTTTTATTGGGTGAACGTGTCATGTGAGTGCGCACGCGGGTTGGGTTTTAGGTTCGGGTTCAGGTTACCACATCCCATTAACAAGTTGGGTTTAGGTTCACGCTTTGAGGCTTGAGAACATTCGGATTACTATTTTTCTGGAGTTATATAGAATTATAGATGTTGATTTTCTCAAATAAGATTGAAATTCTTTAAGTTGCTTGAAGTAATTTCAAAGACTTGTAAGTAAGGTGAAGGTCTAAGGGCGAGTTCAGTATCTTGGAGCTTATGATAAGTTATTTATATAATCGGTTTATATAAACGGTTGAAAATAGTCGTTTGGTAATCATATATCATAAGTTGCTTTCAAAAGTAGTTAAAGTATTTGGTAAAGATGTGCTTAAATATCATTATAAGTGAAACTGACCAATAGATATACCATTAGATAACAAAATAGATAAGATAACTTTAAAAACATCCTCACATTGCTTTTAAAAGCACCTTAAAAATAGAAGAAATTTCAATAAACATATAAAAATGTTTTACCAAACACCATAATCGAATGCTTCTTAGAAAAATAGGCAAAAATAGTCTAAAAACAACACCAAACTGACCCTAATTTAAATTAAAAATGTAAGATTCAATAGCCTATAAGATTAGGTTCTAAGTTCAAACTATTAACATTTGGTGGTTTCATATTAAATTAAAGCTATATATATATATATATATATATATATATATATATATATATATATATATATATATGTTTCCATTACATAGGATGATCGGTTCTACATTATATATAATTTATTTTACTTGCAAATATTTTTTAAACGATATAACAGTCTTAGAATCTCAAGGTTTTAAACAATTACTTTTTCCAGTTATTCATGCGCACAACAACTATTAAAATGTAATATCTCGGATGTTTTCTCTTTTATTAAAGATTTTAATGAATGCTATTCTTCTTACAACCTCCTTATCCCTCTACCTCCTTAGCTAAGCATTACAGAGCAAATTCTTAGGTTAAAAGCTCAAAATAAGGTAGTCGCGAAATTCTAAAAACTCTATATTTATTGTATTCATTTTAAATCAGATATAGCTCAATAGTCAAAGTTATCCATATTTGATAACATGCAAACCTGATATAAATCAGACAAGGCATTTATTACGCATATGACGAAAAAAAAAAACAAAAACAAATACAACCATTGTTTAGATACAACAAAGGATGATCCAATAGGCAACAACAAAGATTCTATTTTGCAACTTACAGCCCAGCATCAAGTTGCTGTTTTGAGTATTGAACCACCAACTAGTCAGCGTACATTGCTGTACATAAACCTTGTTCTCTCTATCCATAGAGAAATCTAAAGTTTCTATATCACTGCTTTCAAAGAGTTCGAGTCTGTCGTATCCTGGTTCCCTGCACTCATGTGTATATTTATGTAAGGAAATTTTTTTTGGCATCAAAATTCAAACGATAATATCCATCTCTCCAACTTTGAAATGAGAATACCATCATAGAGGACAGCATCAAGATGGAGCTACTGAAGAGGCATCAGCACAATGCTTCTTGAAAGCCAACGACTCATCCACTAAAAATTCACTGCAAGAACAATTTACTGATAAATGCTTTAATAAACATGCACCGTGCAATATCGATGTGTGAAACTTACAATATGCGCTCAACCATTTGTGATGCATCCCATCTGGGACTCCATGGGTAGTCATTTATAGGAGGTGAGATAATGGCTAAACCTTGATTTGTCCAATTCTGCACAATAATACAGAGGTGAGAAAAAAAACCCATTAACGTAAGAGACACAAGGATGTGTCCTGCAGAGGACAAACAAAGACTGCATTTCTTCACTTGAAGTTATATAATTGAACAATGGACATAAGAACATAAAAAAACCAAACCTGCAATACATGCATTTCAAATCCTAAAGCTACAAGATCAGTCTAAGCACCAATAAAGAAGAGTCTTAATCAGAAACCATTTAAGACACGCCCATTGTAGTTTTGGAATTCCAAATTCACATGTTTGAACTTCATTCTGTATTTTTGACAGACAAGAATATGCACCATGGAGCTACAACTGGCAGCAGCATGCTCAAAAACTTACTTGGTGAGATATGATAAGTCTACTGCTCGTCTTTATGGTTGTTTCCACAATTAACCCGATGATGAAGCCTCTGATTATCCAGGCTGCTTCTAGACTTCATTGCATATAGGACCACCTATATATGAGAATTTTGTTTAACTGTTTACTTGATTTAGGTAAAGCGATCGTCTCCTAAGAGTGAAAAAGGGCACCTTGGCTAACTCAAAATAAAGGTTATGGTTCTAAACTTACGCAGTTTGGTCACCAATTCTCTGATATAAAGACAAAGAAGCCGCAGATCGCTTCAGAAAGTTATTTCAACCAAAGCAGGGAACATAGAGGTTCTTCCTACAGACATGCAATACTTGCAAGCTGCAAATAAATGTCCTCAATCCGAAATCAAGGGTAAGTTCAGGTCTAACGGGTAAACAGTCGTTTCAGCACCTGAAACAATTATCTGGAAGCCCAAAACAACCCACTTTCAAATTTTGAAGTATCTTACTATTATTTTCAGGCTCAGCATTTTTTACTACTGATAAAGTTAGGGCCAGTTTTTTCATAGTTAACCTGCATGTCCTTGCAACCAAATTTGTTAAGGCTACTACCTAGCATTTATTGTGTCCTCACAATTGTATTTGAATGGTTGATTGATTTGAAAGAGTCTCATAGTTGTTTTGTAATAGTTTTCATCTCTAATCAGAATTTCTAATTTCTACCGAAATTGTGGCTGACTTTTATTCTCTCTCTTTTTCTTTTTTTTTTTTCTTTTTTCATTTTTTTTTTTGACCGCTGTGTCAACTATGAATATACACTTTCTAAGGTGCCTATACAATGCTACTGCCTAGTCAGCTATTGCTGAGAAACGATGTTATTTGCATTGTTGTAAGACTTGATATTTTATGCTGGGGCAACAATTCTCCTACATAATTAGCCTGTCCTAATTTCAGCTATAAGTGAAAATTGAAGCATGACGACGGCAATGTGAACCCTTGTCATGAATGATTGATAATTCAGATATTCACTTCATCCCAAGATTACATATTAATACATTATATCCATTCACTTGTGTCCATTCACATATTATATCCTCCACTCATCAACTAGTTGAACTTGGAAAACATGTGCTTAAATATCATTATAAGTGAAACTGACCAATAGATATACCATTAGATAACAAAATAGATAAGATAACTTTAAAACATCCTCACATTGCTTTTAAAAACCCTTAAAAATAGAAGAAATTTCAATAAACATATAAAAATGTTTTACCAAACACCATAATCGAATGCTTCTTAGAAAAAATAGGCAAAAATAGTCTAAAAAACAACACCAAACTGACCCTAATTTAAATTAAAAATGTAAGATTTCAATAGCCTATAAGATTAGGTTCTAAGTTCAAACTATTAACATTTGGTGGTTTCATATTAAATTAAAGCTATATATATATATATATATATATATATATATATATATATATATATATATATATATATATATATATATATATATATATATATATATATATATATATATATATATATATATATATGTTTCCATTACATAGGATGATCGGTTCTACATTATATATAATTTATTTTACTTGCAAATATTTTTTAAACGATATAACAGTCTTAGAATCTCAAGGTTTTAAACAATTACTTTTTCCAGTTATTCATGCGCACAACAACTATTAAAATGTAATATCTCGGATGTTTTCTCTTTTATTAAAGATTTTAATGAATGCTATTCTTCTTACAACCTCCCTTATCCCTCTACCTCCTTAGCTAAGCATTACAGAGCAAATTCTTAGGTTAAAAGCTCAAAATAAGGTAGTCATGAAATTCTAAAAAACTCTATATTTATTGTATTCATTTTTAAATCAGATATAGCTCAATAGTCAAAGTTATCCATATTTGATAACATGCAAACCTGATATAAATCAGACAAGGCATTTATTACGCATATGACGAAAAAACAAAAAACAAAAAACAAATACAACCATTGTTTAGATACAACAAAGGATGATCCAATAGGCAACAACAAAGATTCTATTTTGCAACTTACAGCCCAGCATCAAGTTGCTGTTTTGAGTATTGAACCACCAACTAGTCAGCGTACATTGCTGTACATAAACCTTGTTCTCTCTATCCATAGAGAAATCTAAAGTTTCTATATCACTGCTTTCAAAGAGTTCGAGTCTGTCGTATCCTGGTTCCCTGCACTCATGTGTATATTTATGTAAGGAAATTTTTTTTGGCATCAAAATTCAAACGATAATATCCATCTCTCCAACTTTGAAATGAGAATACCATCATAGAGGACAGCATCAAGATGGAGCTACTGAAGAGGCATCAGCACAATGCTTCTTGAAAGCCAACGACTCATCCACTAAAAATTCACTGCAAGAACAATTTACTGATAAATGCTTTAATAAACATGCACCGTGCAATATCGATGTGTGAAACTTACAATATGCGCTCAACCATTTGTGATGCATCCCATCTGGGACTCCATGGGTAGTCATTTATAGGAGGTGAGATAATGGCTAAACCTTGATTTGTCCAATTCTGCACAATAATACAGAGGTGAGAAAAAAAACCCATTAACGTAAGAGACACAAGGATGTGTCCTGCAGAGGACAAACAAAGACTGCATTTCTTCACTTGAAGTTATATAATTGAACAATGGACATAAGAACATAAAAAAACCAAACCTGCAATACATGCATTTCAAATCCTAAAGCTACAAGATCAGTCTAAGCACCAATAAAGAAGAGTCTTAATCAGAAACCATTTAAGACACGCCCATTGTAGTTTTGGAATTCCAAATTCACATGTTTGAACTTCATTCTGTATTTTTGACAGACAAGAATATGCACCATGGAGCTACAACTGGCAGCAGCATGCTCAAAAACTTACTTGGTGAGATATGATAAGTCTACTGCTCGTCTTTATGGTTGTTTCCACAATTAACCCGATGATGAAGCCTCTGATTATCCAGGCTGCTTCTAGACTTCATTGCATATAGGACCACCTATATATGAGAATTTTGTTTAACTGTTTACTTGATTTAGGTAGCGATCGTCTCCTAAGAGTGAAAAAGGGCACCTTGGCTAACTCAAAATAAAGGTTATGGTTCTAAACTTACGCAGTTTGGTCACCAATTCTCTGATATAAAGACAAAGAAGCCGCAGATCGCTTCAGAAAGTTATTTCAACCAAAGCAGGGAACATAGAGGTTCTTCCTACAGACATGCAATACTTGCAAGCTGCAAATAAATGTCCTCAATCCGAAATCAAGGGTAAGTTCAGGTCTAACGGGTAAACAGTCGTTTCAGCACCTGAAACAATTATCTGGAAGCCCAAAACAACCCACTTTCAAATTTTGAAGTATCTTACTATTATTTTCAGGCTCAGCATTTTTTACTACTGATAAAGTTAGGGCCAGTTTTTTCATAGTTAACCTGCATGTCCTTGCAACCAAATTTGTTAAGGCTACTACCTAGCATTTATTGTGTCCTCACAATTGTATTTGAATGGTTGATTGATTTGAAAGAGTCTCATAGTTGTTTTGTAATAGTTTTCATCTCTAATCAGAATTTCTAATTTCTACGAAATTGTGGCTGACTTTATTCTCTCTCTTTTTCTTTTTTTTTTTTTTTTTTTTCTTTTTTTTTTTTTTGACCGCTGTGTCAACTATGAATATACACTTTCTAAGGTGCCTATACAATGCTACTGCCTAGTCAGCTATTGCTGAGAAACGATGTTATTTGCATTGTTGTAAGACTTGATATTTTATGCTGGGGCAACAATTCTCCTACATAATTAGCCTGTCCTAATTTCAGCTATAAGTGAAAATTGAAGCATGACGACGGCAATGTGAACCCTTGTCATGAATGATTGATAATTCAGATATTCACTTCATCCCAAGATTACATATTAATACATTATATCCATTCACTTGTGTCCATTCACATATTATATCCTCCACTCATCAACTAGTTGAACTTGGAAAACATGGCTGTCTTTAGTTTGAGCTATTGATATTCTTAAGGAACCCTAATAACAGACAAACAGATTAGCAAAAATACTTCATAAGGTCAATGCATATTACCTGTCAATATTAGCTTTAATCTAATGCGAATTACAAGCCATGCAATGATCAAATTTTAGATCTCTTCTACTGCTTTTCATGTCTTGCTGAAATAATGACAAGTTGCCAGGACTTAAAAAGCAATATTGTGTTGGTAGATGCACGTCACACACAAGCACGCTGCCACCCACCAGATGCACACCACATATGCATAATCAAATGTTTCAAATAATATGTACGAAATTTATGTGTCCCATTTAAGGAATGTAGAGAACATTACCTGGCAACTTTGCAACGTCAAAGTAGGTTGCAACCTGGGGTTGAGTAGGAATTGAAAAATGAACCTACAATGAGGATATTTGATATGTTTTCAGGTAAATATGGTTGCCATGCAGAATAAATAAGATGAGAGTAAAACCATGAAATATAGAGAAAAGTAAGGCCAACCCTTCTCATACTGATAAATTGATATTTAGATAAACATCTGGTAAAGTTTATGAGAATGATCTGTTAATCCGCAGAAGTCTCTTTGTGGGCAGCCTTTAGCACCACAGAAAGGTAAGGCCACAGAGAAAAGTAAGGACAACCGACAACCCTTCTCATGGTGATAAATTGATATTTAGACCAATATCTGGTAAAGGTTATGAGAATAATTTGTTAATCCACATAAGTCTATTTCATGGACAGCCCTTAAACCAATTAACTACCCATTGAAATCATAAGACATAAGTTGACATGTCAAAATGAATTATATTGAAAATAGACCTTACATCGTAAGTAGGTAAACCTACAAAGGGGAGAAAGAAGACAATGGGGAAAAAATTTCCATGTAGATAGGAACTCCTAGAAGGGAAGACATTGTTCTAGTTACTCTAATTGGTCCTCTAATGTAGCATATAAATTACAGAAGGCCTACATAGAACACCAAAATCTTTTGTCAGATCATGATTTTGAGTCCTTATGTTATAAGCCGCCCGTGACAATGTGTCCCTAAACTTATGTAAGGAAATTTTTTGGCATCAAAATTCAAACGATAATATCCATCTCTCCAACTTTGAAATGAGAATACCATCATAGAGGACAGCATCAAGATGGAGCTACTGAAGAGGCATCAGCACAATGCTTCTTGAAAGCCAACGACTCATCCACTAAAAATTCACTGCAAGAACAATTTACTGATAAATGCTTTAATAAACATGCACCGTGCAATATCGATGTGTGAAACTTACAATATGCGCTCAACCATTTGTGATGCATCCCATCTGGGACTCCATGGGTAGTCATTTATAGGAGGTGAGATAATGGCTAAACCTTGATTTGTCCAATTCTGCACAATAATACAGAGGTGAGAAAAAAAACCCATTAACGTAAGAGACACAAGGATGTGTCCTGCAGAGGACAAACAAAGACTGCATTTCTTCACTTGAAGTTATATAATTGAACAATGGACATAAGAACATAAAAAAACCAAACCTGCAATACATGCATTTCAAATCCTAAAGCTACAAGATCAGTCTAAGCACCAATAAAGAAGAGTCTTAATCAGAAACCATTTAAGACACGCCCATTGTAGTTTTGGAATTCCAAATTCACATGTTTGAACTTCATTCTGTATTTTTGACAGACAAGAATATGCACCATGGAGCTACAACTGGCAGCAGCATGCTCAAAAACTTACTTGGTGAGATATGATAAGTCTACTGCTCGTCTTTATGGTTGTTTCCACAATTAACCCGATGATGAAGCCTCTGATTATCCAGGCTGCTTCTAGACTTCATTGCATATAGGACCACCTATATATGAGAATTTTGTTTAACTGTTTACTTGATTTAGGTAAAGCGATCGTCTCCTAAGAGTGAAAAAGGGCACCTTGGCTAACTCAAAATAAAGGTTATGGTTCTAAACTTACGCAGTTTGGTCACCAATTCTCTGATATAAAGACAAAGAAGCCGGCAGATCGCTTCAGAAAGTTATTTCAACCAAAGCAGGGAACATAGAGGTTCTTCCTACAGACATGCAATACTTGCAAGCTGCAAATAAATGTCCTCAATCCGAAATCAAGGGTAAGTTCAGGTCTAACGGGTAAACAGTCGTTTCAGCACCTGAAACAATTATCTGGAAGCCCAAAACAACCCACTTTCAAATTTTGAAGTATCTTACTATTATTTTCAGGCTCAGCATTTTTTACTACTGATAAAGTTAGGGCCAGTTTTTTCATAGTTAACCTGCATGTCCTTGCAACCAAATTTGTTAAGGCTACTACCTAGCATTTATTGTGTCCTCACAATTGTATTTGAATGGTTGATTGATTTGAAAGAGTCTCATAGTTGTTTTGTAATAGTTTTCATCTCTAATCAGAATTTCTAATTTCTACCGAAATTGTGGCCGACTTTTATTCTCTCTCTTTTTCTTTTTCTTTTTTCTTTTTTCATTTTTTTTTTGACCGCTGTGTCAACTATGAATATACACTTTCTAAGGTGCCTATACAATGCTACTGCCTAGTCAGCTATTGCTGAGAAACGATGTTATTTGCATTGTTGTAAGACTTGATATTTTATGCTGGGGCAACAATTCTCCTACATAATTAGCCTGTCCTAATTTCAGCTATAAGTGAAAATTGAAGCATGGCGACGGCAATGTGAACCCTTGTCATGAATGATTGATAATTCAGATATTCACTTCATCCCAAGATTACATATTAATACATTATATCCATTCACTTGTGTCCATTCACATATTATATCCTCCACTCATCAACTAGTTGAACTTGGAAAACATGGCTGTCTTTAGTTTGAGCTATTGATATTCTTAAGGAACCCTAATAACAGACAAACAGATTAGCAAAAATACTTCATAAGGTCAATGCATATTACCTGTCAATATTAGCTTTAATCTAATGCGAATTACAAGCCATGCAATGATCAAATTTTAGATCTCTTCTACTGCTTTTCATGTCTTGCTGAAATAATGACAAGTTGCCAGGACTTAAAAAGCAATATTGTGTTGGTAGATGCACGTCACACACAAGCACGCTGCCACCCACCAGATGCACACCACATATGCATAATCAAATGTTTCAAATAATATGTACGAAATTTATGTGTCCCATTTAAGGAATGTAGAGAACATTACCTGGCAACTTTGCAACGTCAAAGTAGGTTGCAACCTGGGGTTGAGTAGGAATTGAAAAATGAACCTACAATGAGGATATTTGATATGTTTTCAGGTAAATATGGTTGCCATGCAGAATAAATAAGATGAGAGTAAAACCATGAAATATAGAGAAAAGTAAGGCCAACCCTTCTCATACTGATAAATTGATATTTAGATAAACATCTGGTAAAGTTTATGAGAATGATCTGTTAATCCGCAGAAGTCTCTTTGTGGGCAGCCTTTAGCACCACAGAAAGGTAAGGCCACAGAGAAAAGTAAGGACAACCGACAACCCTTCTCATGGTGATAAATTGATATTTAGACCAATATCTGGTAAAGGTTATGAGAATAATTTGTTAATCCACATAAGTCTATTTCATGGACAGCCCTTAAACCAATTAACTACCCATTGAAATCATAAGACATAAGTTGACATGTCAAAATGAATTATATTGAAAATAGACCTTACATCGTAAGTAGGTAAACCTACAAAGGGGAGAAAGAAGACAATGGGGAAAAAATTTCCATGTAGATAGGAACTCCTAGAAGGGAAGACATTGTTCTAGTTACTCTAATTGGTCCTCTAATGTAGCATATAAATTACAGAAGGCCTACATAGAACACCAAAATCTTTTGTCAGATCATGATTTTGAGTCCTTATGTTATAAGCCGCCCGTGACAATGTGTCCCTAAACTTATAATCAAACATTCCTGGATAATTACAGCTGTTGATAAGGTTTCATACCTCCGATTAGGTGTTACGAAAAACGATTAATTTTGTAAATATATTAGAATGTAGGGTCACTTCAAGATGCAAAGGAATTGAAGTATTGAACAAGATTAGAGCATTGAAAAACTCCCATTCCGCAATATTTTTATTTAGGACATGATATATAGGAAAATTCTTCTTGATACTTAGTTCTCAATCCTTTAGAGATGCCGTGCTAGTTACGTCACAGTTGTCATTTTGTTCTCAATTTAATGGCACTTCCATATATTAGCACTGACCAAATTCAGGCTCAAATTGTGTTCTACTGGCAGGATTAGTATAACATAGACATATACAATACACATATACATACATACACAGAAACATGTGTACTTGTACATGTCTATGTATTATACATCTATGTAATGTATACTGCACATAAACTTCCAAGAGTTAGCATTATTAAGAGTTTAGAGCGTGAATTAACTCACTCCATTGTGACCATTAAAAATGTGATGATTTTTTCTGCTTATATGAGTTTATTAACTTGAAGTAACCATTTCCACATCATCATACCAGAAATGTAAAAACTCCAGAGCTAGCAAGAACTGATGCTTTCCTGCAAAAACCTGATGAATGAATGAATTAGAATAAAAATTCAAAAGCCAAGGGAATTCGAGAAGGGAGGGGAAAAGGATGGATTTCTCAAAAAAATGTACCGAATCAGCTTCTACTGGCCTTCCAAACAAAGGCAGTAAAGCCTCAATAAATCGTCTTCTTGCACCAATTGCAGCAACCGCCTCCACCACCTTTAAGAAGAGTCCCATGAACTTTTAAATATACATGGTGTCAAGAAATACACATAAACTGACTTGTGCAATTACATAAAGCACATGAATGGAAATCTAAATACGTATGAATGTAGAGAAAGACGGGAGGGAGGGAGACCATGCATATGCACTTAATCACATGCTTGCATGCAAAGAGTTAGTGATCTCCATAAACTAATTTGCATGCTTGCATGAGAGAGGGATAGAGAAGTTAGTGGTCTTCAAATGGTTCGGCAAATGTATGCAATTATGATGGAACTGAGACATGACTGAGTAAATCCATTAGGCACATTAGAAAAGAACCAGAACCAATACATCAATGAAGGCATTGGGTGTGGTGGGAGACAGGGGGAGGATATGGAAGTCTACAACAAAGACATTTGATATTTCAACAAACAATGTGCCTTGATGTCATATTTCTTGATGTGTGAGCAGGCCCGAAGCTTAGGAAAAACGATAATATTTAAAGGATGTCCAAATCAAAACCTTAATAACCAGAGAAGTTCACGTTTGTGAGATCACCCAATTAGACAGCTACAGTCAAATTTGTTTTTTCATTAAGGCGGACAACAGAATCAAGAATTTATCTTTCTTCATCACAACCAAATTACTGTTCACAGCCCAGGATTCTGTTTTATTTTCAATCTATTACCAAAAAAGAATTCATAATTTTAGATTTAAAAGCAGAACAAAAGATGGGGAAACTCAATTGTCTCCCTAAATGAGATGCAACAATTTTGAAGAGAAAATTAGCTACTTCAGAGACATATCTAGCAGGGATAAAATATATGACTGGGACACCTGATATTGTTCTCAAAGTGCATCAGCAAGAGGAATTTGAGAAGCTTCTATTCTGGTGGTCAATGAAACTCACAAAGATAAGCAGAATCATTGAACAAGACGACACAAAATAATAAGGGAAATCAAAGGCAAAGAAAGCAGCGAAACTACTGGAGATATATGATGCTATGGAGGTTGGTCATTTAATGTGATTCTTAATACATCAATGAGGAATCAACAATTCAACAAGCAATGTTTTATTCTCGATTAACTTGCATAATTGGTAATAAAGATATAATTTCTATCCAACATTAAATATGACTGACCTGCATCTTGAGGTTGTCTTCAAAAGTAGGTAAGTACTCGGCCATGCACCTTCATATACACAACACATAAACAAAGTCATAACTTACTTACGAATTGATAGCTGATAGACCAGTGCATTTGCTTTAGTAATTATCTTGAAGGATATATTTGGCAACTACTTGGACTGTGAGGCAGATATGGAGAAGCAGTACAATAACATAACAGCATGACTTACATCCCAGCTACCCATGAAGGAAGCTTGATATCTTCCGTAGCCATCAGAGTTTTCAAATCTGGAGAAGAGACTAATCTTATTCGTGGAGTAGGAGCACTAGCTGAAAACCCTCGGTTAACAGGAAAGCCCACCTGTATAGTTGCAGAAGATCCAAAATAAGATGGAAAAATATGACTTTTTTCCATATAGCATCCATGAGTAAATCAGAGAAGATTCAAAGTACTATACCAGCAAAGGAACAAAAGGCATAGAACACAATGCTCAAGCACGTTTCTTAGCGAGTGAGAAGAATAATGGCAGGTTAGACACCATACACAACCTAGGTTCAAATTGTCAAATAAAAAATAAAAGCCATTTTCCAAAGTAGCCAGAGCTGTCTTGTGTATCCAATAGTGAAGCAAGAACCTAGGGCCACAAGCATGGTG
Organism: Asparagus setaceus; assembly: GCA_012295165.1. Taxonomy (NCBI): domain Eukaryota; kingdom Viridiplantae; phylum Streptophyta; class Magnoliopsida; order Asparagales; family Asparagaceae; genus Asparagus; species Asparagus setaceus. The sequence goes on from CM022704.1 coordinate 70,447,100, forward strand.
AATCCTTCCTAACAAGTTTCATGCAAACTGACTAAATCTTCTCATTCTGTGTCCAGCCAATTCACAAACTCCATCCTCTTGAGAGTTGCTCTTGTATGCCTATAGAATCATAACCAACCACAAGTGGGCCTTGTTGGACTTAAACCTGGCTCTTTACCATTCAATTCTATGAAGAATTAATAAAACTTGTCACACACAGCAAGCCCAGGCAGAATTAGAATGCTTTAGTTATTATGCCAACCAAGGTTTTAAATATCATATATCGAAAACTATCGGATAGCCAAAATAAATACCAGATTATGGATATTGGGATATATCAGAGATATGTAGTAAATATCAGAGTGTCATATCAAATGATGTGCATATATAATACAATATCCTAAAATACAATCTAAACATACTTAATGAAATCTAAGCATACAAAATTTAAATAATATATGTTTAGGATTACTAACCAATTGTATATAAACTTAATAAGGAGAAGAGCCTACTACAATTTGCTAAAATACTTCATAAGGTCAATGCATATTACCTGTCAATATTAGCTTTAATCTAATGCGAATTACAAGCCATGCAATGATCAAATTTTAGATCTCTTCTACTGCTTTTCATGTCTTGCTGAAATAATGACAAGTTGCCAGGACTTAAAAAGCAATATTGTGTTGGTAGATGCACGTCACACACAAGCACGCTGCCACCCACCAGATGCACACCACATATGCATAATCAAATGTTTCAAATAATATGTACGAAATTTATGTGTCCCATTTAAGGAATGTAGAGAACATTACCTGGCAACTTTGCAACGTCAAAGTAGGTTGCAACCTGGGGAATTGAGTAGGAATTGAAAAATGAACCTACAATGAGGATATTTGATATGTTTTCAGGTAAATATGGTTGCCATGCAGAATAAATAAGATGAGAGTAAAACCATGAAATATAGAGAAAAGTAAGGCCAACCCTTCTCATACTGATAAATTGATATTTAGATAAACATCTGGTAAAGTTTATGAGAATGATCTGTTAATCCGCAGAAGTCTCTTTGTGGGCCGCCTTTAGCACCACAGAGAAAGGTAAGGCCACAGAGAAAAGTAAGGACAACCGACAACCCTTCTCATGGTGATAAATTGATATTTAGACCAATATCTGGTAAAGGTTATGAGAATAATTTGTTAATCCACATAAGTCTATTTCATGGACAGCCCTTAAACCAATTAACTACCCATTGAAATCATAAGACATAAGTTGACATGTCAAAATGAATTATATTGAAAATAGACCTTACATCGTAAGTAGGTAAACCTACAAAGGGGAGAAAGAAGACAATGGGGAAAAAATTTCCATGTAGATAGGAACTCCCTAGAAGGGAAGACATTGTTCTAGTTACTCTAATTGGTCCTCTAATGTAGCATATAAATTACAGAAGGCCTACATAGAACACCAAAATCTTTTGTCAGATCATGATTTTGAGTCCTTATGTTATAAGCCGCCGGCGACAATGTGTCCCTAAACTTATAATCAAACATTCCTGGATAATTACAGCTGTTGATAAGGTTTCATACCTACCGATTAGGTGTTACACGAAAAAGAACGATTAATTTTGTAAATATATTAGAATGTAGGGTCACTTCAAGATGCAAAGGAATTGAAGTATTGAACAAGATTAGAGCATTGAAAAACTCCCATTCCGCAATATTTTTATTTAGGACATGATATATAGGGAAAATTCTTCTTGATACTTAGTTCTCAATCCTTTAGAGATGCCGTGCTAGTTACGTCACAGTTGTCATTTTGTTCTCAATTTAATGGCACTTCCATATATTAGCACTGACCAAATTCAGGCTCAAATTGTGTTCTACTGGCAGGATTAGTATAACATAGACATATACAATACACATATACATACATACACAGAAACATGTGTACTTGTACATGTCTATGTATTATACATCTATGTAATGTATACTGCACATAAACTTCCAAGAGTTAGCATTATTAAGAGTTTAGAACGTGAATTAACTCACTCCATTGTGACCATTAAAAAATGTGATGATTTTTTCTGCTTATATGAGTTTATTAACTTGAAGTAACCATTTCCACATCATCATACCAGAAATGTAAAAACTCCAGAGCTAGCAAGAACTGATGCTTTCCTGCAAAAAACCTGATGAATGAATGAATTAGAATAAAAAATTCAAAAGCCAAGGGAATTCGAGAAGGGAGGGGAAAAGGATGGATTTCTCAAAAAAATGTACCGAATCAGCTTCTACTGGCCTTCCAAACAAAGGCAGTAAAGCCTCAATAAATCGTCTTCTTGCACCAATTGCAGCAACCGCCTCCACCACCTTTAAGAAGAGTCCCATGAACTTTTAAATATACATGGTGTCAAGAAATACACATAAACTGACTTGTGCAATTACATAAAGCACATGAATGGAAATCTAAATACGTATGAATGTAGAGAAAGACCGGAGGGAGGGAGACCATGCATATGCACTTAATCACATGCTTGCATGCAAAGAGTTAGTGATCTCCATAAACTAATTTGCATGCTTGCATGAGAGAGATAGAGAAGTTAGTGGTCTTCAAATGGTTCGGCAAATGTATGCAATTATGATGGAACTGAGACATGACTGAGTAAATCCATTAGGCACATTAGAAAAGAACCAGAACCAATACATCAATGAAGGCATTGGGTGTGGTGGGAGACAGGGGAGGATATGGAAGTCTACAACAAAGACATTTGATATTTCAACAAACAATGTGCCTTGATGTCATATTTCTTGATGTGTGAGCAGGCCCGAAGCTTAGGAAAAGCGATAATATTTAAAGGATGTCCAAATCAAAACCTTAATAACCAGAGAAGTTCACGTTTGTGAGATCACCCAATTAGACAGCTACAGTCAAATTTGTTTTTCATTAAATGGACAACAGAATCAAGAATTTATCTTTCTTCATCACAACCAAATTACTGTTCACAGCCCAGGATTCTGTTTTATTTTCAATCTATTACCAAAAAGAATTCATAATTTTAGATTTAAAAGCAGAACAAAAGATGGGGAAACTCAATTGTCTCCCTAAATGAGATGCAACAATTTTGAAGAGAAAATTAGCTACTTCAGAGACATATCTAGCAGGGATAAAATATATGACTGGGACACCTGATATTGTTCTCAAAGTGCATCAGCAAGAGGAATTTGAGAAGCTTCTATTCTGGTGGTCAATGAAACTCACAAAGATAAGCAGAATCATTGAACAAGGCGACACAAAATAATAAGGAAATCAAAGGCAAAGAAAGCAGCGAAACTACTGGAGATATATGATGCTATGGAGGTTGGTCATTTAATGTGATTCTTAATACATCAATGAGGAATCAACAATTCAACAAGCAATGTTTTATTCTCGATTAACTTGCATAATTGGTAATAAAGATATAATTTCTATCCAACATTAAATATGACTGACCTGCATCTTGAGGTTGTCTTCAAAAGTAGGTAAGTACTCGGCCATGCACCTTCATATACACAACACATAAACAAAGTCATAACTTACTTACGAATTGATAGCTGATAGACCAGTGCATTTGCTTTAGTAATTATCTTGAAGGATATATTTGGCAACTACTTGGACTGTGAGGCAGATACGGAGAAGCAGTACAATAACATAACAGCATGACTTACATCCCAGCTACCCATGAAGGAAGCTTGATATCTTCCGTAGCCATCAGAGTTTTCAAATCTGGAGAAGAGACTAATCTTATTCGTGGAGTAGGAGCACTAGCTGAAAACCCTCGGTTAACAGGAAAGCCCACCTGTATAGTTGCAGAAGATCCAAAAATAAGATGGAAAAATATGACTTTTTTCCATATAGCATCCATGAGTAAATCAGAGAAGATTCGGCAAGTACTATACCAGCAAAGGAACAAAAGGCATAGAACACAATGCTCAAGCACGTTTCTTAGCGAGTGAGAAGAATAATGGCAGGTTAGACACCATACACAACCTAGGTTCAAATTGTCAAATAAAAAAAATAAAAGCCATTTTCCAAAGTAGCCAGAGCTGTCTTGTGTATCCAATAGTGAAGCAAGAACCTAGGGCCACAAGCATGGTGAATCCTTCCTAACAAGTTTCATGCAAACTGACTAAATCTTCTCATTCTGTGTCCAGCCAATTCCGTCAAACTCCATCCTCTTGAGAGTTGCTCTTGTATGCCTATAAATCATAACCAACCACAAGTGGGCCTTGTTGGACTTAAACCTGGCTCTTTACCATTCAATTCTATGAAGAATTAATAAAACTTGTCACACACAGCAAGCCCAGGCAGAATTAGAATGCTTTAGTTATTATGCCAACCAAGGTTTTAAATATCATATATCGGAAAACTATCGGATAGCCAAAATAAATACCAGATTGCGGATATTGGGATATATCAGAGATATGTAGTAAATATCAGAGTGTCATATCAAATGATGTGCATATATAATACAATATCCTAAAATACAATCTAAACATACTTAATGAAATCTAAGCATACAAAAATTTAAATAATATATGTTTAGGATTACTAACCAATTGTATATAAACTTAATAAGGGAGAAGAGCCTACTACAATTTGCTAAAAAACTTTATAGTGGTGGAATTTTTGCTAAAAGACATCAAAAAAAAATTTGTAGAACTATATGTTTTTGTGGCAAGCCATATGAAAGGACATATTGGCCAATATATCGACTGATATATAGGCCATTTCAGGGATATGTCGCCCCAAAAATTGTCAAAAAGCAGTAAAGGATTTCATGACCATATTGTTTTGCGGAAAGCCTGATAAATGATATGTCAGATATATCGGGGATATTTAAAACAATGATGCCAACATGATAGACTTAATATTAACTTTGTCAACATATCACCCTGTTATCACCATCCTGTTTTATGTATGGACACATTATGTAGTACAATATATATGGTACAGAAAATCTAAAATAAAAAATAGCCAGATACGGATATTCCATAAATATGTCAATTAAATAATAGCCATATAGATAAGATAGGTTATAGATGCACAGATGCAAAATACATAGACACACACACACTATCATATTAGCATGTGCAATGCACGTGAAAGAAATATAAACTGCACGTGTGCAACAGTCATGACCAAAAAAAAAAAGAAAACATGACATTTAAATATTTAGCCACAAATGTTTTAAATGTAAATTTTTTAATATAAAAAATTTATTGGAAAAAACGATAATCACAACTAAGATGTTCTGGTTAATTTCTCTTAAATAGTCAAGTTCTCCCCAGTTTGTCGGTGTGTACTTCCTTTCAAAGTAGAGAGGAAAAGACGTCATATGATAGTTTGAAGATCTTTATATGAAAGTTATTTCTGTCACATATTCGAAATTGGTTAGGCTATCGATGATTCAATTTCTAGAAAAGTATTATAACAGGTACTTTATTTAAATGCTCATTTAAAGAACACTTTGAAAAAATTCAATAAGACTAGTCATATTTTCATATTTTATCTTCAGATTATTATAGTTTATTATTTTTAAACTAAGTTAATAGCCATATTTTGTCAGTTGCTAATATTTAGATAGAACATGGTCAAATTCCAACTGTTGTTTTTCTTTTGTATTTACATATATCTAATATTTTTTGGAGAAGAAGCTTGTCATTTTATATCTTTGATAATAGATATATAATTACGAGCTCCAATCCTATGGTCATGACATGATTTAGAATATTCCAAGGAAAAACAAGTGAAAGAAAAGAAAGGAAACACTCTTATAAAATAACAATCTTATCCTTCTAACTACAATAAGGAGGATGTGTCCTCCATTGCTTCAAACATTTTACTAACCCGACTATTTCCTTTATATGATAACTAGCATTATTGCACTTGCAAATGTATGTGCGACATTCATTAAAACTTTATTGCTCTAATTTTTATATAAAATGATCACTTTAATACGCTAAAGTGTCATTGATTTCTGTAAGATCTTTTATGATATTTGTTCATTAAATATGCCATACTTCACCTTACCTTATGCGAAATTGGTTATGAGATATATTTCAATTTGAGTGATGACGTAATATTCCTAGATAATGTCATTAAGAAGAGTCTTTTCATATTTTACCTTCATATTATTATATTTAATTATTTTAAAGCTAAGTATTTAGATATACACTTTCTATATTATTTACTTTAGAACATGTTAGAAACTCTAATTGTTATATTTATTGTATTTATTATATTATTTTTGCAAAATAACTTTGTCATTTCATATTTATATCTCTTATAATATAGAATATACTAGATATTTAATTAGTGGGCCTTAAGATATGCTCATCTCATGTTTTAGTAAGTTCTAGAAAACAAGAAAGAGAAAGAAAAGAAAGGAAAAAGTAATCCTACAAAATATGATTTTACCCTCACAAATACAATAGGAATGGATGAAATATCCCCATTTCTCTTTTTTTCTCTTTTTTTAGAAATACATTCCTATAAATTTTCACTATCCCCACAATTGCCTTTATATGTTAGTCTAGATATATGTTTGTATGTGTGTAATTATGTATATATGAAGACTCCTAAATGTGCAATTAAATAATGTTCTAAAATGTTTCACATCAGAGCCATATTTGAAGGACTAAAGCTTCCTTATCACCAAGATGTAGAATCCTTGAAGACATACTCAAGATGGAAGTGAGACTCTTGGCAAAATAATTTGTTACCTAGTACCACAAATACATTTTTTGATCCCATCATTTCATTGTACATGTATTTCTCTTGGTTATCACCGTACTTCATAGTTTTCTATATTTAATTTTTGTGAAGTGGCATCAAATTTATTCTCGCTTATCTTTGATGGATATCCGGTTATGTTGCACTATAGACATGGGACTACTATGAGTTCTTGGTTTTCCTATACCAGCTAGAAGCTTACATTTAACAAAGTTAAAGAAACAAAGGACAATCTCGAGCTTGATCGCGACAAGTTGGTTTCACAGAGTTTAGATTGCCTTGCATGAAGATGTTGTCGTCAATCAAAAGGCTAGGTCACACCATGAAGTATTTGATTAAGCATGAATAAATGTTTTAAGAGAATGCATTGGATCGGATGAACTGTTTTGTTTATCATTTAAGAATATGGATTTGTACATATGAAATTAAACATATTAAACATGTTACAAGGACCATTTAGTTTCAAGCTATGTAAATAATATAGTTGATTATTGTGGTGTAGGAGCATTGTTAGGTATGTTTATGAACTGTCATAATTAAATTGTATAAATATATTATCCTTTGAATTAGTTATATTATCACATTTGTCAAACATCGATCTTTGTAGTTGAAGTTAATTATTTGAATATTAGAAAAACTATATAACTTGGCAATTTGTATGTCTTACATAAGTTGTACTTATTTTTGGGTTTTGCAGACATGGTTTGTTTTCTACTCATTTTGTGGTGACATGGAAAATATATTTGGGAAAACTTGATTATCTAAAGGAACTTCTTCCAGTTTGGTAGTTGTTAAATGAAACTTGCTTTTCATACTCCTTGAAAACTTGCTTTCTAATATAATTTTTCTTCTAATTTGTCTTTAATTAAAGCATATTATTCTAAGCATAGAACTTATATAGTGATATCTATTGTTTTCCTTTACTTTTCCATTATATTCATGAGGAAGTTGCTTCTTTTCTCACTATCTTTAATTTTGGGACAGATTGCTGGATATCATTTTTATTTATTCCATTAATTATAAGTATATGCTAATAAAATATTAAACAATTAATAAAGATATTTTTATGGTAATTAATAAAGATATTGAATATGTATATATATAATTTGTATAACCAATTGAATAATATCATGTTAATTAACATGTACGGGGAATGCATCATGTTAATATTGTGGGCATATATCACGTTAATATTAATGATGTAGAAGGGATTTAGAAAAGAACAATGCAATCTTTAATTCAGATAACTAACATAACATAATATATACATAAGAGATTTAGATATAGAAAAAATGAGTGCAAACAACCCGTGTTTTGCTGATGCAATATCTCATAATGATCTTAGATTCCTAAGAAATCTGTAAATATGAAGAAATTTGGGATATTGAGAGATAATATCCTCTTTTGATAGCTTTTGTTGTAATATAACTTCAGGTTTAATATCTGAATTACCTTAAGTACATTTTGGCGTAATATATGTAGTACCTTGGGTAATTAGTAATGATAATATTATATTGCCGCTTTTACCTAAATCTTTTTCGTAGATTAACTAAATCTTTACCTAGACTAAAGTAAACCATCAAGTATAAAATATACATGTTTATAAGGAATTGTGAATGAAATTAGAAAGAGTTAAAAGTACATTAATTAATGTCTGTAAATGTATATATAACTTTACAGAGACGTGAGGTACTGCACACTGATAATTAAAATGACGTTGCATGGTCTAATCCTTCACATCATTTTCTCAAATCAAGAACTTTAGAATGAAAAATATGACTACATAAAGTAGAGATTTCACAGCAAATTTAAATAGAAGGTTTTCTTAAAGCCCACAATAACTTATTCTTATAGGACACTGCACTCTTAGTGGAGGCCCATCATAAATCAACCAAGCCCACTCTATCATATTAAGGCCTGTACAGTATGAGGCCCGTGCAAATACTAGTTATGTACACATGAAGACGCTCCTAAATGTGCAATTAAATAATGTTTTAAAATGTTTCACATCAGGATTCAGATGATAAAACAATTGAAAACCCATCATAAACTCATAAAATTTCATCGCCAACCACATACATGCCTAATAAGTAACAACTGATTATGCATCATGAGATTCATTATTCAGGGGCAATCAAAAAGTACTATATATGTATATATGCATGGAACTTCTCGAGAAGTACTCATATGAGAAATAACTACAATCAGACACTACAACTTTTATAAAGAAGTAAACAAAATCTGTGCTTCTTTAGAAGATTCATTCCCTCTACCTGTAAGTAAAATTTTTGCTGACGTCTCCAAGGACTCCCAGGAACAAGTTTATTCAAGTCAATTTCATCCAGTAATGGGACAGCAAACCTAACTTCTTCGGCCTGCATTCAAGTTGGAAGTAAACAGGAAAAAAAATCAAGAAAAGCTTCCTATTACGGAAAGATTTTAGAGATCACACTGACTTCAATTCCCTGGTTTACACGAGCATCGTCAATAACAGCAATCATAAAGGGCATACCCGGTCTGGTCCAGAGATCACACTGACTTCAATTCCCTGGTTTACAATGTAAGGTTCGTCAATTATTGTTATCCATTGACCAATAAAATTATCTACAGAAACTATGAAGATCCATAAAGTTAGCTAGAAAGCAAATTTAAAACAGAATGCAAATCCATAAAGTTAGCAAGAAAGCAAATTTAAAACAGAATGCAAGTAATAATATTTATATTTACTTGTATTATATCATTCTTACATAAAACCAGGACTGCAAATTTAACAGGAACTCAAGTAATTCATAGAATCATATTATATATATATATATATATATATATATATATATATATATATATATATATAGGCAATAATGTGTATGAGGTGGCTCATTTTGCTAAATGAGTTACCAAGAGATAGCCATGTGGTGAGGCCCACCTTGTTAGTCACATCAAAAGCTGTGGACCTCACTACTCTATCTCATGGTAGCTCATTTAGCAAAATGAATATATATATATATATATATATATATATATATATATATATATATATATATATATATATATATATATATATATATATATATATATATATATATCAACTTTATATTGTAGAAACTAGTAGTCCAGGGGATGCGTGCATGACATAGAAATTGGGGAAAATTTAACAGAAGGTTGTTAAGGGAATTGTGGAATTTCGAACATGAAGTGAAAATGGTAAGGGAGTATGGTAGGGTTTTTAGTGATTTTTTTTCCATGTTTGCTCTTCACATAAATTTTGAAATATTATTATAACTTTTTAGGGCATTTTGGATTTTAAAAATGAGGCTCACATGGCCCGAGAGCCTGGCTTCTTTTAATAATATTACGGAAAGAGCTAATATGATCCTAGTATACAGAAAATATCTTATACTCTCAGATCTACTACTGCCCATTTTTCTGTATAGAGATCTTTAAATTTAATCATAGTAGTTCATTGAAGAATGAAGCATCCAGTATCCATATGTGCAAGGACAATCATTGGTGAACTTGCAGTCTACCAGAAAGTTAGAGAGAACGGATGAACTCGCTAATTATAAAGGGTTAATTTCACAACCCCTCCGGAATTTTAAATACTATGGACCAATATATAGACCTCACTTCCTTCCTATTTCTCTCTGTCATTATCCATTCTTTTGTTGTTTCAAGCCTGTTTAAATTGAAACATATGGCGCCACTTAATGAAAAGAAAAGAAGTAGAGATAATGTCTGATTGAAGGCAGCAGAGACCCACCAGGATTGTTCTTTCAAAGAGAACCAACTTCCACATATAGGATTTGATTTGTCTTAGATAGTCACGTCTCTCTTTCAATAAAGGCAATGATATAAGTATAAAACCGTACTTATCCTCTACAAAGATAAAAGCTAGTCTACAAAAGTCGATTACATGATTTCTTTAGAAGATAAGCATATTACCAAATAAAAACTCTAACCCTAAGACTCCTTTCCCATTTGAAAGACAAAAAATTTCCTCTTAAAAAAGGGTGTGTCTGACATGCATGTCCATTTGTGTCTAACACTCACAAATTTGTACACTGTTATTTACCTCAAAGATCATATAAAGATGGTGCAGTATCCATCCTGTTGTCGTCTGACCAGGCGTGGTGAATTAAATACTTACCAAGAACATGTTCAAGGTATACTACTTGACATGTCGATCTCATCATAAGAAAAGTTGGGAAATACGTATATCCACCTTTGAGCTGTCTTAGTCTTCTACACCGAGTAATTGCATTCCCTAACTACTCACACATAAAATCAATCTAAGTCTTTGAATCCCATTAAACTAACCGTGCCTTTCTGTTTGAGGTCTATGCCTACTAGTTTCTAGTTCTCTCGTTATCTATATTAATCATTTATGTCTTTTCTCCCAGCAAACCATTATGTTTTGTATAATACCTTGAGGTAATTAAATATTTAGTAAAGACTATGATAGCTAAAACTGTAACAGCTACCATCTACATATTCATCAATAGTCTCTAAAACCTTTCTTATTTCAGGGGAAAAAGAAGGTTTTGTCCTACTAAAATTTTCATCACTCATTCTCCCCAGATAGTAAATATTACCTTGATGGTAACTAAACATTTATTAAAGAATATGACAGGTAAAAACTGTAACGGCTAACCATCTTACATTCATGAATAAAGTCTCTTAAACAGTTCTAATTTCCAATGAAAAAGTGTTCATTTATTAAAGAATATGACAGGTAAAAACTGTAACGGCTAACCATCTTACATTCATGAATAAAGTCTCTTAAACAGTTCTAATTTCCAATGAAAAAAGTGTTCCTTCCCGCTAAAATTTCATTAAACATTCTCCCCCATTTACAAGGAGTAGAAAGCTATTACCTTCCTCGATAAAATGGTATCCGTCTCAAATTTCAACCTCTCATCATCCAATTCCCCCACACGCTTCCTGTGGTACTCCAAATGCAACTCTCTAACAACCCAAAGAAAACCTCAATCAGCGACAAAAACAACACAACACAAACCAAAATCAAACCCCAAAAAACAAACAACCAACCTAATCTCAAGAAAAAGCGAGAGCAACTTCGAAGGATCTTTGCTGCTCCAACTCCTCAAACAACTTTTCCTCTCCTCCCCCTTCTCCCCACCCCCAGCGATCTCGAGAAGCGGATTAAAACCCTCGTCTTCGGCCGAGAACACAATGTCGGGGGGCACCGAGGGATACATCGCATTATACATAAAATCCCCTACCATTCACAAAACCTCAATCAAATCAACAACGCAATCAAAAACAAAAAAAAATCGATTTTGATGAGGGATCGTGCGCTTACACTTGATGTAATCGAGGCAGAAGGGGATCACGAGCGTGAATCGGTCGGAGTAGCGGGAATTTCTGCAGCCTGACCAGATTTGATCGACCTGAGATGAATTTGAGAGAGAGAGGGATGAAGCTAGGGTTTAGGGTTAGGGCTAGGGTTTAGGGGGTTGTTACCTTGAGAGGGAGAGGAGAGTAGTTGAGGAGGTAGCTGAGCTGAGCGGCGATGAAAGGGGGCAGCGGTCTCTCAGCGGACATCGTTGTCGCGGGGGAGGAGCCGGAGAGAGAGAGAGAGGAAATGAGTTTTTTTTGGTTGAATTTTGTCTTCTGCTTGTTTGCTCGTTCAGTCTGCTGTAATTGTGCTGAATCGGTGTGACAGCTGGATTATAGATACAGTGGAATAACACCGAGAAAGTATACAAGGCATGGGGACGTGCATTCAAAGAATCTTAATTTTTTGATCATTCAACTTTATGATATGATTCATTCACTTACTCTCATTCAAGAATTGATTGATGTACAATGTATGTGATCTGGTCCGATTCTCGTGTGCGTCAAGGCGTGATGAAAAAGAGAAAAGAATTGATATACATATATGATGTCATGGGCCGAGGTTTTTTGTTTTGCGTTATGTATTGGGCCGATAAGCCTAGTTGGCCCAGTAGCTTAAACAATGACACAAAGGACAGTTTACTTTGTGTTCATTTAGATCCACATTCATCTGGAAGGTCTTGTTTAAGTCACTTTGATCTTGTTGTTTTTTATTTTGGGGTTAGTGGTATTGTAACATGCCAACTGTGTTGTTTTGGAATGATTTCAGTCCAATTGAATGTTCGTTTCTATACGAATTAACATTCGGACTGACTCAAAATAGTCCAAACTAGCGTTTACTTTTTGGGTGACTATGACCCAGAGAGGCAAAATATCATAAACAGAATGACCATATTGCCCGCAAGCCAACAAATATTTGTACTAGCGCATCTATTTGGCAAACAATTCAAACTTTGATGCGATCTTATCTACAAAATAGGCATATTAGGCTATACTTATCACGAAACAAATTACAACCCTATTCATTTAACGAAATACAATGATAAAAAAAAAAACATCTAATTACTATGATGCTTATATTAGATGCTTGTATACATAGGTACATCAAGAGTCATTAAAAATTCAGATTTGCAAAACAAAATTAAGCGTCCGAGTAAAATCCTAAATTCAAATTTGTATACTTCTTTATTAATAGAATTAAGTGATTGAGTAGAACCCTAGTCTTGACAACTACTGTTAATTAAGAATTATTGCTTTCGTATGACGGCATGTACATTGTAAAGTTTACCCAGCCGCTGCTGGAGAATTCATTCTGTTGCTTTAGGATATTTGACCGCGGGCATGAGCTCATCAATTTCCACTACATTTATTCGACGATTATATAATATCTCGTTCGTTGAATAATTGATGATCAATTGAGCGCAGACAATCCTTCATCTAATCACTTGATTTTATTGATTAATTAAGCTCAGATCCCATATTAAGCAATTTGTCCACAGTCAGTGATCACAACCTCCTCACTAGTCTCCCCACTCTCAGACCCCACCTTCTCGACCTCCCTCACAACGTCCATCCCCTCCACCACCTCCCCAAACACCACGTGCTTCCCGTCGAGCCAATCCGCCTCGTCCGTGCATATGAAAAACTGGGACCCGTTGGTGTCGGGCCCGCAGTTCGCCATCGACAGGACCCCCGGCCCGGCGTGCCTCCTCTCGAAATTCTCGTCCTCGAAGTGCTCCCCGTAGATCGACTCGAAGCCGGTGCCGTCGCAGGCGATGAAGTCGCCGCCCTGGCACATGAATCCGGGGATCACGCGGTGGAAGACCGAGCCCTTGTAGTGGAGAGGCTTGCCGGAGATGCCGACGCCCTTCTCGCCCGTGCAGAGCGCGCGGAAGTTCTCGGCGGTTCTCGGGGTCACGTCGGAGTAGAGCTCCATAATAATTTTGCCGGCGGGATCGCCGCCGATCGAGATTTCGAAGAAGACTCTCGGGTTTGGGGTTGCCATTGGATGGTTTGGATCTGGGTTTGATTGGATTTGGGAGCGCGGGAATATTTGTAGAGGGGGTGGAGGGGTCTGGGCCGCTGGTTGTGGACACGTGGACGGGGTGGGATGGGATAAAGGGAAGTAAGTATATGCTGCTGCCACTTGTTGGGAATCCAGATCTCGTTTGGTGGCGGAGTCTCGTGGTGGGGCCCCATTTGGACGGTGATGTGTCGGATTTTTTTGTTGGAGCAGTGAAAAGATGGAGCATGTGCAGCGTCATGGCCGGACCCAGTCCGAGCTAGTAGCGGGTGTGGATCAGGAAGAAGGGTGCAATAGTAAGCGTTGGCGGGTCTGGGATTGTGCATTTGTATTTAGGGGGATTTTTTAAAAATAATAAATTTTTGGTTTCGAATTTGTAAAACAGAAAGTGGGATATTACCTATTACGCCTGTTTCATCATTCTCTATATCACTAGTATGCACCCCGTGCAAAGCACGAGAGAATTTAAATCTGAATTTACTGTAGCATCTACGGTATTTTTTTGAGTTCACAGCTAAAGAGCGCTCTGAGAAACTTACTGTTTATGTTACTGTAGCATTCACTGTAGCAACTACAGAACTATCGGATGTTTTGCTTTAAGGGCCTGTTTGTTTCGTCAAAAAAGCTGGAAATGTGATTTCCGTGGCCTGCCACCCCCTCCACGTGAGATTTTGATTTCGGGGTATTTCCATTCCAGGCATTTGGTTCGCGTAGAGTTTTCATGGAAATGGGTGAAACAATTGCTGCCACGTCAGAAAACTCGTAAAACTCATTTCAGAACCAAAAGCTCCGAAATGGGCTTGAAATGTGTGTTTTAGCAATAAAATATTTCCTTCTCTCTTTTTGGGAACTGCGGGAATAGGATTTGGCAATAAAATATTCCCATTTCAAAATATATTGTCAGATTTCAAGCTTTTAATCAATAATGAACTAAATAATTGAAATGAAAACATGACATTTACACCCTATCATTTCCGTGTAAACAAACACAAAATATCTATTGTTTTGAAAACCTCTGAAATGTTCTGATATTGATTTCCAGCTCTATTTTCACATTTCATGATATTTTGGAAATGAAACAAACAGACCATATGAAAAGTAGTTGATACCACGCTATATATAAAAAGAGCCTAGTCGCTAGCTATATCCTCTGTTTGTTTATGGCGTGACATCCGTTTAGACAATTCTGATCCTGTTGCTGTTCGGTCCTCTCCGCTATTTGGCCTTTTTGTGGGCCATACTGAATGTCACCCAAGTATTGCTATTCACGATCATAACCGGCTTAGTCATTTTGTATGTTGTTTTATTTGCCATGATCCTTCACAATTATTCTGTGCTACAGTTTTTCCCGCATTTCCCCCAAATTCGGTGATGAATCTGATGATAATCAAACTGTAAACCCAAGCTATATGGAGCTAACAACATAGCAAACTTGATAGGAGTAAGTCTCTATTATTATGGTCTCAAATCTTCAATAATGTCATATTAGTCCCTCAAATCTTTTAAATTGCTCATAAGTCATTCAAATCCCAAGGAATCTTGCAATTTGGTCCCTAAATGACCAAAATAATTTATAGTCTAAATAATAACCAAAAGCATACCCAAAGCCATAAAAATGAGTAAACATTTGACTCTTTTGTTGATAGTTTTAGATTGTAGCAAATTAGCTTATTAAAATTGACGATTTTACGATTTGGAGGTATTTTCCCCCAAATTTGATTATGATGTGGTGGTGGTTTTGTAAATAGTGAGATTAAGGGGTGATTTTGCAAAAACACGTGATTTGAGAGGTATGCATAAAAAACCTGCTTTTAGGATTCTACATTGGTCCCTTAAATCTTTTATATTTCAAAATTAGTCCTTTAAATCATTAAATTTTCTATTTAGTCACTTGATTTGATTTGAAGAGAATACTTCATTTAGTTTAACTAATTTTACTGAATTTATGTGGGGTAGAGATCCTTTACAACATTGGTTGTAGAGAAACTCTATAATTCACCATAATATCTCTGTTTTAATGGGAGCCATGAATGATATTATTTGTGCAAATTATATAATCCATTTAATTGTAGAATTTCAGGGCTCTTTTGTGTTTTAATTTATATTTTTTTACCTATTCTTATCTTTCCAAAAATGTTTGTTATCCTCCAAATTAGTTAGATCCATCAAACGCAAATTTCTCCGCCCTCATGAAATCAAAATATGTGAAACAAGTTCATTTTTTCACCAATTAGAGCAAAAATTTAATAAGAAAAATATGCTAACTAATTATTTTATCACAATATTTTCAGTGAAAATAATATATATTGATAGATAAATTTATCTATACATGATTTTATCCGTACTCAAATTTAAAGGAATCAAATCAAAATTTATCTTGATCATCTAACATATGATATGAAACGAGGTTTCATCTGTGGTTTGATCACACTCAAGAGTTTCATCACTATGCAATTTTATGGAATCCTCAAGAGATTGTGCAAGTTTTACCATCCCCATATCTCAATTTTATACACTGGAAAAGAATAATAATAGTATTATATAACTGATGATTTTACTAAATGAGCAATCAACACAAGTTATATTATCCAGTCGCATTGGAAAGTGGGTATATAAAATTATTATTTTGCTAATTGAGTCGTCAATAAATAAACTACTGATGAGATGCATTCCGTTAGTGACATCAGAATAGTCTAACTTCTCTATTTCTCCCTCTTAATGCATATAACTCATTTTGCTAAATAATTACAACTCGGATATAGCGTATTCCATACATATGTTGATCTATAAGTCTAGTGTATATATATATATATATATATATATATATATATATATATATATATATATATATATATATATATATATATATATATATATATATATATATATATATATATATAAGGAGGCTAAGTAAGAGTTACATGCATGCTTTTCGTGTGTCATGTAATACTTCAGTAATAATAGTCAAAAGCAAAACCCAAACTAAGCGAAGTAGATAGCAGTTTAGGCCAGGTGGTTGGAGTCCATATTCCTTCACACATGATCGAGAGTTCGATCTAGGTATCATTATCAAATTATATTCAAAATAATAATTGACAGCACCAAAAGTCGTACAATGAGTAAATATTTTATTTGATTATAGAATAATAAACAACAGCACTTAAAGTCATATAATGAGTAAATATTTGATTATAGAAAGACTACTAGAACTTATTGAAAATTTTTTCCCTTACCAATTACGCTCATCTTTAGTTGAACTTTTATAGGACAAGCCACAAAGTTGATGATTCAGATAAATAGAAAAAAGAAGAAGATAAAATGCAAGAATCCATCAATTATATAATAGAAAATGATAGAAAGGAATCGTATGCTGCTTATTAAGAAAAGTAAATCATAAGAAATTGTTATAATGTATACTTAACGAAATATGAATAAACTTTGTGATTCTTACAATCTCTCTCCCATCTTAATGTTCTTGATATAATAAAATCTATGCTAGAGTGGCAAGTTTAAAATATCCTCTAGATCATCAAAATCAGTTCTACAGATATATACATGGTTCATCTAAATCTACACTACATCAAGGGAGATATGGCACATACGCCCTCCTCACTAGTAATGAAAGATGAATTGACACCCATCAAGTTAATGGGCCGCATTTGGATCAGATCTAGAATAATGATCCTAGTAATGAAAGATGAATTGATATCCACCAAGTCAATGAACTCATATCCATTTCTCTTTAACGTCTTCAACAAATATAAGGAAATATATAGATGAAGCTAGGATTAAAGTTAACAATATAGACCAAAATATGCACACTGCACTCTACACGGTCTTCTCCCCAGCAAACATGCATGCATATGCACGCATGAACTAAGATTTGTTTAAAAAAAAAAACAAAAAAAAACTGCACACTTCTAACGCTTTCTAAAGTACAGGTGCACACGTTCCACCTAGAAAATGTTTATTAATTTAACAACATTTTGACTCCAGCTTAGGTCTAATTGACGAACTTAATCTCAAAAATTCAATCTATAGTTTTCAATCTGTGTCCAACCTAAGTCCAGCTTACACGTTACACGCCGACTCATAAAAATCAAAACAGGCGACTTTGTTCGGGTCTGCACTCATAGATTTTTCTGTATCCCGCTTTCTCATTTATAGGCCCACGTACAGGAGCAAAGTCAACGTCCGGACAAAAAGTAAAGCCCCAGCTCAGCATCAAGCCTGAGCTCGTCAAAGACTCTCATCAATACAAAAGCTCATACGTCGCGTTCACCGCAACGTCGCGGGCCCCACCTGCCCCCTACAGTTCCCATCAAGTCCCTCACACAGATCAACAGTGCGGATCGCTCCCATTAACCCCCGGTCAGAATCGCCTCATGCGAGTGGACGGTCCTGACCTTTTCCCGTGTGAGGTGAAATGCCACTTCTACCCCTGTTTTATTCATCGAAAAGATTACTAGGGTGTGTTTGGCTATTTTGTAGAATTGAGTCAGGACTGACCCTGGACCAATTTTGTGTTGCTTTTTATTTGTCAAATTTTTAGGTTAGACCTGGCCCTATTTTTTAAGTCCAAATAGTGACACTAAACTAGTTTTCATTTGGACCAGGGGGGCTGGTCCAAATGAAAACCCTCCTGGTCCAAATGAAAATCAGTTTTGTGCAATTTGCCAAACTAATCCTAGAATTGTACGCTCGCATGTCGGCGTTTCTAAGAAGAAATTGACTAGTGGCGATGGGTGTCGATGGATTAGATATGATACTTACTTGCTTACTGACAGAAAATATGAAATACATTAGTAAGAAAGAGTTACATATGTGTCTATCAAAATCAAATATAAACATGGCCTGTACAAGAAAAAAATATATGCATACATGAAACGAGAAAAACAGATAAAATTGAAAAATAAATAAGTTATGCCATATATATGGGATGTTTAAAGGCTAAATACCATATAACCCCACTTAACTTTGGACGATTATCAGAAAACCCCCCTTTCAAAACATCAGAAAACCCCCTTTAAGTATCGGGATTATCACAAAAACCCCATTTAACTTTCCGGTTTTATCAGAAAAACCCTTTTAACTTTGAGATTTTATCAGAAAATCTCCCTAAATTAGGGGGATTTTCTAATAAAATCTCAAAATAAATGAGGGTTTTCTGATAATCATCCAAAGTTAAAAGGGGATTTTATAATATTTAGCCGATGTTTAAAATATAATAAAATTTTCAAGCGAGACTTTATTAGCATGTTCAACACATCTGATAAAAACTATAAATCATCACAATCGACATCAAATCTATTAATTTAACAGTCAAAACAATGGCAACTTTTGTATTCACAAATCCTATTTGAGTCTTGAAGTAAAAATATATCCAAGGGGTGTGTTTGGCAAATGGAGTGGCCCAGTTTTATGCTAAACTGATTTTGCTTTGAACCACACCCCTGTTCAAAACAAAACTAGTTTAGTGACACTATTTGAGTTCAAAAAATAAAACAAAGTCTAGCCTCAAAATTTGACAAATTTGATTTAAAAAAATTATGCCAAGTTCAGTGCTGACCATTTTATACAATTGGCAAACACACGCAAGGATTTACGTATAAAATCCGTTTCATTCCCGACGCGGTTTCCAAGATCGATGGGGGGCGCTCTCGTCCTTGCTCCAATGTTATTATTTAGCACGTCGCGTGTATCTCACGCAGTGGCATAACCGTAAATTCCTCCAACTCCCCCGCCAAATCTAACGAGCTTAATTGGATTCATACAATCAAAATTCAGTCTTATTAAAACTAAGTCAATCAAAGCTGCAGGCACTCACGCGCATTGATGGCGATGAGTATGAATAAAGGGCGAAGGAATTTATTATTCAATTCATTCTTCCTACGACCGAGAAAGAAGAAGATAGCGTAATCTGAGGACTCCTCACAAAAATTAGGGTTTTGAAATTGGGGGAAATTGAAGGAGGAGAGAGAGGAGATGGGGTGCGTTTGCTCGAGGGGAGAGGAGGAGGAGAAGGGCGATTTCCGGTCGTTTACGGATGAATTTAGTGGGGTTTATGGGTGTGGGATCCAGAATTTTGATTCCGGCGAGCTTCGGATGACGCCGGCGAGAGCTGGTACCGGAAAGGTCTGTGATTTTTCTTCTTGTTTTATGTGTTTTTGATTGGTTGTTTGTTGTTTTGGAGAATTTTGCTCTTTTTGATGTTTTGATTGTTGTTTTCAATTATTTTGGAGTTGGATTGAGGAAAAAGTAGATGAAGATAGATTTTTGACGAGAATTTAGCTGGCGGCATCTTTAACTCTTCCGTGTTTGTGGGATAGCTGAAAATTAAACAACAGGAGAGGGGGCTTAATTAAAGTATTCGTTTTTTGCTAGTAACTCGAAGACTTTGATTTTCTTTTGAGAGAAAGAATGGGGGATCGAATTTGAAATCCTCAGTAAAAAAGCTCACAAAGACTAACAGGATGTAGGATTAGCACTGAAAAAAGGGAAAAAAAAAAAAATCTATAGACATAAAATCATGAGTCAATGAGAAAAGCCATCATCGATCATACATAATTTAATAATATTAACTACAGAAGGCTGTTGTAAAGATCTACCAAGATAATAATGAAGAAGAAGCTCATATGTAGTCTGACATTCCAATTTCCTATTGACACTTGGAATATGTGATGTTAGTGTTGAGTTGTAATTATGATGGGCCATCAGGATTCTCCTTAATTTCCTACATTTGCATAATATTCCTCCAAAAGGATGAGAAATTGAGACGTTTGAGAAAGATTTTTATCTTGTAGGCTTCTGGGTTGCTATCAGGCTAACTGTTCATTGAAATAAAAGCATCTGTAGTTGTTCACTTCACTCTGACCATTCTTCGAATAGGGGTTTTACAAGATCTGGAAACATATTTGATATGCACATGAACTCTAAACGTTTGTAGGCTATGGCATCTTAGTATATATTTCAAAGTGAAATTATATTATATCCAGGATCATGTCCAATCATGAAATTATCATTTAGAATTTTTGTCCATTTCAAGCCTACATTGATGCAGCATTTTGTTCTTCTTCTAATGCTAGCAGCACATTGTCCAAATCTGTAGACATTTAGGCTCAGAAACACAGCTTAACCTTATCCTTTGTGCTTCAACCTCTTGAAAAAAAGAATAAGAAGAAGAAGAAAAACCTGACACAATAGCTGCTACATTGATTTTTCCCAGACCCTAAATTGATGGAGTGATGACACTTAATTCAGAATGAAACTGTTAATCATGATGATTTTCGTTGTAGCTGAGAATGTTTGTATGGAAGTTATTATGGAAAATTGAGGTTTCTTGTGATTTGCATATGATGATGTCACTAAGTTACTAATATTTATTTTAATGTTCCTTAGGTTTCAGAAATGAGTTCAATTATTGGAAGGGCTGGCATTGCTAGCTTAGAGAGGGCTGTAGAGGTCTTAGATACACTTGGAAGTAGCATATCAAATTTGAAATCTAATAGCGGATTTATCTCCGGTGTTACAACTCGAGGCAACAAAATATCAATACTGGCATTTGAAGTTGCTAATACAATTGCTAAGGGTGCTAGCTTGCTCGCGTCTCTTTCTGAAGAAAACATCGAATTCTTGAAAAAGGATTTTTTAAAGTCAGATGGCATAAGACGACTTACTTCTGCAGGCAACAGAGAGCTGATGATAATTGCAGCTGCTGATAAGAGGTGCACTAACTGGAAACCTAACATACAGAATTACTGCATTTAGTGCTTTTTTTTAATTAAATTTGATCTTTGTGTATTATCTTGTTAATGATTATGTTGTACTTATTTTCTCTCACAGACACGAGCTTGATGTGTTCGCTGCAGAAGTAATCAGATTTGGAAACCTATGTAAAGACCCTGTTTGGCATAATTTGGACCGTTACTTTCAGAAGTAAGCTTACCACTGGCTGCAAAATCATACCACTCTTTTATAGTTATCAAACAAGTTAATTTAAGTTTTTTTGGTATGTTAAAGGTTGGGTTCGGAATTTATTCCTCAGGAGCAACTTAGTGAAGAGGTAGAAACATCGATGCAGCAGTTGATAAATTTGGTTCAAGATACTTCTGTAAGTATATTTTAGTTGAGGCCTTTTCCTGGCATAATCCATGGTTAATATCAGGCCTTAGCAGTTAGCACCTAGCAGCATATAATTGAAAATCTTATCTTCTGGAGACTATCCTAGCCCATTTCGTTGTTGTACATGGCGTATAGCTCCTAGCCTCCTTATTTTATAAGTGAAAAAAATTCCTCAAAAGTTCTTACATCCAAACATGTTAGCAGCTTGCCATGAACATAAGCGCCCTTCCCTCAGTAACAAACTCTCTATGACGCTCAAAAGCACTCTTTTGAGTTTTTACTTATTGTTTATTGGTCGTATTCTGATAACAAGGTCCCATCGGTCCAGCTGATTGATCGCAATGAAAGTAGCTATATATGTAATGTACTTCAAACTTTAGTTTTCGTATACGGCTGTTGTTTTTTAATGGCAAAAAATTATAATTTTCAGGAGCAAATGACAGAACAGAATCCATAATTCATTAGAATTATGGACTTTTAAATTTTCATACATGACACTGGCTGCTATCTATAGACCTTGTAAGTCCAGCCAATCTCATGTAATCTAGGAAAATGCAATAATTTTGTTTAGGGAGCTCAAAAATGAAGTTGCAGTATCAATGTCCAAGAGAGCCCTTCAACAAGAACATGGGGAGAATTTTATACACTAATGGGGGTTGCAGAATTTGGTGGAAAATATAATATTGCTCTCAAGGAATTTATTGCACACATAGGCAGTAGAGTTAACAGAGGTTGCAATACAACATGACAAACAGTGAGAAAATGACACGTAATAAGTGCAAGATATACTACCTCCATTCTCCTACATGCCAAAAGGTTAAGGTTGAGATGGTAGTTGAAACAAAAAAGATGTGTAGTTGCAAAGTCATTTGACGTTGATTTCACTAGTTTGATATCTCCTTCCATACAAAACAAAGTAAACCTGATCTCGCGGAGGAGATTTTTAGACAGTGCAAATTCATGAGGTAGAACTGTTCATAGATGGACACATGTTTCATACTAAAGTGGCTAAGCTCTTTTGCCCTTATACTGACAATTATCATTAAGCACGTTTGGGTTTAGTTTGAGCAGCATGCTATACCTTACGAATTAAAGTGAATTTTATTTCACTTTATAAGAATAGTTGGATTATATATTAAAAACATTTAACACACGGGCTTCTGTTATATTTACCTATTATTTATGTTGGCTATTCTTTGATATGCTCCACAGTCTACTGAGCATGATCAACTGTAAATGCATTATTTATATCTGAAAATGGATCTCTATTTTTTGTGCTTTTCTTTTTATTTTCTTTTTCTGCAATTCTTTCATGTATCAAGTCATTTTTACTTGTTAATAAGATAACTTGCATAATAATTACTTTTCTCCCAAAAAAAAACTTGCATAATAATTGCTGTCCTAAAATTTTCATCCTAAGACTTCAACTAGCACTATTTTTCAATCACAATAATTTTTAGCAATGTCAGATAGTGAACTCAACTCTTTTATATGTTTAGGAGCTCTATCATGAGTCACATGCGTTGGACAGATTTGAACAGGATTATCAGCGGAAGCTGCGGGAGGAAGAGGCAGTACCTGCAACTAGTCGGGGTAAAGGCATATCTTTTCCTGATTAACTTTCCTGTCTAGTTCAGAACAAATTTAGAATGATAGGCATGTCAAATTTAATCTGAAATATTTACTTTTTGACAAAAGGATCCTATGTACATAGTTGATCTTGAGTAACATAAGGATCAAAATCGGTTTTTGAGGGATATGGCCATCACTAGGTTTGTTAACAAGAATCTCATACAATGTTATTACTCAGGGACATGGGCATTAAAGTGGTAATGCACTTTCATGATGTCAAAAATTTCTTGAATGTTATTACTCAGGGACATGGGCATTAAAGTGGTAATGCACTTTCAAGATGTCAAATATTTCTTGAAGCCTTGTAGTCTATAGGCCATCCATTTTGATCAAAAAAGGCTTGAATGATGATGATGCTAATGTACTCCATAAATGTTCTTGAATATTTTGGGACTTACTTTTCTGACTTTTATCTCTTTATAGCACATATCCTTTTTTATATACAACCCTCATTTGAATTTTTTCCCCCTTCTAACCCCAATCCCTTGTTTTTAGCAGAGAGTCTTATGATTTTACACACTGAGCTTAAGCGGCAAAGGAAGCTAGTCAAGAGTTTAAAGAAAAAATCTCTTTGGTCCAGAAATTTGGAAGAGGTAGCAACAAGTAACTTTTAACATACTCCGATTATGCATCTCAAATTCGAATTTAACTGCAATTTTTTTTACAGTTGAATTTTTTTTTGTAGGTTGTGGAGTGCCTTGTAGACGTTGTTGTCTATCTACATAAAGTGATTTTGGATGCATTTGGTGTTACTGGTACGTGTTGATGCGCTTCTGCGATTCTGGCACCATTGTTTAGTTGTGGCACTTAACTCGTTTTACTGAGCTTTCATACTTCATCTTTTATTGGAAATATCTGATATTTTCATAGTGAAGTTTCTTTAATATTCTAGTTTGCAAAAATTAAAAAAATAGCATAACGCTTTTCTGACTACCCAACAAAAGATTGTTAACCTTTCTTGTACACAGATAGTGCATTCACACATGGTGCAGTTACTGGTTTAGTGACTTGGAAAAACCACCTTGCAGTATTGTGTTTAGTTCCCAATATGGTAGTCCATTCTTATTGCATTGAACAATAACCTTAAAAATACCGATTGACCTGCATTCCATCCTATTACTGAATGTTCATTCTATAAAGCGCGTTTACTGGCTACTGTAGTCAAAGATTAACAGAAATCCATACATGCATGTCTCTCTTGCCATGATAATTGATAGTATTATGCGGACTTTGCACATTTTTAATGTAAGAGATTTTAGGGCATAACCTACTAAGAGATATATCAAAAGGAAAACAAGAAATGGAGCCATAGGTGGTTATTGCATTTTTTTTTAATAGGGACTGCGGGACGTAGTTGTTGACTTGTTGGTCGTCTGGTATTTTTGATTTGGTATGTGTCTTACTATTTTATGTATAAATGGAAGAAAATCATAATTCTTACAGATCATGTCTAATTTGCACACCTTAATTGGCTTTGCTGTATACATACTACTAGTAATATCTAAAGGAAATATTTAAATGGAGGCTTGGCGTTTGCTGGGTTTTCAAACAGGGAGTCTGTAGGGGTTGCCTTGGCAATTTCGTGGGGGTATATGTGTTGGTTTCTTGAGTAGAACTAGGGAAAGTAAAGAGAAAATGAATTACCTATTGAAAAAAGTGGTGATCTTTTTTCTTCAACTGTACCTTGCTATCGTTCATTGTTTTTGTGCTTTATTTTAATTTATGCTGCACAAATCTGCACAAACCCGTACAAATCCCTGAACCGCAACCACTACATACAGCAACCACCAACCTGACCAATACCCAGCCACACCTACTGTATATAGAATATGCTGTGAAAAAAGAAAAAAGATTTTTGGATGTGGATACAAGCTGGGGTGTAAAGAGCTAACTTCCAAATAGTCTAATGATGCACCCCTTTCTCTGGGATCATTCTGGTGCACTTGTCAATTTGATAGTGCATTTTTCAATAGAACATGGTTGATGAACTTTTTCTCAGTGCAAACGCCTTCTTTGCAATCAATCACTGGATTGTCTTGTGATATATTTAATATATAGATTAACCCAATTTTAGAGTATGGACCAAATTTTAAAGATTGAACAAGCCAACAAAAATGCACATAGTAAGGCATCATTTATTGTTCACTTTATGCTCATGCAAGCAGTTCTAAATTACCTGAGGCCAGAAGAGATTTTGGATATAAATGGAAAAAGACAAAAGTTTGCTAAAGAAGAACTTTATCATCTTCAACTCACAGTGTAAATTAAAAATCTATTCTTCCTAGCTTTTCTAAAGCATGTAGCATGGTAAATCTGCTGCTTTTGATGTATTTAACTCAAAGCTGGTCATAGCTATCTAGGGCAGCTAAGGCCCACATTAAGAATAGTGATTGGAGGGATCAATTATTTTACCTTTTGTCTAGCATATCAGCGTGCCTCGCCTTGTCCCTGTTATCATTGCCTGACCATGATATTCTGCACAAAAGAAGGTAGCATTAAGTACCTGATACTTTCCACATCATACCAGATTTGACCTTTCTCTTTCTATGCTTATAGTTATAGCTCTTAGATCAACTACGTCGACCTAGAGATATAGAAGGTCTCATTTCGTAGCTTCTTTCTTTGGTTTCCAGTTGCTGTTTGCAACAGAACTTGTCATCTCCCCATTTGTTTTACCCTTTTCTTAACCTAGAATATTTTTGGTAGTTTCTCCAGGGTTGCTTGATCATAAATATGTGAACAGTACAAAATTTTGACCAATAAATGCCAAAATGTTGAATGATTTTCATCTCTGTATATGGACATAAAGGTAAATTGCAGAAGCCCATTTCTGAACGTTCATACTACAAACGACAAAGATGTTTCTTGCGATGTGAACTTAAAATAAATTTTATGTAACATCCTATAGTGTAGGATCTTATAGCAGTGCACACATGAATTATCGCGTTAGTATAACAGAACGATCTTGCATTACATACTTGCCTGCAGTGTGCTACATGTTAAACATTGTGTGGATGCACCTCTCTAGACTATTGCTAGTGAAATTTGTTTGCATTTCCGTGACCATGTCTTTGTACTCTTATTTTGAATATCTTGCATAAATTTAATGCTTATTTAGTTCAGTATGGCATTTTTTGGTCAACTTTGTGTCATAATGTCAAACCAATTAATCCTTGCAGATGCCAACTTGGTTGAACATGGGCCGGTTCCTAATCAAAGTTTAGGTGTTTCTGGTCTCGCGTTGCACTATGCTAATGTTATTGCTCAAATTGATAAC
Organism: Asparagus setaceus; assembly: GCA_012295165.1. Lineage (NCBI taxonomy): Eukaryota > Viridiplantae > Streptophyta > Magnoliopsida > Asparagales > Asparagaceae > Asparagus > Asparagus setaceus. The sequence continues at coordinate 70,474,255 of CM022704.1, forward strand.
ATCGTAAGTACATGATTTCTCCATCCTTATATTATTGTTTTCCATGGTGGCTAATACATACACATTCTATCTCTGTATATACAAAAGATGACATAAGATACTAGATGTAGAAAGGTCTGCTTGTGGATCCACTGAAGCATTAAGAATACTATGAAGGATTTTTTATTGAGATCTTAAATCTTTATGCTTAGGTGTCTCGGCCACTTGCACTTCCTGCAAATACAAGAGACTCATTGTATCAGGGATTTCCACCAGGCGTCAAGGCTGCTCTACGTTCTAAGTTACATTCATTTGATGTGAAGGAAGAGGTATAGTTATTTCTTTATTTGCATGCATACCTTCTGCCAGTTTGACAATTTTCAAGTTTATTGATTTATAATCTGGCTGATTCATAGACAGCTCATATTTCCTGATAGAGATGGTTTTAACTTTTAACTTCTACCTCAACTCATTCAGTTGGCAATTCCTTATATATTCTTTAGTAAAATTTGGTGGTTACTGGTTAGGCTGAGTGCATGTACAGAATTTACCTGACATCTGGACTGAAATATTGCAATGCTGCTGAACTATTAAATGCTTTTGGTCTAAGAAAAACTTAAAATACTTGAAAACTTGGGAACAAGAAATCCATATGAAAATATAAAAAACTAATTACTGGCAAACGTCAAGTGTTTTGCTTCCCCCCTCCCTTTTTTTCGGTACATATTTTGCTTTCTTTATAGCTGGGAGATTACAACAAATCCTAGATACCTCAAGAGCTTCTTAACTTTAATGTTAGTTACCAATACATTTGTATGCTTTTGATTAAGATAATTAAGAAATCATGCATAGGGGGTCTTCAGTCCTCACGAAGAAAGTACCCAGAACTTGCATTGTTTTCTTTATATGCTTAATAGTTGCATTACATGCGAAATTACGTTTATCTACACTGCTTACATATTAAACATGTGGATAAATGCTCGTTTAGTTGTAATAACAAGTTTCTTGTCTACTTGCTTCATTATGGCACATCCCTGTGCTGTAGCTAAACCTCGACACCTGTAATTCATAATTTCTTGCATACTTGTTTATTCATGTTTTATAATGTCAAATCTTGATTTTTTTCCTTTTTTTTTTTGCAGTTTACTGCTGCTCAAATCAAAGCCGAAATGCAGAAAACTCTCAGATGGTTAGTTCCTTTGGCTGAAAATACAATAAGGTAAATATTAGAAACGCCTCTTAATTTCTGTTGCTTCTACACCACAGTTTCTCCCCTTGTTTTTAGTTCAATCTCTATTGCATCTGCTCGATACTTCCAGTTTTACGGCGAAGTACTTAAGAGTGTCTCACTCTTGTTCTTGAAATTCATCCAGGGCACATCAAGGTTTTGGATGGGTCGGAGAATGGGCTAACATTTGGTTAGTTTGGTTTCTCTCTTTACCTTCGAATTTATGTTTTCATCACTACATTCTTCTAGTTCCACATATTGTTACCATCAGCCACTAGTGAATAACCTCAGAAAATTGGGTTTTTGTCGTATTAGATCCCCAAATCTTTGTTAATTCTATAGACTTCAAATCTTAATATTTCTATATTAGACCCCTATATCTTTCTATTTATTCGAATGAGGGTCTTATTTAAAAACATCTTAATTGATTTAGGGTCTTATTTAAAATAACTTAATAGTTTTGGGGGTCTTATTTAAAACAACTCAATAGATTTTGTGATCTAATTTAGAAATATGAAGATTGAGGAGTCTAATATAGAACTGACAAAGATGTGCGGGTGTAAAATGACAAAAACGCCAGAAAAAATTCCAATGCAGATAGATTACTTCTAGGGGAAAAATTCTGAAATCCATCATTATTTCTGTAGTATCTTCAATTTTTGATGCAGGAAGGACCCAGTCCACACCCATATTACATCATACTGATGTTTCCAACCTAATTTAAACAGTATCATGTAAATAAACTTCAATTTAGATTCTAACAGTAAGCTATTTTTGCAGTACTGAGACAAACAAAAAACCTTCACCTCAACATAGCATTACTCGCATTCAAACACTATATCACGCAGACAAGGAGAAGACCGAAGAATGCATACTAGAACTAGCGGTTTGGCTTCACCATCTTGTACTCCAGGTGAGGAACAAAGGTTACAAGTCCATGAAACCAGCTCGCAATTTAAAGAAAACAGAAAAAGATATATCCCTCATGAGCAATGGCAAGCCTGCGATCGTCTTTGAACTCTCAGAAGAGGATAGAGAGATGCTAGGTCGTGTAGATTCAAAGAAAATGGTGTTAGTGAGAAGCAAAAGCCAGGAGCTTGTAATTGACAAAGATAAGAGGGAACAAACTGCTAGAGGTTTGAGCAGGAGTTTTGGTAATTCTCCTTCCAGGGAGTTCAATATGGCCTTAGAATCTCACTTAGAAAGGACTAAGGTTCTTGATATATTAGACGGGTTGCATACAGCTGAGATATTTTCCCGCTAATTGCACATTTTTTCTTGAACAAGTTTGATTCTTTCTCTTGTATATGAGTTGATGGGTGACACAATCTTGCTCTGTATATACATATATACACAGATTGAGTTGGAAGTATAAAGAAAAGTTTGTATGGTATAAAAATTTTCATGACATTGTCCATTACTTGAATATGAGCAGTAGCGTTAGATATGAGAGAAGTGCCATCATTCAAGATTTTTTTTGAATGATGATAGAAGACATCAGACTCTTACCTTAAATCTTCTCTTCTTTTGATTGTGCAAAGATTATGAGAACTTTCCTCCTCCTGAAGGCTCTTTTTTGTTTTTAATAACCAATCACAAAATTTTGACTAGTTTATTATTGATCTATGCTCAACAACTGGATGGAGCAAGTCCTGATGGATTTGTTAAGACCTAAAATAGCTACTCCCTTTTCACTTTGTATCATCAAAACCTCCCTACTCCATTTCAAACAGCTACACCAACTCCCTCTCAAGCTACCCCTTTAAAACCCCATATACTCTCGCCCACTCACCATCCATCCAAAAACACCAAACTCAATTCAAACATGGCATTCTTCATCCTCTTCATCTTCATCTCCTCCCTCCTCTTCTCCTCACCTTCAGCACTCCCCACATTGCCAGAAACCTCCGATCCTTCCATCGACTCGCCACCATCGCCATTTCCGGTACCCGAACAAAATTCCGGGCTTTCGGGTTCTCCAGAATCCGCTCTGCCCGTTTCGCCAGTCACCGCTCCGAATCAGCCAATTGGGCAACAGCCAACTTCTGGGGATTTGCAGCAGGATCAGCAGCAGCAGTTAGATGCTACTGCAAATGGAGGTAGCAATCAAGAACAAGATCAGGGCAGCTGCAGCCTAGTGCTGGAAAGTTGCAGCCTGGCGCTGGAGCCTTGCAGCCTAGCGCTGGAGGATTGCAGGGGCAAGGGCAGCAGGCACTGGGATTTGGGGCACAGCCTTTGATTGACAATACTCCTTTTGATAGTGGGAGTTCAAGGATGAGACTGGGTTTGTTTGGTTATGCAAGTGCTCTTGCTTTGGTTTTGTTTGTGGTCTAAAAGATTACATGGTGTTCTGGTGTGATGTTTTCTTAGCAACAAAAAATGTGATGATTATGTTGTGATTTCCTAAAGTATAAGAGAAAAATATTGTGTTATCATGTTACAAACTTGATGCAGTGTGGCCTGTGAAGAGTTTAAACGTTTCATAATGTTGCTGATTGATGTTCAAAAAATGTGACGATTAGTTGTAGTTCTTCATTTGTAGAAGTTTTCCTCAAGGAATAAAGAAGTTGATGATTTTAGTGATGAGAATGGATACTATTAATTTCCTTGAATTATAAGAAAACTGAATGCAGATTACCTATCACTCCTTTATTTTTTTTTTTTTTAAGATCATCCAATTTATGTGAACTATACCCATGCATAGTCATGCCCTAGGATTTGATACTTAAGGTCTGAAGAATCATGAGGTAGTTCATTCATCAAACTAAATAATAATAATGATAATAATTGTTCAAACATCTTCTTACGAGGATTCTTGAACATTTAATCATATAATGAGCTTGCAAGCAATGGAAATGTAAACAACAAAAGTATGATTTTTCTAGAAATATTTTTAATTTTTATTTTTACAAACTATTAAGTTAAAAATAATTAAAAATTCATATCTCCGGATATCGGGTCGGGTATTTGAAAAGGGGCGGGAGGCGGCACGTTAAAATCTAGGGCTTCTTTCTTCATTCACCTCTCCAAAGTCTCGCTATCGAAAATGACGAGCAAAAAGAGGCGAAGGCTCGATCCTCCATCGATCCACCCTCGAAACAAATACTCAGAAAACCCCCGGACTTCTCCCTCCTCGCCTCTCTCTACCCCTCGTTCGCGCCCTTCGTCTCCGTCTCCTCCCGCACCGGCCGAGCCTCCATCGACTGGACCGACTTCAACGCCACCCGCGAGCTCACCCGCGCCCTCCTCCACCGCGATCACGGCGTCAATTGGTAGAACTCGAACCCAAACAGGCCTAGCTTTGTCAAAATTAGGGTTCTTGATTGATTTGGGGGATGTTTACTGTTTCTGCTGGCAAATCAATTGATTGTTTGCGTTTTTGCCTGTAGGTTGTTCTCTAAATTATAATTGTACCTGATTGATTGCTGTTTTTTTTTGTTGTTGTTGTTGCATTGCTTAACTTTAATTACTTCTATTATAAGAAAGTTGAGATGGAAGATTACTGTGTTTGTTAATTTGTAGAATAGAGGTTTATGTTTAGGGTTTCCGGTTTCGGAATAATCCTGGCGTTAATTAGATGGTTTGCAGGTGGATTCCGGACGGGCAGCTCTGCCCTACGGTGCCAAACAGATCGAACTACATTCACTGGATTGAAGACCTTCTGTCCTCTGAGCTCATCCCGCCGAACGATGGCTCTGATGGGAAAGTGAGAGGATTTGATATTGGGACTGGGGCCAATTGCATCTACCCGCTCCTGGGTGCGTCTCTGTTAGGATGGAGCTTTGTTGGCTCAGGTCGAACCCTCCATTCTTTCCTAGGGTTTGTGTTCTTGATTAAGCATTGACAAATACGCTATGTATCAGTTTGTTGTGAGGGTATTTGATATCGTTTGTTGTACACGTGGTTATAGATGTGACAGATGTTGCTCTTGAATGGGCTAGGAAAAATGTGGAAAGCAATCCTCACCTCTCTGAGCTGATTGAGATTAGAAATGCTAATAGTTTATCATCATGCCCTAATGACGTCGTCCCAAGTTTTAGAGAACCCTCTGCAGTGGATGATGCAGAGGAGACTGTTATACAAGAGGTAGAATCTCCTAGTCAAAATAGGGAGGATGGTTGCTATAAGGGACCGTCAATACTTGCAGGTGTAGTCGGAGATGGGGAACATTTCGACTTTTGCATGTGCAATCCTCCGTTCTTTGAGAGTATGGAGGAAGCAGGGTTAAACCCAAGAACCTCATGCGGAGGGACTCCTGAGGAGATGGTGTGCTATGGAGGGGAACGGGCTTTTGTTACACGCATTATAGAAGATAGTGTTGTATTGAAACATTCTTTCCGGTAAGATTATTTTACTTTCTTTTGAGATCATTGTTTTATGTTTGTACATTTAAAAGGGAAGTTGTTATCTGGTCTGTTGCCATTTTGGTTGTAGGTGGTTTACATCAATGATTGGGAGAAAATCCAACTTGAAATCTCTTATGTCAAAGCTTCGGGAGGTTGGTGTCTCAGTAGTGAAGACCACTGAGTTTGTCCAAGGGAAAACATGTCGATGGGGCCTTGCATGGTCTTTCCTTTCCCCACGCAAAAAGTTAATTGAGTCTAACTCGCTCAGGAGGAATAATCATTCTTTCATGCTCGAGGTTTGACCTTCATACATTTTATAGATGTCTAATTTAATTGTTGACTTTAAAATATTCCATCACATATTTTTTTTTTAAATGATGGTGTGTAATACTGATACCAATTCTAAAGGGAATTTTAATGCTAGAAGTGTAATGGCACTTGGTTTAGTGTAGGGAAGTTAAGGTGGAGCAAGCATAGAGGATGCATCTAGTTCTATGTCTCCACAGTAAAACTTTCCTGTTGTTGTAGTTAAAAACTAGATCAACAGGGATGGAGACATATCTTGTTCACTAACACTCTTCACTCATGAGGTGTCTGGACCTCAAAATATGTTTGATCTTCTCGTGAAATGCCAAACTAATGTTGTGTTGCTACTTCTTTTCCAAATAGCTCACTGAGTTCTATCACATTTATTCATCTCGACTGATCTAATTACATTTTCAGCTAGGTCAATTCAAAATTTCATTATACCATGCACCAAATCTCTACACATGCTGACTCTATGGTTTATGCCTGACTACATGGTTTATGGCTTTCCTGGTGGCTAAACCATCTTCCGTGTAATTATCTTCCATTCAGCTAATTTGCTGCCTGTAGTGTTTAAAAGTTATTCGGCGCTTTATCTGGACTTCTTTCTTGATGCTTTCAGATAAAATGGTATAGTTTTCTACAAGAAAAATAATGTAAAACAGTGTCTACATGCCAGAGATATCCATGTTTCTTACATTTGAATGACCTCTAATGGAAAATAGGTCCTGGCTTTCATCTACTTTATACTTTAAACTTTATCAGGCTTAATTTATCTCACTTCCAGTTACTGTTCAAATTTTTTATGCAGTGTATTGTAATAGTTATTTTCTTTGCCTTATTATCAATTGATAGGCTTCACTTGTGTTGTTACGAGACTTGGTGTAATGTCTGATATTACTTATTGGGGCTTTCAGGTTATAGTTTTTCCTTTTTTGGTATGGCTAGTTCAAAAAAGTGGATTCTCCTTATTGATATCATTTGATACTTTCAGGGTCGTCCACGTCAAGTTGGTGCCTTTCAAGTATTAAAGTCAGTGGAGTCATTTTTCCATGCTAATTCTGCATCATGCAAATCTGACTTTTCAACGTTTTCTGCTAATGTAAGCTCTCTTTTGACATTTGATGCTTCCATTTTGAGGACTAATTCATATTTATCTTTCTGATCTAGAATCACAAAAATCTTTGTAGGTTACTTTATCCAGTGAGCAAACTGTTGAGATGTCTAAAGGCAGCCATGATGCTAATGGTGAAAGCTCTCCTTTTCCAACAGCAAATGGCTCTGGCCGACTGTCTTTTCGCATCTCCGTATGTCTTCAATTTTGGAACATGGCTTCATTATTATTCTAACTTAGCTATAGTTTATGAATTGCAAGATTTTGTCTTCTAGGTATTTGAGCAAACTCCAGGTACACTTCTAGTAAGAGGAGCACTATTGAATCAGGAAACTCCACTCTCAGGTTCTTTTCCACTCATTTCCTGGCCATATTCATTTAAATACACATTGTAATGTTCCTCAACCTAATATTGTTATTAGCTCTTTGAGTGGCATTTATCATCAAGTTGTACGTGTGGTATCCTCTTTTGATTTTCAACTGTTAATTATCTTTATCTGAAATCAATAGAAGACATCTTGGATCTGCTTAATCATATTTCAGCGAACGTGGAGATTTCTGAGCCTCCTGCAGAAAAATTGTTGTAGTTAGTTGGTCTCTTTTTTTTTTTTTTTTTTGAAGATCTATTTACTTTTAAATTTTACAAAAATAACAAGCAAGCAAACCTTTTGCAAGCATCAGAGCCACTATGATGAAACTGTGAGTTTGCACAATTTTGTACTCTTTGAGATAATCATTAACATCTTCTTTACATGGAGATTTGAGAACAAATATCATATGGTGGCTAATCGGGGAGTATATGGATGACAGTTGCATTGACTTACAAAAGTTTAAACTCTGCCTAAAGCGATATACCATATAGCAAGTCTTACTATAGAATCTTTAATTTTGATACTTGACAGGTATTATTGACCACTATGATTGCCTTATTAGTTTCTAGTTCATCACATTCTGTAGACAGACACTTTGCCAGCTGAGCTAATATTTTCCCTCACTAGCAGATGCATCATGAATAATCATCTCTGTGACCCCAAAAAAACAGAGTTTTGTGTTTCTTTTTCAGCAAAGTATAAATAAAAGTGAGAATTTACCATCTCATCTTGTGTAGCGAAAGTTGATGAATATAAACCTGATTTTCTATTCAATTTTTGTTACCATATTCACTCAATTGCACTCTTTTTATATTACTGTCACAAGCATAATATCAAACAACGTAATGGTGAGAGACATATTGGTCCACTCTGTAAGAGGTATATATCAGTCCACTCTTTCTCCTTACAATGTCTAGAATTGAGATGAATCTTCCACAGGAAAGGTTCTAAAGTTGCTCAATTCATTTTCCTTATCACAGGGACAAATATCTTGTTTAATACGTTCCATAAATAATTAAGTCACAAATAATCAAGGAAATAGTTGGATTTTTTTTCCTCTGTGTAACGAAAATACTTGCATATCAAGGGCTTGATAAAATTTCCCGCCTTAATAACCTATTTGAATGCCATAGTGTTGTTTTGCTGTTTGGTAACACTTTTTGCTAAATAGCTACATGTTTGTTTTCTCTACAGGTTTGTTTTCGTCATTAATATTACAGTTGGAGGAAGCTTTGAGGAAGGAATTTCTCAGCAAACCACGATGAAACTCAATAGTTCAGCATCATCGCAGACATCGAGCCACTGCATTACAGAGGAAGAAACTTCAATTACAAGTTCTACAATGAAATTCTGCTGTTCTGATCTTTCACGCTAGTTTTTCTCCCGAGATAACGAGTTCCGAGTCCAAAATGGATCCAGAGCAATGTCTTGATGAAAGTTCCTCAGTAATTGAAATAGTGTATGTATTTTGTGACATGGGACTATTTGTTCTTTCTCCTATCACTCGGCTTTGAGTTGAGTTCACTCAGCATAGTGATAACCTTGTTAGAATGAAAAGGAAAAATCAAGACAGGGAATATGAACTTTCGTGAATTGCTTGTTGTCAGAAATTGGTTTGAGTCGACATGCATCCTAAAATGTTGAATTTAAAGCAAGATTCCGTCTACTCCGGTACAAGAATCCCAAAACCAAATTGCTTTTAAGAATAACAACTTCAGTATACTGGTGTGCATCAACCAGACCCTTCATGATCACCTTGATCAAATTCAGGTACTAGATAACCTTCTCGGTCTGACTTCGGATTATGACCTCCTCGGTTTGGTATGAAGTTGGACTCAAACTTACACTGCAGCTTTTTAGAGGATATTTCAAAAGAGAACAGAAGCTTTGTAGCTATTCAGAAGGGTTTACATAGGTCTTTGATTCAGCCCAAGAGTTGCTAGCTCATTAATGAGAGCAATCCAAAAGTCAGTTACACCCACTCAACCCACTAGCTGCATTAACTGGTCTATTTAATGAGCCCACTAAATAAACCAATTAAATAGATTAGTTCAGAAGCCCAACAATCATCCTTTAGCTGTTTTCTAAGCCGATTCTTCCAATAAGTCCAAGTTCGAGTTGAAAGGCGTCTTTGAGTCGGACTCCATAAGAAAAGACTCAATTTCGAAATTCGTCTTTAGGTCGGACTCGGTGTGCTGCGAAGCAGCCTACGCCTCGATATCCAAGTGCTAAGTGCATCTACAAAGCACCCATTGTATCATCATAGCACCTCGGCTGATTAGCCCCAATCCACGACCAGAGTTCGAGTCTAAGTTTAAATTTATGGAGAATTGTTAGTTAAATGAGTTGTAAGTTTTGAATCCATGACCTTTGATTTGTATAAAAAGATTTTTATCACTGGACTATAATGTATTTTTATTATTAAAATATTTACTATAATATATATGTAGTTTAAAAATTAGCTCAGATTTTTGGAAAATTTTTACAAAAAACTCTAACAAACCTTTTTGCTAGTCAAATTCTTTGCACATCATCGAACTTACTTTTTTCCCCCTTCAATAACTTAGCTTGGAATCAAATTAGAGACCGTGAGAGTCATATTAAAACCTCTCAATTGTCTGGATCACCCATGGTGTACAGCGAACTTACTAAGCATAGTGATATTTGAGCTGATGAAGCATGAAGCTAACATGACATTTATTTTCTTTCTTCTATTTTCATATCTTTACGGAAACAGGTGAAGCTCCAGTAACTCGTGATGATGGTCATCAGCCCACCGTTGTCGGCATTTGACAGTGGAAATATCTCGGGGTCCCACCTAGCTCTCAATAATGGTGAATAGATAGCGATCGATGATGAATCATCAACAGTTATCTTGAATTATTAAGCATGAACAGTGGAGAGTCACTTTCTTCTTTCTCTATCATAATTCATCTCTATGGGCCGCTCCCAGTGTGACGTGGAACATTCCTAAAGGTCTGATCAGCCCGAATGAAGTAAGTGAAACTATATTTAAGAAACTTAGGTTCATAATCAAACTATGATATTGGTCAAAGGTTAAAATGAGAGATAATATAAAATAATTACCCCAAATATGTGACAAGTGTGAATATGAGTTTAAAAAATGGATAATGTCAATGTGAAATTAACTAATTGGTAGGTTGTGATGTCTTTTAGTTCAGGGTTGTTGAGAGTAGTTGTGATGTTTATACTAAGATTATGCATTAGTTTTAGGGTCAGTTTGTCAACTTGAAAATTATCCTGGTTTAGTTTTGAACTAGATAAGCTTAGCCTAGATTAGGCAAAACTAGGTTATATGTGAACTAGTTTTGAGATGAACCTAGTTTGGTTAACTTTAGATAAAACTAGTTCAATAATAGTAAACACATATTTATAAAAATAGAGCCCCAATTGATAATCAAATTTATTTTCTTTTTGTTTCTCTTTAGATTTTTGGGGCCACACAAAAGTGGTTTTGTTTCAAACCAAGGGGTATGGTTTTAAAGTAGGTTAGTGAAGCAAGTGGAGACCAAACAAAAACAAGTTAAAACTAACTTTTTAGTTTGCCAAACTAGGGCCAAACTTTTGGGTCACATTTGTTCCAAGTAAAACTAGTTTACAAGATTTGCCAAACAGGCCCTAATTAAGCCATGGTATGATACACGCTTAATTTTCGTTTAGTTTTTTCTACTGAAAGATAACTGTATGTGCACTTTTTTTGTAAGTCTAAAAGTTGATTTTGCCAAAACTTATGGCATGCTACTTTAACAACAGTACGGTGATAATGGATGCTAATTATTCGTAATAACTGTACCGTTCCTCTCTCTCTCTCTCTGCTAAAACTTTTACCAGAATTTTAAATTTTGATTTTCCTAATGGTCTTTTAGAAGCCTCGAATATGCCGATGATATTTTGTTGTTTGCAAACGGTGATTTAGGATCATCTATAACTCTCAAAATATTACTGTATGTCTTTGAGAGGACTTCTGAGGCCGGAGAATACTTTTGCGAAGATTTTTACGACACAAATTTGGCTCGGTTTGGCAACCTGGGAAAAAAACAGGCCAACCTTGTTTTATTTCTTAACTAAGCTAGGGTTGCTTCTTGGGGGGGGACCAATTCTATCTTGGTTAAGAGGCTAAAAATGAACTAACAGGACTAGAGCCAATTCTGACCCAACTTTTACCAAACACCAAAAAGCACTAAAACTGGATCAGATTTAAATCTGACCCAGTTTTAAAGATTTGCCAAACAGGCCCAAAGGGTTAGTAGAATAAATTGTTTATGAAAACTTTCAGTTACTTAGTTGCTATCAAAAAATCAGTCCACCAATATTTAGACTATTGTAATTCATTGCTATAGATTAAGTAATAATCCATCATGACCGAAAAAGATCTCTGTGTTTTCTTCTGACTCTTAAATGCCACTTAGCCTGCAATTATAAACTGTAACGAAATACGAAACGAGGATTTCTGGGTATGAAATCCCCTCTTTTCTCTTCAAAAAAAAAAAAAAGAATCATATACAATATCCAGAAAATTAATAAATGAACTGTAAACATCTATATAGTTTTCTCATTTCCACAAACAATTTATATAAAAACACCACAATTCATCAACATCACCATATTATTTCCAGAACAATTTACACATAAACACATCAACAATCAAAAACCCACATTAACCACAAACCATCACAAACAAACTCATTCAAAAAAAAAAAACCCAAAAAAAAGGAAAAATAAAAATAATCACGCTTTCCCTTCTAACCTCGCCCGAGTCAGCCCAAAACACGCATCAACAAAATCCCCATCAATAAAATCCGTCGAAAATACCTGCAACCTATCACCAAACCCCTTAACAAACGCCTGCGATATAAACAGCCTCGCGTACCCGTGTATCCTCCCGTCACCGGCCGTACGCACACCACCGGGTTATCGGCTTGCGGCGTCGCCGTGTTCTCGACCCGATAAAAGTACTTCCTCGAACTCACCGGCGCCTGCTCACTCAAGTGCTTCATGTTACTATCAAACTTAGTTTTGGGCAGGTCCGTGTCTATCCAATTGTCCTTCAAATATCCCGCGCTCCATAACGGGCTACCGGGTTTCGGGGCGGGGGATTTTCGCGGCTTCCAAATGCATATGACCCGTTTAGGGAGGAGCTCGGCCACGGTCTTGTGGAAGGCGTCGTCGTCTTGGTGGACGAGGAGGTCGCCGAGGTTGTCGGTGAGGTACTTGTCGAACTCCGGAGGGTCGTCGTGGCCGAACTCGGTGCGGATTTCGAGGATGACGAGCTCCGACAAGGTTTCGGAGAGGAAGCGTTTGAGGTCGTTGAGGACGACGTCGACCGAGTAGGTGGTTAGGATTCCGTGGCAGACTTGACGGTTTTCTTGGACTCTTACGTCGAGAACACGGGCGCCCTATGAACATATTAATATTATTTCTTGGCTGCACGAGTCTAAACTGTATAAACAACTATATAATTGAAAATATTTCGTCGAAATTGCTCGTCATTTTAAGCGTAATTTTAGAACATAAGAAAATTTTTCTTGTTCAAAACACAATATTTTGCACCTTCACCGAAATAAGAGAAAGTCCTATGCTTAATTTTATCATCGGCGCTCAAATTTATCAAATAAAGCACGATTTATGACGGCTAAATTCATTGCAATCCAAATTCTAAAAAAAATGAAAAGAAGAAGAAATCTGAGTTTGCTACGACGCAAAAGGTTATTTTCAATTTTTCACACAAGGAAAGAAACCAAGAAATAAGGGAAAATATACTTACTTTTATCACCCATACTTAAATCCATCAAATCAACATAATCCACAAATGCTACAATATTCTCTAACACACAAACCAAAAAAAAAAATTCTAGTTTATATCACCCATTATGAAATTTATCAAATCAAAACATTTTATATCCAAATCATAAACCTTACAATATTCTCTACTAAAAATACTACAATAATGAATTCAAAAATCAAAAAATAGCCTTCAAATTGATGAGGATTACCGTTACAAGTTGCCGATATATGGAGCAATTCTGACACTGCGCAAAAGGCCGGGACACGAACCTAACGCCAATCTTGTTAGTGGCAGAATCATGAGTCCCGGGCCAAACAATCTGGTTGACTCTCAGCTCACTCAAATCAAGCCCATGCATCCACTGCTTGCGGTCCTCGGGCCGGTACTCGCACCCCGGAAATTGCTCGCCAGACGCCGACGATAGCTCCTCGAGCTCCTTCTTCTCCGATGCTATTGATTTCCTTCGCTCCACCTGCTTGCTTATCTGGGATCCCATATTCGATATCGAAACCTTCGGTATCCGGCGACGGTGGTGGTGGTGGGATTGAGGATGATGAAGGGCGATGATACGGATACAGATACAGATATGGATGCATTATAAAGAAATTTATAACGGAGTGCTGATTTTGACGTTGGAGATAATAATTTGTTTCTTTTCTTGTGTTTTTTTTTCACACGGTGGTTGTTGAGTTATAAGAGAGAGGAGAGATATTTGGTGGAGGGTTGTGAGAGGGATGTCTCTTTTGTGTGGACGTTGGTGATTTTTTTTATTTTTGGACAGAGTGGATTGATTGGGATTAGATTTGCCAAAAATCGTGGGGACGGCAATCATAGATGTTTTAGGATATTCCAATTTTATCGGATGGTTCCAATTTGGATGTTTTAGGATATTGTAATGATGATTTGCGAGGAATTAAAGCAAAAAAATTAAGGCTTTGAGTGACACATGCTTGTCTGTTGTTGGAGTGGGGCTATTTGAGAGGGAAAGCAAATTAAAAGATAAATAAATTAGGTGAGCTGTATATGAATAAGACCATGATGTGATGTCGTGTAAATTTTGATCACATAATTATTGTGGAAATGTTTTTCCTAAAAGGCATTCCTAAATACAGCTTATCTTGTATAGCTACTTTGTGATCTTTTCTTTTCTTTAAAAAAAAACTACTCATATTTATCTTGTGTAACTATCTATGCTTATGTTGTATAACCATTACATCATGCGATTATACAAGATAAACACAAATTTTATTTGCCAGTTATTGTGGAGATAATAGAAGAGTGTCTTTGTTGCACTGTCATGAAAGCTAAGCAACAAATTGGTTAGTAATTTCTATTAACTAATTTAGTTTGGAGCTTTGTTAATTCTTCTCTCATCAAGGAAGCTTATAAGATGATGCAAGAAGCAAAAGCTTCAAAACTGATTATTTGGGGAAACATCCATCTAAATTAACAATCAAGTGGTTGAGTCCATAAAAGAAGCATATCCATCACCAAGGCCCAAGCCATGTGCAGCTCCAATGTCTCTGGTTTTATATGGTTATTATCTACTTTGTATATCTTTATTTTTTAGGAAAAGCCATGTGAGGTTTATGCAATTCAACATGCAAGCATACCCATAGTATTTTTGTTGGCTTGGCTTGTACCTAACCACACTCATCCTATTGTATAAAGTATGAACTTTTAAATGACAGAAGATAACGAGGTTTAATAAACCCTCCATGATTATTATATTGTCATCAGACTTCATTTGGCTGTATTAATGAATATGTGCATATCCCGACCAGGGCATAGCTTTATACTTCTGTATTACTAAAATTTTCCTTGCCTTCAAAACGATATAATGTTTCTTTTTACCATCTTTAATAGATTATAACTTACTTCTACTCCACTTAGAAAGAAAATTTGAACTTGGATGCAAGCCATTTCTTGAAGGAAATTGCAAACCATGAAAACTAACCCATCTTTTAGTACCCACCAAACTTATATTATCGATACGATTAGATGTAACAAATTCTTCTGAGTTCTTTCAAGAGCATGATTACAACAATATTGCCTCCTCTTCCTTGCCACTAAATAAAGAAGGCAATATCCCCTGGGGCATGATTACAGATAAATACATCACACGCTAGGGTTAATTAAAACTTCAGCCGAAGGCAGGCATAACTCTCCCAGGAAACTGAAGTTGAAAAGAGGTTGCTACACAAGCAAGTTGGTACATCCTCCCCGTAGATAACTCCAGGTCATAAGCTCCCAGATGCTGTATAGCTTGGCACAATTCCTGCTTTTATGATGTCGCGTAGAGGTTATCAGCTTTCAGTACCATCTTATGCTTGAGGCTAGTAGAAATCGAGAATCCAGGAGTCCGGTGTGCTGGATACCGACTCTCATTCATCATAGATACGCTCAGCTTCTTTGATATCATGCACTTGTAATCAACATCATGCTTCTTCTGATACATCAAATTCATTTTATCACAGATTATATATATATATATATATATATATATATATATATATATATATATATATATATATATATATATATATATATATATATATATATATATATATATATATATATATATATATATATTCCCCCTATCTGATAAAGCTGCATGCAAACTGATAAGTGAACAGTTTGGAGAATATATTCTTACACCCCGAGTCCTTTCTCAGTATCTTGCAATGCTTCCCTCATCTTGCTGGGCTTGGTCGCTTTGATTTAGGGCCAGTCAAAATATGGTCATGTGCTAATTTCTTCTCCTTCAGCTCCTTGAACAAAATTTCTGCACTCTTCGTGTCATTCACATTGCCAGATGCATTTAAGCATAGATTATAAGTCAGCTCATCAGAAGTAGTGTTCTTCTTTAATTCATAGCCATGCTCCACTTTATCCATTTCACGTCTGGAAAATATAAGGAACAACGCATGGTTATAAGGAAGATGACACCTGAGGCTGAGAAGGTTACCGATGTCTGTTTTATTAGTCCTCTGCGTTGCTCGACATCTCGTTCTCCACCTAAGTGTGAACAAGATTTGCACATATAGATTGTCCCTTCATCCTCTCCTACAGATCTCCACAGTAAATTCTCAGCACTAGCCAAGCTGCGAACCTTCTCAACTAAGTGAATAGCCAAGTGTACAGGTAAGAGCTTGATGTCTAGTTGAGTTCTTACCATTGAAATCTGTATGAATATATAGCCAACACGTAAATTCAACATCCAAGAGAAAATACATTAATGAGAACTAAATGCTGCATGCTAATATATTTAATAATTGTAGCTGTAAGATAGTCCATGGATCTAAACTACATGATTAGTAGATCTAATTTGGTCCAAGATACTCATCACCTAAATATATAGGTCTCTTTGACCATCTTCCTAAATCAGACTGTACTCTTGCAATTGAAATCGCAGCCCACACTAGAGCCATTTTGGGAAAGGAAAATGATATTAACAGATTTTGTTGTATTTAATCAAGATCTTGAGAAGTACAAGGAATATTATTGGGTATAACAGCGAAGAGACCAGAAATTGGCTAGATCACAGCAGGAGTACATCCTGAACCGTTTCGAAGACCTGAAATGGTTGCTGTCAGGAACTGATGGTATGTTCCTTTTTGTTGAATTTGATGGAGGTGTGTTAACTGAACATTGAGGCAGAATTCTTTTTTTCTTATGTCCGGTTGCACTTATCCCTCTACATTTGCTAGCAGAAATTTTGGATACACCACTTACAGAAAATTAGCCACCCTGGTGTATTGGGTCCTAGCAACGTCCATAGGATATATAATGTTTAAATGACCAATTTTCACATGGAAAATTTCAGAAATGTTCATATACATGGAATCAACAAAGTGGCATCTAAACAAAGGTTTGTCAACTAACGGAAAGATAGAAACAACACGATAATGGCACCTACAAAGCTTTCAGTACAAAAGGCCATGGAGAAAACAAGCATGCAGCCTTATCAAGGTCTGACATGCAACTAGTAGATAATACAATTCTAAACTAGCTAACCTCAAATTTCACAAAGATTGCATTAGTCATTTATCATGTCAAGAGTATCCATTTAATTTCCAAAAAGATGCCCATTTTTTGGTTGGCAACAGCAGAATTTTTCATATGCTTTGGAGAGGAGGATTTAGTGTCATAGGATCAAATTGAACACTTTGAACACGGTTTCATGCTTATCTAAGTACAGTAACTTCAGAATATGGTTTGAGAATTATATCATTGATCTGATTTTAGCCAAAAGTGGATGCATACAAAATATATATAGCTGCGCACAAGAGCTTAAGAATGAATGGCATGGAACTTACAATGTGAAACAGTTGATATATACACAGTGCATGTTGATGTTCCTGTCATAGTACCAGATGATAGTTACTTCAGTTTCTTTTTTGTTTGGATCTCGAAGGAGCCCATTGAAAGTAATTACAATTTGCCTCTGGTTCAGATTCCGGTCCCTGAAAAGAAAGCAATGAATAAAGAGTGCAAACATCAGCACCGCACAAGAAACGACTACTTGATTAAGATTAGAGACATTTACACTATCTATAACTTAAGGGTATTTTTACTAAACACCCTGAACTTCTAACAAAATCAGATGACATCAATCTCAAAAAATATAGTTACACTGCCTTACTAGCTCAAAGTTTTTCTAATAAAATGATGATGATCACAAAGTCAGATCAAGCTCTCCATTAAAGGCATAAGATTAGAAAAATATTCTCCGTCCGATCCCAGATTGATGGAAAAAAGTTATTAGGCAAAGACCTCTATTAGGAGCTATGTCATGTCCGTCAGATACAACAAACAAGTCATCTTTCTTGTACCATTTAGTTTGCACCTTTCACAATTTGCTGTGTTGGTGTGTCATGTCAAAGCCATGTCAGCATGTCTGTGCTTCTAAAAGAAAATTTGATGGCCCTTTTTCTATATCCCTTTTTTTTAGAGGGGGCTACCCTGTACCTTTGTCCTATTCCAGACTTCTTTTCATCACAGATTTTGATGAACCATACTACCTGTTAAATATACAAAAAAGGAGGAAACTGCCACAGGAATATATATATGACATAGAAACCTCCTGAATTCGACATGGAATCCTACTGAATAAAGTTAAAATACTTAAAGAAAATTAACCTATAAGCAATACTTTGAATAATAAGCAATATGGTAGCAAACAAAAATAACAATAAATAAGCATGTCATAAAACAATCTGATAGATCAATTACCTTAGCACGAGCACAGACATAAAACCGTCGACCAACATTTGAACCTTTTTTAACAGACCTTGCAACACAAGGTTCATGATGACCCTTGCAGAGAGGTATACTGGTCCTCATTTTCTCTTGAATCTTCTGCCACTCCAGTACAGCATTACCCTTCTCCATCTTTGAAGTAAAACTTATGTCCTGCCCACATGCATCCGTGATGGGTACAGTCAATTCAGAGCTGTTTTCTTCAATATTTTCTGGAAGGCATTTATCACATGACGACTCTGTTTTATGAAACATATTTTCATTCTCTTCTTGCCAATCTGCTTGTAATTGTGGTGCTTTTGTGTTCGCAGTATCGAAAGAATTTGCAGCCTTGGGTTGCTTGAAAAAAGCCTTTAATGTGAGTTGAGAAGATGTACTACGTCTTGCCTTTTTCATGACTGCTGTGCTGGAATGGTATAGAGATTGGTCTTTCCGAAACTTAGAAAGCACCATATCCTCATTCTCTTTCAAAACATCTGAATTATCAGTTAAACTAGAAGCAGTACACTGTGCTTCCAAGACTGAATCAGAAAGTCTCTGGTGTAAAGAAAAGTGGGATGTACCAACTGCCATCTCTACATTTGATGTTGGCTCATAATCTGCATTTAGCGCACACTTCCAACTATCCTGGGTTTCAGTGTTTTCATCTGATTGGTAATTTGACACAGCAGGGTGCTTAATGCAGGAATGTTTTTCTCTTTTCCCCAGGAATGACACTGAAAACAGCACACAGATCAAAAGAAAAGGGAATGAATAAAATAGAAAATATATGAAGAAGAAAGCAAGCTGTACTGAATATGGTTCATAAAAAAATAGTCACCCAAACTAGATATATTTTGAGATATTGAAGATAACATTGCAAAAGTACAAGGTACAGCTTTCTCTCTCTACTACACAATACGTGTGATTTTATAAATGTGTCACTGCATTGAATTACATATATGCAAGTATATATATTTAGAAATGAATGTGTATACAAAATACATTAATACTCAAATAAGTAAAAGCAACTTAGGTGTCCAAATCTTCATGAATGCCTCTCAGATTATGTTACACATCTTTCTTGTTAGTAACAATTTACACATAAAACTACTTGTATTTGGCCACTTATCCAGTTAAATGTCCCTGTTATTTAATGCCTCGAGACATGAGATGGTAATGGCTTTGAATGTGCTTAACTCAAGCGTTCGTTCCCCAAAAATCAAACATGTTGATCCTGCCCCTCAATTATGAGTATATGTACCAGGCTATGATACAGCCAAAATGAGAAAATGCGACAGTCATCAATCTTTAGTCTTTACTTTTGTCCCTACAAATCTGTAGGCACAAACAGAGTTGCACATATAGACAGATGCCTGTACACGAATAAATATACAATTAAAATGTCTTCAAGAGTATTCAATATCTATTGTGAACCTTGACTACGAGAGCTGTGATGGAGAATACACTTTACACGGTTATTCCCATCCTTTTAGTTTTTCTTACAAAAACTGATATGAATATTTTAATTTAACTTTGTTATAGCAGTATATTCCATTAGCAATATATGTTTTGAGTTTACATGAACACATTATATGATTATTATCCATATATCTAGTCTGCCCTGGTTGCAAGGATTTGAATGATTAGAACAAAAATATTTGGTGAAACGGAGTGCACGGGTCGTTACTAGTTATCAATCTTCCTATGATGCCGCTTGCCACCAACGGATCCATTTCAGTTTTCTTTTTTCCTTCTCTTTAGTGGCTTTTCTTAGTATTTGTGTGCTCCTCTGTTGATTTTATTTTATCTTTGGGTGAGTGTGGGGGTGAAATATTGCAACTCTAAGGCACCAGGTGAATGCTGCTATGTATGAAAAAAAAAACACAGTCCTGACAAAGATACTACCTCTGTGATCGGTGTTAAAGAAATGTAATTCAATTTCAAGAATGAAATCAGCAGCTCAATCTTTGTTAGAAAAGACTGATTCTCACCGATAGTTTGCTGCCATCCACGGACCTCAGGAATATACCTCACAGCCAAAGGAGGGGTGTTATGCACAGAAAGATTAGGCATATTACTTAAGACAGCATAAACAGGTATATGATCTGACCCGTCCAGTTTAATAGTCCTTCCTCCTTGCCATCTGTAAATAGGCTAGATCAATATATAGTCTCGCATGGAAAGCTATTTAATTTTAAAGTAATTGATATTGACTAGTACTTGGGTGTATTCTCAGGCTTTCCCCTTTTAAACTGAATCATAATATCACATGCTTCAGCATGGCAATTAAACAAGTTATGGCCTTCCAAATCATTTTCTTTATGCAGGCATGGTCCAGCAATGAGGATATGATCAATCCGCGAACCATAATTGAACTCTTCAGCTCCAACTCTTGGTGAGAAGCAAGTATACGCTTCTCGTCTGAATTTTGTAAGAAATGGAAAGGAAACAAAGCTAATGTTAGTTTTACAGAGAGTCACTTGGTGATAATATAAAAACTAAAGCACCTATACTATAGTTCTGTTTACGGTTTATACTTAACGAAGGATTGTACATTTTAAGAGAATATGCACTCCTAATATGGCACCTTAATAATGAATGAGGAAAGTGTAACTTGTACCAGCAATTGCTACCCAAGTTCAGAGAATGAATAAAATAAGTTTACACTTTTAGTACCTATTAATGACTTAACAATGTAGTCATACTTCATAGTCACAAAATTGATATGTGAACTCAAAAGTTAAATGTCTTTAAGGAAATTGCTATCAAAGGAAGGTTTACAAGCTGAGGACATAACAACATTTAAACAAACAAATAAATGAGTAAGGGCTTTGTTCCCAGAAAAAGAATGCAAAATGCTTTTACTACTCTACAGCTCTAGTACTCACAAATTACAAAACATAATATTAAATTTCAAATTTCATATAGTTCAACCACAAAACAACAGTCAATTAGTGAAATATTTCTTAGTTTCCATTTGACCGGAAGAATAGTTTAGCATGAATAAGGGATTTCTACCTTTCTGGGTGTTTCGAACGGAAAACATCAAAAAAAGGACCTCCAGAATCTCTTAACAAAGATCTTAGCCATTTTCTAAACCTGCATCCAAATGCATGGAAGATTAGGGAATGTCAGCCAATTTTCCAATTCAGTTAATAGGAGCTATACATGAGAAAATTATAGTATAAGATAAAGTTAGGTATATTTCAACCAAGAGAACTGCATATTGCATGAATAACACCATACTTAAAAGTTAGAACCATTGTGCATGAAGCACCTTTTACCAAACTACCTGCTAGATGGGTAACCAGAGGGATAACACTCTGACCCCCATCTTTTACCAGCATCACAGTGTCCTGCTGACATGTAGTGGATTGGAGGTTAGCATTTTCCTCCATGAATTCAGAGGAAGATCGTGGCAGATCCCTCAATTGTATTTACAAAATCAATCTTGCACAGTGCTTTTATCTCCTATTAAAATTGCCCTCCATAGAAAGAACAAAAAGATTGATTCTGACATGGTTGCTAAGTTGATTCTGAAATGTGTGGATGGAAAGTAACTTATGACTTTAGTGGTCAAAGTATATATTGTTTGAACCATTATCTGTAGTGGTTGCTAAGTAAGTTCAATAAGCTATATTGGACATATAATCCAGAGAATGGATTCTGCATCACCAAAAATAAGCATACTGGAAATTACTGTGTTGATTTTGGCAAAAAATACATAAAACTATGTTCTGTGTCATGAACTGGTTTAGAAATAAAATTCTGGTCTCCTAATAGTATTTAAACATACATATTTTTCTCGAAACCTCGTTCCGCATCACAGCGGTCTATAGCAGCAGGGGCAATGTTGAGATCACCAACAACAATAACGCTCCTCCCTTGGCTTAGAAGTGACTGCCACCGTTTCTACAACGAAGGGGTAACAATATCAGGACAGAGTACAGCACAAGTTAGAAGTCATTAATCACACATAAAGTAATCAATAAACATAGAAAGAACAAAACATATGCAACTTATCTACTGTTATGGGAACTACAACAACAGAAACATGCAACACAAACTAATAAGTGTGCATTCTACTAAATACTTTGATGTTGGTAAAGTGAGCAAATGGAATGAAACGTTAGCGAAGATTGTGCTTGATTATTTACTCTACTTAATTGAGTCAATGCTTTTCTTTTATTTTTTTCCTCCTTCAATCAACCGCTTAACTGGACATATTAAACAGAACTCAGAAGTACATTACTTCAAAAGCTAAATTTTTGTGGTGTCTGAATGGTCTTGTCTTAGCATTAAAACTTACATAATGAACTCCAATTAGAAAGGGAAGACAATTTAGAGGGGGAGAAAATTGGTCTATTACTGCATTACATGTTTAGCTCAGCAAAGACTGTAAAGAATGAGGTCATTTCAAGTTGTTTGTCTCACAAAAACGCTATAACAGATGTGTTCACTTCAAGTAAATCACAGCAGACTGGAGGAGAAGATAATATGCAAAGAAGCTAATCTACTGACAGGTACACATAAGACCTGCTCTCTTTGTACCCAAAGCACATACAAGAGATCATGTTAGTCCCCGAAAACAATTTAACATTATATATAACAATAAAACATTCAAAGAAAAAAAAATTCAAGTAACACTTGATCCCCCACTCTGCTCATGCTGGGATTTCACATTAACATAGATTTTGTTATTTCTCTTGGACCAAAATATAAGTGTTTAAAGAGCAGATATAATTCTAAAGCTCGAAAGTGATTTCCAAGAAAAAAAGATATAAATGGTCATGTTTATCATAAAGTAAATCTGGATTACAAATTACGGAAAAAAATAGTCCTACTATCTTGTTTCTCTGGAGACCACATTACCGAGAAACACACTAAACATTTAGCTCACTCACAATGAAAGAACAAGCTAATAGGTAATGATATCTAACCACACAGAGGTGCAAGACACTACAAACAAAGTCATTCAAAGTTCTAAATTTTACAATTTGGAAAATGAATCCCAGTTGCAATGCTTGGACTTGAACCATAAGGTGTCATTTTGATTATAACAGCGGAGCCTTCATCCCAAATTTTCGGGCTCAGCTATTGTGTCATTTTGATGGTCATTTCAACTAAACTTGTATTGCTAACTATATACACATAGTTATGTCTTGCTCTTTTTCGTTTACAAGCTTTTAACATTTTTCCTTAATTGCACACTGCTTTATGTTTCAAAGTTGTGTTTTTATGACATATATTGTTGTATGATAAATTACTAAATTATCGCAAATGGACCAATGCGTTTATATAGAAGAAAGGAGATGCCTAATGTATTCCGAATTTGACAACTTTGCTTCTAGAAAGTAATATAGAATAGGAAAATGAAAGGAGATAACGGATGTGGATGCCTGAATTTATTCATATAAGCGTGAAGCCTCAAGAGACTTATTCTTTTTTCCCCTTAAGCCTGTCTGACAGACAAGTGACTGTGAAATACACGGATGCTGAGAATAAAAGTCATCGATAATAGTTAGCTGTGTTAAATATGATTACCTGTAACACCTTGAAGAACAAAAGCTTAAACTGAATCCTTTCCTGATCCTCTTCTTGAGCTCGAGGGCCATATAGGTTAAAAAGTACTGTACACATAACCTAGATTAGTCCCCAACAAAAATCTTTGATGAGAAATCATCACAACTTAAAACAGTAATAAAAAATCATCACCACAATCTAAACCTTCACCCATCTAAATGTGGGTAACAGATGAATGCAATTCCATGTTTGAGGTCTCCATTGGAAACTTTACTAAATATACAATCAGATGTTTATCTCTTTGACCCAAATTCACAGGCAACAAAATATGCACATGAGACGGCCATATGATGGGGAAAAAATTAGTTCACAAGGTGGTATGCAACTGCATTTTATCTGAAAATTTGACAATAATATCCTAGAATTCAACATGCATGCGACGTACATTCATTAAGTACCATCATCAACCAAATTCACTCACCGAAATGGCCATGATCTGTAATAACACAACGCCCTTCGCTATCCACCTTCAATAAATCATCACTGGTTACATCCTCAAGCCCCTCCACATTCAAAGGCAATTCAACCTCAAAATCCCCAACCATCATCTCCTTCTTCTTCGAGCCATCAAGAATCCCAGTAAACCCTTCTTCCGCCGCCACCGGCAACGCCACCTCATCGCTGCCAAATGCCGACTTAACCCGGCAAAATGTGGCAACACCTAAAGCTCAAGGAATCAACAAAGATCCAAACGTTGTTCAAAAAAATCTAGAATTTGACTAGGATTTTACCAGAATAAGCGAATCGGCCTCGTGTGGAGCCTCGAGTGCAGGAGAGGAAACCCTCGTATCCCTCGGCAAAGGTTAGGTCTACGGAGAGATCCTGCCTCGTTAGCTTCGTCTCCTGAATGAGAAATGAAGCTAGGTTTAGGGTTTGATCATGGGAGAGGGAGCTAGGGTTAGGGTTTCGGTTGCCGTTACCTGGAGACAGATGATGTCGGCATCGAGGGAGTTGAGGAGCTTGAGGAGGGATCCGTGCTGAGCTACGCGCTGCCGGAGACCGTTGACGTTGTACGTAACGATCTTCATCGCTATTTTCTTTGCCTTCTTCTTCTTCAGAGCGTGGGAAATTTTTCCGCCATTGCAAATGGCTCTGCTGCTTCAGGGAGTTTCTTCTTTTAGGTTTTGGGCTGTGGGTGGAACAAAATGGCCCATAGAAACGAGTGGGCTGGATTCATACAAGGCCTTGGCCTATTCTCGATTGTAGTAATAGGCCCAAATTTAATATCATTACTAAATTCAGCGTGTTTTAAAATTCATGATGTGATACCAAACTGCAAATTTATGAAATGTTTTTACTCTCTTCAATGCTTATGTAATTTTACTATTTAAGAGCATCTTCATCCTATAAAATAATTGACTCGTGATGGTAGACTCAGTTAAAACACCTTAAAATTGAATCGTGATGGTTTCAGTCTCTTTGACAAACTCTTCTAAAACGTGATAGGAGTGATCAGGATCCTGTTTTAAGTTAAACTGGTATTGTTTTTATCCAGGAGGAGGTGAATCAAAATAAAACCAGCGAGTAAAGGATCTTGTTAGGCCTATAAAGATCGATTGGTTTTCATGCCAGAATTTTTCTCAAAATGAGACCAGGATCACACTCGCCAATATACGATACATGTGTTATCCAGCTTCTGCATGGGCCCCTGTTCTAGAAACGTAGAACCCTTCAACTCAAATGGGCTGATTAAGACATAAAGCTTTGTTATAACTTATAAAATATGAAATTAATCATACCACGAGAACTACAAGAATAATATATTGATATGGGCGTATCCACACGACTTTGTGGCCCACATATAATCTTTCCTGTCGTTTACTTTATTGAGAAAAAAATACATTTTTAATTTCAAGCATTTCATTTGGATGATGGTATACGAGAAAGAATCATGCCCATGATTTCGCTAGTCTCTAGTGTTTAGAATTCGGTGGATCGTGCACCACATGGTCTATTGAATCTGAGCTCCTTAGATATATGCAAGTTAAAATTTATATCTCATTAAATTTTTTTATAAGGAAAAAGTTCATAGTCTATTAATCATGGAGAGGGACGTGAAAGCATCATAACAATATTTAAGAGAAAAATCTAATCTCATGCCGACCAAGTATTAATCTTATTTAATGTTATGTTAAGGATCTCTTTTGCTTCGTCACTCGAAAAAGAAACGACGCGGATGAACAAAGTCATTGAGGCCTTGGCCTTTACCTTTTCCGCTTTCTTATGGGTCACTAATGGATTCAGAATTTCGGCTTTGTAAATTGATCTTCCAGAAGATTAATTAGCGGGGCCCATTGAATTTTGTAAATTAATATTTGTCCTACTTTTGTAAGGAAAATTCCATCCCCAAATTATAAGTCCAGTTAATATATTATATTATGCAATTTAGTTTTTGAGATGGGCAATATTTTTTTTTTTGGTTTCCTAATTTTAACTGTGGCTTTGGGCCTTATTTGCCTCATAAGTTTTGTTCCTTTTTACCTTCTATCTTTTAAACTATCTTTCGTCCTTACATACCTTCTAAACTATCGAATTTATTCCTTGATTGCTCCATGAATTATTTTTCGTCTCACCTTGCTCCTCATAAACAATTAAACCCATCTATGATTAAACTACTAAATCAGTAGCTTCTTTATTTTTATTACTTTGTTGAGTGTTTTAAATAGATTTATAAGAAAATCATACATGATAAATTCAATAGTTTAAGAGGTAGGCAACAGCGTGACCTTTATCGTTTGCCAGAATATGAAATCTTTAGTAGTGTATGAGCTGTAATCTTACTTCTTTTCTAGAAAATTAATAATTCATACTCCTTATGCTTCCCATTTTAAAGAGATCAAAACAAAATGCTCCTCACTTCTCTCTTCAATTTGGAAACAGAGGGGATGATTGAACAGTTGAGGGGCCGTCGGTATCTATCAATTCTAAAACTCTCTTTGTCCCTTGTCCCTGCAGACTCCACCCCCAACCACATGAAATCCCCAACGCTGAGACAGCTACTGACACTAGAGTCCTTTGCTGACTCATCCATGCCGAGGATTATCCAATTCTTGATAAGCACCAAGCTTCGTGGAGGGTGACAATTCAATCTCACAGCTGCAAAATAAAAACGCAACGGTTAAATTAATTAAACTATACTAATATTACACTAATATTACTAGTATTAGTACAACAGTATGAGTCTTTGGGGGTTGTTGGTCGAGGATCGTTGATTGGTATTTTAATTTAGAGTGTTATTTATTTCAGACTCGAATTGGGATTTAAATATGTTATTAATAGCACTAGGATTCGGACTTGAATCTGTAATATAAAAATAGACTTGCGGTTTATTTAGCATTACGCGACTACAAACTTGTGGGATTAATTTGGGAGCCTATGCATAAATAGAACCTAATTCGATTTCTAGAAGACAGACCCACCACCATTTAACTTAAAGCGAGGACTATTAAAAAAGTGGATTGGGACTAATTGATCAATTAGGGCCAATATTGTTGGTTCCGCACCTGGCTTTAATGCGAGTAGGAGAGCATAATGGGGACGTTAAGCGAAGCGTATGATAATGATGGATGAGTTAAGAAAACAAATCATTGGTAAGGTATTACATTCTTCTCAATTTAATATGAAATTATGCATAAACAGCTACTCATCAAGATCATCTTTCCAACTCTCAGACAAGGTAGCAGTTTGATTGGCGGTTAGAAACTCCAGCTATTGTAACTGAGATTTTAATTTGTTTCTTATTTGGATAAATTTCACAAAAACCACCCTGAACTTTGGAGAATTTCGCGCAGAACCTTCCTGAACTTTGTTTTCCCCACCAAACTTCCCAAAACTTTGGAGCACCTCACAAAACAGAATATCAAATAACTTGGACATGTGAGCATAAACTAGATCATGAATCCGAAGAAGACCTTTTATTTTAGAGATAAAAAGATCTATGCAAAACTACAATTATCCAACTCGATCCTTTCGCCTTCAAGTGTCAGAACGTAAAGTTGCAATCCTCAACTCTTTTCATAATTACCGAGTTTGTTTACACGAACCTTATTGATATCAGACATGCTACCCTTAAATCCCACCGGCCACGAATTTAAAGCAAATATCTGCTTTCATTAATACCTCAATTTCTAATACTTAGCCCCTGACTCAAATTTCCAGCCTTTACGTTCTCAAACACAACAATCCAACCCTTAAGCCGAGTCAGCCGCGTAGAGTACTATCTCTTTCGATAAGTCTGCATACCTCTCAGTTTAGTCCCACATCGCCCCCTTTCCTCTATAAAACAGGCCTCTTACCCTCCCTTTCCCTTCATTCACGAAACAATCAAAAAGCTCCTCATGCTCTCTTCAATCTCCTTCCCCTCTTCAAATCTCTTCAACAAAAAATCTCTTAACCCTCATCACCATCGCCCATCTTTCCAAATCAAAGCATCAAGCGCTGTGTCCATGGCCACGGCTTCTCCGTCGCTCTACGACGTGCTCGGGCTGTCGATAGGAGCCAACGGGAACGAGATAAAGGCTGCGTTCAGGAAACTAGCGAGAGTCTGTCACCCTGATGTTTGCAAGAATTCGTCGAGCTCCGCAGACGAGTTCATTAGGATCCACGCCGCGTATTCGACGCTCTCTGATCCCTGCAAGCGTGCGGATTATGACCGAGGGCTCGCTGTTGGTGGTCGACAGCAGCGGTGGACGAGCCCGAGGTCGCAAGGGTTCGCGGGTTTTGGTCGGAGGACTTGGGAGACTGATCAGTGTTGGTAGAGAGAGCCGCATGTCGGGGGAATTTGTGGTACTTTGTCGAGTCGACGGAGATCTCGGTGAGGGGCAAGAATCAAGAATTATGTTGCACGTCAAGAGAAGGAGATGGGAGGTGGCGAAATATGAGTCTGATCTAAATTTAGGGGGCAAATTGGATATTGCTAATTTCTGATCATGTTAGTTTGTGATTGCTGTAATCAATTTCTTTAACGACGCTAAGCTATGTGAATACTTTTATTAGACGATTGTTTAAAGCCAAGCTTAATAACTACTGAGTGGTATAACTTATTTCTCTTCTTGCTAATGATCTAGGATAATGGAGTAAACTTATAGAGATGCAAACACTCTTTTGTCGCGTGATTGTACTTACATTTATCTTCCCTCTGCTATGACAATGTTAGCTTACGCTGGGATAAAAGATTTACTCAGCGACCAGATATCATTTTTGTAGTGAGGAATTAAAGATCACTGATAACTGATTGCAGTAAAAGTTGTTGAGTTTCATTAGAAATAATGTTACATGTTCTTTCAAAATGAAAAAAAAAACTTAAGGGAGTAATAATGGAATTATATTTCTGAATCGTATTATTAGTGTTGTGATTAATGAATTAAAGAGGGTAACATGTGAGAGATCTTGTCTCTTCTTTTTGTCAGAGCATGTGAGATCTTATCTAATATTGAAAATACATATTCTCATATGTTGTTGTGGGAAAGGATTCAGATCCTCTTTATCTCCACTATTCTAAACATAACACCCCAAAAAAAAAAAACAATATACACATATACACACACATGAAGTGCATTCATTTCCTAATTAATGCAACTCATGGAGGATTCATATGCTCTCCACTATAAAAAATTAGTAGAGAGACCACTGCTTTCATCACAACCGTTAATCTTATAGTTAATGGTTGTAATTTGTCTTTAATACTTGTGCATAGAGAGTTATTTTTCAGATGCTCGATCATACTCAAGAAAAATAAATTAGGGTTTAGATTGAGTAGAATAGAGATCTAAAGTAATATTGAAATGATTAAAGCTTAGAAGCGGAAAAAAGAGGTTCAACCTTCAAAATCAAGGTATATTCTAGTAAAAGAAATGTCATGTGATACTAAATAGACTTAAAACTATGCATATCTAGAACATTGCTGAGTATTTTTACACTATATTTTATCCGTATCCATATTTCTAACCTGTAATTATCAAAATACCGGAGGATCCGAACAATTAAATACTGTATGCCAAATAATCTACATAGATAATCTCCAGTTTCATCTGAATCAATTTACAAATGAATAAATACCAACACATACTAATATTTATAAATTGATAATCTGACTTGTCTAAAGTTTATAATTTTAACTTGTGGCGGTGATATTAATATACTGAGATGTTGGAGAATTGAGTAGCTGCTAAACTCATCCAAGAAGTTGGCTGGCAGAAGAAACAAAAGTTTGATTTTTATTTATTTATTTATTTTTATTTTTTTGGAGCAAGTGGCTACCACGTCTCTCTCCATGTATCTGGACCCCATTGCGGACAAACTGCAGGGGATGAACCGCTGGTTGTTTTGGTTCGGGTTCGACCGGAAAGGGCGCCATGCTTTCTGCGCCCGCATCTAGCAACATCCCTCTAACTCACTCTCCAACTCCAATCCGTGTAGAAATCATCATAAAGGGTTGTTTCATGTTGTGGGGATTACAAATGCTGTTGCATGAGGCTGTTTGTATTCATGCATTTTGCATCTTTGGATTTAAAAAATAGGATCTACAAATTAAAAATTATGGATTTTTAGCAAGTATATCATTTGTTTATCATTTTTTATATACAGAGTTGAGATTGCCACATAGGATAAATATATAAATATAATTCTAAAAAATTAAGTTGATTTCAACCAGATTTGTGAATTTAGTCACATATTCTCAGCAAGGAATTAAAGATCACTGATAAAAGATTTACTCAGCGACCAGATATCTTTTTTATAGTAAGGAATTAAAGATCACTGATAACTGATTGCAGTAAAAGTTGTTGAGTTTCATGAGAACTAATATTACATGTTCTTTCAAAATGAAAAAAAAAAACTTAAGGGAGTAATAATGGAATTATATTTCTGAATCGTATTATTAGTGTTGTGATTAATGAATTAAAGAGGGTAACATGTGAGAGATCTTGTCTCTTCTTTTTGTTAGAGCATGTGAGATCTTATCTAATATTGAAAATACATATTCTCATATGTTGTTGTGGGAAAGGATTCAGATCCTCTCTGTCTCCACTATAAGAAATTAGTGAAGACATCACTGCTCTCATCATAATCGTTGTAATCCCCAACCCCCAAAAAAAAAAACAATATATGCACACGCACACATACACACACATGAATTGCATTCAGGAAATGAACGCAATTCATGGAGGATTCAGATGCTCTCCGCTATAAAATATTAGTAGAGAGAGGTCATTGCTCTCATTACAACTGTTGATTTTGTAGTTAATAGTTGTGATTTGTCTTTATAGTGTGAAAATACTTGTGCATAGAGAGTTATTTTTTATTTGCTCGATCATTTTTAAGAAAAATAAATTGGGTTGAGATTGAGTAGAATAGAGATCTAAAGTAATATTTGAAATGATTAAAGCTTAGAAGCGAAAAAAAGAGGTTCAACCTTCAAAATCAAAGTATATTATAGTAAAAGAAAGGTCATGTGATACTAAATAGACTTAAAACTATATATATCTAGAATATTGATGAGTATTTTTACACTATATTTTATCCGTATCCATATTTCTAACCTGTATTTATCGAGAATACTAGAGGATCAGAATAATTAAATCTTGAATGTCAAATAATCTACATAGATAATCTCCAATTTCATCTAAATCAATTTCCAAATGAATAAATACCAGGATTTTTTCCTAAAAACCACCTTAATAATAGGGTAATTATACGGAAACCACCTTTTATTTTCAATTTATACATAAACCACCTTTAAAGTTGGTTTTTGTTGCAGTCAACCACCTCCCAGTCAAATTCTTCACTTAAAACACAAAATTACCATTTAAAAACTCACATTCAATGTACATGACTCATTTTTTAGTATTTGGGTCTTATTAGGATACAACTCATGTACCTTGAACTTGAATTTTTTAATTTTGATTTTTTAGTGAAAAATTGACTAGGAGGTGGTTGATTGCAACAAAAACCAACTATAAAGGTGGTTTATGTATAAATTAAAAATGAAAGGTGGTTTCCATATAATTACCCTATTATTAAGGTGGTTTCTAGGAAAAAAACCCTAAATACCATCACATACTAATATTTATAAATTGATAATCTGACTTGGCAATATTTTATGGTGTCCGTCTTGCTAGAAGGTTGGGTGGGACTATTATGGAAATTTAGTCAGATGCAAGTGTTGTCCTGAATGAGCTTGCTGGAGATGGAGTTAGTCTAGCTACTTTTGGACATATTTGCGATGCTATTCGTTTGGAGGCTACAGCTTTCTCACATTGCAATTTTGTCTTCATGCGTAAAGAAGGCAACAGAGCAGCTCATTCTCTTGCTAGATTTTGTGCTTAAAAAGTTCTAGCTCATACATGATTTTATGTTTATCCCGATGTTATTTCTCAGGACATCCAGAATGATGTAACTACTCTTGATTTTTAATCAATATATCTCAATTTCCCATCAAAAAAAAAATTATAATTTTAACTTGTGGCAGTGATATTAATGTACTGAGATGTCGGGAATTGAGTAGTTCCAAACGGAGCTAACCTCATCCAACAAGTAGAGTTTGATACCATTCTTATTTTTTATTTTTTATTTTTTATAGCAAGTGGCTACCACGTTTCTCTCAATGTATCTGGGCCCCATTGCGGACAAAATACAGGCGATGAACGCTGGTTGTTTTGTTTCGGGTTTCGACCGGAAAGCGCGCCATGCTTTCTGTGCCGGCATCTAGCAACATCCCTCAACTCACGCTCCAACTCCAATCCGTGTAGAAATCATCATAAAGGGTTGTTCACAATTTTTATTTTTTATTTTTTGAATTGCGCATTTGGCGGACATGGGAATCGAATCCAGACCCCCCAACGAGGGAGCGACACGGTTTTACCATGCGACCTATTGGGCCGCCTCTAAGATTTACAAGTTAAAAATTATAGATTTTTAGCAAATACATTATTTGTTTGTCATTTTTTATATACGGAGTTGAGGTTGCCGCATAAATAAATGTATCAAATATAATTCTCAAAAATTATGCTGATTTCAACCAGATTTGTCAATTTAGTCATATATTCTCGATAAAATTTGTGTACAGCAAATAAAATTTGATTAAATTTTATTGCTCATACAAATTCTCTTTAATATCCATCCCAACCAAACGCGATTTTAGTTATGGATTTTTTAAAATTCATTACATGCATCAAAATTAATCCACAAACCAAACATCCCCTAATATATTCTAATTAAGGATCCGGACCCTCTCTAATTAGCCATGTGGTAATTGGAGATTGTCCAACAGTTGACATTATGATTTTTAGGCACCCAACCCGCGGGTTGTCATTTGCCGAATAAGACCTAGGCGCCACGTAAGTCCTAGGCACCCAACCCACGGGTTGTCAATGGTCGAGTCACCGCTCCCACTGGAACCGACTCATAAAGGCCTTGGCATCCACATTAAGACCAAGGCACTCAACTGAATCCTTGATTTCTTTGTCAGTGTCGTCCTCTCGGTGCTACAGTAGCCTACCAACTCAGCTTCTTTCGAGGCGTCTACCCTCAGCGCTACGGTAAGCGACCCTTCTCGCCGGACTGGGGCCAAGTCGATACCTTCCTCCCAGGTCGAGTCGATTTCCTCCGAGGTCGAGTCGAACATTCATTCATGGCTGAGTCGACCCTTCTCGCCAGACCAGGGCCGGCTCGCTCTTCCAGGCACCAACCAAAAATATTGGCCTCCTTCTAAGCCCAAGGAACCAATCCTCACGAGTCGACAAGCGGCAGTTGGATTTTACTCGAACCCGGCTTAAGCCGTATCCAAGTGAAAGGGGCCTACTGTTGGTACCCCAAAAGATTTTTTATTAATCCCTATATGAAAATCAACACGAGTCCAATTTCACGTCAAAACAAGCGAATTCAGGACTGAAGGGGATCTCTCTGCTCTCACAGGTATTTGGTTACTCTGATGAGCCGACTTCGGTGCTTCTGATAAACCGACTTGCCGCTATAGTAGTCCGGCCAGAAGGCGATGTTAGTCGTCACCTTCTGATGAAGTTGACTAATGCTACGGTAGCATTCGCTCACGATGCGAGCTTCGGCTATAGTAATTCACGCACAAGATATGCCTCCTCTTTTAGTAGATGCATTTACGGTAAGTTGACTAATGCTACGGTAGCATTCGCTCTGATGCGAGCTTCGGCTATAGTAATTCTGCACAAAGATATGCCTCCTCTTTTAGTAGATGCATTTACGGTAAGTTGACTAATGCTACGATGCGGCCTTCGATCCGCCTCGGCTATAGTAATTCCTGCACAAAGATATGCCTCCTCTTTTAGTAGATGCATTTACGGTAAGTTGACTAATGCTACGATGCGGCCGCTAGGTCCATACCGGCTATAGTAATTCCTGCACAAAGATATGCCTCCTCTTTTAGTCGTCTGTTACAGTAAGTTGACTAATGCTACAGT
Organism: Asparagus setaceus; assembly: GCA_012295165.1. Lineage (NCBI taxonomy): Eukaryota > Viridiplantae > Streptophyta > Magnoliopsida > Asparagales > Asparagaceae > Asparagus > Asparagus setaceus. Next base: position 70,508,662 of record CM022704.1, read on the forward strand.
AGCATTCCGCTACAGTGCCCGACTCGGCTATAGTAATTCCTGCACAAGATATGCCTCCTCTCTTAGTCGACTGTTACAGTAGCCGACTCGGTTGCTACAGTAAACCGACTTGCCGCTATAGTAGTCCGACCCGAAGGGCGATGTTAGTCGTCCTGCTACAGTAACCGACAGCTACAGTACCTACCTGCTGTAATAGTTGACCTTGAGCCCCGCGCCAACAACAAGTCACCATCACAATTAATGACACTATGCTAGCCACATGGCCTCTGTAGCCCATTACACATGCCTCATTCACATCAAATCAGTGATGACTCATGCCACACAAAAGCTGACATGTGTAAAACTAGTGCTAAAGTGACCAAATTGTCCCTCTCTCATTCCTACAAAGAGAAACTATTCTCAATGCAAAGGTACGCCATTTTCTCCCTGCACACTCCATTAGAGAACTCCTATTGTTCATCTTCTTCTCCACTCAAGCTCACTTACTGATTTGATCGTCGGAGGTACAACGGGGGAGACCAAGCCCCGTCCTCTTACGAGTTTTTGCCTGTGCAGGGAAAAGATCGGCCCATTTCGAGCAGGAGAACCCAACTCCAACCACTAGCAGTTTCTTCCTTTGCGCGGGGCGCATCACCTCTTCTCCAGCCAAGCGATTCGGAGAAAGAAAACGAATCCCCATCATCATCATTATAAACCTCAAACCAGCTTTGACTAAGTTGACCGTATGATTTTTCGAGCATCAACACCAACTAAGTCAATCTCCACCGTTGATTCCAATTTCAAGGGATAATATTATGCAACTTAGGATTTCCATCATTCTCATGAAAATTGCGATTTTGGTTAAAATCACTATTGTGAAAACCACTAATGTGAAAGTAAAAATCCCACATGGTCTTATCCTATCCCTTAAAATTGGAATCAGCGATGGAGATTGGGATAATTGGACCTACTCTGGTTACCAACTAATCAGAAAGAATCCAGATCCTCTAATCAATCATAACTGTTTGTTTATTGTTGTAATTAATAAATCCAACTCCAACCACGATTACAAGGATACCTTAAAATGTAGTTGATGACTTGTATAGGTTCGAGTATAAGCCACAGTTACAATTGTTTGAAGTTCTGCCCAAAAACCTAATATCTTGAAAAAAATATCTGGAACTAATCATGGCAGCTACAAATTGAAACATTTTAAGATTGAAACAAGTAACTAGAAAGACAACAGTTACGTGCAACTGTCATTTACAATGTATATTCTTATTATCATCAAGACACAAAATTATGGTTATGAAACCATAGCGATAGAATCAATCTCGCTCTTAGTACAAGGACTTCGGAGATAGAATGTAGGACCTTGTAACCTCATTTGTCTTTTTGTAACTATAATAATGAAGTAATATCTCACAAATGTGACCTTTGATTTTGAAACAAGTTAAGCAATGCTCTCAATTGTATGGCTAGGCTTGAATTGTTTTAGAAATGGAGGCCATAATCCAAAATATTTCATTGACGTAAGGTCAATTATCTTAGTAGGCTCATTTGAAGGGTTCTAAGTTTCTAGAACACAATCACTATTAATGTGTGGAAAAGTGGGTTATTTGCATTATCCTACTCCACCGCCGGCCAATGGACGCACTTGCTGCACATGGGCTATGGCCCGCACTGTACGGGCCGGGAAGTTTAGTAATTTTGATTGGAGGTCCAACCAATGACTGGCACCGCTTTCCCAATTATCTTTTAGATGCTTCTGTTCTTTCGTGCGATGGTCACAATATCACTGAGTTTAGAGGCTATAATGGCAAGACACTTATAACAAAAGAAATAATTAAAAAAAACCCACTTTATTACTTTATTACTTTATTCGAGAGAAATGCTTGGATTTGATCGTTCAACAAATATGTTCCTCAAAACTTTCTAGATGAAATGGCTTTGACAATTGTTTACCTATTCTTCTGGTTGAAATAATATATATCGTCTACTCTTTATCGTAAAATAGAACTATAAAAGATATCATAGGTCTTAATTTGTAATGTCAAGTCAGTAATGACTTTTAGGTTTATATCAACTTTAATATACCTAAGACCTGCACTTTTTAACTTTGGTACTGCAGAGTTCAACTTTAACAAATTTGGAGCCTAAAGTGCAAGAACAACCGTCGTTAATTTCGTTTAAGAATATATCGACATAGAAAAGCAAATAAGAAAAAATTACTCGCCAAATTTAAGTTTGTCGCGTTATACGGAAAGTGAGAAATGAACTTAGGGTTTTGCGACATCAAATTGTTGAATTAATATCAATGTGACAACTTCTTGGAATTAAATTGTTCAAAATAGTACTTCAAGGTATCAAATTTTCAACAAAAAAAGTGAAACTTTAAGGTATTAAATAATTAAATTTTTTTATGAAAGGTATTAAATAACCAATTAAGGTGCAGACAATCCTAGTTTTTATTTATTTTATTATGTTACGTGAATTTAGGTTTGATATTCGCGTGAAATAAAAGACAAAATTTTTAATTCATAAGTAGTTAGAAAAATATTTCGGAATAAGGACAACGGAATGCTTTAACTACTTCTTTGAACTACTATTCAGTTATCTATACATATCTTATGTCAAAAATGAATCGGCAGGATCTCTTCACTTTGAGCATCTCCGGTGCCCAAGTGTTTTTTACAATTATTTCTTTTTTTTTTAAAATTTATTTTATTTTAACCGGATTTTAAATTTGAGACTTGTTTTTGTTTGATCAACATCGAAATTTAAAATGTATAACCATGTTCTTACCTACCTTCAAATGCTACAGAAATCATTGAAATATTGGAGTATTCAGAATTTAAGCACATCATTGAGTTTATCATTCTAGACAATTTCAAAATTCGGGATAGAATTTTCAGCAATAAGGTAGGATTTGATGTAGAGTACGAGCTTTTCATATTTAATCTTTTATTCTACATCTTTACTCTTTATCTCATAATAATAAGAAAAATAAAAAGATTTTACTCTTCTCTAATTTGAGAGTTTCTTGTTCTTTTGAAGGAAAAAAAGATGAAAAAGAAAAATATGACATAGAAAGAATTAAAAAATGGTAAAATAAAGAGGCAAAATGACTAGTCTTTTTTTTTTTTTTTTTGGGTTTTCCCTCTCTCCTTTACAAGCGTAACCAATAACCATATTCGTGTTGCTGAGGGCAGGGCTCCTATCAATATACTGTGATTTATATTGAAGTGGGCTCAAGAGTTACTTGTTCTTCTATATCGTTTGTTCACGAGCTTATAAACGGGCTGCAATTGGGCTGAGCACATCATGGCCAACGCAAAACAAAGGCCTAGATTCCTCGCTAGCAAAGATTTACACCAGGCTTAAGTGGGATCCTTATAAACTAATAAAACAGTTTTGAAGTATAAATAGTAATTTTTTAAAAAAAGAAACTATAGTAATAAAGAAGGTAGAAAAACTCAAGAATTTAGTCGAGTTGGTAAGCTGTCTATTAATAGTACTAGAAGGTTTCAGGTGCAGCTCTTCTGGGGAGCACCCAGACGCCCAGGAGTTTGGTAACCCTGATCTGAAGGGTTACGAGGAAGTTCCCTCGTCAAATAATAATAATAATAAATAAATAAAAAGTAGGGAAAAATCAAACTAGGACATCTATGAGAAAGAAAAAAGATTTTTAAAAAAATATTCAAGAATTAGGACGTCAATTAGAAAGGGAAAAGATCATAAAAGCACAAAATAGCGCGGTCTCCTCAAAATTGTAGCCATAACTTTTACCGATCAAGTAGTCTCCAAAAGTTAAGGTTGATGTCCGGGTGACGCATAACCCTCTCATTTATGCCATGCAATATTAATTGGTGGCGGACATTAGGACATAGATAAGTTCAGGGAGTCTTTGATAACTCGGTCAAAGGCAAGTTGCTAAAGTTGAGCTCACGTCAATTGGGCATATCAAACGTCAAATTCTCATATGCAACTTAAATATTTTTCCATTAGCCAAGCAACCCAATGAATGTAGAGGAGACTTTTCTCTTTCTCAAAAATGTTTTTCCATTAACCTCAAATTTATCATGTTTAGGTAAAATTTACGCACATGGATATTCTTTTAGAACACAAAGATATTTTATTCCAAATCGATCATGTGAAAAAAAGAAGAAGATTTTTTAGCATATTTACGTAGGCCTTCTCTTTGCTCATATATAGTCAAGGGGTTTGTAAATTAAATGGGATGAGGATTTATCAAGATACTGGAGCTTTCTTTATGAAGGCATAAACTTTATCTTGGCCCCCCAAAACATCGTTAAATTATACAAAACATTCAGTCGCAAACAAATATCTTTAAGATAAACTTCTGAGAATTTTCCATCTTTGGCGTGCATGGATGTGAAGATAGAAAGGCACATCTAGCTTTTGGGGTGGATCCATGCAAGTAACTTTGTCAATGAAGAGATAAAGCCAGTAGCAAATTACTTGAAGTGTAGCCTTTCCTTTTCTTTTCACTTTTTATTCTTTTTGTGTTCGCACTAAAAGAAGAAAACAGAACAAATAAATTTTTTTTGATCTGTGCACACTTTCAATCATATTTTCATGATATGCAATAATGCAAACAATTACTTAGAGAAGAAGCATCTGTTTATTTATAATGTAGCAAAAAGATTATTATTAGGGGTTAAGTAATGCAAGCCTACAGTGAAAATGATGTAGGGTTGACTGCAAACTGAACCCATGTAGTATCACCCAATTGCAATCAGACCCTCTGTGGTTCTATTTATTGCAAATAGACCGCCTATAGTTCTACTTCTTGCAAATAGACCCCGTAGTATTAGCTCAAGTGCGAATATACCCTCTTAGTGAACTTTTTCAACCCTTTTAAAAGTTTCAAAAAAACAATTACGTGTTTATCCTTGGGAATAGAATGATAGGGGCTCTATCCGCCTCCTCAAGCATTTTTAATGATTTTAAAAGTTAAAAAAAATCACTTAGGGGGTCTATTTGCAACAAGTAGAGCTACGTACGGAGGGTCTATTCACAACAAATAGAACTATAGAATGTCTCTTTTCCAATTGGGGTTTTTCGATATTGGTCCCTTAAATCATAGTGAATTTGATATTAGCCCCTCAAATCTTCATATTTTGATATTAGTCCCTCAATTACACTTTAATTGTTGATATTGGTCCTTCTGTTAAGATCATGGTTAAAAATAATGACATGTGGTTAGGTTAGTGCTAACCCTAGGTGGGTAATTACCAAACTAACCACCCAATCCCAATCTCAATCTCAAGAAGACCTCTTCCTCTTGTTTCTCCTCCAACGACAACAACAACAGCAGGAGGATCTCAACTCATCCTTCAAAATGGTCAGAAAAAGACCCTTCTCCCAAATCTCGACGACCCATCTCCCTCTTCCAATCCTCCTCCTCCACCACCACCACCCATATGCAACTTCTCTGGCCTCCCTCTCTTCGCCCCAGCCGAGCCCAGCAGCATAGAACCACTACTGACAACGACCCTCCCTCCTCCACAAATCTCGATCGACATGGGCGACCCCTCGAACTCGACTGCATGGGCCAATGGCATAATCCGCGACCTCATCAGAAGCGCCCCTCCTGAAGTCTCCGTCCCCCAACTCATCCAAAATGTCCGAAACATCATCCACCCCTGCAACCCATCCCTCGCCTCCATCCTCGAGTCCTGCCTCCTCGCCCTCATGCCTCATCTCCGACCTCCTTCCTTCGTTGTTAGAGTAAAAAAAAAGAGCCATTGTTTCCACACAAACTAACCGTTGGAGAAGATGAACAGTGTTTGTGGGTTGGGTCTATCGGGTTTAATGGGTTTAAGTGGGTTTGGGTATGAGGTTTAGGGGTTTAATGGGTTTAAGATAACTTTAACGGAATATTCCCCTCTTTTTTTAACCCTAACTAACCATAGGACTAATATCAATATACTTATGCAATTTGGGGGACTAATATCAAAATATGAAGATTTGGGGGACTAATATCAAAATAGGAGTGATTAAAGGGACCAATATCGAAAAACCCCTTTCCAATTAGGTTATACTAAGGGGGTCTGTTCGTAATTAACCCAATAATGTAACCGATGTTCTCATCCTAAAGGAAAGGAACAAATAAGTGATTAGTGAAGCAAATAAATGAGCTACCAGTCAAGTCATTGGCAATGTGATAAGCTATTAGGTCGTTATCGAGGTTAAACTAAAAATAACTAAATAAAGAAAATTTTCCTCAATATACTGACTTAAAATTTAAATGAATAATTTAAATCCGATTTGAAACTGTTCTAACCTCCTTTTAGGGGTTAAGACTTAGATTCAGCAATCTGTACAATTAAAGTATATAGTAAACCACGAAAATTGATAAAAGAGAAAAGGAATATGTTGACTACTAACTTACCTAATGCATGAACGACTAGGTCAAGACACATGCTTGAAATGAACAATTCTTGATCACGTTAGAGGGAAGGAAAAGAAAGAAAAAGAAAAAAAAAAGCCTTGTGTGAACAAGACTTTAGGATAGAGAGGATTTGCCAAAATCAATATCGAGCAGTTCTATTTAATTGATTTAAAAAATCATTCATTATGAATTAACTATTTTTATACTAATTTATAAATGAGTGGGACGTGAGTATTCACACAATCAATTTATTTAAGAAATATTCAATTGGAACATCTATCCCGTATACATATATTGCAATGTTTTTAAAACAAAACCAATGAACTGTTTCCAACTAAAAATGTTTAGCAAAATATTTCATTTAAAGGCTTATACACAGTCGTTATAAAAATATAATTTACGATTATGAGTTAAAAACAAGCTAAAACAACCTCTTTATAATTTTATTTTAAATGAGAGTACCTCAATAGAAATAATTTCGTATAATAAACTATAGAATAATCATATGAAATTAATAAATATATTTTACTAGTACACACCTTTTGAAGGAAATAAACTTTGGAATTTGATTATGGAGGAGAAAATTTGACCGAGGAATTGAAAGTATTGGAACTTTGGAAAACACAGATATAGTTAAATAATAAGCTAAATATCCGAGTTTGACTCAATTTGATTCAATTTCCAACCTTTGTCGGTTGATTAAAAAGAATCAAACGTGTTTCTCTGGGTAATACTAATTTTTATTTTCAAACTTGGAGTCTCTATTACAAAGTTTTCATTGGAAGTTTGGAACACTAAAAATTATATTAAATTAAAATTGATAAATAGGATCACCCTTATTTTTCCTCATACATTTGAGAAACAACTTTTTATTCTCTTTTCTTCTTTATTCTTGTCTTTTTCCCCAAAGAAAACATCAATTTGTTTATTTGGAAGAGGATATAGAGATGGGAACAATGAAAAACGATAAAGGGCATGAAAACATGACACTTGAAAAATCTAGATATCTCTCTTATAATCATTTATCTTGGCACCAAGGACTGGATACAATAGCCTGCTTCGCTACGTACTCAGCCTCAACTTATTTGCCATTTTGCTAACGTGCAAAGCAATCAGTGATCACATTGCCAAAATAAGATATTAAATATTAATTAAAAAACATTAAAAGAGCAACAGGACTGCAAATTCTTGATTAGGTGAACAGCTCATTTGGGGAACCGGAATAGTTTATAGTTTCAAACTTGACATTTTGGATGCAAATCTTCAATCTTTTAATATCTTCTGTAATTTGATATAATTTTGTAATTAACTTTCTGTTGGTAGCGGACCATGAACCGTCGAGAGAAACCACCACAAGCGGAAAAGCCAAACACAATAAAAGAGTAAAGACCACGAGATTTCGTGGTTGACAAGTTGCCTACGTCACGGGGTAAGGAGGGATTTTCACTAATAGAAAGAGAATACAAATTAGGATTACAAGTTCTCACAAAGAAACCCTAAAACAAACCTCTCAATCTCTCAAAGATCTCCTCTCCAAAGATGCACCAAACTCTCTCAAAGGCTGCTCCAAAGCGTGCTTGAAACTTACCTAACAATCGGGTTAGGGGTTATTAATAGCCTCTAAGCGAATTGGGTTTAAAACCAATTCCTAATTAGACCCGTTTTGAATGCCTTGATTAGTCGACTACAACTCATATTAGTCGACTACAACTCATATTAGTCGACTACAACTCATATTAGTCGACTACAACTCATATTAGTCGACTACAACTCATATTAGTCGACTACAACTCATATTAGTCGACTACAACTCATATTAGTCGACTACAACTCATATTAGTCGACTACAACTCATATTAGTCGACTACAACTCATATTAGTCGACTACAACTCATATTAGTCGACTACAACTCATATTAGTCGACTACAACTCATATTAGTCGACTACAACTCATATTAGTCGACTACAACTCATATTAGTCGACTACAACTCATATTAGTCGACTACAACTCATATTAGTCGACTACAACTCATATTAGTCGACTACAACTCATATTAGTCGACTACAACTCATATTAGTCGACTACAACTCATATTAGTCGACTACAACTCATATTAGTCGACTACAACTCATATTAGTCGACTACAACTCATATTAGTCGACTACAACTCATATTAGTCGACTACAACTCATATTAGTCGACTACAACTCATATTAGTCGACTACAACTCATATTAGTCGACTACAACTCATATTAGTCGACTACAACTCATATTAGTCGACTACAACTCATATTAGTCGACTACAACTCATATTAGTCGACTACAACTCATATTAGTCGACTACAACTCATATTAGTCGACTACAACTCATATTAGTCGACTACAACTCATATTAGTCGACTACAACTCATATTAGTCGACTACAACTCATATTAGTCGACTACAACTCATATTAGTCGACTACAACTCATATTAGTCGACTACAACTCATATTAGTCGACTACAACTCATATTAGTCGACTACAACTCATATTAGTCGACTACAACTCATATTAGTCGACTACAACTCATATTAGTCGACTACAACTCATATTAGTCGACTACAACTCATATTAGTCGACTACAACTCATATTAGTCGACTACAACTCATATTAGTCGACTACAACTCATATTAGTCGACTACAACTCATATTAGTCGACTACAACTCATATTAGTCGACTACAACTCATATTAGTCGACTACAACTCATATATGGGTTCTTTTGTTGTCTTTCCTTGTTTTTCTTTTGATCCAAACTAAGAATTGATATGGAAAGCATTTCCAACAATTTTTTGTGTGAAACAAACAAAATAAATACTTTCTAAGAAAATCATGGAAAGCATGGAAATACTCTTCCACTACTAGATTTGTTTTCTAGCGTTTTTAAGATTTGAAACAAACACACCCTTATTTTCAAACTTGGAGTCTCTATTACAAAGTTTTCATTGGAAGTTTGGAACACTAAAAATTATATTAAATTAAAATTGATAAATAGGATCACCCTTATTTTTCCTCTTTTCTTCTCTATTCTTGTCTTTTTTTTCCCCAAAGAAAACATCAATTTGTTTATTTGGAAGAGGATATAGAGATGGGAACAATGAAAAACGATAAAGGGCATGAAAACATGACACTTGAAAAATCTAGATATCTCTCTTATAATCATTTATCTTGGCACCAAGGACTGGATACAATAGTGTCTACTGTTCGTGTTTGTGAGAAAGCAACCATAATTCTTTTGTAATAGAGAGTTACACGTGTAATTTTCTCTTATTTTCATTGTCTAAACGTTTTGCGATGGAAATGACAAAGAAATCAGCTTTCGACCGAAACAATCTTAATCTGATTGGAACTCCTGAAGAGCTCCAAAAGGCTGTTGAATATTTGAAGAAAGAATTTGAGATCAAAGATTTTGGAAAAACTAAATTTTGCCTTGGTTTACAAATTGAGCATTTTTTTGTTCACCAAACTGCTTATACCCAGAAGGTATTAAAATGGTTCTACATGGATAAAGCACATCCATTGAGTACCCCAATGGTCGTCAGATCACTTGATACTGCTAATGATCCTTTTAGACCAAAAGAGGAAGATGAAGAGATTCTTGGTCCTGAAGTATCATATCTCAATGCAATAGGTGCACTAATGTATCTTGCTAATTGTGCAAGACCAGATATATCATTTTACGTGAATTTATTAGCAAGATTTAGTTCATCTCCTACAAAACGACATTAGAACGGTATAATGCATATTTTTCGCTATCTCCAAGGAACAATTGATCTTCGCTTATTTTATTCTTATATTTCTCGATCCGAATTGCTTTCGGATATCGCGTCTTTGGGTATTTATCGACCCATAAAGTAAGGTCTCAAACCGGTTATTTATTTACATGTGGTGATACCGCTATTTCATGGCGATCTGAAGCAATCAATTGTCGCCACTTCTTGAATCATCTTGAAATAATAGCAATTCATGAGGCCGGTCGAGAATGTATTTGGCTAAGATCAATGATTCACTATATCCAGGAAGAATAGTGGATTGTCTCCTGAAAATGAAAATCCTCCGACTATTTTGTTTGAAGATAATGCAGCTTGTATAGCTCAATTAAAAGGAGGATATATTAAAGGAGATAGAACAAAATATATTTCACCAAAATTCTTTTTTACACATGATTTGCAAAAGAATGGTAAATTAATGTGCAACAAATTCGATCGAGTGATAATCTGGCAGATTTATTTACCAAGGCATTGCCGACTGTAACTTTTGAGAAATTAGTGAAAAATATTGGAGTGCGTCGGTTGAAAAATCTCAAATGATATTTGAATCAAGGGGAGAAACTAATACACAAGAATAGTGTACTCTTTGTCCTTCACTAGGATTTTTTTTCCCACTGGGTTTTTTCCTAGTAAGGTTTTAACGAGGCATATTCTTTGTGTATTGTTGGACATCCAAGGGGGAGTGTTATGAAACAATTCAATGATGTGGATTTCCATTTAGTTTCTCAAGAAGATTGATACATGTATTACTCCTTGATATCCCCTAGCTAGTACATTAACTTTCTTTTAGAACAACTCAATACATGTTCTAGGATGAATAAGTTCATTAATGAGTACTTAATATGGTTCATGTATCAGTTTGCCTATAAATAGAGGTATTCCTACCTCACTTGTAATCTCAATCTGAATCTCAATAATAATTAGCAATTTAGCTAATAAAACTCTCTCTACTTCTTGTCTATTTTCTCTATTCTACTTTATAGTTTCATAATATTATTCTCTTTTCTTCTTTATTCTTATCTTTTTTTTCCAAAGAAAACATCAATTTGTTTATTTGGAAGAGGATATAGAGAGATGGGAACAATGAAAAACGATAAAGGGCATGAAAACATGACACTTGAAAAATCTAGATATCTCTCTTGTAATCATTTATCTTGGCACCAAGGACTGGATACAATAGCCTGCTTCGCTACGTACTCAGCCTCAACTTATTTGCCATTTTGCTAACGTGCAAAGCAATCAGTGATCACATTGCCAAAATAAGATATTAAATATTAATTAAAAAAAACATTAAAAAGAGCAACAGGACTGCAAATTCTTGATTAGGTGAACAGCTCATTTGGGGGAACCGGAATAGTTTATAGTTTCCAAACTTGACATTTTGGATGCAAATCTTCAATCTTTTAATATCTTCTGTAATTTGATATAATTTTGTAATTAACTCATAAGTGGTTTCTTGGTGGGATATGTAATGACCAGAATTCAATTAACCATATTTATAGAGTTAGGAATATAGTTTCTTATTCGTACCAATCATTTTCGTTAATTTAGCTGGATAGGGCATCTGTGATGCTCCACCCTTTCTCTAAAATAATAATAATAATCATAATTGCATTTAACTTAATTAAATATAAATTTTATAGATCTACATCCTTTTATTTAGAGAAAGGTATCATTAAACCAAGGTTTATAAGGCTCTCAAAGTAATGAAAACCGAAGATACAGTTTGTTTGATGGAAAAATAATGTTTTAAAAGCATCGCATCTACATCCTTTTATTTAGAGAAAGGTATCATTAAACCAAGGTTTATAAGGCTCTCAAAGTAATGAAAACCGAAGATACAGTTTGTTTGATGGAAAAATAATGTTTTAAAAGCATCGCATCTACATCCTTTTATTTAGAGAAAGGTATCATTAAACCAAGGTTTATAAGGCTCTCAAAGTAATGAAAACCGAAGATACAGTTTGTTTGATGGAAAAATAATGTTTTAAAAGCATCGCATCTACATCCTTTTATTTAGAGAAAGGTATCATTAAACCAAGGTTTATAAGGCTCTCAAAGTAATGAAAACCGAAGATACAGTTTGTTTGATGGAAAAATAATGTTTTAAAAGCATCGCATCTACATCCTTTTATTTAGAGAAAGGTATCATTAAACCAAGGTTTATAAGGCTCTCAAAGTAATGAAAACCGAAGATACAGTTTGTTTGATGGAAAAATAATGTTTTAAAAGCATCGCATCTACATCCTTTTATTTAGAGAAAGGTTAATGGGTGACTAGACAGTAGACACGCCGTCATCGTCCGGCCCATGGACCATCGGTAATGAATAACCTCATAAAACCGGAGACGAAAAAGAAAATTAATTGCACGGAGGACTTTTATGTAATTTTTATTTATTGTTTTTGATTAAATTCTATAGAATATTATATAGGGAAGAAGAAAACTATATAGAGGTAGAAGAATAACATACATGGTTCTGCACCATATAAATTTTAAAGTTGATGATTATACTGATATGAGTTTTCTTATAGCGTGCTCTTAAGGGCACATGTTAAGAAATATTGAATGGGTCCTAACTACTTTCACTATCATAGAAAAATGCATACACATTTAATAATTTTGATTTATTTTTATTAAAATATATTAAGTTGATACACGTAGATGATTAGAATTATCAATTTTAGATAAAAATAAAAATCATTAGGACTTTACACATCTACCTATAATAATAGATGGAGCATTTAATGCTTTTAACATGTGCCCTAAGAGCACATTATAGAAAAACCCATACAATATTAATTATTATAATGAATAATTTTAAAATTTGCACAAAAATACTAATTGCACTATCCTCCCTCAAGTGACTTATTACAAAAGGCCCCATATGATCCCCACACATAAAACCGGAAACAAAATAAAAGCCCACATGCCGTCCATCGTGCACGCATCCCTCTATTACGCCGTGCGGTCCGCATCATTCCGACCAAGCCACCCATCTTTTTTGCACAAAACCCCAAACCTATCATAGTTACAAATTTACCTACAAATCACCCTCATCATTTGATTCACCTCAAATTTTGGGCCGAACACCGGAGAAGAACATCTAGAGATCACCATCGACCAATCGAGGCCAATCCGGTGCGCCACTACGCTGCGCCTCACGTGCCCCTCCGGGATCAAGCTCACGTAGTTCACCTCAAATCATCTCCACCTTACCCATTACAGCCCAAGAGTCATGCCCTCTTGGGCAAATCAACGAAGGCGATATGAAGCAAGTCTAAGCAATGCTTAAACTTACTACACAGTGACCACATTGTCGCCGGGATTCTCATTAGGTGTGCACCTTCATGAGAGAAATATCACCTCTACATGACATCATACAAAATGATACGACATCAATATGCTTGTGCGAGCATGATGAACTGATTCTTCGCCAGTGAATTGTCATTGTCACCACAAGTTCGCGTTTTCTGCTCAATCCCCAAATTCTAGAAGACCCATAACCACAATGCTTCCTTCACTCCCTCTGCCATGGCCGTACTCTGACTCCGGTAGAAAGTGCCGCGCCTGTAGCACTGTAACATCGATGCAGACTACTTAGGAGCCTCTGTATCTTAAATACATAACCAGTAGTAGATCGTGTAGATCGCCATAATCGAGTCCACAAACCCGTCAATCGACATGTTTCTCCCACCAAAACCCGTATCCAAGCTGCCCTTTAAGTACAGGAGGACCCACTTCACTTGCTTCCGGTCGCCTTTCGGGATTAAGATCACCCGACCACACTAACGCTGTGAAATATATCGGCGTGTACACACCATTGCATACATTAAGCGCCAGCTGTAGCAGGAACACGCTCCATGTCGCTTCTCTTCCGCATTTGTAGTGGGAGATTGATTACCGGAAAGCCTAAAGTGGGAGCCAATGGAGTCACCACCGACTTAGCACTTTGCATCCGAACGATCCCCGGCTCTATGTAGCCCGACTCAAGAACAATTGTCGATTAGCGGCTCTCTTCTAATCTCCATGGTATTTTCGCGCACCCATGTCCTTCATCTCGAACTCTTCACCATTGAGATTTCCACCTATCTATCTCTTAAGCCCAATAAGCATGTCATCTACAAAGAAGATAGATAAAATTACCTCATGAAGCTTCGATGTAAACACAACAATCATGATGCGCCGGAAAATCCATGCTTCGGCATGAAAGTCAAATCGCTTGTACTGTAGGGAGATTGCTTTAATCCATCGGTGACTTTCTCAAGCGACACACATGATTCTCCTTATCCTCAACCTTGTAGCCCTCGGGTTGATGCATGCGAGATCTCTTCATCCAAGTCTCTCTGAAGGCGTTTTAACATCGAGTTGATCGACTCAAAATCACCATGAGCAACAATACTCAATAGCACCGAATAGAAGTGTGTTTCACGGGAGAAAATATCTCATTGTAATCCACACCCTCTTTACGTACAAAACCCAGCCACTAGCCTCGCCTTGTATCTTACACCATAGAGCTCTAAAGATCTTCCTTTCTTTTATACACCCACTTACCAATAGCTTTTTCTTCCCTACGGGCAATGTGACCACCTCCCATGTATGATTCTTAGAAGAGATTCCATCTCTTTCTCATCATGACCAACCAACTCTCACTATCCTTGTCGAATAGCTTCCTTGAAGGAGACCAGGCTCGTCCTCCTCCACCCAGAGTCGTATTCAACCATATTAGCACGCCCGTAGTGCAGGGGTTGATCAGCCAACCGATGCATGCGCTTTCGCTTTGGCCTAGTGGAAGCCAAATTTTCCTCGGTACGTTGTTGTTGTAGTGCTGTGTATTTTCTGTGAACCTCCTCTCTGCTCAAGCTCATCATCTGCGACTTCCACTTGAGCGCGATTAGAACCTAGTTGGTCTTTAGGTTCTATTTCAATAACAGAGACTTAGAAGTCTCACCGGTCATAACACCATCATTCTTGGGCCCTAGCAATCATGGATTTCTCATCAAAGGTAACATCCTGGCGATCACGAACTTTGAATCTTCCGTACACCAAAGGCGATAGCCTTTCATGCATATCCCAAGAATATTGCCTTCTTGGCCTGGCGTCAAGCTTTCCCTGGTTGGCGTGATAGTAAGCGGTACATCAGAAAATTACGAGCCTATCATAATCGCATGCTCGACCACACCCTATAGGGTGTATCACCATCAATGTCGAATGTGGTGAGCGGTTCACAATGTAACAAAGGCTGTAGCCACGCTTACGCCCACCATTCGTTGCCCGATCACGCATATGATACTCGCACGCCTTTTCCCGGTGTTGAGTTCGATCTCTCGCGACCCCATTAAGCGTGGTGTAGACGGTATGTCGGTGTCGAACAATTCCCTCGATCGCAGAGCTCCTTGAAAGCACCGTATGCTATACTGCTGCGTTTATCGGATCTCGGCGTCTTCAATTTCTTTCTGTCTGTTCTCAACCATTGTTCTCCACTTCTTGAATGTCCGTCTCATCATTCTTATGCTTGGAAAAGTAAATCCAAGCATACCTAGAATAATCATCTATAAATGAGACATAATACACGGAACCACCCTTGGAAGTTGTATGCAGCTGGGACCCCAAGCGTCCGTGTGCACATAATCTAGTATCCCTCGCTCTTAGACTTGCTTCTCGGCTGAACCTGTGTGACTTTCCATACACACAATCCTGCATAAAAATCCATGCTAGGTTCCTTGATTCTTGTGAGACCCTCTTTACCAAGCGAGAACTAGACCCTTCTCGACATATGCCCAGCGCCTATGCCATAGGTGTGTGCTCACATGGGTCTCCACCACTTCCTTCAGTTCAACTTTGCATCTCCTGTCAGATGGTCTTGAGAGAGTATATAGATTACCGTGGCGAACACCCTTCATCACTACTAAGGAACCACGAACAACCTTCTTCACTCCGTTTCCGTCACAATCACGCAACCACGGAGTCCAAAGCACCAATGAGATAAGATTCTTCCGCAAGTCGGGAACATGCCTCACATCCGTCAAGGTTGAACCACTCCATCATGCATCTTGATTTTGATATTACCTAGCCCGTTTGTTTTACAAGCATGGTTATTCCCCATCAATCTGGTTCCACCATCAATGCCTCGTGGGTAGTAAACCACTTCCTATTTGGACACATATGAAAGAGCAGCAGAATCAAGTATCCACTTCGGAGATCTCCCCACCGTGGCGACATAGCATTCCTTATCGCTCCTTCCTCACGAAGCGTGGCTTCGCTTCTTCCTTGCCCTCTCTCCTCTCGGTCTTGTTGTTGTTCTTCTTTCCACCTACTCTCTTATTTGGATGGTCGACTTTGAAATGCCGGCTTCACGGAAAACATCCTTTTCATTAAGAGGTCTTGATTTAGATCTAGACTTTCCTCCCTTGCCTTTTCCCTCATTGCTCCTTCCTCTTGCAAACAATCCTGCGCTTGTTCCACATTACGCCGTTGGCCATGTCACTAGTTGCGGTCTTCAGAAGATCGTCAGCTAGAAGTGCCGTTCTAGTCTCATCCATCTTCAAATTTTCTCCCACAAGCCTCGGTGTTTGCACGAGTTCTCATAATACCGTGACAGTAGTAGAAGCGCTGATCCTCGTCTCCTACTTTAACTATGTCTTGTCAAATGTCTGATATGATCCTATCAAACTTGTTGATGTGTTTGATTGATGAGCCCTCCTCCATCTTGCAAGTATACAATTTGGATTTTAAGTAGATCCGGTTAGTTAGACTCTTAGTCATGATGAGGTACCCTCTAACTTCTTCCACACGCGCTTGCGTTTCCTCTCCATCTACCAAGCTACATCCCTCTCGAGGCATAGGATAATCGGCGCGTGCTTCCCGGATCAACTCCTCCCGATCCTCATCGGACATATCCTTGTTCTTCTTCTCCTTTCCATCCAAAGTCTTGTGTTTTTTTGAGAATTAGAAAGTTTTTCATCGCATCCTCGATAAGAAAAATCGTTCTTCCCATTGAACTTTTCAATCTCGAATTTTCCCACTTTGGTGATTCTTGGTTGGCGCCATCCTCTGTTTGTCTTCGTTGAATCCGCTTCTCTCGGGAATCACAGAACACCCCTCAAATTAGAAATTACACCACTTCCAATCTGATAATAGCTCGATACCAATTGTTGGTAGCGGACCATGAACCGTCGAGAAAACCACCACAAAGCGGAAAAGCCAAACACAATAAAGAGTAAAGACCCGAGATTTCGTGGTTGACAGTTGCCCTAGTCCGGGAGGTAAGGAGGATTTTCACTAATAGAAAGAGAGATACAAATTAGGATTACAAGTTCTCACAAAGAAACCCTAAAACAAACCTCTCAATCTCTCAAAGATCTCCTCTCCAAAGATGCACCAAACTCTCTCAAAAGCTGCTCCAAAGCGTGCTTGAAACTTACCCTAACAATGGGTTAGGGGTTATTAATAACCTAAGAATTGGGTTTAAAACCAATTCCTAGTTAGCCGTTTTTGGAATGCCTTGATTAGTCGACTACAACTCATAGTCGACTAATGGTATGAATTAGTCGACTACAATCAGTTAATTAGTCTACTTTCGGATAATATAAATATACCTTTATGCGTTTTACGATGTTGTAGGCATAAAAATTGCTTATCGGTGCGGCGAAACTCATGGCGGTGGGTTGGCAACTAACAATCCATTCGAAAAACGGCGTCACAAAGCATCCATACAAAAAGCAAATCGGCGGCATAAAGTGAGTCGGCCAAGTACGAGCAATGAAATGGCGTCGAGTTGACTAAACTCAAGCGTTGGCGAGCGGAATCAACCGTACTTAGTCAGTCAATGCAAGCGGGCGCTTAAGCTCGAAGTTGATCGACGCAGTTCAAACACAGGGCGACATCAGGGAGCAAAACTAAGCGGGAAGACCGAAGGAATCGGCAGAAGAATCGACGGAGAAGGCGGCGAGCCAAGGAAAGCCGCAAGGCGGCGCCAGCGTAAACCTCGACCAAAGTGGCCAAGGTGGCTCGACCACTTTGGTAGAAACCACCTCGTCAACAGGGTGCCTCGACAAGTGGCGAAGGCCTCGCCAGCAGGCCACCTCGACCAACTTGGTAGAGGTCTACCAAGGCCAAGTGCGGGCACTTCCACATGGTAGAGCCACCTCGATAACTGGCAGATGGCTCGACTGGTGGTAGAGCCACCAGTTGGCGGGCACACCTCCATTGTATAAATGGGGGTGTCATCTTCGAGCAGGGCTTCACGAGGCTTGGATTCTTGGGGATTTGGAAGGCTCGGACTTGAAGAATTCTTACTTGAGATCTCATGTCAGTACGGTCAAGAACGCTAGAATCTGAGTCGCGATCGGCCTGATCTACAAGCGAAAGGTAGCAGAATTGGTCGAACTTCTGAGATACCCTCTAGGTTAAGCTTCGTCTTAATCTCGGGGATAGCATTGTTGATTTCTCTAGTAGATCTCACCGCTCGTGATCCTCTCCTTCCGTAGTGATCCCGGCGATCCTCTCCTTCGTGAGTGTGATCCCCTCGGTAGCCGTTTCCTTGAAGCGAGCCCCTGCGTCTGTAGTTCCAAAACCGTGCAAAGTGCGAGAAAATCTCGAAGGATTCCCCAATTAGCTGTGATCATGCTTGTGCTCAAGCTCATTAAGGCGATGCTCGGTGCAATTGCCATCAAAGCTCGAAGGGTGTCGATCTTCCGAGAGACTCGCGGAGATCGCAGAGACCTAGGTCAAGGATTATAAAGGATGACCTCAGAGAGGTGAGTTGCCGAAGGTCACTAATAATATGACGACAAGAACCATCGTCACGGGCTATTCAGCGCATCGCAGCGGCTAACTTCGTTCGCGGTCCGGGACTATCAAACGGTCGAGATCGATAAACCTGAAGGGATACGCCCGGAGAATGATCGTCGGATATCGGCTCCAATGTCGCATCGATCATCGCGTATCTAGCGAAGGAGCCCCAAAGCTCGCCATCGATGCAGATCAAGTGGCCAAAATGCTAGGCGGCGTTGAATAAACAACGGGAAAACTTCAAGTTAGAAATGGAGTTGGCCATGCAGGCGATGAAGAAATGCGCGACCAGATCCAAGCCACGACAAAACATCAAGGTGAATCAGTGGTAGCGTCAGCGTCGATGAAGATGATAGCGCGGGCGGAGAGGAAGCGAGAAGAAGATGATAACCCTCCTGAACCCATAGCGCTAGGCAAAACATAGATATTGTTGCTCGGAAGCGAGAAGATCAAAGACTTGGAGAGCAAAATCAATTCATTGATTTACGCTCAAGAAGTAAAAAGCGGGTATTCCTTGCCCATACAGGGAATGAGAATCAATCCGTCGTGCGTCAGTTTAACTTAATAAACTTCACACCATTTCAACGGGGAAGGGTTCCCAAGCCTGACACTTGATTTATTTCAAGTCACACCTCGGAGTTATTTACGACACTTGAACCCACGATGGTTCGGTCATTCGTTAGCACCCGCCGTGGGCTGCCGAATGAATGCGCCGTCTCAGCGGGAGCATTCCGGTGGGGCGACATGAGTCTAACTTCCTTACCAATTTCTTTGATGGCGATCCAGAGGTATCGTCCGGGACATTCTTTCGGCGAAGCGAGAGGCGGAGAAACGTGGACATCTTTGTTAAGCGATTAGAACAAGGCAATGAAGTCAGGATCAATAGCGGAGGAGTTCATCCTCAAACACCCCTGATAACTGCGATAGATGTGCTTGAAGCAATGGGTACAGCACCATCGATAACATGGAAGGACTTGAAGGTTAGGTGGAGAGCAAGGCGAAAAGGTTCCTCAAGAGGAAAAAACGGAAAAGGCCCGTGGCAATGGAAGCTCAAAGCGTAATTTTGTCCCGGCAAAGGAAAAAGCGACCTAAGGCAGCGGTTCGCGAACCAAACATTTCAACTCCAACAGCGGCGGCAATGGCAAACATGCCGCGACCACAATCAGCGTGGCAACTGGGCCACAAGCGAAGGCCTGGGCCGCGGTTTAGAAGTCCTATTCCTTTAGGGCGGCGAGATTCCGGTCTCTTCAAATATCTTGTGGAAAATAACAAGATCAAGCTCCCTCGATTCGAGAATCAGAGGAGGCAATGAAACGAATGACCGAATCTTGTATGGCGGTTCATCACCCACTAAATCTGTTTTACCTTAAGGACAAAATCCGGGCTTTAATTGTAGGGGTCATCACTATGAAGCGAGTCAAAGAAAAGAAAGTCGGGCGAATCGGTGTCCATAAGCCAGTGCGATTGCCGTTGACATGGTTTGAACTGAACCGATGGTCAAAGTCGCGATGAACGTAAATGGCGACCCACACAAACAGCGAGAGAAAGGACTTGTATCGTATACAACCCAGAATGGCGAAGTCTTGTGGGTCCCTGAACCTGAAGATGAGCAATGGGTAGCCTCTTCTTCGTTGAAGAAAAAGCGGCGAAAGGGAAAGGCATGCCATACTACTAGCAGTGCGGAGGAAGCGATGAGCAGTGGTAACATTCAATTTGTCCAGAGAACACAAGCCAGCGCCACCAGGAGTGGACCGACTAAAATAAGTACCCGAAGTCCAGAGCCCTATGCCAAGAGCGGCTCTGGTACAGGGTACCAACAAATCCCCTCACTTTCGCCGCAGAGAAAGCATAGCAGCAAGTGGGCGCCAGAAATAAAATAAGCGGCCGCATGAAGTTCAACTCCGGCGGATCTCGATTGGTCGCCGATTGGAAGAGATAAGCGGGAACCGAACTCTCCATCACCGGCGTCATGGCCCAATTAAATATCCCTTAGGATCACTCTCATGGTTGCGCTTATCAAAAGAGGCGAAGCTCTTCAAAGAAGCCCTCGCCCGATTCGAAGTCTTCCTCACCCAGTTAGGCGAGTCCGGAAAATTAGGCCCGACAATCTGACCTCGCGACTAAACACTTCCCTTGCATCACTTTTACAAAGGAGGATATGGGGCGAATTCCAAACACGATAGGCGCTATACTTCAGGGTATATTGGCTCTAGTGAAGTTAGCAGGATCCAAATCGATAGGGTTCATATGACATTGTGCCCTGCGCCTCGTATCATCTTGGAATTCTGCCCGCGATGGCGTCGGCGAACACAATGATTTATGGATTTAACACCGGGTCTCGGCGCTTGGTAAGATCGGATAAAGTGCCAAATGGGGGACTTAAAGTCCGAAGTCACTGCTATGTGATTGGCCAGACTTCCTATAACTTATTGTTGGAGTGGGCCTTGGATCCTTGATAGCGTTATAGTCGTCTACTCTTCATCGATGTCTCAAATATGTAGCCACACGAATAATGAGTCAAAGGCGGTGAGTCGGACAAACGTTTAAGGGGATGGAGAATTATTTTGATTCTCTCCTCTCACGGTAATGGTCAGAAAGCTGAATCAATTTGAAGAGTGCGGTGTGAAGAAGGCGTCGCGAGAGGGCTTGGTTATAGTGGAGGTTTTGTTTTAAATGACATTGTACCCTTGTAATCAATCTTGGCGATGAAGAATTCCGGATGAACATTATGAGTGGCAAATTAAGATGAATCAATAAATGGCGATTTAGAGTACCCTTTATCTTTGAATGATGTGATAGCGGGTTTATACAATGATCGAGTTGCTGAGCTTCGATCATCTTGCTTCACAAAAGCGATTCGGGACTCCTTTAGGGCTTTTCGTCATCCGCGAAGATCAAGTAGTGAAAAAAGACTTGGTTCACGGAAAGAAGTCACGATTCCGGCCAGAATCACTTCTTGGCAGCGAAGCGACAATGGACCTATCCTCCACACATTCGGATATAGTCGAAGCGGGTATCATGAAGATGGGGGTACAACTTGCACAAGGAGAAGGTCTATATTTTGGCGAGGTCCTCGAGTCCTCTCGAAGCGGCATATATCCCAAAGGAAGCGGGATAATTACTATGCATTTAGAAGAGGGATTGGGATCTGAATCCTCTCGGAAGATGAATGCTGCATTGGTGATTGATAATAATCCCACGGAGGTGAGAGCGGACATTAGTCGACTCTTGGCTTGGGATTCGACACGACCTGGAGAAGCTTTCAAGGCTTTAATGTCAAATATGGCTCGAGTGGATCACCGCTCTTTGTTGAGAGTGATGAAGACATGCCAGACATGGGAAGCCCGTAGATCCATCAACTCAAAGAAGCGGTTTGGGGATAGGTTGAACAAAGAGAACCCCAGGATGAGTAGTCGGGTTAATATGGGGATGAAGAGCATCCTAAACTCATAAGCATCAGCAATACTCTCCCTTGGAAGAAAGGAAGAGTTGGTTGCCCTATCGAGGAGTATATCGATGTATTACGCTGGATTCACGAGGACATGCGGACTACGACCTAATGTGGCCTTACATCGCCTCAACATCAAAGGCGGATGTCAAACACGTCAAGCAGCAAAGGCGGTTTTAGATCCATAAATATTGGAGGCAATTGTCGTGAAGTGAAGAAACTCATAGAATGCGAGTTCATCGAGGAAATTCAACATCCAGGATTGGGTGGCGAATATAGTCGGTCATGAAGAAGAATGGGTCGATTAGGATGCGTAGGAGCTCTGAGACCTCAGCAGCGGCTTAGAAAGATGACTTTCCTCTTCCAATCACTGATGTCATAGTTGACAACCGTGTGGATTTGAAAGAATGTCCTTTATGGATGGCTTTTGGGGTATAATCAAATCAAGATGCCAGATGGCCTGCCACCACGGCGTTGAGAATGCCCATCGGCATATATTGCTACCGGTCATGCCGTTCGGCCTCAAAATACGGCAACATACCCGAGAGAGCAATGGCGGAGATTTTCGGGATCATCTTGGAAAAGCGATCGAATGCTCGTCGTGATTTGGTGCGTGAAAAGTGACAAAGGAGATCACATCAAAGATCTTAGAGCGGTATTAGAACTCATGCGGACTCATCGGCTAAAGATGAACCTGCCAAATCCTTCCTTGGGATGTCGGTGGCAGGTTCCTGGTTTTGTAGTCGCGACAAAGGAATCCCGCGTCGATCGACAAAGACAAAGTGAAAGCGATTCAAGAGTTGCAACCTCAGAAATCTGAGAGAACTTCGAGGGTTGACTAAACTCAAAGCGTTGGCGAGGCGGAATCAACCGTACTTGTCCGTCGATACAAAGCAAGCTTAAGCTCACGAAGAGTTGATCGGGCACGTTCAAACACGGCGACATCCGCAGGAGCAAAACTAAGCGGGAAGACCGAAGGAATCGACGAAGAATCGTGGACTTGGCCAGGCGGCGGAAGCGACTAAGCCTCGGCCAAAGTGGCCAGGTGGCTCGGCCACTTTAGGCCCAGAGCCACCTCGGTCATTGCCGACCAGTGGTAGAGGAGGCTCGACCACTTTGGTAGGCCACCTCGACAACAGGTGAGGGCTGAGTGGCGGGGGCTCGGCCACCATGGTGCGACACCCTCGACAACTGGCCAGTGGCTCGACAAGTGGTAGAGCCACCAGTTGGAGACACCCTCTCCATTGTATAAATAGGGGGTGTCATCTTCCGAGCGGGGCTTCGAGGCTTGGATTCTTGGGGATTTGGAAGAGCTCGGACTTGAGAAGAATTCTTCTGAGATCTACCAGTGTCGGCAGGTCAGAGCAGTCTGAGGTCGCGATCGGCAGGATCTACAGGTAGCTAGAATTCGGTCGAACTGGATACCCTCTAGGTTAAGCTAGTCTTAATCGGGGATAGCTGTGATTTCTCCTAGTAGATCTCACGCTCCGTGATCCTCTCCTTAATGAGTGTGATCCCGGCGATCCTCTCCCGTGAGTGTGATCCCTCGAGCTTGTTTCCTTCGTGAAGCGAGCCTGCGTCTGTAGTTCAAAACCGTGCAAAGAGTGCGAAAATCTCGAAGGATTCCCCAATTGGCCGAGTCATGCTTGTGCTCCAAGCTCATTAAGGCGATGCTCAGGTGCAATTGCCATCAAGAGCTCCGAAAGGGTGTGGAGTCTTCGAGACTCACCACGGAGATAGAGACCTAGGTCAAAGGCGATTCCATAAAGGATGACCTCAGAAGGGTGAGTTGCGAATCACTAATAATATGACCCGACAAAGAACCATCGTCACGGGCTATTCGACATAGCGGCTAACTCGTTGCGGTCGGGACTATCAGAAGCGGTCGATCGATAAACCGAAGGGATACGCGGAGGTGATCGCGTCGGATATCGGCCGCAATCGCATCATCATTGTATCTAGCGAAGAGCCCCAAGCGCTCATGATCGATGCGAGATCAAGTGGCCAAAATGCTAGACGAAGCGTTGAATAAACGGGGAAAACTTCAAGTTAAATGGAGTTGGCCATGCGAGGCGATGAAAGAAATGCGACCAACGATCCAAGCCACGACAAAACATCAAGGTGAATCGAGTCGGCGTCGCGTCGATGAAGATGATAGCGGTCGGGCGGGGAGGAAGCGAGAAGAGATGATAACCCTCACGAACCCGCGAAAACATAGATATTGTTGCTCGAGGCGAGAAGATCAAAGACTTGGAGAGCAAAATCAATTCATTGATTTACGCTCAAGTAAAGAAGGCAATTCCTTGCCCATACCGAGGGAATGAGAATCAATCCGTACCCGTCAGTTTAACTTAATAAACTTCACACCATTTGGCGGGAAGAAGGGTTCCCAGCCTGACACTTGATTTATTTCAAGTCACACCTCGGAGTTATTTACGGCAGAAACCACGATGGTTCGGTCATTCGTTAGCACCCTTAGTGGGCGCCGAATGGTACCGCCGTCTCAAGCGGGGAGCATTCCGCAATTTGGGGCGACATGGAGTCTACTTCCTTACCAATTTCTTTGATGCGATACGAGGGGTATCGTCGGGACATTACTCGGCGAAGCGAGAGCGGAGAAGCCGTGGACATCTTTGTTAAGCGATTCGGAACAAGGCAATGAACCGTCGGGATCAATAGCGGAGGAGTTCATCCTCCAAACCTGCCCGATAACTTATCGATAGATGTGCTTGAAGCAATGGGTACAGCACCATCGATAACATGGAAGGACTTGAAGGTTCGTGGAAGCAAGGCGAAAGGTTCCTCAAGAGGAAAAAGCGGAAAGAGGCCAGCCGGCAAGCGGAAGCTCGAAGCAATTTTGTCCCAGCGGCAAAGGGAAAAGCGACCTAAGGCAGTTTGCGAAACAAACATTTCAACTCAACCCGCGGCGGCGGCGGCGAAACAGCGAGGCCGCCATGACCACAATCAGCGTGGCAACTGGGCCCGCGAAGCGAAGGCCTCGGCAGCGGTTTCGAAGTCCTATTCCTTTAGGGACGGCGAGATTCGGTCTCTTCAAATATCTTGTGGAAAATAACAAGATCAAGCTCCCTCGATTCGAGAATCAAGAGGAGGCAATGAAGAATGACCCAAGATCTTGTGCATACCATAGGTTTCATCACCCACTAAATCTGTTTGACCTTAGGACAAAATCCGGGCTTTAATTGGCGTAGGGGTCATCACTATGAAGCCGTCAAAGAAAGAAGGTCGGGCGAATCACGGTGTCCATAAGCGGTCGGTCGTTGACATGGTTTGAACTGAACCGATGGTCAAAGTCGCTGATGAAGCCGTAAATGGCGACCACACAAACAACGGAGAAAGGACTTGTATCGTATACAACCCGAATGGCGAAGTCTTGTGGGTCCTGAACCTACTTGAAGATGAGCAATGGGTAGCCTCTTCTTCGTTGAAGAAAAGCGCGAGCGAAGGGAAAGGCATGCCATGCTACTTCAGATGCGGAGGAAGCGATGAGCAGTGGTAACATTCCGGTGTCGAAGAACACAAGCCCACGCCACCGAGAGTGGACCGCGAGTACAAATACAAGTACCGAAGTCCAGACCCTAATGCCAAGGCGGCTCTCGAGCTGGGGTACCAACAAATCCCCTCACTCGCCGCGAGAAAGCGCGACAAGTGGGCGCCAAAGAAGCTGACAAGCGGCCGCATGAAGTTCAACTCGGCGTCTCGATTGATCGCCCGATTGGAAGAGATAAGCAGAACCGAACTCTCCATACAGCTTGGCGTCATGGCCCAATTAGCCATATCCCGCAAGGATCACTCTATGAGTTCTTTGCGCTTATCAAAGGCGAAGCTCTTCAAGAAGCCCTCGCCGATTGAAGTCTTCCTCACCCAGTTAGGCGAGTCGAGGAAAATTCGGCCCGACAATCTAACCTCGCGACTAAACACTTCCCTTGCATCACTTTTACAAAGGAGGATATGCGGTGAGGAATTCCAAACGATAGGCGCTATACTTCACGGGTATATTGGCTCTAGTGAAGTTAACAGGATCCAAGTCGATCCGGGTTCATTGTGAGCATTGTGCCCTAGCCTCATGTATCATCTTGGAATTCACGCGATGGCGTCGGCGAGCACAATGATTTATGGATTTAACACCGTGGTCTCGGCGCTTGGTAGATCGGATAAAGTGCCAAATGGGGACTTAAAGTCGAAGTCACTGCTATGTGATTGTGAGACTTCCTATAACTTATTGTTGGAGTCGACCTTGGATCCACAATAGCGTTATAGTCCGTCTACTCTTCATCGATGTCTCAAATATGTAGACACGAGAATAATGAGTCAAGGCGGTGGTCGCGGACAAACAACCGTTTAAGGGGATGGAGAATTATTTTCTTGATTCTCTCCTCTACGGTAATGAGTCGGCGAATCATCGGCCCAAAGAATGCGGACGGTGAAGAAAGCGTCACGAAGCAGGGCTTGGTTATAGTGGAGGTTTTGTTTTAAATGACATTGTACCTTGTAATCAATCTTGGCGATGAAGAATGCGTCGGATGACATTATGGTGTAATTGAGTATGAATCAATAAATGGCGATTTAGAGTACCCTTTCTTTGAATGATGTGATAGCGAGTTTATACAATGATCGAGTTGCACACCGACTTCGATCATCTTACTTCACACAAAAGCGGTTAGGGACTCCTTTGGGGCGGCACTTTCGTCATCCGAAGATCAAGTAGTGAAAAAGACTTGGTTTCTGGAAGGAATCGCAGTTCCGTATAGAATCACTTCTTAGCAGCGAAGCGACAATGGACCTATCCTCCACACATTAGGATATAGTCGAAACAGGTATCATGAAGAGATGGGGTACAACTTGGCACAAGGAGAGGTCTATGTTTTGGGGCGAGGTCCTCGAGTCCCTCGGCGGCATATGTCCCAAAGGAAGCGGATAATTACTATGCATTTAGAAGGATTGGGATACGAATCCTCCTCAGAAGATGAATGCTGCGTGGTGATTGATAATAATCCACGGTGAGGACCGGACATTCTTCGACTTGGGATTGACACCGACCTGGAGAGCTTTCAAGGCTTTAATGTCAAATATGGCTCTGGTCGATCCACGCTCTTGTTGAGAGTGATGAAGACATGCCAACATGGGAAGACCATGGATCCATCAACTCCAAGAGCGGTTTGGGGATAGGTTGAACAAAGAGAACCCCCACTGGGATGAGGTAGTCGAGGTTAATATGGGATGAAGAGCATCCTAAACTCATAAACATCGGCAATACTCTCCCTTGGAAGAAAGGAAGAGTTGATTGCCCTAATCGGGAGTATATCGATGTATTAGCACGGAGTTACGAGGACATGCGGGTTCGACCCTAATGTGGCAACACATCGCCTCAACATCAAAGGATGTCAAACTGTCAAGCAACGGCAAAGGCGGTTTAGATCCACAAATATTGGAGGCAATTGTTGTGAAGTGAAGAAACTCATAGAATGGGATTCATCGAGGAAATTCAACATCGGATTGGGTGGCGAATATAGTCGGTCATGAAGAAGAATGGAGTCGATTAGGATGCGTAGCCGACTACTGAGACCTCAGCCTTGGCTTGCGAAAGATGACTTTCCTCTTCCAATCACGATGTCATAGTTGACAACTGCGTGGATTTGAAAGAATGTCCTTTATGGATGGCTTTTGGGGTATAATCAAATCAAGATGCACCCGATGGCCTAAACACCGGCGTTGAAATGCCCATCGGCATATATTGCTACGGTCATGCCGTTCGGCCTCAAAATCTGGCGCAACATACGAGCAATGGCGGAGATTTTCGGGATCATCTTGGAGCGGTCGAATGCTACGTCGGCGATTTGGTGTGACAAAGGAGATCACATCAAAGATCTTAGAGCGGTATTGAACTCATGCGGACTCATCGGCTAAAGATGAACCACCAAATCCTTCCTTGGGATGTCGGTGGCAAGTTCCCGGTTTTGTCGTCACCAGACAAAGGAATCCCGCGTCGATCGACAAAGTGAAAGCGATTCAAGTTGCAACCTCAGAAATGCGAGAGAACTCGGGGTTACAAAGGCGATTAGTACATCCGGCGGTTCATATCGAACCTATCGAGGGAAGTGCAACCGTTCTCAAAGTTGAACAAGAAGGGCGTGTCATATATTTGGGGCGGCTGCGAAAGACATTGAAGAGATCAAGTCTTATCTCGCTAAACCTCTGTTTCTTGTTACCCAGCGGTGGGAAAACCGTTTTGATCGTCAAGGCAGCGGATCACTCGTTAAAGCGCTTTACGCAAGGCGGCGATAGCGGTCCTGACAGTGATTATTATACGTGGAACATTAGTGGTCTTTGAGTCTCGATATCAATGGTGGGCGATGCCTTGCATTGGTGTTCGCGATTGAAGATGCGACACTATTTAGTCCGGACAAGCGATTTATGTTATCTCTAAATCCGGTCCGAATATTTATGACCAGCCAGCCTCAATGAGTTGGCGTTTGTGAAATAGGCCTTGCTCTTGTCCCACTTGTATTTCAAACAACGAGAGTCGGTCAAAGGACAGCATTTGTGATCTCTTGGCGCGCCGGCAGCACTGCAGTTGAGCTATATGATGATCTTCGGATGAAGTCCACAGTTAACACTACATCGCACCAACAAATATGGCGTTGTATTTTGATGGAGCTTCTCGGGCCACCCGATGTGGCGTACCCCGGATGTTCTAAAATCTCCATTTCGGAGTTGTCTTGATTTCCAGGAATCATGTCATGCCCGTGCATATTCACTCACAGAACCTGTTCCATGCGTAGCGAATACAACGCTACTTATTGGACTTAGTTCATGAGGCTGGGGTCGAATATCTCCGAGCGTACTGCGATTCGCACTTGATAGTTAAGCGGTCGTGGTGACTACAAGTCGAGAATCGGATCTAATCCCTATCATCGATAGGTGAAATGCGACTCATTCGAAGAGTTTTCATCGAATATATCCGCCTCAAAAGCGCTTATGCGGATGCTGGCGGCGTTAGGCGTGTGTCGTTAGCACAACCTTAGAACCGAACAACTAGTTACGGTCGGGACTCACCAACTCTTCGTACCATTATACGATGAGGCACAAAAGATAAAGGGCTAGTTACCAAAGAAGTACATGCAACCCAAACCAAGTTGGAGCCGAGATTGGAGCTTTCCTATCATCGAGTATGTGGCATTAGGGAAGGCGTGAGGAGAAAGTCAATCGTGAAGAGCTCAAGATTCTTTTATGACACTCAAACCCGGGCGGCTATCGCGAAGTGCGATGGTCTTTTGCTCAGATGCCTCTCAAACAAAGCGGGAGGTCCTTCGGAAGCACCAGAAGGTGAATGTGGTGCACACACGGTCCCAAGCTCTCGATGTCGAATGGGAGAATGGGCTACCGGCAACAATGATTAATGGCGGTCGAATGCATTTCGGAAATGCCAGCGTGTCAAATTCCACGCGAATTATATGCATCGACCTCTGGGCTTGATTGCATCCTTGCCACATCCAGCCATTCGAGACATGGGGAATGGGCGTCGTAGGTCCCATTTTTCTCCGAGTCGGTCAAAGCGTCGGTTTATTCTAGCGATCACCGATTACTTCTCCAAGTGGGCGAAGCAATCGCTTAAAAGTCAGGCGAATGCAGGTCGTCAAATTTATCAAACACCATGTCATCACGACCGCGATTGTTCCAAGGCGGATCGTGCATGACAACGGTCCCCGATTCATCGGCAATTCCTTCATCGGGTTTTGCGAAAAGTTCAAAATGCAAGATGTCGGCGGCTTATAATCAACGACAAATGGATTAGCGAAGCATTCAACAAGGCGATTATCAAAATGCATGAAGCTTGTGAAGAGTAACAAGCGAGGCTGGGATGATAAACTTCGGAGAAGCACTACGCGTGTCATACGGTATGCGCCAAGCTGGGAAGACCGTACTCCACGGTTTTTGCGGTGCGAGCGATTCTCCGTTGGAAATTCAGTCCGATCCGCCCTTTCATGAGAGATGGCGGTAGAAGAACAACATCAAAACGCCTCAAGAGCTTCGAGATGTTAGATGAGAAGCTCGAGGCTCAACAATGCATCGAGTTCTACCAAGCTAGGATGTCGAGGGCTTTCAACAAGAAAGTTCGTGAGAACCTTTAAAGAAGGAGATTTGGTCCTCGCTGTTCGACGACCAATAATCCTCACTTCCAAAAATAAAGGTAAATTCGAACCTAAATGGGAGGGTCCGTTTATAATAGAAACGGTCTACTCCAATGGTGCATATCGCCTAATTACCCAAAATGGCGACCCAATTAATTATCTTAGATAAATGGGAAGTTCTGAAGAAATACTACCCTTAGTATCTTCATGATAACCCGTTTCAACGGGAAGTTCCTCGTGGGATGTGTTACCCACTTTCCTTGAGGATAACCCTAGATTTATCCTCCATCATAATTTCCCCCACCGATCAAATTCCTTGTGGTGGGCCTACAAATACGGTACATTGCCACAATCTCCTCTTGATTCCTTCTATGAACAAGAGGCCCAATTAAAATCCCTTTTCCGGAGATAGAATATAAAATTAGATCCTTTTCAAATTTTTCATTTATCTCCGGTGATGTGGCGGTACCGGACTATTTTTATCTCTCCTTTTGCACATAACCCTATAAGTTTTAAAATTATAAATAACACCCTAAAAGTTTTAAAATAGTAAAAAATTTTAAAAATTACTCTCAAAATATCCCCTAAAATTTTCAAAGGTACAAATGGTTTGGTAAAAAATTACAACCAACCCCTTAAAAGTTTTAAAATTATAAATAACACCCTAAAAGTTTTAAAATTATAAATAACAACCTTTTAGTTGGAACATCACAATATCCCCTAAAATTTTAAAAGCTACAAGTGATGGAAACATAGGGTGTTATTTGTAATTTTAAATTTTTAAGGTGTTATTTATAATTTTAAAATTTATGGGGGTTATGTGCAAAAGAATAGATAAAAATAGTCCAAATACCGCACATCACAGAGATAACGGAAAATTTTGAAAATGATCTAATTTGATGTGGAGAAAACGTTAGGGACCTCTGTTGATGACTTTCAACGCATGATCCAAATGATATTTGGCTAATACATTGCGACCTTCAGTGAAGATTTGCCAAATTTCTGAGTTCTCATTTAATTTTTCGCACATGTAAAGTTTTTTGAACATCTTTTGGTGCTAACAAGGGCATTCTAATGTTGTTGATGCTGGTCTTATTTCTCAAACATATAACGTTTCATTTTTATTTTTTTCGTAGGACAACGTTTAACGTATCATTAAACCAAGGTTTATAAGGCTCTCAAAGTAATGAAAACCGAAGATACAGTTTGTTTGATGGAAAAATAATGTTTTTAAAAGCATCGCATCTACATCCTTTTATTTAGACAAAGGTTAATGGGTGACTAGACAGTAGACACGCCGTCATCGTCCGGCCCATGGACCATCGGTAATGAATAACCTCAAAAAACCGGAGACGAAAAAGAAAATTAATTGCACGGAGGACTTTTATGTAATTTTTTATTTATTGTTTTTTGATTAAATTCTATAGAATATTATATAGGGAAGAAGAAAACTATATAGAGAGGTAGAAGAATAACATACATGATTCTGCACCATATAAATTTTAAAGTTGATGATTATACTGATATGAATTTTCTTATAGCGTGCTCTTAAGGGCACATGTTAAGAAATATTGAATGGGTCCTAACTACTTCCACTATCATAGAAAAATGCATACACATTTAATAATTTTGATTTATTTTTATTAAAATATATTAAGTTGATACACGTAGATGATTAGAATTATCAATTTTATATAAAAAATAAAAATCATTAGGACTTTACACATCTACCTATAATAATAGATGGAGCATTTAATGCTTTTAACATGTGCCCTAAGAGCACATTATAGAAAAACCCATACAATATTAATTATTATAATGAATAATTTTAAAATTTGCACAAAAATACTAATTGCACTATCCTTCCTCAAGTGACTTATTACAAAAGGCCCCATATATGATTTTCCCCCCACATAAAACCGGAAACAAAATAAAAGCCCACATGCCGTCCATCGTGCACGCATCCCCTCTATCACGCCGTGCGGTCTGCATCATTCCGACCAAACCACCCGTCTTTTTTTGCACAAAAACCACCCAACCTATCATAGTTACAAATTTACCTACAAATCACCCTCACTGATTTCTTCTACCTCTCAATCTTTAATATCACTAATATATTTCTAGTGAATTAATTATAACTAGCTAGAGAAATAAAAGAGTCTAAGGAGTAAATTAGCAAGTATCTGCTCTACCTCTGGTTCTTTACCCATTTAATTATAAATTAATAAAAATTAATTCATTTAACAGAGTGTATATTAGTGATATCTACAACGGAGGGATGGAAAAAAACCAAAATGAGATATTTGAGAGTAAGTAAATATCTAGATCTAGGGGTACAGCTGCAAATATAATAATTGTTGGGCGTATGTGTGCCAAAAACCCACAAGGAAAAACATTTACAAACACAAACCCAATCAATTCAACAATTACAACCAACACCACCATCTTTTTAATGAACACCAACGTATAAATTTAGTAACAATAAATAAAAACAATAAAAACAGAGGGTGCCTTGAGAGCAAATCGCGTTTGACCTTCGCATATCCCCCCTTCACCCTCCTCCTCCTCCTCCCCCAATTCGTCAATTTCCCCCAAAAAATTCCAATTTTCCAATATTGGGCCTTAAAAAGCTCCCTTTTTTTTTGTTATAATCTCAATTAGATCACCACCGCCACCATCAACCTCGTCGCCGGCGTCGTCAAGATGATGGGCGATGGCGTCAAAACCGTCCTAACGAAGCCCCTGATGCTCGCGGATCAAGTCACGAAATGGGCCGACGACACGATCAATTTCAGAAACGAGTGCCTGGAACTCAAGTCCAAATGCGAGAAGCTCTCCGCGCTCCTTCGCCAGGCCGCGCGCGTGGACCTCTACGAGCGCCCAACTCGCAGGATCATGGACGACACGGAGCAGGTCCTCGAAAAAGCCCTCGCCTTGGTCGCCAAATGCCGGCCCGCGAGCCTCTTGAAGCGCCTTTTCACCATAATTCCTGCCGCCGCCTTCAAGAAGATGTCGACCCATCTCGATAACTCCGTCGGCGATGTCTCCTGGCTCCTCCGCGTCTCCGCCGGCGGCGACGAGGACGGCGACATGCACCTGGGTCTGCCCCCGATCGCGCAGAACGAGCCCATCTTGTTCTTGATTTGGGAGCAGATCGCGACGCTGCACACGGGGAACCACGAGGCGAGGGCTGATGCGGCGGCGAGCCTGGTGTCGCTTGCGAGGGATAATGAGAGGTACGGGAAGCTGATTATTGAGGAGGACGGGGTTGGGCCGCTGCTGAGGCTGGTTAAGGACGGGCAGATCGAGGGGCAGGAGAACGCGGCGAGGGCTATCGGGTTGCTGGGTCGGGACCCGGAGAGCGTCGAGCAGATGATGATCTCTGGGGTCTGCTCGGCTTTCGCTAAGGTTTTGAAAGAAGGGCCGATGAAGGTTCAGGCGATGGTGGCGTGGGCCGTGGCTGAGCTCGCGGCGAATCACCCGAAATGCCAGGATGCGTTCTTGCAGAACAATGTGATTCGATTGCTTGTGAGCCATTTGGCTTTTGAGACTGTTCAAGAACATAGTAAGTATACGATCCCGTCGAAGGTTACTTCGATTCATGGAGCCGTGTTGATGAATACTGGAGGCAGTACTTCTGGTTCGAGTCTTGAGAGTGCCGAACATCATTTAGTGAAGCATCCAATGGGTTATTCGCAGAACAAGAATCAGATGCATAATGTGATTCAGTCGACATTAGCGGCGAAATCAGGGCTTCCCCCGACAAATTCGCAGAAAACGCAGCACCATCAGCCACCGACACCTCAGCAGAATCAAGGAAAGCATATGAATCTCGCTGGAGCGAGCATCAAAGGGCGAGAATTCGAAGATCCGAACACAAAAGCTTATATGAAAGCAATGGCTGCTAAGGCTCTCTGGCATCTTGCAAAGGGGAATGCTGCAATTTGTAAGAGTATTTGTGAATCAAAAGCTTTGCTTTGCTTTGCTGTTCTTTTAGAGAAGGCAACCGATGAGGTTCAGTATAATTCAGCCATGGCTTTAATGGAGATTGCTCGTGTAGCCGAGCAAGATCCAGACCTCAGAAGATCGGCGTTCAAGCCCAATTCGCCAACTGCACGAGCAGTCATTGATCAATTCATTCGAATTGTTGAAAAAGCCGATTATGATGATTTACTAGTCCCTTGCATTGTTTCATTGGGTTGTTTATCAAGAACATTTCGGGCTACTGAAACCCGAATCATTGGCCCATTGGTTAAATTGCTCGACGAAAGGGAGCCAATTGTATCAAAAGAGGCAGCTGTTGCTTTAATGAAGTTTGCTTGCACTGAGAACTACTTGCACACTGATCATTCGAAGTCGATTATTAACGCAGGAGGGTCGAAGCATTTGGTGCAGCTGGTGTATTTTGGTGAGCAGATGGTTCAGATTGCTGCATTAGTTCTGTTGTGCTACATTGCTTATCATGTTCCAGAGAGCGAGGCGCTGGCTGAGGCTCAAGTGGGCAGCGTGCTCGAGTGGGCATCAAAGCAAGGGTATATGGTTCAAGATCCTCTGTTGGATACTCTGTTGCCGGAGGCCAAAGGGCGTGTTGAGCTCTACAATTCGAGAAGTACCCGAGGTTATTGAAGAAGATGAAGATGAAGAGGGAGTGTATATACACCAAAACAAAGCATGTAAGCTTGAAATTCTTATGGTTATAAGAAAGTGATTATCAATCTGGTTCTCTTGGTTGATGATTTGGGGAGATTTTGGTGAGGAGTCGATGTTGTTGAAAGGGTTTGCAGGGTTCTGGGATTATGTTAGTGGTATAGTTCTTTTAGAGGTTAGTGTTTTTGCTAGCATTTTGTTGTATATTTTTGATGATATTTGCTTCAATTTCTTCAATCAAATGGTGCAATACCCAGAAATATTGGTTCAAGTCTAATTGACAAAATTTTTATTTTTATTTTTCGTTTCCCCTTGTGTTGATGTTTAGAGCATTGCATCAACCCAACTACAATTTGAGGTTTAGAGGTTAGCATTTTCTTTAGCTTCTGTTGTACATTTTGGATGCCATTTGCTTCAATTTCTTCAATCAAACAGTGCAAGACCCAGAAATCCCTGTTCAAGTCAAAGAATTAATTGTTCTTTTCTGGGGGGCTTTCCTTCTCTCTCTAGTTTAGGAATTTGATGTTTAGAAGTTACAACTATCCAACTAGAAACTGATGTTACTATTTTCTATGGACTAGTGGATTAATCTAATCGTAGTTAGATCATTTTCAGGTAGAGTTTAGAGTTGATCTGGAGAGGATTTCATCATGTAGTTATGTTGGAACATCATTTTTATTATAATGTGTTCAATATATGATTTTTATATGGCTTGCATCATGAAATTTAAAACAACCGCTCTTTCTTGAAAGGAAACTATAGGTTTATAAGTCTGTTTTGGTTGGCTGCTCCTCAATAATCTCAAC
This sequence comes from Asparagus setaceus, assembly GCA_012295165.1. Lineage (NCBI taxonomy): Eukaryota > Viridiplantae > Streptophyta > Magnoliopsida > Asparagales > Asparagaceae > Asparagus > Asparagus setaceus. Next base: position 70,544,716 of record CM022704.1, read on the forward strand.
TGCTTAGATGATGATACTGCCAGAACACAATCAACTCCCAGCTGGCAGCGATAGAGAGAGACATTCTACCTGCAGAATGATTATGTTTGTTAGCAGTCTAAAATCTAACTTTATGTCATCATATGAAGCAGTCTTTAAAAGAATTTTTGCAATGAAAAAGTTGATAGATTTGCTAGAATTGCTAACTGAATGATTGACATATTGGCATGTTAGATGTTGATATTGCCTATGTGTTGCCTTTTCTGCCCAATAAAATTTTGATAGCCGTACATCTAAATATTTTTTGAGGTTTGATGTAGAGGTTTTGGAGTTGTGTTGCTATTTGTCCTAATGTGGAGCTGAATGATGCTCTTTTGTATAAGAACCATGTGGCTAAAACTCTTTTATCTAATCAGGGAATGCTTCTCTGAATTCAATTTTATGATCATTACCCCCCATATAAGCAAACTCTGTAACACTGTTTGGATGTGTCTGCAGAAAATTTTTCTACTATTTTTTAGTGGCCTTAATTGCGGATAGACCACCTGTACTATCACCCTGTTGCGGATAAACCTCCTATAATTCTATTGTTGCTGATAGATCCGCTAAGTGATTTTTTTTTCCTGACTCTTATACCTTCAGGAAGTCAATTTTTTAGAAATACCGTGTTTATACTCAATTTTTCAGAAATATTTGTCGACATGATTTTGGAATCAATCATCTAAGAAGGGGAGGGATCTCTTTCGTCATTCTAATAGTAGTATGAAAATAATATCGAACATACAATACAGTTATCCGGCGGTGATTAAGCACCATATTGTAGAATTGATTTACACTAGGGAATGTCACTCATGCCAATTTCTCCTTGGATCAAACTATGGGGTTAAAACTGTAAAAATTCAGCACATCATAAGCAAATCTCTGTTCATCAAGATATTATCCCCCTCACTGGGTGCAGTCTTGCCTTCTCATTTCTCCTCCATCATCTTCATTGAAGAGAAAAAAAAGGAAGGTAACAACACATGGATGCTCCTGACTACACAAAAGTACAACACTCCTCATAATCAAACCAAAAATGAAGGACCACATTTTGGCATCAATGGAAAAATACAAACAGTAGCTCCCAAGTTCAAGTACCAGTTAAATGTAGGGCTCCGAGTTAACAACAGAGAGCAGCGCATAATAGCACTTCATTAGAAATTTTCAGAATAAACTAGCGAGCCTCAAGTTGTTCCTAGCTGTAACCATGTGGAGAACAGTGCTCCATGCTGATTGTTCTCCAAATGGAGCTTTTCAAAACCAGCAGCTCTTTAATTTCAAGATGAAGATGTTAATAACAATACATGAAAGTATTGAGATGCACGAAAAGATTAGGCCAAAATACATGATCATACGGAGAATAGAATTAATAAAAGATAAAAAAAAACAGAAAAATTTGCAAGATTGCAATTATATTGGATCCATCGGACAGAAAAGATCAGATGTGATAATAACTTGAGCACTATGGAAATTTAAAACATGCATCAAATAATTGCAATTGCAATTAAGGGACCATATTGACCAGCCGTATGTATTAACTTCTTACTTTGGTAGATCTAAAAAGTACAAAGTATAAACTGTCTATAAGCTGAGTATAATTTACAAAAAAATGTGCTCAAGAAGTTACTTTATCAATATATATATATATATATATAAGCACGGCGGCCCGCAACAATATAATGTAAAATCCAAAGTAATAATGTTCATTGTTAGTTGTACTTGGTATAAGTTAACTGGCATTATTATGATTATGAATATTGGTTTATACCTTCACTATTGAGTTTAAGAATGATATACGTTGATAACCAACATCGTGTTAGCAAAAAAGTTTATACAATTTCCTGGGTTATATAAACCTGGAATTTTAGAATGCATGATATATGAACTTGGCTTGATGGCAACATTGAACAAGGTAATTTCTTGCACGTCTCCTGCGCGTAATATCGACTTGATTTCCAAATCTTTGCCATACAAACATGATGTTTTATGAATCGCTTTGGTTGATGGATGGTTTGCGCTCTTATCAAAAGCATGCCGGAGGATGAAATATAAGGCTTTTATTGCTGTCTTTTCTTCGGGGGAGTAGGCTATATTTTACATATGTTCATCTCTTTTTATCAGAAATGTTTCATTCATCTATTTTTAATGAAATTTTGGTATTATATGTGACCGTCGAAGGGGATGCAAGGAAAACCAAACATAATGGTAACATTTCAATCTAGAATCAGATCTGATTTAATATTAGAATCCCATGTCGGAAGTAGGACTGATAGGAAATAGAGAAGAGAATGCTAACCTTATCTTAAATCCAATTTTGTTGCAATATATTCCCTCGAAAAATTAAGCCGATCTCATTTCTTTGGCAATTCAATCGTGCTGTGCGTCAAAGATTTCCAATAATGCAGCATCAGACATGATTAATCACGTTCATGTGTTCAGATGAGCACAAACTTGTTACATGCACGATGAATAATATACAAACACTAGTCCTCTATGTACTTTTGCAGTATCTGCAATAATATTTCATGCCAAACTTTGGCCTTTTGTCCAATTAATAGAAAGAGGCATATCACACTGTGTTTGGTCTGTTTCAGGTGACATAAATATCTTGCATGTTAAACTACAGGCTCAAAATTTATAGATGCTACTGATTATGTGAATTCATATTTACAACCATTACAGAATTTACTACATGCTATTTTTCCTGATGATGAATGGCATCAGAATAAGCTGATTAACCTTCTGGCAAATAATTTTCTATATCAATTGTTGACAATCAATTATTGACAAAGACAACATGAACCATTCTGATAAATACTTGTAGTGAATTCCCAAAGAGAAAAATTAACTATATAAATCAATCAATTTATACCTTCCAAAATCCCACCAACCGATCATGATCGAAAAGAAGAAACTGTGTTCTATTAGCTCAATTTTCTTTTCTTTTATTATTATTATTATTATAAGTAACTGGGAAAGGTGCACTGGTTCAATTATAAACGGGCAATTCTGCAGGAAAAAGAAAAAGAGAGAGGCTGCTTGACCCCTCTCATTCTCTTCCTCAGTTGCAAAAAAACTGCCCACCTTCGCAAAGTGAGAGTTTGATAGTTATGACAGGCAAAAGACATGAGGCTTTCACCAGAAGGAGGCTTGAATTTCTGTTCTCAAGACTCAGGCTGTGACATAAAGAGCTTAACGGTATTATGCTCTCCATCAGCATGATGGAATCTATTATTTTTATTTGTATTCGAAGAGTCAGCATGTGACATGCACATTTGACGCGACAAATATTAGGGCCAATTTGGCAACTCCCACAAGACCATTTTTGGCCTAACGAAATTAAAGTTCTGGTCCAGTTTTTTGCCAAACTAGGGCCAAGACTAAACTGGTTTTTGTTCCCCTAACAAAAATTGTATACACATGGTATCGCAGGCCAGGTTAGCATCTGAGCCTTAGACAACTTTCGTCGTCATATCCGATAATTGTGACAAGTGACAGCCATAGTAACATCCTCTATAACAAATTTATACAAATTACACAGTTTCCATAGGCAAAAATTGTCATGTGGTCAAATTTTGCCTATGAAGATTGCTTCAGGAAAGTATTCGACAAATAACAAAATCTCCCAGAACAAGCTCTCCCCTGAAATCCAACAATTTTGAATCTTTCTCTCAGACAAACTGTCTCAACAAAAACAAGCTAGGTTTTCAATGACAAACTGTCTCAACAAAAAAGAACCCAGCAAGCTCACTCTCTTATCACCAAAAGCAAAATGAATTGACAGTCTACTGTCCAACTGGTTGTTTCTCCATTTTTCTAATTTCATTTTTCTGGCCATTTACCAAAGCTCTATGAACCTGAGAGCTTACATCCCTTGCCTAATTTCACGTCACGTCCATTTCATTACCCAAAACTTTGTAATGCGCCTAATCATGCAAACCATAACTTGATTTTCCTACCTCCTGCTCTTCCTACTACACTAGCTTCTATCAAATACTAGGAATATTCATCGCAACCTCAATTATGGTGCTCCTAATTTGAGTTGCATATATTTTGCTTTCTTCTTTCCTTCGGTAAATTTTCAAATTGAAAACTACAAGCTCATAAAATAAAACTAATTATTTATAGGCTTAAAGGTCATAAAATCTTCACTAATGGCTCATGTTGAACATATTGCTCAGGTTTAGGATTCAACAGAACTCAAGATTCTTGCAAGGGGAAAAGAGATCAGCACGAACCATGTTGCTATAGCCATTTTAGAATGCAATTCCACTATACTCTTTGGATCATATTATGCCTCAGATGGATGCAATTCCTTATAACACATTTTATACTCTTTCGCAGAATTTTCGCAGACAGATTTCATAGTCTTATTTGCATAAGCTTAAAAAACATGACTAGTCATCACATGAATGAGCTCCTTCCAAATGTTGTCATAATTTGTAGACTAACGATAGCGTCTAGCCTATTATTTTCCCCATTTCATTGAAATATTTGCTTTCAAGACCTTTCTCCCTATTTCTTTTGAAGGAACTTATTATGTTGCATGAATAGTTGTCACATTATGAGCTCAACATACACAACAATAACAGTCCATGACCACTAATACTCACAATCAACCATTCAACAGTTCTATATTCTTTAGCCAGTGGAAGATGCTTATACAGAGTCATAGTCAAAGTTTCAAGGCAATGTAGACTGTAACTTGCCAAAATATTTTGATTATCATATTGAGTCTGTACTTAGACCTGAGTCAGAACGCTGAGTAGACAACCAATTACTCCAGCATTAGAAATTTATCCTAGCTGGTGGGGTCACATGTGATCAGCAACTCAATGCTCTACTTATACTTAAAAAATGGAGCAAATGCATAAGAGATATGATATATATTAGGGTTGGAAAATTAGACATTTTAGAGAACAAAAAATTAGACATCAAGGGTACTATTTGCATAGGAAGGTTAGGGATATTTTCCAATACTAATATTCTGTTATTCACACTGAATCACTTACTGTAGAAACTTTGGCAAGATGAGAGGTAAAAGTGAAGTGGTTGGTCTATGAATTTACCAAGCAAAAAGAAAATAACAATTTAAATATGCAATTGGGAAAAAGGGAAAAGGTTAAAGAAATTAACCCGCGGCTTAGAAAATTCAGAGGTTAACGGTGAAACTAATTAAGAGTGTTAGAATATAAAACTATAATCCTCAAGCCTTATAATAACTTTGGAGTTATGATATTATGGTTAGAGGAAATTAATTTAAGATGGTATTAGAGCAAACCGGATTCAAATCCCACCGGCCATAAAGTTAAAGCGCATTTTTCAAAAATTGACACCGCTGCATAAGTCCACGTTTCAACTTATAAAAAAGGGACAATTAACATTTATCATCAATTGAACTATAAATGAAGATGACATTACAATTATTGCATTTTTACCATTATATATTTTACTTGTAACAATTATTTCGAAAGGAGAAAATAGACAGCATATTAAAAGAAAATGAGTTCTCATGAATAAATAGACTCAAACAATAAGAAGTCAGAAAATTAAAAAATTGTTAGGTGCTCAATGAGCACCAAGGTGGCATACACCACACTAATAGGAATATCACATGTGGCACAAGCCACATGAAAAAAAAGATGGTGATATTAAATAATATTCATTGTTCTATAAGTTCTATTCTTACTGGTGTGGTATATGCCACATGGTGCTATTGGAGCAACACCATTACACGAGACTCCTAACATATTCTCATTTTGCATAATAATTTTAGAAGCTAATACAAAGTAATAACATCTATGAATTAAAATCGACTTAACCTATAGTACTGACTGATAAATAATACAAAACCAAACAAAAAATCTGCATCCATCAAACTTAAATTCTTATAATGCACAAATTCGGATACCCACTTGTTATTCTGCTTAGGGGCTGTTTGGTGTAAGCAAAATTTTGGCATTTGGTGTGGATTACAAATTTTAGGATAAAAAAGTGAGTTTTTTTTTGTTTTGTTTTAGGATTTCATATTTGGTGTTTGTTTCAAGAAAATTTTTAGAATGTTGAATCTCAAAAATACAAAAAGTACCCAATTTTTAGAATTTGCCAAATCCTCTCAATTGGAGAGGATTTGGCAAATCCCATAAATGAGTATGTTTACCTCTCTTTTTATACCATTATAATTTTTTTTTGTGGGAGGTAACCTCACTAAGGTAAGCATATTCACATCTTCTTCTTTTTAAGAAATTGTTATCTTATAATTTAGGTTTGAACCAAACAAGACATTACAAATTTTAGGATTTGCTTTACTATAATAATGTTGAACCAAACAAAATATTAGAAATCCCAAAGCATGTATAAAACCCTATGGATTTGAAATTCTCTATGAGATTATAAATCCTAAAATTTTAGCATTTGAACCAAACATCCCCTTAATTAATAATCAAAAGTTCTTTGGGGAAGAAAATGAAAAGTCTCATATTATTCTTACTAGTGTGCACCCCTTGCAAAGCACGACCTCATTTTTGAATTTACTGTTCATACTATAGTAAATACTGTATCATGAATAAATTCGCTTTTTTCTGCACCTGAGAGGGGATGCAATGATTCAATGTTCATATTAATGCAGCATTTACTGTAGTATGAACAGTGAATCCTTGGATCCTTTTATTAGTAGGGGTGGTCAACGGCGAGCTGGCTCATCCCGCGAGCCAACCCACGGATTAGACTCAAACTTCAGCCGCCATGACAAGATTGCTGGCTACATGACACGCGGTCACCGACCCACCATATTTTAATTTTTATTTTTTTGTATTTTGTAAATGGTTTTTAGTTTTTTAAATAGTTTTTAAGCATTGTGTAATGCTTAAAAATTATATGTAATTAACTAATAATGCAACCATTATAGAAATAAAAAAAATAATTTTATTAAGTAAAATTGTATATTTGTATAGAATGACAGACAGAAACATCGCAAACACAGAGATTTTACGTGGTTCGGAACAAGTCCTACTACACGGGCGGCAACTAATTGTTCTACTATTTTAAAAATATAGGAATAAATTACAATAAACTTTAAGCAAATAAAAATAGAGAAAATACGTCAACTTGTAATAGAGTTCAATCTTCTTCATTCTCTTCGTAATTAGAAGTTCAGGGGAATATAATGTAATTTATCCTAATTGAGAAATGATAATATCTTTTAGGGTATGCGAGCCAACAGGTCGGGTTAAGTGAGCCATTTCATTTACATTTAGACACACTTACTTGGCTTTCCGGCGCACGGACGTCTGGGCAGCTTATTCTAGAGCCATTAACCGACGTCCCGCGACGCTATAGTAGAGCCAATTTGACCTGATCGTAGGTAGAGCCGGGTCGAGCCGAGTTCAAAAACGAGCCGAGTGAGCGGGCTCGTTGGCCGAAACTGTCCAGCGCCACCTGTCTATTAGTATAGAGGAGTAGATTTTATGTCATTAATCAACGATAAATACCTTTTCGTGTCTCCACCAAAAAAAAATAATAAATAAATAAAAATCTCCCCGTGGATAAGTACGAAGGCATGTACGGACAAGATGGCCCTCTTCTTTCAATCCAACGGTTCAGATTCCTCCATCAAATCCGACGGTTCACCATCCCCGAGGCCCAACCCCACCCGTTCATTTCCCTATAAAGTCACTCCACTCGCAGTCTCAAAAATATCTCCATCCCTAGGGTTTTTCGCTCCCTCTTTCTCATTTTCTCCCAAACCCTAGAACTAGGGTTTTCTCCGCCGCTTCTCCTCGATCCAATGGCCCAATCCAGCGATCGGTTGGAGGGGACTGTGAAGTGGTTCAACAGCACCAAGGGCTTCGGATTCATCAGCCCTAGCGACGGCAGCGAGGATCTCTTCGTCCACCAATCCTCGATCAAGTCCGATGGCTTCAGATCCCTGAGCGAGGGCGAGTCCGTCGAGTTCAGCGTCTCCGAGGGCGACGACGGCCGCAAGAAGGCCGTCGACGTCACCGGGCCCGATGGATCCGCTGTCCAGGGCGGCGATGGTGGCCGCGGCGATGGAGGATACGGCGGTGGCCGTGGATCGAGAGGTGGCGGCGGTTACGGAGGCGGTGGCGGGTACGGAGGCGGCGGGTATGGTAGCGGGGGCGGGTACGGAGGCGGGAGAAGCGGTGGCCGTAGCGGCGGCGGGTACGGTGGCGGTGGCTATGGCGGCGGCGGCGGAGGTGGAGGTGGTTGCTACTCCTGCGGCGAGAGTGGGCACATGGCGAGGGACTGCCCGAGTGGAGGCGGCGGCTACGGCGGCGGCGGCGGCGCGAGATACGGAGGAGGCGGTGGCGGGAGGTACGGAGGCGGCGGCGGAGGAGGAGGCGGATCTTGCTACAACTGCGGGGAGGCGGGGCACTTTGCGAGGGACTGCACGAGTGCTCCTCGATCGTGAAGAGGAGATGAATGGGTGAAAGGATCTTTTAACCCTTTTGAATCTCTAATCCTTTAATGTTCTTTTTTTTGGGCTACTATAATTGTTGCTGGATCGTGATGCTTTTGAATTTTTGCTACTTGTGTTATGTGCTTGGTTGTTGCCTGGGATGGATATATGTTCTTCTGTCTCTTAACTCATCTTTAATATGAAAGGTTTGGTTATCACTTGATGTCTTATTCTGTTTAATTAATCATGCATTCTTCTATTTTTTGTCTGTTTATGTTGTTGAATGGCTGGTGGTTATATTGTTTAGCAAATATAAATATGGTGGGTGATGTGATCATGCGAACAAGACAAGATTATAAAGTTATTTGCAGGCTGTTTGTGTTTTCGTATAGTTTTTTTGTTAGTCTATAGTCTATATGCATGATCTAAGTTTTCGCTTGCCGTCCTCGGAATATATTTTGTAGAAAAGTTTGTTCTTTTACCCTTTTTATGAGTAGATGCATTGTTTTTATTTTGCTCCGTGTTCCCCTATGGTTAACACGAACGTAATCTCATGGAACTACTTTTAGGTCCTTCATTGTGTTTGCGTATGTTTTTATCCTGGATTAACTAACGCCTGTTCATTGCTGGTGAACAAATCAATAATACAATTGTTTGTGCATTCCTTAAAGTTTCTGTTAATTGTGCTCGTTATAGTTTTCTTATGATTGATAAATGTTTTTTAGAAACCTTAACAATCATATCATGTTTTTTGTTCAGTTCCATTCAAAATGTAAATAGTTTTTGCAACTTAATTATCTTGATTCATTGATAATCTACCTATCGAGGAAACAATTGCTTGTGTGATGTAAGGTTTTGCTGGATGTTTCTTTCTCAATTTTCTTCCGGTTAAGTTTCATTTGGCAAACTATATTTACCGAACTACTAAATGATGCATTTGGGTTTTGACATGATATTATGATGATTAGGATTACACACCCCTTACAAATCGTCTTGCATATGATTCATATTGCCATGGTTTACTCTATTAATGAAGTGTAGTAATTAACCAAACTGATTGGAAGAATAGAATTCATGTAGCTGACTTTAAAGTTTTGGCATAATATCTCCTCGGTAACAAATCGTCTTGCATATGATTCATATTGCCATGGTTTACTCTATTAATGAAGTGTAGTAATTAATCGAACTGATTGGAAGAATAGAATTCATGTAGCTGACTTTAAAGTTTTGGCATGATAACTCTTCTTTAACAAATGTTTTTTCACATAAACATAATCTCTATTTTGTTACTTATGATTTTGATGCTTTTTGTACATAAATTGCGTTTCTTGCTTTTTCTCTGTTTTTGTTTCGCAGCTAGGTTTTTGGCCTTTTATTATTAGTGATTTATGTTATATGTTGACCTTCTAACTCCTATACGTTTCGTAACATAATGATATGTATTGTTATCGGCATTAGATTCGAAGTTATTTTCTTATACGAGTACTTTTATTAGTGATGTATGTCTTTCATTTGAGTTCAATTTTGCTATTGTTTCATTTACTGCATTAGATTTAAAGTTATTTGTTCTTATTTAGTTTATTTTTACTGTTCTAATACTCCACCTTCATGTAGTGTGGGGTTCCAATATCTCTAGATTAAGCTTAAGCATGCCTAGATCTATGATCTAAATAGAAACATATGATTAGGTGAAATAATGTGGTTTTAGCAAGCTTATGGTTTTTTTTATTGTTTTTTTGCGTGTGCGCTTTTTTTTCAGCAAAATGCCACTCATGTAGTCGAATACTATTTTTTTAAGGGGAAGTTCATCTTTAATAGTTGAAATTCCACACTTTTTTCTGTCGAGAGCTTGCTATCCGCGCGTTGTAGAAGCGATATGCTGGCGTAATATGCTAGATTGCTTAACTTGGAGGTTCAGCATCTGATTTCTCTCTAGTTTTTTTTTTCTTTTGCTATATAAACTGTTGCTTAGTGTATGATAATCTTATCTACCTTTATTCTTCTTGCTATAAACTGTTACTAATATAAGAATAGAACCGTGCAAGTGTCAATATAAGTGAAAAGGTCTAAGGAATATATTGTTTTGCGTTTTACCTTTTATTATAAAGCTTCTTGTCAATTAGTCAAAAGGTCTAAGGAATTTGTGTTTTTGCTTTTACCTTTTATTATAAAGCTTCTTGTCAATAAGTGAAAGGGTCTAAGGAATATATTGTTTTGCGTTTCTTTATAATGATGGTGATGATGTGCCAGCTATATATGAGCATAATTATATTAGGCTGATGATTATGCGTATTTCTTTTTAGTCATGTCATACCCTTTTAGAAACTCTCTTGGGGGTTGTTTGGTTCAAGTAAAATTTGGCATTTGGTGTGAATTATAAATTTTGGGATAAAAATTATTTTTTGGGTTTTGGGATTTCATAGTTGATGTTTGTTTCAATACTTTTTAAAAATATTGACTTTTAAAAGTGCAAAATCTTCTCAATTGGAGAGGATTTATTGGGAGGATTTGGTAAATCCCATAAATGGGTATGCGTACCCCTCTTTCTATACTCTTGTATTTTATTTTCTTGTGGGAGGTAAACTCGCCAATGTAACTATATTCACCTTTTTTCTTTAGAATTTGTTATCCTATAATTTAGGTTTTAATCAAACAAGATATTATAAATTGTAGGATTTGTTTTTATAATAATGTTGAACTAAACAAAATATTAGAAATCCGAAAGCAAGTATAAAATCCTATGGATTTAATTTTTATAAGATTATAAATCTTAAAATTTTGGCATTTGAACTAAACAGCTTGTATGGTTGATTGGGATTTTTTAAGGAATGATTGAGATCTTTATGTTGCCCCTTTCAGTTTTTTCAAACTTTACTTTATTTCTAGATTGTTTTTCTGTTCTGATGTGAAAGCTATTAATGTACCGACTATTCATTATTCTATTTCGGGATGATTGCTTATTTAAGAGCATGTGGAGTTGGTCAAAGTGGCTTATAAGCCATGTTTGTAGCTTATAAGTCATAGTTATGATTGGGTTTATTTTTAGTGGTTGCAACTTCTAGGTTTTAAGGGTAAATGGCACTTAAATATCTTATTGTTTCATTAACTTTACACTTAAATACCCTCAATTAAAAAAGTAGCACAAAAATACCCTAAGTTATCCATCGTTAGAATCATGTTAACACCATTAAAATTTATATATTTTGACAAAAATACCCTCCATTGAAATGGTGATAATAAATTGAAGGAGTAGGTAAAATTGTAATTAAAGCAACAAATGGGGTCAAGTGCTAAGCACATGAGAATATTCCCTAGAATATTCTAACATCCAATTAGCAGAAGGTAGTAATGTGTTACTTTTAAACAGCTTAGGGTATTTTTGTGCTACTTTTATAACTCAAGGTATTTAAGTGTAAAGTTAGTGAAACAATAGGTATTTAAGTGCCATATAGCCAGGTTTTAAGGTGCATGACTATACATTTTAAGTATTTGAAGTTTATTTCGTACTTTGCTCTTTTTTTATATTAATCTTTTTCTCTTGGTAAACTTGACGTGGTTGATTGTTTATCTTAACTATATTATGCTTCTGGTTGAATCTTTACTAAATTTTGTCCCTTTCTTTGTTTCTTTCTCTTGTATTATTAACAACTGTTACCTCTTTCGGCGTCGCAGTGTAGTATAATTGATTATGCTCTTTAATTTGGTTAGAAATGGATGGGTTGAATAGAGTTATACAAATTTGTGGGTGTTCGTGTCTCTTTTTTTCTTCTCCTGTATTGGGTGTAGATTCTGATTCTGCATAGAAGTGAGAGAAGCGATTCTGATGATGTTATTGATTTTTGGGTACACTAGGCTATAGATTATCAAATACCATATTGTGTTGTTTACTTGTTTAGCACTGAGATACCTCATTGTGTTTCTGTATTGTGTTGTTTACTTGTTTGGCACTGAGGTAAAAGCAAGTACTAATTATTCACATTAAATGGGCCTCAAGGACAAAGATTCATGAGTTTAACTAGGCTATTATTAATAGTATTTAATATGCGAATATTATCGGTTCAAATTTAAAATTGGCTTTTGAAATTGAAAATCTAAACGTTTGGATCTTATCCTTTACATAAGAACTATGTAACGTGTAAAAGAGGAGTTTTGAAATTTTTATACGTCACTTATTTTTCCATTCGTGATTCATCATTTTAAAAACAAATTTCTTTGTAGGTTTTTGTGTAGTACTTCGCATCTAATAGATTTGATTTCAATTTCGGGAAGCGAATTTCAGATTAGGTTGATAATATTTGCATATTGAATACTATTGATAGTCCAACTCAATTCAAAGTTCGTTTCTTTATTTTAGTCAAGAGCTAATGCTTACTGCAAATAAAATTTTGTTTAAATTTATAAGAAGGGTTAATCACTAATTACTTTTAGAACAATCCGTACAGTTTGTAGAGCCTTTTGCGTCCTTACATTACAAAGGCGAAATTATCCTTGCATTATTATTATTTTCAACAGAAAAAAAAAAAAATCCTGTAAGATGAGTAATGGGCCAAGTTAATGCCGGACTGGTTTGTCTGAGTCCATCTCCAGGTTCTTTGAAGTCTAGTGCGGACTACGGAAAAACAAGCAATACATTTGTCGGCCCAAGTCCTACTTAGAACCTTAAAATGGTAAGTCCAGATCGAATACTGTTGAAGACCAAAAATAATTAAAGAACAATAGAAAGCATACCTTCTTAGTTCTTACAAATTTGATGTCATTTTTTACATTAAAAAACGAAAAAAATTATTGTCAAATTATAGTGATAAATAAAGGCAACCAATCAATGACCACATGACTTGTTTACAAAGATCAATCTTGGAAAATCAACTTTTCGCCCATGTACAAGGCTCTATCAAAAGGAGCTCTAGACATGAGCTCTCATGTTATCTTATACATTCAAATCTTTATATTGAAATTCACTGGACTTGAATTCTATGATATCATCTTCTATACTCAATAGTGAAATATAAATATCCTACCGCAATGCGCATTATTTGATGTACCGCTCATCTTTCCACAATTCGACAAAATGTAGAATGGATAACAAGACTTATGCTAGCTGTTATATATTTCATACCTAGGGGATGTAAACGATCGAATCGAATAGAATACTAAGATGTTTGTATTTATATTTGTTTAAAATTATCAATTGAACTCAAACTCGAATATCTACATCTAGGGTTTCCTAATTTGAACTCGAATACTCGTATTTGTTAAATATTCTGAATATTCACGAATACCTATCGAATATCAAAGTATATTTAGTCGCTAAAGAATTTAATTTTTAAATAGTATTTAAATTTATAAATGAAAATTATTCCTTTATAATTATTATGTATATATATTTAATTCAAATATTTTGTTAGAAAATTGATTTAAGGTTCTTTAAATCTCTTAAAATTAGTAAATATAACTTAAATAGAAAATGTAAGTGGGTTGAAAATATAACATCATATTCGTAATAATATAAATTATAAGCAATCAAAATTTAAACGAATATTTGATAAGCAAATGAATCGAATATACATATGGTTAAATTCTATTCATTAGTGAACTCGAATACTAAATTAGTGTTAAATGAACTACCGAATCGAATATGACCGAATAATTACTCGAACAATTAAAGAACTATTTGTTAAATATTTGGTTCTTTTCCACCCTATTCATACCAAAATAGTCACTAATGTATATCAAAATATTCTTGTAGCGGAAAAGAAGGACGAACAAAAGCAGAAAACATTGAATCATCTAAGTTTGCGCTTCAAGTTAAACTCATAGGATTCTCTCCAAAGCGAATAAAAAATAATTGAATCTTATAGATTTGATACTCCATCTCATCACAATTCTCTACGAAACTATTTGACATTTTGTATTTATTTATATACATAGCCCGCAGAGCCCACATGGTTATCCTCTCAAAGCATGCAAGTATCCAAGATTAAATAAATAATTAATACTAAATTGTACAATTAAACTCAAACCCTCATAATTAAATATACCACCGACCCAAATGAATCCACATCCATATTACTCTTTCCATTAAATATCACATTTCTTTATCTTCCATTTTCAGCATCTGTTCAGCTTCAGCAAGAACCCTGCAAGAGTTGCAAACTTCTGGCTACGACTTTTATACCCACCCTCAGTTATTTTCCATGAAGACAAAATTGGAAAGTAACGGACGGTGGATCTGGGCCCATTGACGTGGAAAGAATTTAAAACAGGCCCATGAAATAGGATGAAAGTGACAAAATAGTTAAGGGGAGTAATGGGATGAACATGGGAGAGGCATGGCTCATGAAATTTTGGCCACCCAAAAACACCATAGTTTCATTAATAAGTGGGGCCTTGGATCCATGCTGATGATTCTCTCCTGATGACTTTACACTGCAACAATAAAAAAATTAAAAAATTTAAATAGGAAAAAAAAAGGCAATAGTTTGTTTCATTTAATGGGTGAATAATTTTATGTGATGCTTGAGAAGTAGGAATTTATTATGGTAGTAACGATCGAGGCAGGATAACATATACATGCTAGATTATGTTTTCATCGATTTCATTTTTTATTTGTTTGTTTTATCAATAACCTCAGTAATAACAATATAATTATTATATTTATTTTGGTAATATTGATATGATGTTCTTATTATATTATTATAGATCAAATCAGAGTTGGAACACAACATTCTATACTCGTTTATGGATAGCATCTCATTTTTGAATATTATTAGGGTTGATTGAAGTAATATCGTCCAATTGCTGATAGGTCCCTGTAGTTCTAATGTTGTAGAAAAAATCCCGTGTGAATGTGTGAATGTATGGAGATAGCTTCAAAAAAATCATTTAGGAGGTCTATCTGCAACAACAAAACTAAAAGGGATCTATCTGCACTTAATTATCCCATATCATTATTATTATTTACTAGGTATACAGAAGTAGAGGGCTTGGAGGTCAAAAAGATTAATGGTAAAGTACAAAGAGAGATTAATTAAAAAAAAAAAAAACTCTTCCACCTGAATTCTTTCTAGGGAAGTAGGGCAGCATCATTCTAAACTACAACCCCTTGTTTAACCAAAAAATATGAGTGGTATAATTAACACCATCAAGTTCAAAGACCTATAATAGTTAGAAAATTCTCATTTTCAACTGCCCATATGATGATGATCACTCCTCCTCAACGCAAGGTTGACATAAAACTCAAATAACTTTTTCCCTAAAAAACTATTATAGTAGGTTACAATCCACATCATCAACTTTATTCTATAAGGAACTTGGCCAACCTCATTCAACTTCATCATCTGTTTGTTTCCCTATAAGTAGTCCAATATGGCGCATCATTGCGTTAGTTGACACAACCGAAAGTTACTCTCTAAATTAATCTTCAAATTACGTGTACTACTCTCAATTTGCACAAGATAGTGTAATTACTTTATTGAGAAAATTACATAAAACCCTTGTCTACACCTTATTTGCAGTTATTGGACTAAAAAGAACTATTTTCTTACAAATGTTCTTTCAGTTTTTTCATTGACAAGATTAATTATGTAAAAGTTTTTTAATCGCTATGTAATAGTTTATACTATTCATATATATATTTTAGTATTGACTTCGCATAAAATGATGAGAATCTAAAATAACTTGATGAAAAAGTGTTATATTATAGATAAGTTTAATAAATAACGCTATTTTCAAAATAAATATATATAAAAGAGTAACAAGATCCGGTGTGTTTCTCCCCCTATAATTGACTAACTTGTTGCTGATGTGAAACACATCCAAACTCCTACATTGCAGATCATCGATATATTCAGATCCTAAACATGTGTAATATCTAAGGGTGTGTTTGGCAAGTGTATAAAATTGGGCCAGGACTGAACCTAGCCCAATTTTTTGTTGAATCACGTTTGTCAAACTTTAAGGCTAGACTTGGCCCCATTTTTTGAACTCAAATAGTGTCACTAAACTGGTTTTGTTTTGGACCAGAGGGGGTGTGGTTCAAAGCAAGCCAGGTTAAGATAAAAGCGGTAGTAGGGGCGTCTTGGCGGCTTTTACTCCATTTGCCAAACACACCTAAGTTTCTACTAACCGCATGAGCATACCTCATAGTACTCGGACAGAACGTAACAGCATAACCGCTGGCCCCGCACAAGTGAACGTCGAAGTCAGATCATCATACGCATAACTATACGCCCTCGGGCACGCATTCTTGAACAACTGCGAGTACGAGCTCGGCGTGCAAGTGGTCGGGCTCCCGAACGACCCGCTGCAACAAAACTCCGGCGACCCGAACGCCTCGCACGCGCTCTTGCACGCGACGACGGTCCCTCCGTCGCCCCCCAAAACCCTCAAATCCCCCGGACAAATCCCGTTCAAGTCGACAAGGCAGCCTGTTGTTCCGCACCCATTTCCTGTTGGAAAGCCGAACTTGATTAGTAATTTTTGTAACTAAAAGAAAATGAAAGGGTGTAATGTGCTACCATCATTATCAGAGGACGATATTCATTTTACTCCAGATTCGGATGCTACTATTGATGACGATTCTTGAAGTCCCTCTGATGACTATTATGTTAAAACTCTAAAGTTGTGATGAGAATTGATGGTTATTGTTTTATATTTTAACAATGATAATTGCGGAGTTAAATTAGTCTGACTATCCCTTTTGGGATTTTTTTTTCCAGAGTAGGATTCTTATATGAAGCCCGCATTTGTTCATATATCAAATATTTGTATGCATATTTTTACATAACTTCTGTTCGATTCGGAGACATCTTGTTCTTGCAGCTACAATTATTTCATGGAATTGTTATTCATAGAACACTGTGGGATTTTATTCACTGTTAATCTTAAAAAAAGAAAAAAAAGAAAAAAGAAAAAAGAACAAGAATGTAATAAGCAATATGAAGAGGCATGTATCGTAGTGATTAGTTTGCTATGTGACCAAAAGCAATACAATCGCATATTATTTCTCATAGATTATATTGAGTAAAATTAAAATAAACTTAAGATAGAGGACTCATTAGATTTGTTTTGATATTCGTATTAGTATGTTTAATGATATCTCTGATTTATATCATATGATAATAAGAACCTCAAATAAAATCAATCAATAAAAAAATTGTTGGACAAATGCTACTATCCACTTAAGCTTACCGCCACCGCCTTGTGGGACCACCAACATGGGCACATTGTAGCCATCAACAAGGCTGACATCATAGAAATCGAGGCCAGCATTGCCGTTGAGGGTAAACTCCGCGAGGGTGGCCGGCGGTGCCGCTCCGTTGCCGTTGCAGTCGACAGACCCAGAGCCGCAGTCACCGGTCGCACAGGAGAAGCGGCCGGCGGGGTCCGAGGAGCAGAGAGTGCGGGCCCACATGCGGCCGGCCCACCCGGCGGGGGCGTCGAGGGAGCGGGAGGAGGAGGGGTCGAGGGGGAAGCCGGTGGAGGAAAAGGGGGCCGTGCCGGCGTTGGAGAGGATGCCGGGCCAGACCGTGTAGGGGCAGTTGTTGGTGAAGGTGAAGGAGGTGGAGGTGGTTGTCAGGGGTTTCGAGAGGAGGAGGAGGAGGAGGAGAGGGAGGAGGAGTGAGAGAGACTTTGCCATTGGGAGAAGAGAGAGAGAGGTTTAGAGAGAGAGAGAGAGAGAGAGAGAGAGAGAGGGGGTTGGTTTATTTATAAGATGGGGGATTAGAAGTTGTTAGGGAAAATATTTGATTAATTAGGAGTATATCTTGGTTTACTAAATTAAGTTGTGTTAGGATTGCGTTTTATGGTAAGAAGGAAAGCACATGAGAGGTTAGAGAGAGAGAGAGGGAGACGGAGGGCAAAGAGGTTTGGTTTGAATAGGTTTGGGAGGTTGGGTGTTGGGTTTTTAGGAAGTGAATTTGAAGTTTTTTTTTTTTTTTGGTCGTTTCTTTATAAATTTGTGATTGGTGAGAGATTAGTTGGGGAAATTTTGCTAGTTTTGTTTAAGAAATTGTAAATCATGGATTATTGAGCTCTATCAATAGTAAACAAGAGACTACACAGGAATATGATGTTTGTTTCCAAATGAAAGGAGAAAAAGGAGGTCAATTTCATATCTTGCAATTGAAAAAACTTTCCCTCGAAACATTTGTAGCTCTGATTTGAAGTCCAATATTCTTTCCCTGTTCTACGAAAGAAAATTGTAGTCTAAGTTTAAGGAAAGAAAACTTCTTTGGGTAAGTTTTTTTGGATGTGCTTGGCAACTTCTCCTTAACCTTATATATTCGCTTCTAATCTTGATAAGGAGTAGAACTCGTGTTTGGCAAACAAGTAGACCAATTGTGGCTCAATTCCTTTTAGTTTAAGGGTCAGTTTGGCAAATTGCACAAAACTAGATCAGGACCAGTCCTGACTCAGTTTTGTGTTAAACTGGTTTTCATTTGGATCAGCCCCCCTTGGTTCAAATGAAAACTAGTTTCACACTATTGAAACTTATATGGTAGAAGTCTGATCCAAAAATTTGACAAACAAGAATAACACAAAATCGGGCCAGTACCCTACCAATTTTACAAAATAGCCACACACACCCTAAATTTCTCTCCTTAACCAGGTTAGGATTGGTCCACGTCCTACCTGGACCAATCCTACTATGGTTAGGACTTAATCATTTCAGGATGGATTTTGCCAAACACACCCAAAAAACATCAATAATCTAGTATAACCAGTATTTGAACACCATAACTATTGCATGACTGATCAATCTTTAAGAACTAAGATTGCAAAATTGTGACAAAATCTTATCGAATTCTAGGCTGTAAGTGAAAAGCCTTGTCATTCAAAAACTTAAAATTCTAATTACAGTTGGCCTTGGTATCTCAATCTTTCTATTTCCTACAATTTAAGGCTTTTCTCACTATGCACTCGCAATGAAGTGAGTATAAAGTGTCCTATAGATGTTCTATTTAAGTATAACTCGCCATTTTAATTCACTAATCCTTCATATTTTTTATGTTTCTCAATGTACGTTTACAACTCAAATTGCTTTGTTGAATTTTGCTTGAGGTAGCTTATGACATGATTAATTATTTGTTGGAAATAAACATATATATCTAATCATATGTACATTAAGCAAGTTACAATATTATAGTGTCTATACCTAACTAAGCAAAGCAAAAATAAAGTACCATGTTTGAAGCTTTATAAACTTAGCATTAGATTCTTGTGTTCAAATATCAAACCACATACAACGCACACATAAATAAAACGGTTTCTTGATTGGGACCCCTAATCCATGTTTTTTTTTTTTGGGGAGAGAAATTGCTATATGTTAGTTAAAGGGTCAAGGAAGAGATAAGGTGCAAATTTGGGACAAGATAAAGGGTAGGGTCCTTGTGTTGTCTCTCCTCAGAGCAAGAACACATGCGAAGCCAAAAAAAAAAAGAAGCAAATTTGGGAGACATTGTGACTTAGATGATGAAGATTGCTGAGACTCGAAAGCCATTGAAGTCACAAGTATGGCGAGCCAAGCAACTTCACACATGGCATGTCTCTCTTTTTTTTTGCAGCAACATATCATGCCGATCGAAAAAGAAATCGGTGAAGACTAGGATTCAGTTATAAAAAGTTTTATTCCGAGATTGAACCACTTTGTTTTGAAAAATAGAAAAAGAAAAGAGAAAATCTTCTCATTTTTCATGTTTCTCTACATAAAACGTGAGTCCGTGACTCATTAATAATAACAAATTATTTATTATAATGCTTTCGGTTAGCCCGAAGTTTAATTTGCTTCATATATCTTCTTTTTTGGGGGACCAAAAAGATGGCCGAGTCAAAGAGTTAGGGCCAGTTTAGCATTACTGAAGCTTATAACAAGTTGTTTATAAAAAGAGCTTATAGAAGCAACTTATATCAGTTGCTAAAATAGTTATTTGGTAATCAAATATAAAAAATAGCTTAAAAAGCAATTAAATTATTTGGTAGAATTGTGTTTAATGATCATTGTTAAAAGATAAAAGATATATGTGGTAAATAAACTAAAAAACAGAAGCTGCTTTTTAAAGCATCCTCAGGTTGCATCTAAAAGCACCCCTTTAAAAACAGAAGCAATTTCAATAAGCATATCAAAAAGTTTTTACTAAAGACCATAATTGGTTGTCTTGAAAAAACAAATGAAAGCACTCTAAAAAAGCAATACCAAACTGGCCCTTAGTCTTACTTCATTATTCTTTCTTACCAAAATTATCCCTTCAAAATTTTCAAATATCTAATATCTTCTAATCACTTAAAATTTCAAAATTATTAAACGTCCATAAAAAATTCTCTTCTGAAAAGTATGATAAATCCTTCTAAAGAATCACATATTAATCTATTAACTAAAGTTATTGGGGCTAGCACTGTAGCTGGTGTCATTTCATAGCTACAGTGCACCTCAATAGCTTTATAGATAGAAAATTGGCTAAATATCATAAAAACCCCCTTACCTTTGAAAATATTAGAAAACCCCCCTTACCTTTGAAAATATTAGAAAACCCCCTTAAGTTTAGGGCTTATCATAAAACCACCTTAATTTTGAGAATTTATCGAAAATCCTCCTAATTTAAGGGGGTTTTCTGATAAAATCTCAAAGTTAAAGCGGGTTTTCTGATAAAATCTAAAAGTTAAAGGGGGATTTTGTGATAATCCCAATACTTAAGGGGGGTTTCTGATATTTTAAAAATTAAGGGGGGTTTTCCGATAGTTGTCTAAAGTTAAGGGGGGTTTTCTGATATTTAGCCATAGAAAATGTATATGACAAACGGTATATAATAAAAGGTTTTTGCACATAGATCCAAAAATATAAATCAATTTATACTTAAGCCCGTCAACTTCCAAACTTACTCTATGCCGAAATTGATCATCAAAAATTGCTGAAGAACCTCAAATATGACTAAATCATGAGAAGATCGAAGGACAACGTTGTCGAAATCTCAAGAAGTCAACACATGGGGAGGTTGTGTCTCGCTACAGTGCGAGACACTTGTTTGTGTCTCGCCACGAGCGAGACACCTGGATGTGTCTCGCTGTTAGCGAGACACTTGTGTGTGCCTCGCACGAGCGAGACACCTTGATGTGTCTCGCTATTAGCGAGACACTTGTGTGTGCCTCGCACGAAGCGAGACACCTTGATGTGTCTCGCTATAGGCGAGGCACTTACTTGTGTCTCGCTAATCGGCGACACCCGTAATACTTGGAACGAGCTCTTGAAGGGTCTAAATCAATGCCGATGGGGCCCACTTGATTTTATCAATGCAGAGACGCTCGTGATACTTCAATGGACGGTTATATCGCGAAGATCGCCCACTAGGCGTAATTCTAGGCATTTAATCATGCCTAAAAGCAGAAAACCGCTACAAAGAATCGAGGGACGACACCCCTCGCCAGCCGAGGTGAGCCCATACCGCCTGGCCGCTTAGCGAGGTGCTTACACCGCCGGTGCCGAAGGACAGTTTAGCGCCTGAGCCGCATTTCCAGTAGTAATCCGCATTATGACACTTCCTTCTTGTGTTTCTTCAGAGGGCACGTTTCCCAAAGATTATATATACCCTCCTACGTCCACTTGGGCAGGAGGTCGGCCATAAAAAAGGGGCAATCAGAAATCCAAGCTTCCAAAGTTCAAGAACGCGATCTACACGGAGATTCCTCGAGTTTAAGCTTTGACTTATTCTTGAGAAGAGTAGATATCTTACTTTGCTAAGATATTTGCTTAAGTTCTTGTTTCCTTTGCGAAGCATCAACTAAACCCCGTCGATTTGACGATCGTTGCTCGGTGGTCCACGGATTACGCGTCCCCGGCACAGGCAAAGTCCCACAAAAACAGGAGATCTACACTTGTAGTATCTTTTGTTCGAGTTTGTGAGAAAGTTACTGAAATTTCTTTGTAACTGAGAATTAAGGTGTAATTTTCTTAAGTTTTGTAATGGAAACGACAAAGAAATCAACTTTCAACCCAAACACGAGCGACCCGGTGGGAGCCAACGGTCTCGAGCCCGAGATCGTTGTGTCGCACCTTCGTGTCCGGCACCTCATGGTTGATGGAATAGACTACTTCTTCGATCAAGCCAAATTCGAAGAATATCTCTCCTCTTCCTCATCAAAGTCCTCCTCACCCCTCAAACATCGGAGGATCTCATCTCCTAAGAGGGAGGTTCGTTACGTTGTGATCTTAGCGATTTTTGTTCGCTATGCATGAGGCGATTTCCTCTCAACAAGATCTCAACCGATATGACGAAGAGAGCTTGCCAAAGACGACGTCAAAAGATGGCTCGTCAATTAGCCAAGGCCCTGGAGTCGACGGATGGAGTTCACTATCAGACGAACTCACATGATCAGAGGCGTCAACAAACTTTAGCGCCTCAGTTTCAATCCGCCAACATTCCTCCTAAGGAAGAATGGGTTCTCGTCAAAAGGACCCGATTGACAAGGAAGGAGCGCGCTCAAAAGCGCCGTGCACGCTTTTCTCGAGCACGTGCTGTTGTTCGCAGGGCACAAGAGTCGAAATCAACCAGGGAATCGACTCAAAATCACAAAGTTTGGGTCCCGAAGTCGACATCAAAATCGGCCCAGACATCTTCCTGCAGCCGAGACAGCTCGAGCTGCCTCGCGTTAGCGAGACAGCCTAAGTTGCCTCGCCAACAGCGAGGCAATGTGAACTGTCTCGCGCCCGGTGACGGTATGAGGCGCCCGCCAAAGAGCAATGTGGTGTCTCCGGCGCCCGTGAACGGTATGGCTGCCTGCGCCAGCAGCGAACAATGAGCGTCTCCGCCCGGTGAAACGACCTAAACCGCCCCAACCATGTGGCGGTGTAAGCCGTCACGCGCCCGTGAAACGGTTGACCTCGCCAACAAAGGCGATCCTTCATGCCTTTGCAAAACGAGACATTCTGAAGTGTCTCGCTTGGATTACTTTGTTCGACGCCCCCAAAAGAAGACGTGTCCTCCAGTCAAGGACAACGTTACACTTGGGGGTGGAAATGTTATTTGCAATAACCCACATCAACCGTGTAATCAGGCTGGGGGTGGCAACACACGAAAGAGGACGATCGACGATATAGATTGTTCATGCTCGTGTGTACAACTGATTAAGATAAGCAGCATTATCGGGATGTGCACGTTTCGAGTCGACGCTCATCCACAAAGAGCTTCGATATTGAGCGGCTTTCCACGGCGGACGGAAAAATCGAAGCCACAGTCAAGACGACGTCGAAGAAGAAAGAGATCATCCATCCAGTTTGATGAGTTTCCCGAAGTGACTATCAACATGGTGAACAAAGGGAAAGGACCGGCGACGGATGCAGATCCTGACTTCACTCCTGGAGGAAAGGTTGGGTCTCAGATTTCTCAAAGAATGTCTCGGTTACAATTGCGAGCTGCTCAACGCATCGACTATAGAAGGATGCATGAGGGAGAGTCATCTGATGACGAAGCTTCCGACATCAATTCGGCGATAGCTTCCGATGACACAATGTCAAGTGTTGGTTGTCATCCCAGAGAAGCTTTTACCATTACTCCCGATGTCCTGGCTCAAATGTTACAAGAAGCCTTAGCCAAGCAAAGAGAAGAGCTTAAGGCCGAAATGAGAACAGAGATGGAGCTAGCCATGCAACAGATGAGGGAGTTGCAAACCCATACAGTTGCACAACAACCTGGGACCAGTCAACAGCCTGAATCCAGTCAACAAGGTGGAGTTACCCACCATAATGCTCATAATGTCGAAGATAGTGATTCGGAGGTAGATGAACACATTTACGCTGATCAACCGCCGACGAAAGCTGCATCTGGTGCTCAAGGTGGAAATGTTCCAATTCTTCCTATTGGAAGTAATCCAAAACAGGGGAAAGATGATGGCGAAAGGATGAAAGAGCTTGAAGATAAAATCAATGCTTTGATGTCCCACGTGAAGTCAAAAGGACGGTATTCCGTGTCCGTATCCTAGGAGTGGGATTCAATTCCTTACCCACAAATTCAATTTGATCAACTTCACGCCATTTGACGGAGAGGGTCACCTTCACAACACGATTTACTTCAAATCACATTTGGGGGTAATCTCGAAATGAGCCTCGATGGTTCGGTCATTCGTTTGCATTTCATGAGCCGCCGACAGATCGTAAGACTCAAGGCCGGAGTATTAATCACCGAGGACATGGAAAGTTCTTTTCTCAACTTCTTCGATGACGACACGAAGTCTCAATTGGAACTCTTTTAGGCAGCGAAAGGTGGGAGACAATCGACACCTTCGTTAAGCGATTCATAATAAAGCTATGAATTGCGTGGATCCACCATCAAAAGTTCATATTGAAGACTTGCCACAACAATCTTTCTATAGAATTGCCGAAGTCATGGGGTCGCCCCACCAACTACATGGAAAGACCTAAAAATACGAGGAGAACAAGCCTAACGCTTCCTCGGAAGGAAGAAAGCCGAAGAGGCGAAAAGATGGTGACCCCTCGAGTAAATTTTTCCTCTCGTAATAGAGGAAAGGCATCTGATCGCTGTTGGTCAAACGTCGCAACAACGGCCAGCCAAAAGCTTCTAAATCGTAATTCCACAGACATACTCTTTCAAGGACGAAGAAGTTCCAATCATCTTCAAACACCTCCTTGATAACAACAAAATCAAGTTGCCTCCAATTACAAATCAAGAGGAGGCTAAAAAAACTTCGGACCCTAAATACTGTGCGTACCACAGGAGGATCCTCCATCCTACAAAGGATTGCTTAGCTCTCAAGGCCATCATCCAAGCCTTGGTTGAAGCCGGCGTCTTAACGCCGAAATAAGCCGAATGAATTCACTCCGATAGGTATACGAGTATAAACCGCCCTTCTCTCCACTCGACGTATATGAGTATAAACCGCCTCCTCTCATCTCAGATAGGTATACGGTATAAACCGCTCCTCCTCAGACTCAGATAGGTATACGAGTATAAACGCTCCTTTGCACTCGATAGGTATACGAGTATAAACGCTCCTTTGCACTCAGATAGGTATACGAGTATAAACCGCTTCTTTCCTCCGATGAATATAAGAGGTTAAACTGCTCTTCCTTCTTACTCACTCCGACAGCCCAATTTTCTTGGAAGGGGTGGATAATCCATGAACGAGGTCCACTTCAGTTGAGCGATCAAACCTTCCGACAGCTAGGATTGTCTCAAAACTCCTATCCCGGTCAAACCTTCTTACGCTTAGGACCACGGTCAAAATCCCTCTCGATTCCTTCTATGAACGAGAGGTCCACTTCAGTTGAGCGATCAAACCTTCCGACAGCTAGGATTGTCTCAAAACTCCTATCCCGGTCAAACCTTCTTACGCTTAGGACCACGGTCAAAATCCCTCTCGATTCCTTCTATGAGCGAGAGGTCCACTTCAGTTGAGCGATCAAACCTTCCGGCGCTTAGGATTGTCTCAAAACTCCTATCCCGATCAAACCTTCTTACAGTTAGGATCATTTTTTAATTTTCACTCCCACTTGGTCAAACCTTCCTACAGTTAGGACCACGGTCAAAATCCCCTCTCGATTCCTTTTATGAACGAGAGGTCTATTCCGGTAACAGGGTTCGTTTTCGCCCCAAGAGAAAACACAACAGGGTTCGTTTTCGCCCCAAGAGAAGACACAACGGGTTCGTTTTCACCCCAAGAGAGAACACAAATTCCACAAGCCTACGTATTCAAAATCGTAGCATAGATGTCATTACCTAATGACACCTAAACTATGCTTTCATGCATAGGGATGTTATCTCTGTCCCTTATCGGAGATAAGTCGATCTAACACACGTCGCCGGGTAATCAATTCCCGTGATAATTGATCAAGCCTACGTATTCAAAATCGTAGCATAGATGTCATTACTTAATGACACCTAAACTATGCTTTCATGCATAGGGATGTTATCTCTGTCCCTTACCAGAGGTAAGTCTGCATCTAACACATGCTGCCGGGTAGTCAATTCCCGTGATAATTGATCAAGCCTACGTATTCAATATCGTAGCATAGATGTCATTACCTAATGACACCTAAACTATGCATTTATGCATAGGGATGTTATCTCTGTCCCTTACCAGAGATAAGTCTGCATCTAACACATGCCGCCGGGTAATCAATTCCCGTGATAATTGATCGAGTCTACGTATTCAATATCGTAGCACAAAGTCTAAGAGAATTCACTCTTTTAGCACAACGTTATATGTAGAACGGACTCAGATAATCTACATGCTAGCCCAACTCAAACGGTAGTTGGTAAAGGCTCATCAAATCCGTTGATGGCTGAGGGTTTGCCAAAAATCCTATATCTATCATACAAAGGGAGATCACAAACTGTCTCGGCAAATCTAGAATTTGATGATTACTCTCCGCACGTAATGTATTCGGAAGCTTTCCTGGAAATCTGATATTCAGAAAACCAGACGACGCTTTTTCTCTGAATGATTCTCAAGGCATTCAATCGCAACCCAAGTGGTGACTTTCAAGATGAAGATGATTAGTCCAAAATCGACTTCGACAAATACAAATGCAACAGTTATTGATCCCAAAATATGGTCGGCCGTGGCGTAGCAGGGGTTCGGCGAAGCAAAACACGACCCTCTTCTACAAAGTTCAACGATGAACGAAGCAAAGCATCTTATCCAAAGTATTCCGACCCTCGACAAAATACAGAGGAGTCTGAAAACTTTGGAGGGGGTATCTGTAGGCATCAAAAATTGCTGAAGAACCTCAAATATGACTAAATCATGAGAAGATCGAAGGACAACGTCGTCGAAATCTCAAGAAGTCAACACATGGGGAGATTGTGTCTCGCTACAGTGCGAGACACTTGTTTGTGTCTCGCCACGAGCGAGACACCTTGATGTGTCTCGCTGTTAGCGAGACACTTGTGTGTGCCTCGCACGAGCGAGACACCTTGATGTGTCTCGCTATTAGCGAGACACTTGTGTGTGCCTCGCACGAGCGAGACACCTTGATGTGTCTCGCTATAGGCGAGGCACTTACTTGTGTCTCGCTAACTGGCGAGACACCCAGAATACTTGGAACGAGCTCTTGAAGGGTCTAAATCAATGCTGATGGGGCCCACTTGACTTTATCAATGCAGAGAGACGTTCAGATACTTCAATGGACGGTTATACGCTGAAGATACGCCCACTAGGCGTAATTCTAGGGCATTTAATCATGCCTAAAAAGCAGGAAAACCGTTACGAGAATGGAGGGGCGACAACGCCTGCGCCGGTCGGTGGCAGACCCATCTTACCGCGCCGCTAAGCGGGCGGCCTATTACCGCGCCCGGCGAAGCGGCTTAGTAGCGGCGACTCGGCTGCGCGCTAGCTACCGCAAGTGTCCCGCACTTATGACACTTGTGTTTCTTCAGAGGGCACGCTTCCCAAAGATTATATATACCCTCCTACGCCCACTCGCGAGGTCGGCCATAAAAGGGGCAATCGAATCCAAGCTTCCAAAGTTCAAGAACGCGATCTACACGGAGATTCCTCGAAGTTTAAGCTTTGACTTATTCTTGAGAAGAGTAGATATCTTACTTTGCTAAGATATTTGCTTAAGTTCTTGTTTCCTTTGCGAAGCATCAACTAAACCCCGTCGATTTGACGATCGTTGCTCGGTGGTCCACCGGATACGCTGGCCCCCAAGACAGCAAAGTCCCACAAAATAGGAGATCTACACTTGTAGTATCTTTTGTTCGAGTTTGTGAGAAAGTTACTGAAATTTCTTTGTAACTGAGAATTAAGGTGTAATTTTCTTAAGTTTTGTAATGGAAACGACAAAGAAATCAACTTTCAACCCAAACATATATAAACTGAGACAGTTAGAATATTGAAACTGTTAAGTAGCCAAGTTGGTTAGTCCTCCCCTATAAACTCATACCACTTATAAGTGGCCCTCGTTCGATTCCCTCAAACTTTCAATTTTTTAAACCTTTACTTAAAAGTTTCTTTTCATTATGAGTCTTTAAATCTTTCATGTTTTGAAATTAAATCCTTCAAATCATGAAAATTGTTATTAAGTTCTACAATTAAGTTAATTAGAAATTGATCTCTCAAATCATTAAAATTAATATTAGGTTCCTTAATACTTAAAAATTATTTTGAAATTACTCCATTCAATAAAATATAGAATCAATAACTAAAGAGATTAATTTAAAAAGATTGTGAGAATTAGAGGACCTAATAACATTGCTATTAACTTGAGGGACTAATTTCAAAATAATTTGGAATATGGGAACACAATAGCAATTTCAATGATTTTGAAGCTTATCTAATTAAAAAAAGTTTACTTTTTATTTTAAGTTACATACTCAAAGTTTACCCCAATTTTATTCGAAACATGTACTTCACTTATTTTTATTCCAATATTAATGTCTTACAACTCTCATATTTTGAAACAAATACCTTAAATCATGAAAAGTGCTATCATGCCGGTCAATTCTTAACTCATTTGAGTTGACCCTCAAATTATTAAAATTACTATTAGATCCTTCAGTTCTTAAATTATTTTGAAATGTGCCTCTAATAAAGAATAGAAGTAATAATTGAGTCATTAACTTGAAATGATTACGATAATCGTGAGACCGATGACAAATTCAATGAGTTGAGGGGTTTATTTGAAAATAAATAATAAATGTATATTACAGCTCCAAAAAATATTTTAATCCACAAATTAAAAAAGAATTTTCTAAACAAATTGCTTAACAATTATTTTTTGACTTCTTCACCTGAGATGTAACCTTGTAGGGTCAATTTTGCTCGTTTATAAGCGAAAGGAAAGACAATGCACATCCAAAATCCTACTGTGACGGAAAAGTAATGAAAAGTTATTGCCATAATTAAGAGATCTCATTTCTAGTGTTTTAGAGTAGGAACACGCAGGAATTCAGAGCTCATAATGGTTGGGCCGGCCCAATATATGGAGGCGGGTGCAGGCTATTTGAGGCCCAACAACAAACTTCAAACTCTAGGCTAGGCTCTAGGCCCAAAGACTACAGTCGAGTTGTATTGAGAATACTCGGGATGGAATATTTAATAATACAAATATAAAATTTGGTTTTCAAATTGAAAGCATAGTGGCATAACTCAAATAACGTACCCTTTTCAATAGGAGGAATCAATTAGAGAACCCTCCACGTTCCACTGACGAAAACCTAAACAATATGAGGGTTTTAGTTGTTTTATCCAAACACCCTCTTTCTGTGCTTATATTATAGAAGAGACACATTTGAAGATACTAAAATGCAATGGATAACGAAAAAAATGTGAGGTTCAAATTAATTGCAAACACAAGACATGTGACTAGGATAGCCACTATGAATGAATCAGATAACTTCCCTTAGAAAAACTCTGTGCCTAAAATATTCAAACATGAGACTCAATGGGCTTTTAAGGCTTGAAAGTTTGATACATACACAAGGCAATATCATTTATATTAATCTTTTCCTTCTCCTCTTCGTTTTCAACCACAAACTAGACCATTATGAAGTCAAGCCTATTTAATTGGCTTTTGTTCTTTCACAATAATGCCATATTACTTGGCACCCTTTCCCCTAGCTAATAGACTTTTGTAGTTTGCATGTATTCCCTTTTGTTGCCTTCATTATCCTAAGAAGAAAGAAGTGTTATATATTCATGTGTGCGTATAATATCACATCAGAGAGGATGATGAAAAGTGATGAGTTTAACATAGAAGCTGGGGCCACTAACTACTACTATAGCTTTTAGGTTAAATTGGTTCCTAACAGCTATTTAGTATTTGAAACAATTTACGCATTGATATTGTGTTAAATACATTTTAAATATACGATTCAAATTTTGGATTTACTCTTATATATCATATCAGAATTGTAAACTTACATTGAAAATTGCATGATAGAATTTTACAATCAAACGATAGAACTCTCTGATAAGCATATGCTTTCCAAGTAAAGAAAAAAGTAGTGGGGATGATGAGGGAAATGCATTTGTAAAGAAAGGAATGCAAAGGAATTGGCTCATCTGGAGTCTATCGGTAAGTTTTTATCCCTTATCCGATTCATTAATACAGCTTTACACGACAGAGAAAAGCTTGGAGAGCTTAATATATGTCATATGTTCTATGGTTAATGGTTTAAAGCCTGATATGCATAGATTTTAGTGCCCCTGCTTTAAAAATCACCCTTTGCCCTTTCTTTTCCCTTTGAGAATGACAAAGCCTCCTCTTTGGTTGTTTGTTAAACTTTTAGAAATTTCAAAAATGCCCTTACAGTTTGGAAAAAAAATAGGAAAAGAAAAGAAAACACTTCCGCTCTTGCAAAAACAACAGAAATGTCATTGCACTTGAGAAAATCAACGTAAATGCCATCGCCTTTGAAAAATCAACGGAAAATTATTATCATATGTTTACGTCATGCGCGCATCACATGCACCAGAAATACTGATATAGAACGAACTATTTTAGAATCACTCCCACTAGACATTTCAGTTTACACTTGAGCCGTTAGTCAATCAATTTTTTAAGTGGTTCAAAATTGAGAGCTATACCTTCTCAATACCTCGCTTTGATTTTTCAGTCGGAACTAAAACTGTAACTTCACTTACAGCCACTTAACACAAACTTTTTCAGCGGTCGAACTCCATCACAAAGGTCTGCCACGTGTCTCATCAACTTAAAACTACAAAACCCCAACTTTGTATTTTATCCAATCCCTCCAAAGTTAGTTGCACTCCCATTTGTCACTACCATCATTTTATGGCCCCATTAATTATTCCACTTCCAACACCTCACCCTCTCTTAAGTACCCCCACACAAATCCTCACTCTCTCATCTCCTCCTCAATTCTCAAATACCCAACCATGACTCAATTCCTCCTCCTCCTCCTCGTCCTCCTCCTCCTTTGTACAGAAAGAGTTCTATCTTCTACCTTCACTATAGTGAACAAGTGTGACTATACAGTTTGGCCCGGCGTGCTGTCGAATGCTGGTAGCGACCCGATGGGGTCCACTGGCTTTGTTCTGAATGCCGGTGAGACTCAAACGTTGAAGGCTCCAACGGGCTGGGCTGGGCGGTTTTGGGCCCGAACCGGATGTACATTTGATGGATCGGGTCGGGGGAATTGTACTACCGGAGATTGCAGGTCGAATCAGATTGAGTGTAATGGCGCCGGAGCTACGCCTCCGGCGACGTTGGCGGAGTTTAAGCTTGATGGGGATGATGGGAAGGATTTTTATGATGTTAGCCTTGTTGATGGGTATGTGAGTTTAATTGGTATTTGGGTTAATTGCATATTTACGAAAAGCAAGGGGTAAATTGCATATATACTGGGTGTAGTATATTTATATATCCTTAGGGGCAGTTTGGCAACCCATTAAAACTGTGTCAGGTAGTTTAATCTATTTTGTGTTTCAGAAAAGTTAGACTAGAACCGGCCTAACTTTTCTTAAGTAATTTTCAGCCGCCAAACCCAGGCCAAAATTGATCCACCTCCTACATGGACCAACTCTGGCCCGGTTAAGAAGTTATACAACTCTGACTTGGTTTTTGTTGGGTTGCCAAACAAAGCCTTAAACTTCTTTAATTAGAATTGTGATTCTTTGTTGTCCTAATAGAATTCTCTCTCCTTTTTATGTGTACTTGTACTACACTTGGGATAGTTGAATCTGAACCCTCCTTTCATTCCTGTTGAATGGCTGAAATTCAATATAAAATGTTACGGTCACTTCACTTGGATGGTTGAATCACAACTGTTCTTTTAATTATTATGAATGGTTGAGATTCAATCATTCTCAAGTGAAGAAATCAGAATATCTGGCTCGCATGCATAATGTTTCCACTAATTTGTTTCATATGTTTAACTCTCATAAAATAGAGGTCAACATATTGAAATACTGGAGAATCTCTCCGTAACACATTACATCTGCGTGATAGATACAAACACCAAAAAAATTATTTTCTCAGGATCAGAAGCTTAATGTGTCAATAAAAAAAAATTACGTCTCGTTTGGTACGCGGGAATCGAATCAAGTGAGAATGGAATGAAACAAGAAATAAAATGGAATGAGTGTGAGAATGGAAGAGAAGTGGGAATGAGCATTCACACTTCTTAAAAGACATTGTGTTTGATAGGCATGAATGAGAAGTGGGAGTGTGTATTCCATTACTATCCATTCCCGTATACTAAATTAGGCCTTAGAGTCGTAGAGATAATAAATAGCTAATCCATAATAAATGTATAATATGTGGGATGCGTATGCAATGCAATTAACCCTTTTTTTTATAGGTACAATATGCCAGTGCTTGTGGTTGCTAAAGGCGGCACCGGCGTGTGCGCAGCCACCGGATGTGCGGCCGATCTGAACCGTCAATGTCCTAATGAACTTAAACTAGCGGATGGCGATGGATGTCGGAGTGCCTGCGAGGCGTTCGGTACGCCGGAGTACTGCTGCAGCGGCGAGTTTGCGAACCCGAACACGTGTCAGCCATCTGTGTACTCTGAGATGTTCAAATCTGCGTGTCCGAGATCTTACAGTTATGCGTATGATGATGCTACTTCTACCTTCACTTGCTCGGGTGCTGATTATACCGTCACATTTTGCCCTGATTCAGTGCCAAGGTAAGGTAGAAAAACTAAAGTTCAAGAAAATTTAGATTTTAGAGAGTTGAAATTGTTTATATTAGATGATAAAAGATATTTTTAAGAACACTTTTAATGATTTGTAGGACGTGTCACGCCAGACATATATCTTGATTTGACGGGAAAAAATATTTTTAAGAACACTTTTAATGATTTGTAGGACGTGTCACGCTAGGCATATATCTTGATTTGACGACAAAAAGATATTTTTGAAAACACTTCTAAATAATTTAAAGGATGTCTCACACCAGACATTTAGTCAGTATGTTGCTGACGTAATACATATAGACTAGATCATTAATATGTTCTAGCGGAAAAAAAGATCATTAATTAATATGTTTTGACCATAGTTGACATTCTAAACGTGTGACATGTCAGCAATATATCAGCTAGTGAACAAATGCAGTAGCCTATACTTCTAAAAAGAGTTAGTTTTCTTGCTATAAAAATAGTGAGATTTTCCCAGCGAGTGTATAATAATTTCTAGACGATTCTACTTACGGAATATTGAAGAGATAAATATCTAAAATATCTAAAAATCCCTCTTTTTTTTCTTCTTCTGATGATCAAATTGTATGAAAAAGCAACAGAGCACTCTTTTTCATAAACTAAAAACTTAGCTGTTCTTTAAAATTATCTCATAAATGGCTTTTAAAAGTATCAACTAATGAAGAATCGGTTTTATGCTTGTGCCTTTGCACTTTTGGACTTGCTGAGCCTTGATATGACCAAATTGACTCTCTTTATTCAACTAAGCAAGACATATTTGCACATATGGTGCTTTCATGTCAAAATCTATCTCACTGAGGAATTAAATATGTGATCCTACATTATATTTGAGCATCTCAATTAGTCATGAGGGACATTATAGGTAAAGAATACTTCTTTTACTTGTAGTAATAAAGTTGCTAGTTGAGATAGAACTAATGAGGGACATTATAGGTAAAGAATACTTCTTTTACTTGTAGTAATAAAGTTGCTAGTTGAGATAGAACTAGTTAAAAGGAGGGAAGATAAAGTAGTAGCATATGTTCTTCCTCCTTCTCAACTTTTCGTTTATTCTTTCACACCACAAATATTGTCTGGTTTTCACATTTAGAAATTTAGTTGGGCGTATCTTTTGTTAATGCTTTTTTTTCTTTTGATTAGAACACTAAATCAATTACTTGAAAAAAATTTCTCATGATATAGGAAATTAAATTTAATATTTCGGTATTCTTGTAATTTTCTTTTCACAGTCAGCCATCGACGAAAGCTCCTTCTCCAAAGAAGAAAGGAGTGTTTCTTCAAGATGACTCATGGCTTGCAAGCTTGGCCATTGGGGATGCAAGCCCCAAGATGATGAAATGGAGATATCATCTTCTCCAACAAGCAACACCAACGGTCATAACTATTAGTTTTAGCGCCCTACTACTCTGCCTCTAGAATTGAAATTCATTATATATATGTAATACTCTAGATGATATTCAAAATTCTAGTCCCAATTTAATTTCATCTTCTGGTGATCCATTTTGAAGTGATTTTAGACTAGAAATTTGTTCTTCAACTTTAGTGCAAAACAAACTAGCTCTAGATAAAGTGATACGTACGTTCAGCTAAAGTTCAAAGAACAAAGTGTTGAAGGCTCTAAAGAGCTTTAGGGAGGATCCATTCAACTTTAATCCAAGAAGTGCATGGTGGAGGATAAAAGGCCTAGAAGGAAATACACCAACTTTTCCAAGTTGATGAGAAGATAGAAACTTGTTATTGGTGTTTGCTAGTGGCCCCTATCTATCTCTTGAAGACATGAATATAATGAAGAGTCACAAGATAAGAGTGCCCAACTCTATACTATAGAGATATGAAAAGATTAAGCAACCAACATAGAAAAGATTTTCCTTTATCAGACCCTTTACTTGACCAATATTCTCTCTTATTTATTTATTTTTTGAAGAGTATTTCTATATTTGGCTGTAGGATTAGTGATAGCAAAGAAAGATGTCAAAAGTGGATAGAGATGCCTTGCGTCACTAGTGAGAGAGAATATTACTCAAGAAAGATATATATATAAATAAGGGAAAGCAACTTCTCAACTGCTCATCCTTTACGTGGTTTTCTGTATAAAGGTTTTCTTAACTATATCTTTCATTTCCCCCCAAATTCACATGCAAATGTAGCACAAGAATCACATGAAAGAATATCCTTCTTTGGGGATGATATTATGCATCACTTTCTTATAACATAACGCCACAAATGTCCTTATTTGAAAATACAAGATTGCACAACCATTACGCTAGATATCTCATGCTTCATTGTGGCCATGAATGAAGTCTTTTCCAAACCCAAGAAGCTTGGAATTGATAAGAGTCTACAATCACCCCTTTTACATGACCAAATTGAATGAAGCTTTATGCGCAGCTTATGAATTCCCATACGGATTCACCAATTCCTTGCTTGTTCCTACTTCTATTTCATCATTGAGAAATCCATTGCCCATTTCAACCGAAGGTTTTCTTCTTTCGTTCTTTCTTTACTTTTCAAACTTTGAGTGGGGAGATCATACAACAAATAGTTAACTGTGTTATGTGTCGTTCACCTGTTTGCGATCTCTGGTAGTATGTCACCTGCAATACAATGTTTCAGCCAGAAATTGTCAAGGAAACAATGAAAAAAAGGGTTAACTGCGAACAGACTCCCTGTAGTATCATCCAATTGCAAAGAGACCCTCATAGTTTTATTTGCTGCAAATAAACCCCCTATAGTTCTAGTTGCTGCAAATAGACCCCCTGAGTGAACTGTTTTTTTTCACTCTTAAAATCTTTTAAAATGTTTGAGGAGGTGGATAGACCTCCTATAGTTCTATTAGTGAGGATAAGACACCCAATTACTATTTTTTTTTTAATTTTAAAAGAGTCGAAAAAGTCCACTGAGGCGTGTATTCACACTCGGGTCAATACTATTGGGGTCTATTCGCAACAAGTAGAGCTATAGGCGGTCTGTTCTCAACAAATAGAACTACAAGGGGTCTCTTTGCAATTAGGTGATACTGCAGGGTGTCTGTTCGCAATTAACCCAAAAAAAATTCCGTTGAACATAGGACCTTTCTCTATGTATTAGGACAATATGCTATTAGCACTAAATATAGATAACCACCTCAAATGGCAACAGGACCTGAAATGATTATCCTGTACCACATTTAATTGCAATATGCTATCCCCAAGTTTTCTGAACGGCAGACTAAAAACTCTATAACCATGTTTAAATAACTCATATTTGTTGTTTTTCCTGGGATATAATATAGCAGAAAGTTGTTTCTTTATAGACTTTGAGCCATTAGTCAGGATTCAAGTGAAATGGTTTGGCTTTGTTGATAAAAGTGAAACTAGACCATGAATGCTTGGTAGAGGTTGAAGGTTTTCTTTTTATCTGTAAATTTATCCTTTAAGAAACTCGATGCATTGTGATTTACCTGTTCTTTCGTGTGAAGTATTACTCTCATAGTTGCTTAATTCCCCTGATCTTTCGCATGAAAAGAATGGTACCAAATCTACTCTTTGACATCCAAGATACTAAATCTTGAAATTGAATTATGCAGCCTCACAAAATCATCAAGCGTAAGCTCTCCAGGCCTTGCCTGCAATGAATCATTCAAGGTGTATTCAGAAGTAACACACTGAAGTTAGCCGGGAAAGAAGCGATGAACAACTTACGGTAGTTGGAAGATCCACATCCTTGAGGGCAGATTCGATATTTTGGGATGAACATAGATGCTGAAGTGATTTTCTCAGCATTTTTCTTTTCCCATTAAATGCAGAACTCACCTAAAAGGAAACAAAAAAGAATAATAGACGATTTCAGGTTCATGGAATAGCTACAATCATTTGGTGCAAGTAACTTCAATGATTTAAGGGGACTTAATGTTAAAGATCTATTAATACCAACTTACAGATAGGCAAAAGGATCAACATTGTGGACAAAAAACTGGTTCTCATGATACCTCTAATATTTCTATGAGTAGTCGAAAAATGGATTAAATTTGAATCACTATAAGACCCACTTTTTAATGATGTGAAAAATACCATTGAAAAGAAGCTTTTTGTGGAAGAGACTGGTGGGCGTTCTGAACTTTTCTTCAACTTAAATCTAACAACAGCTGCATCTACCTGAAAAATGAGAAGCATCAATGCTACTATTAGAGTGGTATTTAGTTAGAGCTGTGATTAGTCCCAAATTGGGACTACTTGCACTTGAACTGTTCCCAACATAACAATGATGATGATGGTGGTGGTGGTAATTAATAAAACATACGTTGAAAATACTCATATTAATAAAGCTGTTGATAAAAAAATTTCTTACATTTGGTTGAGGGAAAAAATTTGATCTTTCAACTTTAAACTTGTATTCAGGATCTGAAAAGTTACAAAGAAACATGACATTAGAGTCATAAATAGTATCACCCAAAAACTATGATTAAAACAGAGAAAAGCCTCCACAGGAGAAACGTTCAGAAGTCGGACCCTTCTCATTCTGAGTTTATTGTGGTATACAATTAAAAAAATATCTCCAACATAGTTATTCTAAAAGTCTTTATTGGTTATCAATGTCCAAAAATATATGCTTTTCATAGAAAGAGTAATATATGGCACCTATGAAAACAAATCAGGAGTGATCACATTACCTGAATAAAAGTTTACAAAGATGTTGATGGGCCGATATTCCGATGAGCCTAAGGAAGCATCTACCAATCGTAATGCCGTCTCATCCTACAACAGGTAATTACTTCAGGATTCACTGAACATAAAACATCAATAATCATAACTATCCTCAGGCAAAAGTAATAAGTGAACTTTTGCTATCGTGACATTTGTACTGAATTCTGCATGGAGTTCAAGGAATTTTAAACTTATGACTTAGCAAAACAACCAAGAAGGAGTTTTAAACTTATGACTTAGCAAAACAACCAAGATATTAATCACCCTAAATCATTGCAAAACATAAAACAATCCTTTTTTAATTATCAAAATGATTTTTACTGTATACCCCAATTTTTAGTTTTATCATACTTGGGCGTATAAAAGTCTTTTATAATGACAAATGTATCCTCTAGTTCTCATACAGGTGTTACTTACTGTGAGGGATACCGCAAGTGGTTCAAAGTATAGAATATTTTAAGGACAAAGGACACGTAGACGTAGCCCGGCTAAGATCTGGAACCTCTCATAACCAAAAGTTTAGGATTAATCTTGGTATTTATGATTTAAGATGGATAAAATGAGTTTGTTCAATCGCAGTATAATTCTTAATCTTTGCATCTCATGAAAACAAGAAAGTCAACAAGATAACCGATGACAGGAGTGGATAGATACCACAGTTGTAAAGGCTCCAGATGGTTAAAAGGTAGTACAAAGAAGTGAAGAACAAACCTGAAGCAACAGCACAACTTCAGAAAAGATGTCACCCATTGGAAGAAGCAACTTCACAACGTCAGTACTTATATTGAATGGGATATTAGCAACCACCTACAAAGAGAAATAACAAACAAGGAATTTATTTATGAATTGGATAAGCATGTGAATACGAGCACATACGCGCATACATATGTATGTATGTATACATGAAAACACACACATATGTATATTTCTCTGAATATACAAAATAACATAAATTAAAAGGAGAAAACCAAGCATCCACATTGTTTGCACATATACGAGTGAGGCATATTCTTCTGTTTAAATTCTCACCTTTGCATACTCAACTCCTCTTCCCATGCATTTCTTGTCCTCCAGCAGAGAGCTCAAATGAGAACGAATGTCACATTTAACAAAATCTTCTTTCAATACCTGCAGTGATTAGCTTAAAAATATTGAATAAATATATTGCATAGTCAACTAAAAATATCATCCTTCTTGATATTCTTATGATACAAAAATTTGACCTAAGTGTATACTAAATCATCCTAACATAATTCGAAAAGTAAAATCAAAATGCATGGAACTTCAATGATAGAAAGATGGAGATTAATAAGAAGCCTTGTATATGAATCCTCAGCAGGTCTATTGTAAATATATATTGAATCTTTAGGTAAGGCATTTGTAACCATATATAATCTATTGTTCTTCACTAAACAAAAATTGTGAAAAATCATGGTTATTGCCTATGAAAATCACAATTTTTTATGTACACATAATATATTTGTTTTGGGTCATAACGACTTCGAAATTGACGAAAGTGTGAGTTATAACTTATGAAAATCGCTACTTTTAATGTACACATAATTTATTTACATTCGTCCAAAACGAACGAAAATTGTTTAAAATCGTGGGTTATAACCTATGAAAATCACAAATGTTAATGTGCGCATAATAAATTTACTTTCATTCGAAATGAACAATAGTTGACAAAATTGTCAAAAATCATTTAAAATAAACCAAAATTGTCAAAAATCATGGGTAATAGGCCATGAAAATAAAATTTTTTGTAGTATACATAATAATATTACTTTCGATTGAAACGAACCAAAATTGACAAATTCGTGGGTTATAGCTCATGAAAATCGCTAATTTTGATGTACAAATAGTTTATTTACATTCATTCAAAACAAACGAAAATTGTTGTAAATCATGGGTTATAGCCCATGATAATCGCAAATTTTGATGTATACATATAAATTAACTTTCGTTCGAACGAACAAAAATTGTCAAATCGTAAGTTATGGCTCATGAAAATCACAAATTTTTATGCATACATAATAAATTTATATTTCTTAAAAACGAACAAAAATGGACAAAAGTCGTGGATTATAGCCCTTGGAAATCACAACTTTTAATGTACACATAATTAATTTGCTTTCGTTCGATACAAATCTAAACTGACAGAAATCATGAGTTATATCTCATGAAAATCGCTAATTTTGATGTACAAATAGTTTATTTACATTTGTTCAAAACGAACGAAAATTTTCAAAAATCAGGGATAATAGCCCAAAAAAATTGCTAATTTTGATGTATACATAATACTTTCTTTTGAAATAAATGATAAATGACTGAAACTGTGCTATAGGCCTATAGCTCATTAAATTCGAGAAATTTAATGTACACATAATTTATTTACATTCATTCAAAACAAACGAAAATTGTTTAAAATCGTGGGTTATAGCCTATGATAATCGCAAATTTTAATGTACATAGAATAAATTAACTTTCGTTCGAGCGAGCAAAATTGACAAAATTCGTGGGTTATAGATGAAAGTCATGATTTTTTTGTACATGTGATTTACTTATATTTATTTAACATGAAGAAAAATTGTCAAAAAGTGGGTTATATAGCCCATGAAAATCGTGAATTTTGATGTACACATAATTTATTTACATTCATTCAAAACGAAGCAAAATTGACAAAATTCGTGGGTTATAGCTCATGAATATTGTGAATTGTGATGTAGACATAATTAATTTACAATCTTCGAAATGAACCAAAATTCCAAAATTTGTGGATTTTAGCCCATGAAAATCGTGAATTTTTATACATGCATAATAAATTTACTTTTGTTTGAAATGAACCAAAATTGATAGAAACCGTGAGTTATAGCTCATGAAAATTAAAATTTTAATGTACACATAATTTATTTACATTTGTTTAAAACGAACCACAATTGTCAAAAATCATATATTATAGACCATGAAAATCGCAAAATTTGATATAACCATAATAAATTTACTTTCGTTCGAAATGAACCAAAATAGAAAAATTCGTGGGTGCTTATGAAAAATAGCAAATTTTGATGTACAAATAGTTTATTTACATTTGTTCAAAACGAACCAAAATTGATAAAATTTGTGGGTTATAGCTCATGAAAATTGCGAATTTGATGTACATATAATTTATTTACATTCATTCAATACTGAATGTAAATTATCAAAACTTATGGGTTATGGCCCATGAAAATCACAAATGTTAATGTACAAATAAGAATTAACTTCATTTGAACGACCAATATTGATAAACCATGGGTTATACCTTATGGAAATCACAAATTTTAATGTGCACTTAATAAACTTACTTCCTTCAAACGAACAAAAATTGTGAGTATAGATCATGAAAATCTCCAAATTTGATGCACTCATAATTTATTTACATTCATTCAAAACGAAGCAAAATTGACAAAATTCGTGGGTTATAGCTCATAGAAATCGCTAATTTTGATGTACACAAAATAAATTTACTTTCATTCAAAACGAAGCAAAATTGACAAAATTCGTGGGTTATAGCTCATGAAAATTGCGAATTTGATGTACATATAATTTATTTACATTCATTCAATACTGAATGTAAATTATCAAAACTTATGGGTTATGGCCCATGAAAATCACAAATGTTAATGTACAAATAAGAATTAACTTCATTTGAACGACCAATATTGATAAACCATGGGTTATACCTTATGGAAATCACAAATTTTAATGTGCACTTAATAAACTTACTTCCTTCAAACGAACAAAAATTGTGAGTATAGATCATGAAAATCTCCAAATTTGATGCACTCATAATTTATTTACATTCATTCAAAATGAACCAAAATTGTCAAAAATCATGGGTTATAGCCTATAAAATCGCAAACTTTGATATACACAAAATAAATTTACTTTATTTGAAACGAACCACAAATGATAAAATTTGTGGGTTATAGCTCATGAAAATTGCGAATTTGATGTACATATAATTTATTTACATTCATTCAATACTGAATGTAAATTATCAAAACTTATGGGTTATGGCCCATGAAAATCACAAATGTTAATGTACAAATAAGAATTAACTTCATTTGAACGACCAATATTGATAAACCATGGGTTATACCTTATGGAAATCACAAATTTTAATGTGCACTTAATAAACTTACTTCCTTCAAACGA
This sequence comes from Asparagus setaceus, assembly GCA_012295165.1. Lineage (NCBI taxonomy): Eukaryota > Viridiplantae > Streptophyta > Magnoliopsida > Asparagales > Asparagaceae > Asparagus > Asparagus setaceus. Next base: position 70,586,673 of record CM022704.1, read on the forward strand.
ACAAAAATTGTGAGTATAGATCATGAAAATCTCCAAATTTGATGCACTCATAATTTATTTACATTCATTCAAAATGAACCAAAATTGTCAAAAATCATGGGTTATAGCCTATAAAATCGCAAACTTTGATATACACAAAATAAATTTACTTTATTTGAAACGAACCACAAATGATAAAATTTGTGGGTTATAGCTCATAGAAATCGCTAATTTTGATGTACACATAATTTATTTACATTCGCTCAAAACGAACCAAAATTGTCTAAAATAATTAGTTATAGCCCATGAAAATCACAAATTTTGATGTACACTTAATTTATTTACATTCATTCAAAATGAACCAAAATTGATAAAATTTGTGGGTTATAGCTCATGAAAATCGTGAATTTTGATGTGCACATAACTTATTTACATTCATTCAAAATAAAAGAAAATTGTCAAAAATCGTGAGTTATAGCCTATGATAATCGCAAATTTTAATGTACATAGAATAAATTAACTTTCGTTCGAGCGAGCAAAATTGACAAATTGTGGGTTATAGCTCATAAAAATTATGAATTTTGATGTACAAATAATTAATTTACATTTATTCAAATGAACCAAAATAGACAAAAATCATGGATTATAGGTCGTGGAAATCATAAATTTTAATGTACAATAATTATTTTGCTTTCTTTCATAACAAACCCAATTGACAGACATCGTGAGTTATAGTTCATTGAAATCGCCAAATTTAATGTACACATAACTTATTTACATTCATTCAAAATGAACCAAAATTATTAAAAATTATGGGTTATAGCTCATGAATATCGCAAATTTTGATGTACACAAAATAAATTTACTTTTGTTTGAAACGAACTAATAATTTACGAAATTCGTAGGTTATAGCTCATAAAAACACAAATTTTGATGTACACTTAATTTATTTATATTTGTTCAAAACAAACCAAAATTTAAAAATTGTGGGTTATAGCTCATGAATATCGCAAATTTTGATGTACACATAATAAACTTACAAAAATTCGTAGGTTATCTTTCATGAAAATTGTAAATTTTGATGTTCACATAATTAATTTATATTCATTCAAGACAAACAAAAATTGTAAACAATTATGGGTTATAGCCAATGAAAATCGTAAATTTTGATGTACACATAATAAATTAACATTTGTTGGAAACGGACCAAAATTGATAAATTGTGGGTTATAGCTCATGACAGTGATCAATTTTGATGTGCATACAATTTATTTACATTTGTTCAAAACTAACCAAAATTATCAAAAATCATGGGTTATAGCCTATGAAAATTACAAATTTTGATGTACACATAATAAATTAACTTTCGATTAAAGTTTTGACCAACCATTGAACCAAAGAAATTATCATCAGAGTTGTGCAACTCTCTATGGATGTGTGCAGTGTGCAATGTCTGTGTGTAATTTCGTATCAGTTTTTTACACCATCCTGTTTATGAATATGAAGAAAACATAAGAGATTTATAGGATAAGATAGTTTCATACCATTAATTGTTCGGAACCCGCAAATCTGTCCTTCACAAGAACGGCCATGTGTGGATCCTGAAACCAACAGTAGTCATGCAATGTCACTAAAATCTCGGTAAAATCTCCCTTGAAACACTATACAGACTTCAATCAAAATAACATCAACATTATTTTATTTTATTTTACGAATAACAAATCATATTAATTATAACCACATTAAAATTAGTTGGGTTATGTACCAAACCTCTAGACAAGATGAACACCTTCTTCTTCTTCTTAATAAATTATTTTTGTTTTCTATTCTTATTAGTTCAGAAACATATTGTTTATAGATTAGCACTAAGAAAAATTCTAGTACAAAAGCTTCATGTAACCGAGAAATCACATTAATTTCTGAGCACAAAATATACTACAATGGAATGAAATTGAAATCAAAATTCATTGAAACCTTTTCAACAGCAATCACAGTGGCCCCAGCAGCAATAAGAACATTAGTAAGAGATCCAGTGCCAGGCCCAATCTCAAGAACAACATCCCCATCTCCAACCTGAGCCGCAGCGGCCAGCTGCTCATTGATGCTCGAATTCACCATGTAATGCTGCAACAAAACAATCAAAAACCCAAAACCCAGATCAATTTTGCTCCCATTTTAAGTTTTTTTTTTTTCAAATTTTTTGTTGAAGTGGGTACCTGGCCAAGTGATTTTCTTGGGGTTCTGCGGCCTTTGGAGTTGAGGGCTTTGAGGGTTGAGTGGTAGTCATCTTCTCCTCTGCTTCTCTTGGTCGAAGCGCTCGCTGTGATTGTGAACTTTTGTGGGGTTTTGGGCTTCAGAGGTTTTAGGGGAGAAAGTGAGAGAGGAGAGGATGAGGGAGGAGAGAGCAGCATTTTTTAGCGGTGGATCTTCTCGGTGTGGGTTCGTCTGTTTATAGCTTATTGTAATCCGAATCCAATAAGCTTGTATTATCGGGTGGGCTGTTGGTTAAGTGGATATCCAAAGATACATGTACTATGAGTATTTGTTAACGGACAATTACGAATACATATACGGATGCCACATAACTATTTTCTATGAATACAATTATAATTTCCGATGAAACATTGTAAAGGAAACGAAGCCATTAATGAAATAGGAAAACATTTTTTAATTGCAAAACATTCAAGAAATACAAAATAACACTGTAACATCATCAATTGGTTAAATATTTGATTATAGGCTCCAAATGACTATATTGAATATATAAATATAATTTAAGGAAAAATAGATAAATCGATAATTTATGAGGGAAATTGAAAGTTCACCAATAATTTAAAGGTGATCAGATTATTTTGTCATATGATATATCATAACTAAATATCGAGATCCACATCTGAATATTTAAAATATATGCACAAATCAGATAATTTAATCTACTTCAAGCTCAAGTTAATACGTCTAAGACTAATGTCGATCATCTGATATATCAAACATATTGATAGACTTTGATTCAAAAATTTTATATATTTATTTATTTATTTTAGTCATATGACATACTTATTTTTCAATCTCAACCTTTTCTTTCACACTAGGTTTTATGCACATGCATTGCACGTGGTTAAATACCAGGATTAATTTTTTTTATCGACATGATTAAGTATATTTGGTTTATTTCCTTACTAAAATTTGTTCATCAGTTCCACTTTGATGGTTTTGCTCACTTATGTCTCTAAACTTTAGTATTGTGATTATTTATTTTCTTTAGTATTTGTTTAAATGAGCTACACTCAATTTAAAATTTCATGTTGATAATTGAATTGAGGAAATAAATGTAATCCGCCAATTTGAATTATCATGTTATTGAGACCAACATGAAACTAAGCTTGACATGAGAAAGTATAGTGTTGCAAAATTGAAAAACACTTTAAAAATAGTGTTCTAAAAGGAAGATGAATAATTAAAGCTAATAAGACAAGATAATTGGTTAAAAGTGGGCTAAAACGACACAAAAGAGAATATGGAGTTTGTTCCTAATCCTTGATAGATTTTAAAAAATTATAAACTAAAGATTAATGCTAACTCTAGTATATTTTTATATGATGAAAGCATCCACATAAGCATATAAAAGTACTAAAAAGTTCATGAAAATCCCTTCTAAAGATTCCTAACTTACTCAAAAAATAAACTATTCGATAAAATTTTCGAAAGCAGTCTTTCATTCATTCGTTTTATTTTTATTGAGACTTCATCAATCCTTCTCCACCTTTATTTTTTTTGATAAAATTAGATTACTTTTAGATCTGAAAAGGATAGTAAAACCTTAAATTAGAAGTTAAGTTTATATATCTTAATGAAAGAATATCAAACAACTACTTTATTTGCTAATTTTGAAATTTTAGTCTTTTTGTGATTTTGAATTTTGAGGGTGCTTTTGCAAATTTTGAAAATTTGAAAGTATTTTTGGAAATTTTAAAATTTTAAGTTGGGTGCTTGTAATTTTCATATTTCATGTGTTGGTGGTAAGTTTTGAATGTCGGGATATTTCTTACAACTCGAAATTTTGTGGGTATTTTTGCAATTATTAAAACTTTAGATTGTTTGTTGTAAAATTCAAAATTTTAGCGGTCTGTGATAAGTTCAGTTGATATGTACTGGTTATAAGTTTTTAAATTTTAGGGTTTTTGTGATTTTTACTTTTGAAGGTGTTTTTATAATTTTATAACTTTGAGGTTAATTTTACAAATTTTAAAATTTTCGTGCCTAATGGTAATCCTTTGAATTCATCTTTATTGTTCACAACTTTTGAAATTTCGAATTTCGTGGTGCTTTTATTATTTGAACTTTTGAGGATGTTTCTATATTTTTAAAGCGTTGAGGGTGTTAATTGCAAAATTTAAATTCTTTAGAGGTGCTGTTAATTTTTAGATTTCATGCTTGTTATTTTAAGTTTTGAAGCGTCGGGATGTTTTGTGTAATTTTAAAATTTTAAGGGTATTTTGTGTAATTTTGAAACTTTTGGGTTTTTTGTAATACTTCATATATTATAGCATATTAGTTCTTTACATTAACAAACTAATACCGTGGAGTGTTTCATCTATTTTATTAATCTTATTTTTAAAAAATTATTGAGTACGTAGGTAGTTCACATGGGATTAGGATAAGATATAATTATGATTAGGATAGATTAAAATTTAAATGAAATATTCAAAATAGTCAATGATAATATTACCATGGAAAGCTTTTCCTAACTCATGCTTTTAAAGGGAGTATGATTAGTTAATAATAATAATAATAATAGAAAAGGCATCAACACAACCTACCTCCTAAATAATTCAATTTATCCCTCCACATCACCTGAATAATTGTTAGCGTCATCTTATCTTTTAAACTACTAGGTTTAATGCACATGCAATGCACGTGGTTAAATACCATGATTAAGTTTTTGATTTATTTTCTTTACTAAAATTAATTCCTCGGTTCGCTTTGATGGTTCTTGCTCACTTATGTCTCTAGACTTTAGCATTGTGATTATTTATTTTCTTTAATGTTCGTTTAAATGAGCTACACCCAATTTAAATTTTCTTGTTGATAATTGAATTGATAGAAAATAAATGTAATCCAAAGTCAATTTGAATTATCATGTTATTTGGACGACATGAAATCAAGCTTGACATGAGAAAGTATAGTACAAGAAAGTGAAAAACAATTGAAAAATAGCATTATAAAATGAAGATGAATAATTAAAGCTAATAAGACAAGATAATTGGTTAAAAGTGGGCTAAAACGACACAAAAGAGAACATGGAGCTTGTTCCTAATCCTTGATAGACTTTTAAAAATGATAAATTAAAGATTAATGCTAACTATAGTATACTTTTATATGATGAAAGCATCCACATAAGCATATAAAAGTATTAAAAAGTTCATTAAAATCCCTCCTCTGATTCTAATTTACTTAAAAAACTATTTTATAAAATATTCAGAAAAAGCGTCTTTCATTCCTTCTATGGAGCCACATCAATCCTTCTCCACCTTTATTTTTTTTGATAAAATTAGGCTATATTTAGATCTTTGAAAAGGGATAGTAAACATTAAATTGGAAGTTAAATTTATATATCTTAATGAAAGAATATCAAACAACTAGTCTTTTCTTTGCTATGTTTTGAAATTTTAGTCGTTTTGTTCTTTTGTGATTTTGAACTTTTGAGGGTGTGTTTTACAAATTTTGAAACTTTGAGAATATTTTTAAAAATTTAAATTTTAAGTTGGGTGCTTGTAATTTCTATATTTCTAGTGTTGGTGGTAAGTTTTGAATGTCGGGATATTTCTTGCAACCTTGAAATTTTGAGGTGTTATTACAATGGAATGAAATTGAAATCAAAATTCATTGAAACCTTTTCAACAGCAATCACAGTGGCCCCAGCACCAATAAGAACATTAGTAAGAGATCCAGTGCCAGGCCCAATCTCAAGAACAACATCCCCATCTCCAACCTGGGCCGCAGCGGCCAGCTGCTCATTGATGCTCGAATTCACCATGTAATGCTGCAACAAAACAATCAAAAACCCAAAACCCAGATCAATTTTGCTCCCATTTTAAGTTTTTTTTTTTTCAAATTTTTTGTTGAAGTGGGTACCTGGCCAAGGGATTTTCTTGGGGTTCTGCGGCCTTTAGAGTTGAGGGCTTTGAGGGTTGAGTGGTAGTCATCTTCTCCTCTGCTTCTCTTGGTCGAAGCGTTCACTGTGATTGTGAACTTTTGTGTGGTTTTGGGCTTCAGAGGTTTTAGGGGAGAGAGTGAGAGAGGAGAGGATGAGGGAGGAGAGAGCAGCATTTTTTAGCGGTGGTTCTTCTCGGTGTGGGTTCGTCTGTTTATAGCTTATTGTAATCCGAATCCAATAAGCTTGTATTATCGGGTGGGCTGTCGGTAAGTGGATATCCAAAGATACATGTACTATGAGTATTTGTTAACGGACAATTACGAATACATATACGGATGCCGCATAACTATTTTCTATGAATACAATTATAATTTCCGATGAAACATTGTAAAGGAAACGAAGCCATTAATGAAATAGGAAAAATAAATTTTTAATTGCAAAATATTCAGGAAATACGAAATAACACTGTCACATTATCAATTGGTTAAATATTTGACTATAGGCTCACCAAATGACTATATTGAATATATAAATATAATTTAAGGGAAAAATAGATAAATCGATCATTTATGAGGGAAATTGAAAGTTCACCAATAACTTAAAGAAGATCATATTATTTTGTCCTATGATATATCATAACTAAATATCAAGATCCATATCTAAATATTTAAAATATATGTACAAATCGATAATTGAATCTACTTCAACTCAAGTTAATACGCCTAAGACTAATGTCGATCATCCGATCTAGCAAACATATCGATAGACTTTTGTTGATGCTCGAAATCTAACAAATAACTCCTGGCCAAAGCCGATTTGAGGTTTATAATGATGATGATGGGATTCGCTTTTCTTTCTCCTCAATCGCTGGTTGGAGGAGAGTGATGCCATGCACAAAGAAAGAAACCGCTAGTGGTTGGAAATGGGTTCTCCTGCTTTAGTTTCTACCAATCTCCCCGCATTCAGTAGAAAGCTCGCTGGCGGCTTGGTCTCCTTGTACTTCTCCGGACCATCAAGTCGGGAAGTGAGCGAGTGAGAAGAAGATGAACCTGTAGGAGTTCTCTAATGGGGTGTGCAGAGAAAATGATGCACCTTTGCCTTGAGAATAGTTTCTCTCTTTGTAGGAATGAGAGAGGGCGCTTGGTCACTTTAGGTAGAGTCAAAGTTACTTTACACATGTCACCATGTGTGAGTCACCAATGATTTGATGTAGATGCAATTGATGAGGTATGAGTAATGGGTTATAAAGGCGTGTGGCGCGATTGATGGGTTGGCCGGTGCCATTGTGATGGTGACTTGTTGTTGGCGTGGGGCTCGAGGTCAACCATTATAGCGAATTAGATGTCTTGTGGTTGTCGCACCACTCGTGGGGCGATAACCCGCCTTTCGAGTCGGTCACGCAACAACCGAATTGACTACTGTATGAAGTCAGTGGTCCTGTAGCAACCAGTGTAGTCGCGGCAGACGACGACTAGAAAGGAGCAGTTAACATAGGCGCATTTGTTCCGGACCGCGTTCGTGTCGGCTTCGTAACAATCGAGAGTGATCCTTTGTAACAACCGTGATGAAATCTGTAGCGGATGATGGCTAGAAAGGCCCGTGGTGTTGAGTCGGCCGGGACCGTTGGTGTCGGCTTCTTGTATAACCAGTGACTCTGCGTATAGCGGTAAAATTAGTCTTATGTGACCTTGACTAGAAAGAGGGCTCAACAGTAGAGCACAGTGTGCGGACCGCGTTTGGTGTCGATACTATGTAATAACCGGTTTCTGCTGATAGTAAAGTCACCGGCCTACCAGCGATTGTCGAATGAGGGAGGAAGCTTGACTACAACCGCCTTCGAACAGAGCACCCAGTGGGTGCCGTAGCATCTACTCAGAAAGAGGTCAACAATCGTGGAATGACCGGGCACCAGCCCGAACGGGTAACGCTGCGTACTCGGCTATTGTAGTAACTGAATACTTGTGAGAGCAGCGAGATCCTTTTCGGTCCTGAATTCGCTTGTTTTGATGTGAAATCGGACTCGTGTTGATTTTCATATAGGGATTAATAAAAAATCTTTTGGGGTACCAACAACTTTGATTCGAGAAATTTTATAAATTTATTTATTTATTTATTTTAGCCATATGACATACTTATTTTTCAATCTCAACCTTTTTTTAACATTTTCTATCTAGTTCGCAATATCCGGTTTTGGCGGATAATATCTATAATTTTTCCTTATTAAACCATATCCCTATCTATAAATCATAAGACATACTGAAATTAAACAATTAACAAGGGGGACTTTTACAAAAATCCAAACAGGTCGAAGAAGTAAATAAACCCAACTCTTTTCCTTGCGCAGGGGGCTTTTCATTTTCTCCCTCTTCCTCGTCCTCTCCCCGCTCCCTCGTTCAGCTCACCAAAACCCTAGAAAGAAAAAGGCCATGGGAGACAGCCAGTACTCTTTCTCTCTCACCACCTTCAGGTTCGATTCCTTCTCTCTCTCAATCTCCTCATTGCTCTCTTCTTTCCCCCTCTCTTTCAAGTTCTAACCCTAGTTCTTGTTGTCTTCTCCGTCGTCGATCCGATCGCCGCCTGCAGCCCCTCGGGAAAGCTCGTTCAGATCGAGCACGCGCTCACCGCCGTCGGATCCGGCCAAACTTCGCTCGGGATCAAAGGTACGTGATGCGATGGAATCGGTTTCAGTAAGTTGAATTTGATCAAGAATCAGTGTCCGATGAAATCTCTGTAGCGTGCTTAGTTCTGATCTCGATGTCGAAATTTGCGAGGGTTAGGGTTTTGTATTAGAATCTAGGGAAATTATTGAAGAGAACGCCAAATATAGAGTTTGTAGTTAGGGGTCTGCTCTATCCTAGACTGTTGCAAGCAAAGTAGAAGACAATTTCGGGTAGAGTGATGATTTGGAAATGTTCGATGAATAAATTGTTGAATTCAATTACGATTTCAAATTCTCAATTGGATAAAGGAGTTTTATAACTTAGTAGCATGCATTAATTAAAACTTGAATTATAACGCAAGTGTACTCAGCCAACAATTTTTGCCCTATGATTCTTTCATATAAATTTATAATACAAATTTAAATGTAGCTAAATATAAATGCTATAATGTTATATTAACGTATGCTTGTCCTGAGGACTTGGAGAGTTCCTGTTTTTTTGGCACTTTTCCTGCTGCGATATAATAGCTATACCTGCCTCCGTAAATCATTGTCTAAGCGAGGATTTGAGATTTTCACCAGATGTTAAATGTAAATTTTACGCACTTATTTTGTAGGTGAACTAACTAATAGTTTGATCTTTTGTTGGAATTTCCATTATCTTTTAGATGGTTGGAGATGCTTATTTCTTCTATGAGAACTTGGATTAGAACTTTATCTTTGATTAGATAGTTGCTCAGCAATAGTCTTATGATTAGATATTGCAGTTTCAACTTTCATTTTTGTTGAAAATTGTTATATTTTGGGGTTCCAATGGTATATCAATTACCCTTTAGAGTGGAAGGGATCTTAAACTCTGTCTGTTGCTCGGTTTAGATACCTGCAATTACGTGCCTAAAATAATTAGTCAATTAATTTTAGAGGCTGTGCTCTGAAATTTTTTCTATTAATTTTTCATGCTTCTTTTCTTATATTTGTATTTGTAATGAGTATTCTTGTTTGAGTAATCTCACTTTCCAATTTTTTGTTGACAGCTGCTAATGGTATTGTTATTGCAACTGAAAAGAAATTGCCTTCCATTCTAGTGGATGAAACATCTGTAAGCACACAAATTTAGCTTTTTTTTTTCCTGTTATTTGTTGTTATTGATCATAAATTGTTAGTCAAGTTGTTTACAGAAACTAGTGAGTTATTCTTGTTATTATTTACTATATTTATGGGAAATGTTGCCTATTTTTGTGCTTAAGTTATTTTGAGGCATTCTGATTACATATTGCATATTTCAAAGAATCTGGTTATCTAATGCTAATTTATTATTATTATTTTTGTCTCGAAGCATCAATGGTGTACTTTGTTGCCTAATGTTAAAGTGTGTGTTGTCCTTTTTCCCATTATTGTTTAACACTTAACCTGTTTTAGGATCTTTCTTTCTTCTATTTTTCATCTCTAATGAGAAGTTTTGTCTTTGGTGTTGTCCTCTTGGCTACGTTGGTGTTTAGGTAGCATGTAGTAGCATCACTCTCTTTTGATTGAGCTATTTTTGTTGCAGGTGCAAAAAATTCAGCTTATGACGGCAAACATCGGGGTTGTTTATAGGTACATTTCTATACAATTCACCATGTTTGAGATTCCTTAAGCATTTAGCTGCTCAACCATGAGAGAAGGCGTGAACTGTAACTTGCTTTTCTGACTTGGTGCTTTTGTGTCTTCTAAATCCTTATTATTCATATAGGTGACAAGATTTTCATTTGCTTCATTTTTAAAGAGGGTTAGCATGTTATGCTGGCTGCTCCTGAATTTGGTTGTGGAAATGTGGAATGTTAATTAGGATGAATTTGTAGTAGAATGTTACAACCTGGACCAATGAGATTACCTTTTAAAGTAAATAAACTATTTCCTAAAATGGAGTTGGATCAGAACTGTAACTCCATTCTAAGAGGGCTATACATAAAGTGATTAAATTTTGCTTGGTTCACAACCCAATGACTGGAATCTGAAATCTAGTGCCTGATTCTTGGGAAAGAAAATTGTGTACAACAGAGGAGATTAGTGTAGGGGTAGGCTGTTGGAGAGTAAAATCTGCTACCTGTCTTATGCAGTTAAATCACACATAGTGAAAAATCTTCCAACGTTCTGCTGGACTGCAATAGAGTTGAAAATATGGTATGAAAATGAAAATGTTGCTAAAGAGAATTTGTATTTATTATTTATCGCTGAGCCAGAATATGAGACTAACATAGAAATGGCTAGCATTCCACAAAGAGGTTGCAGTTTTTTTTTTATCTCAATTGTATTTCAGAGAGCACACTGTTGGTTCATGATATGAGTTGAGATATGAGGGTCTAGTTAGTTCCTTCTATGCTTGTTTCTTTTTTAAAATAAAATTTCTGATTAGTAAAATCTGATATCATTTTGGTTCATAGATTACTTATTTGTTTCAGTTGTTTCTCTTATGGCCTTCCATTTCCATTCTTATGTCATTTTTTCTATTGTCTTTTTGCAGTGGAATGGGGCCGGATTCCCGTGTTTTAGTCAGGAAAAGCAGGAAGCAAGCAGAGCAGTACTATAAACTATATAAAGTAAGTTCACATCTCTCACCTTTGGCCATGTCTTAAATTATGTCACCATCCTTCTTTAAGTATTGTGTAAACCCAAACTCTTTCCTGTTTTTTTTTGGTGTTAATTTATTTGGTGACTCCCCTTACAACTGTATGAGCAGCTAGTAAAGGCAGAGTTATTGATGCGTGAGGCGCAATGCAGGGCACAAAGTCCCTTTACGCCAAGAAGGCGCAATGCAATGCACTCGCCGATTGAATTATCTGACTATTAATTGTCATTTTTACCTGGTAACATATAGTGAAAGAGACAAGAGGGGCGAAGGGAATCTAAGCTATGTGAGACCAGCATCCTCAGACCTTTTATTATCCAGTAGTATAGAAATGGTTAGATAGGTGATTCAAATATATCATGTTTGGATTGTGATGTCTTTGTATGATGCGCATGTATAAAAGGTCACTGTAACACTCATATCCGTGAATTATCTTACCAGCAGTTGTAGTTACATTCTACATGTTCAGATTGGCTGTAATGGGCTAGTTATAGTGGAACTGCTATACTTGTAATATTCAAGGTAGTCCTGAAACCATTATTTTTGGTGTACCATCACTGCCTTTTAGTTTTAGTTGTCATCGCTTTCATTTGAGGAATTTAATCTTAAGAAAATTAGTCTGTTAAATTTCATTCTGACATTGAATATGAGATGAATGTACAATAATGGCCTTAGGCCCTACCCTACATTATTTTCTTCAAGCTTCCCACATCCTGATTTTCTTTCTTTTTTTCCCAATCAGTTGTATCCGAAACCGCCTCGAAATCGTTTATGTGAACAAAACTATCAATTATCATTATACTGACGCTTATGAAAGCCATTTGATTTAAGTTAATATACACTATCATCTTCATATTCCAGAAGAGGATTGGTTGTGACATCTGCCAATTGGCTTATTGTTTCTCATGCACTTTATAGACTACAACTTTGAGCATATGATATGGAGATTTTGCATTTGTGTTAGCCTTGTTTGTTTATTTATTTCAAGATCTTATATATCCTCTAATTGCATTATTGTTGTTGCATGCAGGAAGCAATTCCTGTAACACAGCTTGTAAGGGAAACTGCAGCAGTCATGCAGGAGTTCACACAGTCTGGGTATGACGATCAGTATTTTGTATAAACATATCAAATATAACCTCTATACAAACTTGACCTTATTGTGGCATAACTATGACACAGTACCAAAATTCTCTTTTCTGCAAGCTATGCTATTCATAACCATGATCCTTTATTTTAAGCTTTTCCTCACGAAAATGTGGTTGCCTTAGAGCCTGAGAAGGTCTGTAGATATACACAGGTTTTTCAACTGTCCGCTAACCTGTTGTTAACATTCCGTTAGTTTGCTTCCAAATCCACTGATAATTAACTGAGCAGGAGAAGGCAATCTTTTTGTGATGGTAACAGGTGAACCTCATGTAAGTAAGTAACTTAGGAGGGAGCTTCCAAATCCCTAGATAGTGAGTCCAGAGGGGTGTGTAATATTGTGTTGTTTACCATGTGGAAATGCATTCACCTTTATGCCGAAAAGTAAGATAAAATTAAAGGAAACCACATTCTCAGTAAATATAACCAATATGAATTTATATATTAATACCGAGATTACTGAAAGAAAACCTAGTTTGTCTTTTTATTTTTTCAAAACCTAGTTTGTCTTTTTATTTTTTCTTTTTTAAAGAGGGTTAGCATGTTATGCTGGCTGCTCCTGAATTTGGTTGTGGAAATGTGGAATGTTAATTAGGATGAATTTGTAGTAGAATGTTACAACCTGGACCAATGAGATTACCTTTTAAAGTAAATAAACTATTTCCTAAAATGGAGTTGGATCAGAACTGTAACTCCATTCTAAGAGGGCTATACATAAAGTGATTAAATTTTGCTTGGTTCACAACCCAATGACTGGAATCTGAAATCTAGTGCCTGATTCTTGGGAAAGAAAATTGTGTACAACAGAGGAGATTAGTGTAGGGTAGGCTGTTGGAGAGTAAAATCTGCTACCTGTCTTATGCAGTTAAATCACACATAGTGAAAAATCTTCCAACGTTCTGCTGGACTGCAATAGAGTTGAAAATATGGTATGAAAATGAAAATGTTGCTAAAGAGAATTTGTATTTATTATTTATCGCTGAGCCAGAATATGAGACTAACATAGAAATGGCTAGCATTCCACAAAGAGGTTGCAGTTTTTTTTTTATCTCAATTGTATTTCAGAGAGCACACTGTTGGTTCATGATATGAGTTGAGATATGAGGGTCTAGTTAGTTCCTTCTATGCTTGTTTCTTTTTTAAAATAAAATTTCTGATTAGTAAAATCTGATATCATTTTGGTTCATAGATTACTTATTTGTTTCAGTTGTTTCTCTTATGGCCTTCCATTTCCATTCTTATGTCATTTTTTCTATTGTCTTTTTGCAGTGGAATGGGGCCGGATTCCCGTGTTTTAGTCAGGAAAAGCAGGAAGCAAGCAGAGCAGTACTATAAACTATATAAAGTAAGTTCACATCTCTCACCTTTGGCCATGTCTTAAATTATGTCACCATCCTTCTTTAAGTATTGTGTAAACCCAAACTCTTTCCTGTTTTTTTTTGGTGTTAATTTATTTGGTGACTCCCCTTACAACTGTATGAGCAGCTAGTAAAGGCAGAGTTATTGATGCGCGAGGCGCAATGCAGGGCACAAAGTCCCTTTACGCGCACACGCGCAAGGCGCAATGCAATGCACTCGCCCGATTGAATTATCTGACTATTAATTGTCATTTTTTACCTGGTAACATATAGTGAAAGAGACAAGAGGGGCGAAGGGAATCTAAGCTATGTGAGACCAGCATCCTCAGACCTTTTATTATCCAGTAGTATAGAAATGGTTAGATAGGTGATTCAAATATATCATGTTTGGATTGTGATGTCTTTGTATGATGCGCATGTATAAAAGGTCACTGTAACACTCATATCCGTGAATTATCTTACCAGCAGTTGTAGTTACATTCTACATGTTCAGATTGGCTGTAATGGGCTAGTTATAGTGGAACTGCTATACTTGTAATATTCAAGGTAGTCCTGAAACCATTATTTTTGGTGTACCATCACTGCCTTTTAGTTTTAGTTTTAGTTGTCATCGCTTTCATTTGAGGAATTTAATCTTAAGAAAATTAGTCTGTTAAATTTCATTCTGACATTGAATATGAGATGAATGTAGAATAATGGCCTTAGGCCCTACCCTACATTATTTTCTTCAAGCTTCCCACATCCTGATTTTCTTTCTTCTTTTTTTTCCCAATCAGTTGTATCCGAAACCGCCTCGAAATCGTTTATGTGAACAAAACTATCAATTATCATTATACTGACGCTTATGAAAGCCATTTGATTTAAGTTAATATACACTATCATCTTCATATTCCAGAAGAGGATTGGTTGTGACATCTGCCAATTGGCTTATTGTTTCTCATGCACTTTATAGACTACAACTTTGAGCATATGATATGGAGATTTTGCATTTGTGTTAGCCTTGTTTGTTTATTTATTTCAAGATCTTATATATCCTCTAATTGCATTATTGTTGTTGCATGCAGGAAGCAATTCCTGTAACACAGCTTGTAAGGGAAACTGCAGCAGTCATGCAGGAGTTCACACAGTCTGGGTATGACGATCAGTATTTTGTATAAACATATCAAATATAACCTCTATACAAACTTGACCTTATTGTGGCATAACTATGACACAGTACCAAAATCTCTTTTCTGCAAGCTATGCTATTCATAACCATGATCCTTTATTTTAAGCTTTTCCTCACGAAAATGTGGTTGCCTTAGAGCCTGAGAAGGTCTGTAGATATACACAGGTTTTTCAACTGTCCGCTAACCTGTTGTTAACATTCCGTTAGTTTGCTTCCAAATCCACTGATAATTAACTGAGCAGGAGAAGGCAATCTTTTTGTGATGGTAACAGGTGAACCTCATGTAAGTAAGTAACTTAGGAGGGAGCTTCCAAATCCCTAGATAGTGAGTCCAGAGGGGTGTGTAATATTGTGTTGTTTACCATGTGGAAATGCATTCACCTTTATGCCGAAAAGTAAGATAAAATTAAAGGAAACCACATTCTCAGTAAATATAACCAATATGAATTTATATATTAATACCGCAGATTACTGAAAGAAAACCTAGTTTGTCTTTTTATTTTTTCAAAACCTAGTTTGTCTTTTTATTTTTTCTTTTTTTACAAAGACAGTCTTCTAGCAGGAACTGCTAAGTATGATGTAAACATGGGTTCCTTAGTGTGTGTCTTTTTTATCACAATATTCAAGTAAGAACTCTGAATTTTTTATCTACGATCCTTGTGTGTATTCTCCACCACCACCAACATTAAATTTCTTTTGGGTGCGCTTACAATTTTCCGAAGGGTATACTAGAAAATTTGAAACTAGAAAGCTAATTATGCATTTCAATATTTTTTTTTCACACAAATGACTTGAGTACTTCTTTTTATGGTTTTTGTTTTTATTTGTTCTATTTTTCTTTTCACATAGTTTGTGTTGGGATCATGGTTTCATTTGACATTTGATTAACATAGGTATTTAGTAACAATTAAGTCATTGACTCATATATTCTATTGTGTGCCTCCCTTCACTCGATGGTGCACATTGCATTGCGTCTCGCGCTTGTGCACTAAGGGACTTTGCACCACACATACTTGTCAGCAGTACTCCAATTTTGGGGCACCAATTCGTGTATCGAAGGGAATTGGGAATTGGTTCGCAAATGTATCGATCTGTTCGCAGGAATTGTAAGATTTTTCGAGGGGGGTCCAAGGAATTGCGCAACTATGCGTCTAATCTTCTTTATTACACATTTGTTCCTTCATCTAGATAATCATTAGAACCTTGTGGTACTGTCTCAGACTCTTATGGTGTTTCCAGGGTAAAGCTTGTTTGAATAATGTTTCTAAGTAATGACATACAGGTCAAATATTTTTCTTTATTTTCTCCTTTTTCGATTTAAATTTCATGTTTATTCTGATTTGTTGTTTTTATGATTGCCTATTCTAGTGGGGTGAGGCCGCTCGGGTTTCTTTGTTGATAGCTGGCTATGATGATAATGGCCCACAATTATTTCAGGTATAGTAATCCTGCCTTTTCTCTTTCTTCCGTTCAAGAGTTTTCTAGGTAGTTTGGGATCAATACATGTTTTTCTTAATTAGTTTCTCTCATTTCCTGACATAGAACATTATAAGAACTATCAAATCACTTGCAATAACTAGTTCTGTTACCTTGTAGACATTTATATTGGACGAATAAATGCCTACACGTCTCAGTCCATATTTATATCAAATTTTCTGTTGCTACCAATATATATTCCTAATGGTATTTTATAATAAATTAGGACATTTACACTTCTCTTATCGGAATGCTATGATTAATATATGGTAGTTTTGGAACTACAGGATATTCCTCCCTAACATATTTTTCTTATAGGTTGATCCTTCTGGTTCTTACTTCTCATGGAAAGCTTCGGCAATGGGGAAAAATGTTTCTAATGCAAAGACATTTCTTGAGAAGAGGTAAAATATCTTGTATTTATTTCATGTGATCCATTATCTTATAGAGGTGTGTACTTTTCATACAGCTTCGTTGAAACTGTCATTGGATTTGCAAATATGTCACTTTCATTGTAGCGTAGCATATTTAGCATTTTGTACCAGAATAATTGCATGCTGTGCCCTTTAAGCATCTAACTTGGTTAGTCTTATTAGTTGCTCATTTTTCTCGGTTATTGGTTATTCTCCTACTGCCCTTTGAGAGCTGTTGTATTGGTTTCATATCTGTGTCCGTTTAAGTCATTTAACAAGAAAAGTCACCAATACCACTTAACTATCTGGTTACCATTTACATGGAAAATTGAAGGGATACGCCGTGGTTGGTAGACATTTAGCTGATAGATAATTGTTGCTCATGCACTTTATAGACTACAACTTTGAGCATATGATATGGAGATTTTGCATTTGTGTTAGCCTTGTTTGTTTATTTATTTCAAGATCTTATATATCCTCTAATTGCATTATTGTTGTTGCATGCAGGAAGCAATTCCTGTAACACAGCTTGTAAGGGAAACTGCAGCAGTCATGCAGGAGTTCACACAGTCTGGGTATGACGATCAGTATTTTGTATAAACATATCAAATATAACCTCTATACAAACTTGACCTTATTGTGGCATAACTATGACACAGTACCAAAATTCTCTTTTCTGCAAGCTATGCTATTCATAACCATGATCCTTTATTTTAAGCTTTTCCTCACGAAAATGTGGTTGCCTTAGAGCCTGAGAAGGTCTGTAGATATACACAGGTTTTTCACTGTCCGCTAACCTGTTGTTAACATTCCGTTAGTTTGCTTCCAAATCCACTGATAATTAACTGAGCAGGAGAAGGCAATCTTTTGTGATGGTAACAGGTGAACCTCATGTAAGTAAGTAACTTAGGAGGGCTTCCAAATCCCTAGATAGTGAGTCCAGAGGGTGTGTAATATTGTGTTGTTTACCATGTGGAAATGCATTCACCTTTATGCGAAAAGTAAGATAAAATTAAAGGAAACCACATTCTCAGTAAATATAACCAATATGAATTTATATATTAATACATAGATTACTGAAAGAAACCTAGTTTGTCTTTTTATTTTTCAAAACCTAGTTTGTCTTTTATTTTTTCTTTTTTTACAAAGACAGTCTTCTAGCAGGAACTGCTAAGTATGATGTAAACATGGGTTCCTTAGTGTGTGTCTTTTTTATCACAATATTCAAGTAAGAACTCTGAATTTTTTATCTGATCCTTGTGTGTATTCTCCACCACCACCAACATTAAATTTCTTTTGGATTACACAATTTTCGAAGGGTATACTAGAAAATTTGAAACTAGAAAGCTAATTATGCATTTCAATATTTTTTTCACACAAATGACTTGAGTACTTCTTTTATGGTTTTGTTTTATTTGTTCTATTTTTCTTTTCACATAGTTTGTGTTGGGATCATGGTTTCATTTGACATTTGATTAACATAGGTATTTAGTAACAATTAAGTCATTGACTCATATATTCTATTGTGTGCCTCCCTTCACTCGATGGTGCACATTGCATTGCGTCTCGCGCTTGTGCACTAAGGGACTTTGCACCACACATACTTGTCAGCAGTACTCCAATTTTGGGGCACCAATTCGAGTATCGAAGGGAATTGGGAATTGGTTCGCAAATGTATCGATCTGTTCGCAGGAATTGTAAGATTTTTGAGGGGGTCCAAGGAATGCGCAACTATCGTCCTAATCTTCTTTATTACACATTTGTTCCTTCATCTAGATAATCATTAGAACCTTGTGGTACTGTCTCAGACTCTTATGGTGTTTCCAGGGTAAAGCTTGTTTGAATAATGTTTCTAAGTAATGACATACAGGTCAAATATTTTTCTTTATTTTCTCCTTTTTCGATTTAAATTTCATGTTTATTCTGATTTGTTGTTTTTATGATTGCCTATTCTAGTGGGGTGAGGCCGTTCGGGGTTTCTTTGTTGATAGCTGGCTATGATGATAATGGCCCACAATTATTTCAGGTATAGTAATCCTGCCTTTTCTCTTTCTTCCGTTCAAGAGTTTTCTAGGTAGTTTGGGATCAATACATGTTTTTCTTAATTAGTTTCTCTCATTTCCTGACATAGAACATTATAAGAACTATCAAATCACTTGCAATAACTAGTTCTGTTACCTTGTAGACATTTATATTGGACGAATAAATGCCTACACGTCTCAGTCCATATTTATATCAAATTTTCTGTTGCTACCAATATATATTCCTAATGGTATTTTATAATAAATTAGGACATTTACACTTCTCTTATCGAATGCTATGATTAATATATGGTAGTTTTGGAACTACAGGATATTCCTCCTAACATATTTTTCTTATAGGTTGATCCTTCTGGTTCTTACTTCTCATGGAAAGCTTCGGCAATGGGGAAAAATGTTTCTAATGCAAAGACATTTCTTGAGAAGAGGTAAAATATCTTGTATTTATTTCATGTGATCCATTATCTTATAGAGGTGTGTACTTTTCATACAGCCGTTGAAACTGTCATTGGATTTGCAAATATGTCACTTTCATTGTAGCGTAGCATATTTAGCATTTTGTACCAGAATAATTGCATGCTGTGCCCTTTAAGCATCTAACTTGGTTAGTCTTATTAGTTGCTCATTTTTCGGTTATTGGTTATTCTCCTACTGCCCTTTGAGAGCTGTTGTATTGGTTTCATATCTGTGTCCGTTTAAGTCATTTAACAAGAAAAGTCACCAATACCACTTAACTATCTGGTTACCATTTACATGGAAAATTGAAGGGATACGTCGTGGTTGGTAGACATTTAGCTGATAGATAATTGTTGCGTTGTTTTGAAACTTTGATCCTTATATATTATTCCTTATTTTTATGAGTGAAGAGTATGATGGAAGATCTATTTGCTATTATGAATTCATTGTATAAAATGTGTGCCTGTTTCTAGTTTTCTTTTGCATTTTAATTCTGTACCTTTACCTTTTATTAAGATAAAAGTTCACGGGTGTAACATTTATTTATTATCCATATTTACTTATTGAACAATATCTGATTATTGATCTGTATGTGTTATATCTGTCTTTTCCAAGAGTTCTACTGGTAGATATAGCACCATATCATGATAACATATCTGTTGTCTGCATTCTTACTTTTCCTCAATAATTCTTTTGTCTCTTTGTAAGGTCGATTGCCTTTGAAAACAAGCTGCTCGAGTGTTTAACTGTTTCTATGTTATTAAGTTGTAAATATGAAGTTCCAATTTCGCAATTTTAACTGCTAAAACACACGAGGAAAAGTCGGCTAATTGAATGCGGTTGCCCTTATTTAGTCCTGTAAACGTGAGTCTTCAGAGATGGAATTATTGTTGATTTGTGCAGATGCTTGGGATTTAAAGCAAAAGTTAGGGCTTGTAGAGATATATTAATTAATGCACGAACTATGATGTTGGCAATAAAGAAGAGGTGAAAAGAAAGGGGACTGTGAAGAGGCAGAAGAAAAATATAGGGAAATCTCTATTCAAATGTTCTTCCTTCATGCTCTAGGCTTGGGCAGAAGTAGCTGTCTGTCCATCAGTTATTTTTCATGTCCATACCTTATTTAAGTCCAAAATGAATTATATCTTGCTGGAAGCCTGGAAATCATAGTTACAATTGCAAATGTACTAGTTGTGTTTCAAGAATTTGTCCTTGGCCTATAACAGAGCAACATATCTGTCTTCCTGCCTAGAACATAGCTAGGTGTCAGGTGCTTATACTTTATGGTTAGCCAGGCATCTCGGCAGCCACTGGTGACAATATTCATATTGCACTAGTTATTATATTGTTATACTAAATCATTCTGATTCAGCAAATCAGACTGTGCATTGTTTGTCAATTGTACATGGAATGTCACATATGGCCTTCTGTTTTTCTTTTTACAAAGACAGTCTTCTAGCAGGAACTGCTAAGTATGATGTAAACATGGGTTCCTTAGTGTGTGTCTTTTTATCACAATATTCAAGTAAGAACTCTGAATTTTTATCTACGATCCTTGTGTGTATTCTCCACCACCACCAACATTAAATTTCTTTTGGTGCTTACAATTTTCCGAAGGGTATACTAGAAAATTTGAAACTAGAAAGCTAATTATGCATTTCAATATTTTTTTCACACAAATGACTTGAGTACTTCTTTTATGGTTTTTGTTTTATTTGTTCTATTTTTCTTTTCACATAGTTTGTGTTGGGATCATGGTTTCATTTGACATTTGATTAACATAGGTATTTAGTAACAATTAAGTCATTGACTCATATATTCTATTGTGTGCCTCCCTTCACTCGATGGTGCACATTGCATTCATTGTGCACTAAGGGACTTTGCACCACACATACTTGTCGCAGTACTCCAATTTTGGGGCACCAATTGTATCGAAGGAATTGGGAATTGGTTCGCAAATGTATCGATCTGTTCGCAGGAATTGTAAGATTTTTCGAGGGGGGTCCAAGGAATTGCGCAACTATGCGTCTAATCTTCTTTATTACACATTTGTTCCTTCATCTAGATAATCATTAGAACCTTGTGGTACTGTCTCAGACTCTTATGGTGTTTCCAGGGTAAAGCTTGTTTGAATAATGTTTCTAAGTAATGACATACAGGTCAAATATTTTTCTTTATTTTCTCCTTTTTCGATTTAAATTTCATGTTTATTCTGATTTGTTGTTTTTATGATTGCCTATTCTAGTGGGGTGAGGCCGTTCGGGGTTTCTTTGTTGATAGCTGGCTATGATGATAATGGCCCACAATTATTTCAGGTATAGTAATCCTGCCTTTTCTCTTTCTTCCGTTCAAGAGTTTTCTAGGTAGTTTGGGATCAATACATGTTTTTCTTAATTAGTTTCTCTCATTTCCTGACATAGAACATTATAAGAACTATCAAATCACTTGCAATAACTAGTTCTGTTACCTTGTAGACATTTATATTGGACCTAATAAATGCCTACACGCCTCAGTCCATATTTATATCAAATTTTCTGTTGCTACCAATATATATTCCTAATGGTATTTTATAATAAATTAGGACATTTACACTTCTCTTATCGAATGCTATGATTAATATATGGTAGTTTTGGAACTACAGGATATTCCTCCTAACATATTTTTCTTATAGGTTGATCCTTCTGGTTCTTACTTCTCATGGAAAGCTTCGGCAATGGGAAAAATGTTTCTAATGCAAAGACATTTCTTGAGAAGAGGTAAAATATCTTGTATTTATTTCATGTGATCCATTATCTTATAGAGGTGTGTACTTTTCATACAGCTTCGTTGAAACTGTCATTGGATTTGCAAATATGTCACTTTCATTGTAGCGTAGCATATTTAGCATTTTGTACCAGAATAATTGCATGCTGTGCCCTTTAAGCATCTAACTTGGTTAGTCTTATTAGTTGCTCATTTTTCTCGGTTATTGGTTATTCTCCTACTGCCCTTTGAGAGCTGTTGTATTGGTTTCATATCTGTGTCCGTTTAAGTCATTTAACAAGAAAAGTCACCAATACCACTTAACTATCTGGTTACCATTTACATGGAAAATTGAAGGGATACGTGGTTGGTAGACATTTAGCTGATAGATAATTGTTGCGTTGTTTTGAAACTTTGATCCTTATATATTATTCCTTATTTTTTATGAGTGAAGAGTATGATGGAAGATCTATTTGCTATTATGAATTCATTGTATAAAATGTGTGCCTGTTTCTAGTTTTCTTTTGCATTTTAATTCTGTACCTTTACCTTTTATTAAGATAAAAGTTCACGGGTGTAACATTTATTTATTATCCATATTTACTTATTGAACAATATCTGATTATTGATCTGTATGTGTTATATCTGTCTTTTCCAAGAGTTCTACTGGTAGATATAGCACCATATCATGATAACATATCTGTTGTCTGCATTCTTACTTTTCCTCAATAATTCTTTTGTCTCTTTGTAAGGTCGATTGCCTTTGAAAACAAGCTGCTCGAGTGTTTAACTGTTTCTATGTTATTAAGTTGTAAATATGAAGTTCCAATTTCGAATTTTAACTGCTAAAACACACGAGGAAAAGTCGGCTAATTGAATGCGGTTGCCCTTATTTAGTCCTGTAAACGTGAGTCTTCAGAGATGGAATTATTGTTGATTTGTGCAGATGCTTGGGATTTAAAGCAAAAGTTAGGGCTTGTAGAGATATATTAATTAATGCACGAACTATGATGTTGGCAATAAAGAAGAGGTGAAAAGAAAGGGGACTGTGAAGAGGCAGAAGAAAAATATAGGAAATCTCTATTCAAATGTTCTTCCTTCATGCTCTAGGCTTGGGCAGAAGTAGCTGTCTGTCCATCAGTTATTTTTCATGTCCATACCTTATTTAAGTCCAAAATGAATTATATCTTGCTGGAAGCCTGGAAATCATAGTTACAATTGCAAATGTACTAGTTGTGTTTCAAGAATTTGTCCTTGGCCTATAACAGAGCAACATATCTGTCTTCCTGCCTAGAACATAGCTAGGTGTCAGGTGCTTATACTTTATGGTTAGCCAGGCATCTCGGCAGCCACTGGTGACAATATTCATATTGCACTAGTTATTATATTGTTATACTAAATCATTCTGATTCAGCAAATCAGACTGTGCATTGTTTGTCAATTGTACATGGAATGTCACATATGGCCTTCTGTTTTTCCATTTGTTGCATGAATTTCATGTGGCAGAACATGCATCATCTTTGTTCATACCATATGCATATTAAGTTTTCCAGTATTGAAATCTTTGGTTGCATATACAAATTCTGTTAGACCCTTACGCATTAGGGTTTCACCTCTGCACCTTCTGCTGTTGAGCTTGCCTCCTTTTAAGAAATATCCTGCGTACAAATTTTTTGTTTCAATAAAATTACCAATTTTCTTCCACTTGTAGATACACTGACGATATGGAGCTCGATGATGCTGTCCACACAGCAATTTTAACCTTAAAAGAAGGGTATTACATCTGTTTCCTTGCAGTAGTAGTAATATATACTGAAGGTAACTTTCCTTTGTCTATCATCTCGCCATTTTATATTGCAACTTTGTAGGTTTGAAGGGCAAATTTCGGCAAGAACATTGAAATTGGAATTATTGGAGCTGATCGAAATTCAGGTATGTATTTTTATTTTTATTTAGTTCTGGAAGGACATAATCTTGAGCATTATCTGTTGCATCCTATTGAACCCCCAAATGTAAATTAGCCATTTCTTAATCACTCTTTGTTACCAAACTGCCAAACAATTATTTAGTCTCCCTTCTTCCCATTTTTTATTTAAAATTAATGCACGAGCATAATTTGACATGCTCAATGCAGTCTAGATAGGAGTTCTTTTAAACTGTCTCACCGTCGTCCAGTGCTTGATCCATTGTCGTCAAACAAGTAAAAGATGGTTTGTGTACACTTGTTACCTGAAGTCACAGGAATTTTTTTTTCCTTTTCATTTTCCTTTGCGTGCTGTAGTTGCAGTTTAGATACAAAATTGTCAGGAAATTTTCTGTCCCTTAATACCTTTTGATTCATGTCATAGGGTACTGACCCCTGCTGAGATTGACGATTATTTGGCTGAAGTTGAGTAGCTGATCTGCATACACTCTCACCCATGAAGCATAGTGGTTTGATTTCTTGAGGCCAGGGAAATATAAAACTGTAATCGATATGAATATTTATATTCACTTCTGAATTCTTGGCGTCAGTTTGTATTTGAAACTTTTCTTGCTCGCTTTGAATCCTCATGTTTTTACTGTTTTTTTATTGTGTAAGGTTTCACTGCCACTAGTTCTTTCTCCTCAAAAAAGACAACTTTCTTTAACGTATTATTGAGGGGATGAATTGAGATAATACACAAATGCTAGATATGAGTCTTGCCCCCCCGTTTCTTTTTGATGTTTGCCGGATTAAACGAGTTGCATAAGCAAAGTCTGTTTGTTTAGCCCGAATGGTTGTTTAGGCTCAAATGAGGACGAGATTGCCCTCTGCACAAGGATTTCCTCGATAGTTGCGTGTGTGCTAGGGCTTTCTCTCAGGTCTTAGGGCCTGTTTGGCAACTTTGTAAAACTGGTCCAAGGTCCAGTTTTAGGGTTGTTTTCTGATTGGTAAAAGCGGGCTAAAAGCCCGGATTCTTCTTAGTTCAAAATTTGAGCTTTAGACCAGTTTACTTGTGGACAAGGGGGGTGCTGGTCCACAACTGAACTGGTTCTTGCAAGAACCAGTTTTAAACTTTACTCTGGTCCAGTTGCCAAACAGGCCCTATCTGTTTGGTAACTGGGCCAAACTGGTTTTTGGAACTGGTTCTTAGGAGAACTAGATCAGTTGTGGACCAGCTACCCCCTGGTCCACAACTAAATCAGTTTAAGTCCTCATATTTGAACTAAAAAAAATGGGTCAAGTTTAGCCCAGTTTTTGCCAATCAGAAAACAAGTTTAAAAATGGATCAGGTTCAAACCTGACCCAATTTCATAAGGTTGCTAAACAGGCCCTTAGTATTTGAGCTAACACCTCAACTGAGAAAACCATTGTATTTCAATTTTACAGATGACAGTTGCATGTCAACTTATAAACAGAAAACTAGCCTTTTTTTCTTTTTCTTTTTCTTTTTTTTTTTTGTGAAACCTTAATTGTGGATGTGTTTATTCCTGTTAGTTGGAACAAGAGTCCAACCAGCTCCCTATGTAGACTTTGCCAAGATAAAACGACTAGCGGAGCAGTTTGTCCTATTAACAAACAAACAAATACTGTCACCGCCCTTTCACTAGATTGCTGGGCCAATTCTAAATTTAGAGCGCGTCTCATTTGGTACCTGTCATTAGTATTTTAGTTCCTCTGAAGTTTCAAGTACTAACGGTCGGTTCTTGGCTCTTTCCGAGACTTCAATTGACCCGGTTTCCTGGTTGCTGCCTTTAGTCTTTGAATTCTTTAATAAACAACGAACAAAATGGACCCGCGCGTTGGCGCGGAATTAAGATGAAAAATATCAAAAGAACAATGGTTTAAGTATTTGATTTTTTTAAAAAAAAATTCTCAAACCAAATAATTAAAAAAATTGATCTAATGGTGTATTTTAGGTCTAAGTGATTTTGGAAGTCATTGGATTTAAGTTAATAGGGGTAGAACTTTGGGTTTATAAGCAAAATCTATTTTGGAAGTAGGCGAGTTTAAAATTAAATAGGGATAAATTTTTTAATTTTTAGGGATAAAGTGGTATTGCGACATCAAGATGAAAAAGTCAAAAGAAAAATATAGGAAATCTCTATTCAAATGTTCTTCCTTCATGCTCTAGGCTTGGGCAGAAGTAGCTGTCTGTCCATCAGTTATTTTTCATGTCCATACCTTATTTAAGTCCAAAATGAATTATATCTTGCTGGAAGCCTGGAAATCATAGTTACAATTGCAAATGTACTAGTTGTGTTTCAAGAATTTGTCCTTGGCCTATAACAGAGCAACATATCTGTCTTCCTGCCTAGAACATAGCTAGGTGTCAGGTGCTTATACTTTATGGTTAGCCAGGCATCTCGGCAGCCACTGGTGACAATATTCATATTGCACTAGTTATTATATTGTTATACTAAATCATTCTGATTCAGCAAATCAGACTGTGCATTGTTTGTCAATTGTACATGGAATGTCACATATGGCCTTCTGTTTTTCCATTTGTTGCATGAATTTCATGTGGCAGAACATGCATCATCTTTGTTCATACCATATGCATATTAAGTTTTCCAGTATTGAAATCTTTGGTTGCATATACAAATTCTGTTAGACCCTTACGCATTAGGGTTTCACCTCTGCACCTTCTGCTGTTGAGCTTGCCTCCTTTTAAGAAATATCCTGCGTACAAATTTTTTGTTTCAATAAAATTACCAATTTTCTTCCACTTGTAGATACACTGACGATATGGAGCTCGATGATGCTGTCCACACAGCAATTTTAACCTTAAAAGAAGGGTATTACATCTGTTTCCTTGCAGTAGTAGTAATATATACTGAAGGTAACTTTCCTTTGTCTATCATCTCGCTCATTTTATATTGCAACTTTGTAGGTTTGAAGGGCAAATTTCGGGCAAGAACATTGAAATTGGAATTATTGGAGCTGATCGGAAATTCAGGTATGTATTTTTATTTTTTATTTAGTTCTGGAAGGACATAATCTTGAGCATTATCTGTTGCATCCTATTGAACCCCCAAATGTAAATTCGCCATTTCTTAATCACTCTTTGTTACCAAACTGCCAAACAATTATTTAGTCTCCCTTCTTCCCATTTTTTTATTTAAAAATTAATGCACGAGCATAATTTGACATGCTCAATGCAGTCTAGATAGGAGTTCTTTTAAACTGTCTCACCGTCGTCCAGTGCTTGATCCATTGTCGTCAAACAAGTAAAAGATGGTTTGTGTACACTTGTTACCTGAAGTCACAGGAATTTTTTTTTCCTTTTCATTTTCCTTTGCGTGCTGTAGTTGCAGTTTAGATACAAAATTGTCAGGAAATTTTCTGTCCCTTAATACCTTTTGATTCATGTCATAGGGTACTGACCCCTGCTGAGATTGACGATTATTTGGCTGAAGTTGAGTAGCTGATCTGCATACACTCTCACCCATGAAGCATAGTGGTTTGATTTCTTGAGGCCAGGGAAATATAAAACTGTAATCGATATGAATATTTATATTCACTTCTGAATTCTTGGCGTCAGTTTGTATTTGAAACTTTTCTTGCTCGCTTTGAATCCTCATGTTTTTACTGTTTTTTTATTGTGTAAGGTTTCACTGCCACTAGTTCTTTCTCCTCAAAAAAGACAACTTTCTTTAACGTATTATTGAGGGGATGAATTGAGATAATACACAAATGCTAGATATGAGTCTTGCCCCCCCGTTTCTTTTTGATGTTTGCCGGATTAAACGAGTTGCATAAGCAAAGTCTGTTTGTTTAGCCCGAATGGTTGTTTAGGCTCAAATGAGGACGAGATTGCCCTCTGCACAAGGATTTCCTCGATAGTTGCGTGTGTGCTAGGGCTTTCTCTCAGGTCTTAGGGCCTGTTTGGCAACTTTGTAAAACTGGTCCAAGGTCCAGTTTTAGGGTTGTTTTCTGATTGGTAAAAACTGGGCTAAAACTGACCCAGTTCTTCTTAGTTCAAAATTTGAGCTTTAGACCAGTTTACTTGTGGACAAGGGGGGTGCTGGTCCACAACTGAACTGGTTCTTGCAAGAACCAGTTTTAAACTTTACTCGGTCGGTTGCCAAACAGGCCCTATCTGTTTGGTAAGCGGGCCAAAGCGGTTTTGAACTGGTTCTTAGGAGAACTAGATCGGTTGTGGACCAGCTACCCCGGTCCACAACTAAATCAGTTTAAGTCCTCATATTTGAACTAAAAAATGGGTCAAGTTTAGCATTTTTGCCGTCGCAAACAAAGTTTAAAATGGATCGAGGTTCAAACCTCGACCCAATTTCATAAGGTTGCTAAACAGGCCCTTAGTATTTGAGCTAACACCTCAACTGAGAAAACCATTGTATTTCAATTTTACAGATGACAGTTGCATGTCAACTTATAAACAGAAAACTAGCCTTTTTTTCTTTTTCTTTTTCTTTTTTTTTTTTGTGAAACCTTAATTGTGGATGTGTTTATTCCTGTTAGTTGGAACAAGAGTCCAACCAGCTCCCTATGTAGACTTTGCCAAGATAAAACGACTAGCGGAGCAGTTTGTCCTATTAACAAACAAACAAATACTGTCACCGCCCTTTCACTAGATTGCTGGGCCAATTCTAAATTTAGAGCGCGTCTCATTTGGTACCTGTCATTAGTATTTTAGTTCCTCTGAAGTTTCAAGTACTAACGGTCGGTTCTTGGCTCTTTCCGAGACTTCAATTGACCCGGTTTCCTGGTTGCTGCCTTTAGTCTTTGAATTCTTTAATAAACAACGAACAAAATGGACCCGCGCGTTGGCGCGAATTAAGATGAAAAATATCAAAAGAACAATGGTTTAAGTATTTGATTTTTTAAAAAATTCTCAAACCAAATAATTAAAAAATTGATCTAATGGTGTATTTTAGGTCTAAGTGATTTTGGAAGTCATTGGATTTAAGTTAATAGGGGTAGAACTTTGGGTTTATAAGCAAAATCTATTTTGGAAGTAGGCGAGTTTAAAATTAAATAGGGATAAATTTTTTAATTTTTAGGGATAAAGTGGTATTGCGACATCAAGATGAAAAAGTCAAAAGAATTAACAGTTAAAATAAATCAAATTTTACCCACTCAAAAATATAGCAAGTTACTGTGAAAAAATAGTAACTTTTAACATATATCAAAATGCTAAAATACAAAGCGGGTTTGGAAATTAGTCCGGAGGGTATTTCGGTTGTAATATTGATTTTGATAAGTAGACGATTTTAGAAATAAAGGACGGCAAACTTCGGGTTTATAGACCAAAATTCTTTTTGGAAGTAGATGGATTTAAAATAAACGGGGATAAAATTTTTGGCCATAGATAAAAACCATCTACCGCTTATGATGTGTTATTTATTTAAGGATTCGATTTTAAAACACACAAGACATATAACCATTTAGAATAAAAATATAGCAAATTATAGTTTAATAAAGAAATATGTTCATTAGATCCGAAAGATACCAAAACTTACAACATATTTTTTACGTGAATATGAGATAAAGAAATTATGCATTGATAGTCAAATTTCTTTTTTTTTTTTTTAGTTTGAGATATAAGTGGACTTTAGATACCTTGCAAAAGCCTTTACAACATGCCAATTATGTGAGTATTTTGTATAGTTAAATGAGAAATGCAAGAGTCTTGAATGTGCGATCTGTCTTTTCTATGCTTGAACCAAGTGAGCCATCTGGAGAACTTTCAAACATCATGTCTTTAACAATTTACATTTTACTTTAGATAATAACTGTTCATTTCTCAATAACTTCAAAGATACACATTTAAAGTTTGAAAAAAATTATTTTTTGAGGTGTGACCTATAGAAATGAGACTTCCCATTTTTTTTTTAGAATAGATAGTAATAATCATAGTAATAGTAATAATAACAATAAAAAAAATTGGGTCTAAGACTATTCTTGAAAGTGGATTGGTTTAAATACAATGAAGTAAATCTTTGGATTTTAAGGAACAAAGCCCTTTATGTGAGAATTTCGGCTTTAAAATAAATTAGGTGAAACATTGGATCTATAGCGAAAAAACTCAATACATATTATATATATTATTATGCTAGTTGGCATTACGCAATTCCTCTGATGCCTTGGTGCAGTGTAGCTCTTTTGGGCTAAAAAGTTAGATTAAATTAAATTTTAGGCTAATGAGTAAAAGTAACTTCTTTATATATATATATATATATATATATATATATATATATATATATATATATATATATATATATATATATATATATATAGTAAAACTAATGGGGTTACAAAACTATTGTAGCTTAGGAACAATAGTAGACTGGCAAATGACTTACTACAAGTAGCTCTTTTGGGCTAAAAAGTTAGATTAAATTAAATTTTAGGCTAATGAGTAAAAGTAACTTCTTTATATATATATATATATATATATATATATATATATATATATATATATATATATATATATATATATATATATATATATATATATATATATATATAAAACTAATGGGGTTACAAAACTATTGTAGCTTAGGAACAATAGTAGATGTGTGCTTACTAGGTGTAGCTCTTTTGGGCTAAAAAGTTAGATTAAATTAAATTTTAGGCTAATGAGTAAAAGTAACTTTATATATATATATATATATATATATATATATATATATATATATATATATATATATATATATATATATATATATATATATATATATATATATATATATATATATATATATATATATATATATATAGTAAAACTAATGGGTTGCAAAACTATTAAATGCTACTGTAGCTTAGGAGCAGTAGTAGACCCATTAGTTTTAGTATGTATAAAAATAACAAGCATTTGATAACAACTGATGTATGATAAAGTATCATACAGATTCCAGTTTATGGCATTAAATGTGCACATAAGAAATGTCAATTCTGGTATCAATGCAGGAACCATGGAGTTCAATGATCCAAAGATTGATCCTCTAATGCCAAATGTATATCAACTTTATAAACTCAATAGACTTATTAGAGAGTCATAAGAAAATAAATTCGAGTCCAATTCACTAAGGGCATGTTTGATAACTGGTCAAATTGGCTTATAAGCCACTTTTTTGACTTATAAGACATTACAACATGTTTGGCAACTAGCTTATTTTGGATTATAAGCCCCCAAAAAAAAAACGCTTCCCTAACCCATCTCATTTTTTGGTAGGCCTATAAGTCATATAGTTTGACCAAGTAAATGTCAAGCCTACCCCTCAACATTTAATATAATTTCAAAGTCTATTCAATGTTTAAATTTAGATTCATGTTCAATTTGGTCATTTTGACAATAATGATGGATTATAATCCATGCATTTGTCAAACATTATCCTATTGAAAATGGCTTATAATCCATTTTTGACCAAACACTCTGGCTTATAATTCATTTGTAGATTATATGCCAAGTTCCCAAACATGCCTTAAAGCTCTTATTAGAAGAAAGAAAATTGCCCCTTTCTTTCACTGTTTCTGTACAAAAAACAAAACTCGAGACCCTCACCCCCTCAGATAGAGTAGCTCCATAATGAGATATCAACTACACTCTCAGTATCCTCACAGACATAACCACCAACACCACTGAAAGCCAACGATTCTGCAAATATACATCCCAACAACAGTCTCTCTCAAACTCCATTGCATCCAACAACCCACTTGATTCCACCGTAGCCTTCGTCTCGGACTCCAACGATTCCTCCGGCGATGGCGAGCTTTTCTTCGATTCTGACTTCGGACTGAACATCTCTGCAGCCACAGCAGCAGCCGCCTGTATATCCTTATGACTACTCGATGGCGGCAGAACAAGCCGCCACGCCGAGTCAGCAAAATTCAGGCAGGCCTTGCTGCCCCGCAGGGCCATCGAGGCGACGTCGTGGGCCCGGGCAGCCATTTCGGCGGTGGGAAAAGTCCCGAGCCAGATTCTGGACCTGTTGACGTTGGGGTCTCGCACCTCGCAGACCCAACGGTCGCCTTTGCCTCGCCTCCGGACTCCTTTGAAGAGCGGGTGTCGGGTCTCCCGGAACTTGGTCCGACCCGCTCGCTTCTTTGGCGGGGCCGATGAGATTGTGTTGTAGGCGTAGGAGTTTGAATCCATTTGAAGTTTGAAGTTGGAATTGAATTTGAGTTGGTTGGGGTTAAGGATTTGGGGTTTATATAGAGGCGTTGGGAATTGAGGGAGATGTTGATGGGGGGGTTTGTAATGAGACACGGAATTGCCAGCGGACGATTAAGTGTTAAAAGTGGAAGGAGATGAAAGTACAGCTGTCAATGAGCATAGTCTATTCACTGAGTGCCGAGGAAGCTACAGATTAATTAACTATTGGATATGGCGACCCGTGACCTGGTCCGCCGGGTTCAAGGCTGGGTCGGGCCTGACTTGGGCCCGACCGATCGAAATGAACTTACTTCTCTCCGATTCTGCCGTGGATCCAACCGACCCACTCCACTGCCCTTAGGTGTGGGTCGGTCTGATTCAACCACTGGGTGGGTCAAAATGCCCATGTTTTTGTCTAACTTTATTATTATTTTTTTACCTTTTTAATTTATATTAAACTTGTATTTACAATTATAAAATTATTTCTAACTTAGTTTTTAGTAATTTAAACTTGTATTAAATTATTTTTAAACTTGTATTAAATTTTTTAATCATTCAAAGTAGACAACAACAAGCTTAAAGATGTTTTGTTTCTCAATAGGCCAAAAGGCCCACGAGCCAAAGACATATGGCCTATTGGCTTTATTGGCCGCTAGCTGCAAACCCAAAGAGCTAAAGAAAAAGCTAGCCTAACCAAAAAATATATCATGGGCCAGGACTGATTGGTGAGGAGGTCAGTGGGCCAAGCCGGTGATGGCGGGACTTACTTCTCTGACCTCGGGTCTAGAATCGGACTCGACGCCCGGTGATCCGATATATCATGGTAGGGTCGGACCCGACCCTCTGAGCCGAGGCAGGGTCCCGACCCATGGCGGTCGGGTTAGCCCACCTGCCTAATTCGACCCATGCCCAACCCTACGTACAATAGCATGAGAAGGGCTAAAATAATAAAAAATGATAAGTGTACTATACTTTTTATATTATTTTGTTACTATCACAAATAAAAGAGTAGCATCCATCCTTAAAAATTGTAATAAAAAAAATGGTGACGCATCAGACCGTCCTCTTTTATTTGTGGTAGTGTCAAAATAATATCACTTATCATTACTATAAAATAATATATTAGCCTATAAATTGACACTCATTTTTCAGTAAGGCCTAAAAACTAGCGCATGCGACAATAAGATTAAAAAATCGACACGCTTAATTAATAAGATCTACTCTAGTAGCAAGAATTTTGATTTGAGCGACAAAATTATAGATTTTGGCATATATACCCCTCAAATCTCTCACACTTACAGATTTCCCTCCAAATTTAAATATTTGTAAAAAAATCCAACCATCTCTCTCTCTCTCTCTCTCTCTCTCTCTCTCTCAATTAAGAGGGTAAATCTATAAGTGTGAAATATTTGAGGGGTATATATATAAAAATCCTTAATTTCCCACTCGAATTAAAATTTTGGCGACTAGAATAGGCCTTATTAGTTAAGTCTATCATCTTTTAGGTTTTATTGTCGTCGGCATCAATTTTTAAGTCTTATTGAAAAATGAGTGTCACTTTATAAGCTAATCTGGTATTTTAGAATTCTTTTTTTCCCTCCCTCTCTCGATTAATCTGGTATTTTAGAATTCTTTTTTTCCCTCCCTCTCTCGATTAAAGGATTACGTCCATACTTGCTCTCTGAACTATTGAATTTATTGTTTAATATTCTCTTAACTATAGTTTGTCTCATTCTGGCCCCCTGACCTATTAAATTAGCTTTCTGTTTAAGAACTATTTTTAGTTCTATCTTATCCTTTGAACTAGTAAATGTATCTCTATCTACTTTCTAAACTATCAAATTCAATACCTAGTTACCATCTCTGATTTATTATATTGTAGATATTTTTCGTAAAATTATGAGAAGAAAGTGATAGTTCAGAGCGACTATGTGGGATCAAAATAGTTTAGGGAGATAAGCAAAGAACGAATGTAATGGTTTTTTTTCTTTCTTTTGGGGCTTCATGTAGGCATTAAAATATTCCGAGAATAAGATGGGATAAAGCTAATGATTGGGATTAAGTGGGGACTGGGGCCATTTATAAATTAATTGCGTCAAATTATTTAAAGTGGTTTTAGGTACTCTAATGCTTATATCTTGCTACTGATACTCTTGACTAAATGGATTAATTTGAAATAACTTATAAGCATTAGGAAACTTAATATCAATTTCAATAAATTTAGAGACTAAATTTGCGACAACTTATAAGAATTGGAGTTCTAATAGTAGTTTTAATGATTTGAGAAACTAATTATAAGTTATTGAGATTTAAGCAACTAATATTGGAAAAACCAAAATGAAAAATAAAAATTAATCAAGTTATTTTGATATATGTGATAAGTGTAATCTAGTGAAGAAGAAAAAGAGATAGCAATGCCAATTTTTGTATTTTAAAAAAGCTATCAAGAGATAAATTAGAGATGAGGTTCGGCCTACTTGTCACATCGAAGCCACTAAAGCTCACTGTTCCTATCTTTAGTTCATTTGGTAACCAGTGGCGGTGCTATGCACAAAATTTTTTTTTGGGGATGGTAACTAAGGTGACAGCTTATATGTGATATCGTCTTTATAGAAGAGTTTTTAGAAAAGCTAGTTTTGATCTAAGAGTAGTGATAAATAGACTACAAAAATTAGATTAGTCATGCGCTATAAAACACAAATATATGTGGACCTTTCTTAAAAATTACAATGAGAAATTATGAATTTTTGGGGATTGCATATTTCTTTATCCTAGAGCACAATTCTCGTACGCTATCTAATAATGTTTCAGTAGATTTTTTTGCCCCACAGGTGAAGGATACAGTAAGTTTCTTTGCTCAGTACAAAAAGAATGCAAGAAACGTTGTCTCATTTGAATGACTTAAAACAGTGGGCTTTCAAAGGAGGAGGAGTAAATTCCAAAAATGACTTAAAACAGTGGGCTTTCAAAGCGCGTCTTATGAATCTTGAAGGAGTGTTTGTCATCCCTCAGAAGATTCTCAGCCGCCCAACTATCTTCTAACTGTAACACAGTAATATATATATATATATATATATATATATATAAAGGATTGATGTCGAAAAAAGTCGGTTCTTGGCTCTTTGTGCTGTGAGGCATCAACTGATCCAGTTTCCTCGTTGCTGCTCCGAGTCTATTTTGTGGGCCCCCGGCAATATCTAGAAATTTATTCTATAGTATTTCTATTCTTGGTAATTATTAGTTCAACCTTACCATGCCAGTATCTAGATAATTTTTTGGATAAATATCATAAAGCCCCCTTGACTCTGCATGATTGTTAAAAAACCCTCCTTAACTTTCAAAATATTACAAAGCCCCCCTTAAGTTTAGGGGTTATTAGAAAACCCCCTTTAATTTTGAAATTTTATCAGAAAATTTTCCTAAATTAGAGGGATTTCTAATAAAATCTTAAAATTAAAATTGGTTTTCTGATAAAATCTGAAAGCTAAAAGGGGGTTTTGTGATAATCCCTATACTCAATGTGAGATTTTTTGATATTTTGAAAGTTAAGGGGTGTTTTCTGGTGATCATCCAAAATTAAGGTTTTTTGGTATTTACCCTTTTTTTTTAATAACATTTTGCTACGGTCTCCCAGCAATAAGTCAAACGGTCAAAGATGCAGAAAAATTGAAGCAAGACAATAATAAGGGAAACATAAAAGGGCTCGTGTTCATTTCATTGTGATGGTCATTCTAGTTTGCTTTGGGTTTGATTGACTGAGCCCTCCTTTACTAAAAAGAGGCGCTGTCTTTTTCATGTCAATGACACCTCAACCCTCATTTCTCAGTTATTAATCACTCCCAGCTGTTACTCAGATACTCTTTAAGCCGCCCGCTGGCTTTTCCGTGTCGTACGGACTCCTAATTATGGGTAGTAATCCAGGCTTAATATAGATAATTAGACTACATGTGTCAAATTAGCTTCAGACTACCGCATTCAAAGACTGTGGAGTTCTTCACGACTCATCAATTTTGATGGCAATTCAAGTGAAAGAACCCCATATTTTTCAAAGATTTTAGCAAAATCGATTAACTTTCAACCAGTTTGTATTGGAGGGTTAAAAGTTGGTTGATTTTTCTAATCGGATATTTTAGACAATTTTTTGCTAATTAAATGTCAAAATTGATCAGATTTTGATTATTTATTTACCGAATAAATATTTCCATCCTTGTTGGATCTACTTAATATTTTAGTTGCTTATATCTGATTTTGCCTAACCTAATGATCAACTTTACCGAAAAGTTTTAATAATATGAGTTTATGTCGGAGGGAAATCAAGCTCAACCTAAAGTTAAATACCCTTAAACAGATTGCGAGACTCAATAATCCGATATAATTAACCACATATCTATCTCGTCATAGCTCATCTATCAAAAAGAGTCATCACCATGTACCTATTTTTAAGATCATAGATTTTTCAGTTTAAAACCGGGACTAAAATCTAGTAGGGGGATGACGCGGCTATTAATTTCATGTCATTACGCTGGCTTCAAGATTCACTAAAGCAAAAGGTAAATATTTCTCGATCAAAGTCTTGATGAAAACTCAGTCACTGCGACAAATCAGAGGCCTAGAGCAACTTGACGAGAATTAGAACTCAAGCTTGAAGCACTAGTAAAGGAAGTAACCGTAGTCAAATTATTCGGTGACTCAAAACTCTAAACGCACACAATATCGCCGCCTTTGGCACTGCCCGTTCAATAGATTGAACAGGAGGAGTGTGGACCGGGAGAGGAAATTTTCAAAGCTTCGTCTCATTTGAATCCTTAAAAGGGTAAAGATTCAAAATCCTATTTTCCTAAAAAGTTTCAATGCATCCGGTGGTTGCAATATTTCCTAGCTAACGGCTCCGAACTGTCACTTGTATACAAAAAAAATAAAAGAAAGGCTAATAGGAGGATTCCTTTGGGGAAGAAGGAAAAAAAAAAGTTTAAAAAAAACGTAGGCGCTAAAAACAAAGGGGCATGGTTTTAAAAAAAAACATTTTCATATTAATTTTCACGTTTTCGGGGATTTTTTTTTGCCAATTTCAGATTTTTCAGGAGACTGTTTGTGACTTTGATTCATTTAGGGTGTTGTTTGTAATTTTCTATCATGACTTGTTTTTTCCTTAAATTTATTTGAACAAAACTTTTTAAATCATGGACAGTTATGATTTGATTATTATTACCATACGTTTGGTTATTAGAATTTTATAATTATGAATATAATTTGATTGATGAGGATTCTCAGGTGAATATATGATTATGTTTCCACGTGTCAGCTTCTGATAGAATTAGGTATCCATATGTCATGCTTATACGAGACAGATGACAAAGTTTTGAGATTAAAGCCTTGAACAGCAAACCACCAAGAGTAAGGGTTCATACTTTTCAAATCCGTTTTTGAGCTCTAAAATCATTTTGATTTTAAACTAAAACTAAATATTACTTTTTTTTTTGAAATAATAAAATTACAATATTACTATTAATAAAATCAGACCATTTTTATAACAAAACAGCATCATTAATAAATTATTAACACTATTACCTTTCGGTAAAACACTATTATGAGAAATGAACCGAAACTCCTGGAAGATACCGAGAAGGACGCAAGACAAATTATTCTATTGCCACGCCAAAACCTTGTCTTTTCATCGCAGACCCATCCTTATCGCCACGTCTCAATTGTTGTTAGCCCAGTCTCACTCCTTCAACTGGACTCAACGAGCCCAGTCCACTCACGGCCTTTACCGCTCACTCCCAGCTGTCAATTCCGCGTCCGCGTACAAACCGCCCCCCCGAGCCCAGAACCTATATAAGCCCCAAATCCACCACTCAAAAACTCAAACTCAAACTAATTCAGATTCAAATTCAAAATGGACTCTCAACTTCCAACACTCTCAAGCTCCTACGCCTACAGCACAGTCTCATCGGCCCCGCCGAAGAAGCGAGCGGGTCGGACCAAGTTCCGGGAGACCCGACACCCGCTCTTCAAGGGAGTCCGGAGGCGGGGCAGCGGCGACCGCTGGGTCTGCGAGGTGCGGGACCCCAACGTCAACAAGTCCAGAATCTGGCTCGGGACTTTCCCCACCGCCGAAATGGCGGCCCGGGCCCACGACGTCGCCGCGATGGCTCTGCGGGGCCGCAAGGCCTGCCTCAATTTTGCTGACTCGGCGTGGAGGCTCGCAGCGCCGTCGTCGAGTAGTCATAAGGATATACAGGCGGCGGCCGCTGCGGCCGCTGAGATGTTCAGGCCGAAGCTGCAGTTGGAGCAGGGTTCGCCGGGGGAGGAACTGTTGGAATTGGAAATGTCGCCAAACACGCCAAAGGCGGCATTGGAGCGGAGCTCCTCGGAGGAGGAACCGTTGGGATCGAATACGTCGTCCGCGACAACGGCGGTCGCTGAAGAATCCGGTGGGTTGTGGGATGCAATGGAGTTTGAGAGAGATTATTATTGGGAGCCGTTGATTTTTAGTGGAGGTGGAGATAGCTGGGATGATAGTATTGATAGCGTAGCCGATGTTTCACTATGGAGCTTCTCTATCTGAGAGACTCAACTTGGTTTGATTTTTTGTACAAAAACAAGGGAAGTGGGGGTTTTTTTTCTCTCTCCCGCTTTTCTTGTTTTTAACAAATTTTCCTTGTAATTTAATTCTTTTGTGTAGTTAGGTAATAATAGGAACTCCAGTGGGAGCATTTGTATACAGAAACAGAATGAATTGGAGTAATAAATTTATTTTCTCTTTGATTGTCTCCAGTTGAAATGTATGCGATTGCAATTAATGATGTGAAAATGTTTTATTTGATTTCGTGCAATCACAAATTGAGAGTAGTTGGGGACCGATGCATTCAGGGGTCTCAGTTTTTCTAACAAGAATAGTTGATTTGTATATTCTTAGGTTGCCTTCCGAAGATTCAATTTTACGCTATTAAGTAGATATATGTTTTGATAAGATATCAACATTTCATGTAGAAGAG
The DNA here is from genome assembly GCA_012295165.1 of Asparagus setaceus. Lineage (NCBI taxonomy): Eukaryota > Viridiplantae > Streptophyta > Magnoliopsida > Asparagales > Asparagaceae > Asparagus > Asparagus setaceus. The sequence goes on from CM022704.1 coordinate 70,625,954, forward strand.
AATTATGGATCCATCAGGTTCCAAACTTATTACCTTTGCCTCACGGTCACATTCTTGTTATTATTTCTTCTACTAAAAAGTTCGCCTACGGTTGCAGTATGGTTCATTTTAGTCCATTTCGAGGTTTTTAAGACACAAGTCCACCCTATTTGTAGAAATAGCAGCTTCCCATTTTGTACAAATTAGATCATGCAACGTCCTGTATTAAGACTATCTACCAACATATTTTAATTAGCCAAAGCAAAATCTCGACTGAAGACATACAGGAGCTTGAGAATAATTAAACACAATTTCTTTGTCCACCATTTAGAGAGAGGAGGAGAGGTGCTTATCACATTGAAACTCGTACAAAGATCCAACAGAAAAGAAGAGATGAGCTCTTAACTGGAAAATTTTTGTTTTCCAGACTCATCAACAGGTTCTTGCGCCTTGACGTTCTCAGTAAGTGAAGTAAATATGGTGAATATTGACGATGATTTCTCAGGACTGAATATCGAAGCATAAATTGAGAAGCCGAGCAGTTGACTATATTGCAAGTTCCGCTTGGCCCAAAGGAACAAATCCGCCCAGAATTTGGACCCTCTCCATTACAAAAAAGTAGCGGAGATATCACTACTTTTTATCACAATAATTGATTTGTCTAGTGGACGGTTGTGATTGATTTGTCTAGTGGACGGTTGTGATTTATTCTAAACATAGTACTCGCTGTATCCCTATGATTTGTATTCATTTTCTAATTTATACTCAAAGACAATCACAACCATTAAATACACAAATCAACGATTGTGATGAGAGTAGTGGTCACTCCACTACTTTTTTTTGTAGTGGAGAGGATCCGAATCTGCCCATGATTAGGGAGGTGAGCAAGACCCAGCTACACGGAGGATTGTTTCAGTGTAATTCCTGTGACCGGAAAGGAGAAACATCCTGCAGCTGAAATACTTCTCCCACAAGCTGCCTCCAATTACCACTATAGAACAGATATTATTTGCGGTAACTATACTATACTGCTAATCTCATACCATTCTCAGTATTTTGATACTGCTATATTAATCTCATACTACTTTGTTACAACAATACTAATCTCGTGCTATTCTGATGGTACAAGAGTTTCACAAGTAAAGATTTCACACATTTCATATTTGTAATTTTGTATCTTGTGGTACACAAATATGACTAAGATTTGCAGAACAATTGGAACTCTAAGTTTTTATCAACACGTAGATGAGCAGTAACCCGTAAGGACAGGTAACAAGACATCATCCTGGCATTTGAAATTTCTAGCAAATAAACACAAGAGCAGCACTTTCGCACATAAAGATCTTAAAGAGTCTGGCAAATAAACACAATGGGATACAAACACACCAGTAGCAAAGCTGAAAACCAAATATCTTTCTTCTTATCAGCAAAGGAAATCAATCAGTTATATAGAAGTTACTACAATCCAACCTAAACTGCTAAGATGTGCTTGGATTACCTAGAATCATGTTTCTTTAGGAGCCTTCTTTGCAGCCTCAGCAGCAGCTTTCTCTGCCTCAATTTCTGCAACAATGGCATCAATCTCGGCTTCCTCGAGTTGTTTGAGACCTTCATCTTTTGTCATCACTGCGATTTCAATGTTCTTTCCCCCACTCTCAACGACCTAAAAATAACAAATGGATAGGAAATGCATAAAGACCTTGCAAACTGACAATAAACCATAAGAAATGAAATTGAGGAATACAATTTTGCACCCCTTCCCCTACCCCTAACAAAACCATATAGCAGGTCACTCTCTCCAAATAAACAATTTACCCATAAGTGTGAAAACACATTGCTAAAGTGTCGATAATTAACGTTCAGTTCTTTTGTAGAAAATGTCTTAAAATTGACTTATTTCAGAAACTAAGATGAAGTTTTTCACAAATAAAAAGTTAGTAAACTGCTATATTTTACTTTCACCTGCGCAAGTCAAATAGGAATTGAGGTGCAATGTAGATCGTTGGTGAGAGAACATGCTATTCTGAATGGGATGGCCATTGGCATAAACAAAGAAAGAAAAATCAGGCTATCTATGAAAACTTCTCAAAAGTTCCTATTAGTTCTCTTAATAGACTCATGGTAGTTTTCTTAACAAAGACACTATATGGTAGTTTTCTACAATAGAGGTGAAAGTTCATGAGATATACCATAGCTTAGCGAAAACCGTCCACAGGGAGGAGAAAAAACACAAAACAGTAATGCGAGGAGTAAAGGAGCAGATAAACCATGACTTATTACTATATGATAAATAGAAGGGAAACTTTGTCAAATTATGTAGAAGTAACAGATGGAGACTCCATATTTACAGGTTCCTGTTTCGGACACTTGAATTACAGAACAACAAGGACAAGTAGGCATAAATCTGTAGGCTCTAAAGTCTGAAATCAAATTCCACCAAATCCACTTGCTACTTTAAACAAAGTTACCCTGCATCAATTCCTCATAATCGGGCTAAAAGTTATGAGGCAATAGCTTATAGCCTACAACATTTGAACATCCTATCTTATTATATGTAAGGTCGTTTGGTAAAATCTTGTTAGTGCTAGAATCTTCATGAACAAGTTTATATAACTGTTTGTTTGCAGAAGATGGATTTTCTAGTTCTCTCAAGCCTCAACTACAAAAAGCAAAAAGTCCACCATATAATGTCCTTTCATTTTTACCTTCTATTAGATAATATCTCGTGCGGCCTAATGTCCTAGCACCTGTTTAAATCTCTCATCTTTATTTTTCTCACTCATTCAAGTCAAGTGTTTCTCTAACTAACCTTTTCTTATTCAAGCCTCCTCACATAAAAGCTATATACCAAAAACTAATCTAACTTGATGAATATTTATGTTTCCAAAAGCACCAGACAATGTTTTAGAAAGTGCTAGGTGCTTCTGGGAGCCAGACATAGCGTTTAGGCACCTTGATGGACGCCTAAGCAAGCAGTATGTTTGCATTTTTAGCACCAGGAGAGAGAGGGTTTTTTTTTTCAAAGATTCAAAATTCTATCCTCACCGTTTTAGCTGAGATGAATCTGGATTGAGTCTGATCTGATCTATTTTAACAACATGTTCTCTTTACTCATTATTAAAAGGGCAAGAAACCCTTTTTTGTCGCAGTGAGTCCACATAAATGGGCCATGTTCACCTAGGCATTCTCAAGAATTTTGTGGGCAGCCTAGGTACCGCTTAGGCCTAGGCGGATGACAGACAAGTTTTTATAAACATGGGCACCAGATACCTGGGCCAAATATCACTTCTTTTTTCTAAATTTTTCATATCAAAGCTTCAAATCATGAAATGAATCATATCACTTTCCATATGTATTTATCAATGATGTAATACTGTAAGATAATTTAAAGACGTGCAGCAGTTAAATAATTAGGTGTATTGTGTAGAGCCATATATTTCACGATTCACAAGAGGATGGACAAATTTAAAACATAGAGTTGAATAACCAAATAGAAATGTTAAAGAGCTTGTAAGGAAAATTACAAGCATGCAAATAACAAAAAGAATCCAAGTTCAATGAGTACAAGGCCTTTAATTAAATGACAAAACACAGTTCAACAAAATATAAACATCAATATTTCAATGAATAAAAATTCCTAAACCACGTCCATAATCCTCCCAAAATTAACAAAGCAATCCAACTTAACATCAATACCTATCACTATCATCATCTTCAAGAATCTTATAGTTATAACATTCAACTTTTCTCTGCATAACTCCTCTCAACTAGTTTCTTTTGCACTCCTATGTTAATTATCAATGTCTTATCAATAATTGGCATAGACACAAAAACCTCATTATGTACTACAAATATTAGAATTAACACTCATATGATTTACAATTACTATAAAATAACAGTTGTAACTCTTCTTTTCCTTTTTCCCTTCTTCCTTCATATTCAACGCGGTCATGGATGACTGTCTATGTTTCTCTTTGGTAGGCAAGACACGCTGCCAAGTTCATCATCATTAACTTCATATATGAGATTGAAACACCAGATTGTACGATTATATCTATTACATTCTTATCTCTTCCATTTCCAATTGTAGAATCTATCTAATGAACAAACTATGGCATTACAAGGCACAATACATGAATTGCATAGTCGAAATGGGGCTTCAATATTGGTTATGTTATCTATAGTTTGTGGAGGAAAAAAAAACTGGAGGTGATAATAGGATATATATTTCTATCAATTGAATAGGGATGAAAGTGGTCTAAGATGGCTGCTCTGTATTAACATATATATGGTTTCACAACTTCAAATTTCATAGGGAAAAGCACAAAGGAAAGATGGTAGATTATAGAGGTGATGGTTTCATACAAAACCTACCTCTACCCCCTTCTCAAAGATTAAACACATGAGCACCAATGAAAAAACCCGGCGACTAAAAAATGAGCGCTCCTAATAAACCTCCAGGTATCAGAAGAAGGAATTCTTTCTCATTGCCTTCTGCCACCACTAAGTGAGCTCGCTACACTTTATGCTATTAACAAAGTAAAGTTCCCTACTCACTTCCATTTCAATCTTCATTCCTCTACAGCAGTACACAGCCTTGATATTCTACTCTATGATTTTTACAGCTCTTTCGGCTAACTGTTATTATGTACAATATGTTTCTATCCTAAAGCCATATCAAAACTAATTGCAAATTAGCCAATAAAGTTGACATCCATACTATAATAGGAAACTCACCTCAAGCAATGCCCTGATGGCAAGCTTCACCGTCTCCTGCCCCGAAACCTCCTTATAGTTCTTCTCCAAGAACTCCCTCATCGAATTCGAGTTCCTCCCCGTAGCATTCGCCTTCCAAGCCGAGAAAGTCCCCGAGGGATCAGTCTGGTACAGCGCCGGCACTCCCTTATACGGATCAAACCCTACAATCAACGTCGACAGCCCAAACGGCCGAACCCCACCGCTCTGCGTGTACTTCTGCTGCATCCCAGCAATATACCTCGTAATATACTCGACAGTGACCGGATCCTCCACCGTCAGCTTATGGCTCTGGCACTCGATCCTCGCTCGATTGATCAGGACCCTGGCGTCGGCCTTGAGCCCGGCGCAGGCGAGGGCGATGTGGTCGTCGAGGTTGACGATCTTGCGGACCGATCTGAGATTGAAACCGAGATCAGAAACCCTAACCCTAGTTTTTTTTAAAGTTATGGAGGGGTTTTGGTTACCTGGAGTCTTGGAGTTTGGCGGTGGACTTCTTCTCGACGCCGAGGACAACGTTGTCGGTGCCGCGAACGCCGACGGCGGCGTTGCCCTTGCGGACGGCCTCGAGGGCGTATTCGACTTGGAAGAGGTGGCCGTCGGGGGAGAAGACGGTGATCGCGCGATCGTAGCGAGCCATGGCGAGATTCTTTTGTTTTCTGTGGAGATTGGCTCTCGATTAGGGTTTTGTTTGAGAGAGGAAATGGGGAGAGAGAGGGGTTTGTTTGGTCACTTAGCTTGGAGAAGAAGTCGGGGGCTGAAAGCGGGTCGGAACGGGTCGGGTACACCGGAACGAACCGATTTTAAACCAATGTCTTTCACCAAAAACTCTCTCTTTGAACGAACTAAGTAATAGTAAGGATGTGTTTGACAACTTCACAAAATTTATTTTAGATGATATAATCTTGGTTCAATACATTTTTTTTAGTTTGGAAAAAGTTGGACCTAACTTGAACTATTTTTTTCTAGTTTAAAATCTAGCTCCTAAACCGATTTTTTTTGTGGACCAACTCTTATATGGTTCAACTGTAACCTAGTTAAGATAAAACTAGCCTAGCTCAATTCTATTTTGAAGTAGCCAGACACTGTAGATTACATTTTACTAAAATAAATAATTTATATAGGATTAATTGAGGATAGACTCCACATACTACATCCCAATTGCAGATATACCCACGAAGTTTTTTGACTTTTCTTTTTTTAGCGCAGTTTGGAATCAAACCTAAGATCGTGGGAGTTATATTTGAGCCTCTCAATTGTCCGTGTCATCCGCGATGAGTCTTTTTGGCTTTTTCAGAAGGTCTATTTGCACCCGGACAAATAATAAAGACATCTATCCATATTTAATAGAACTACAGATGATCTACCCATAATTGAACGATAGTACATGAAGTCTATTTGCAATCAATCAATTTATATATCTCATACACGAGAACTTACATTTAGTTTACGGACTGCATATTTTTTTGTTGCAAATGCATAACACGTGACCAAGAAACTAATCTCTATGGTGTTCCCTTGGCAGCGTGTTCAATGAGGGATTAAAGAGAATAAACCTCTTATTAACCATCCAAACACACAAAAAAAAAAAAAAAAAAAAAAAATCTACACCAAGAGCAAAGTGAATTAATTTTCCATAATCCATAATTTATCAAACACGAAAATACAAAAAAGATAAGTTAAAGCCCTATAAAGAATTAAAATGAGAGACTTACTTATAACTCCTAATTATCACATAAATTGTGATAATCCTCGTACTTATAATAATGAGATAACAATTTAACCCATCGAATTCACAACTAAATATATTAAGTTATTAACCCTGCTCCGAAATCACTCCACTCTTCCTCACTCCCGCTCTCGCTCTCGCGTGCTATGCCATGTTCTCCAAATTCATTCACAAAAGAATCCCTCTCAAAAACTTGCCCACATTTTCTCTCACCAATTCCTCAAAAGTTCGAACCTTTGCCCAAGGAGTCCAAGTCGTCGACGATGACGAACCCAGAGACACGCTCTGCTCCCGAGTTGAGAGTCTCCGCAGAGGCGAATCCGTCGTCGCAGCGTTTCAGAGCTGGATGGGCGAGGGATTCTCCATCCATCGCGGGGATATTTTCCATGCCATCAATCGACTGAGGAAGCTCAAGAAGAATAAGAGAGCGCTCGAGGTGAGCTAGGCCCATTACTTGTTTGATAAAATGACAAAGAGAAGAGAAACAAATTGGAGTTGTTTTTATCTTTCTTTATTTGGTTTGTTTATTTTAGTTATGGGTTTGTGGGAATTTGGGAATATATCAGGTTTTGGTTTGAGGGGTGTGTTGAATTTGTTTATTTTGGTTGAAAATTTTGATTTTGCGTTGTAGATGTCCACACGGGGTTAGATTGCTTAAAAGTTGGATGTTATTTATCCTTATAATATGATTTTTTAAAAAGAAAATCCTTGTATAGTACATCTTAATCATAATATAGGAGTTGGCTGTTGATGGAGTTAAATTTAAAAAAAAAAAAATCATTTATACCTCTAAAGATTTGGGATAAAGCTTGGTTTTGTTTTCGTTCAGATGTTAAGCAAATCATCATTTTCCTATTGCACTCATTCTGTTGAACATTGAATTTTTCTTTTCCCGTCAAATCTTTTTTGTTAAGCTCAAACTATTAACTTACATTCATAGTTCATGTCATCTTCGAGCTACTCCTTGTTTGACACTTCAATGTAGAAGAGAATGAAATCCTAATTTTATAATTTTAAAACTTTTCTACTCTGTTTGCCTGGTTATATGACATTTTTACTGCATTCTTCTGACAGGTTATGGAGTGGGTGATTAGAGAGAGACCGTATAAAGTGAAAGAGCTAGACTATTCTTATCTTCTGGAATTCACAACTAAACTCCACGGTGTATCACATGGTGAAAGCCTCTTTCTTCGTGTCCCTCATGAGCATCAGAATGAATTGCTCTACAACAACCTAGTAATTTCATGCCTGGATCAGGGTAAGATCAGGCTTTCTCTTGATTACATGAGAAAGATGAGAGAACTGTCCTTCCCTATTTCTTATCATGTATATAACCGTTTGATTGAACTCCATTCTTCTTCTGGCCGCAAGAAATCTATCCCTAAAATCCTCACACAAATGAAGGCTGATGGTGTTGGTCCACATGTATCCACTTATAACATTCTTTTGGATATCGAAGCTAGTGACCATAACATTGAAGGTTTATCTAAAGTGTTCAATGATATGAAGCGATTGAAAATTGAACCAAATGAAATCACCTATGGAATTCTAGCAAAAGCACATGCTGTGGCAAGACTTTACACGGTATCTGAGATGTACACAGAGGCGCTTGAAAGGTCGAAGACTGGCAAAAATTGGTCTACATTTGATGTTCTTATTATCTTGTATGGTTACTTGGGGAAGGAAAAAGAATTAGAGAGGACATGGAAGTCAGTTGAGGAACTTCCTCATGTTAGATCCAAAAGCTTTGTGTTAGCAATCGAAGCATTTGGTAGGATAGGTTCCATACATAGAGCTGAAGAAATTTGGGCAGAGATGAAATCGAAGGAAGAAATAAAATTACCACAGCATTTCAATGCAATTATATCAGTGTATTGTAGGCATGGACTTGTGGACAAAGCATCTGAGATGTTCAAAGAAATGGAAGCAAATGGATGCAAGCCAAATTCTATAACTTACCGTCACCTTGCATTGTGTTGTTTAAAAGCAGGTTTAGTAACGGAAGCATTGAAGACTATTGAGATGGGAGAGAATGAAGGTTTGAGCTTTCAAGTAAGAAGATCTGTACCATGGTCTGAAACTACTCATATTCTACTCGAATGTTTCGCTGATGTTGGTGATTTAGAGAATGCCAAGAAATTATTTCAGGAATTTAAAGAGACAAAGTATAATAGATATACCTTTGTATACAATAGCTTTCTAAGGGCTCATGTGAAGGCAAATGTTTATGATCCTGATTTATTGAGGAAAATGATTCTAAGAGGAGCAACGCCTGATGCCGAGACATACAGTCTTGTGAGACTAATTGAACAGTTCAAGAAATGATTTCCTTGTTGCATCATTTGGGTATTATCCTATAGAGAAAAAGTGAAATGGAGCTCTTTTACCAGAAACCATTTTAACTAATTTTCATACTTTAGATATTCTGTTGTCTCTTCAAGGCAGAAACCCAAGTCTTCAATACTAATATACTAAAAGATACGCTGGTGAGTAGAAAATTTGTCTTGCTTTTTAATTTTGGAATTTTCTGGCAGTTTTTAGTAATGGAGAAGTTTTTATGAAGCTCAATTTAAATTTATATGTAAGTTTTGACCAAGGAATTTGAGGGACACGGTGATGACTGCAATTGTGGAGTTATTTGAAGTGGATCAATTACTTTTTGATCATCCATCTTTTTCAAGAAAAGTTTCCTCCAATAAGATCTTTTTGACGTCATTACTAATATACCACTCATCTCCATATACGTTTACCATCTTGGAAAAGTCCTCTCTTTTACCTCTATTCAAATCCCTATTCCTCTCCTCTGTCATATATAACTCCAGTCAAGAAAGCACAGCTGAGACTATTCTATGCCACCACCACTACAAATAGCAGAAAACAATTGATCCTTCAAGCTCTACCCACAAAAACACTCAATGGGCTCATCAACACAATCCAAGCCTCATGCTGTATGCATGCCTCTCCCAGCTCAAGGCCACATAAATGCCATGATAAAGCTAGCGAAGCTCCTCAACTTCAAAGGCTTCCACATAACCTTCATCTACACTGAATCCATCTACAATCAAATACTTGCCAGCAGCTCTCCAGACTCTCTTCAGTGCTCCACTGATTTCCAATTTGAGACGATTCCTGATGGCATGATGGCGGGCGATATGGTTTCTTTTTTTGAGTCTATTTATGATAATTTTGCTGATCCTTTTGGTGAACTTGTTAAGAGACTCAATGAGCCTTCCTCTGGAGTTCCTCCGGTGACCTGTATAATTTCTGATAGCTTTACTAGTTTCACGCTTGGGGTTGCTGCGGAGCTTGGAATACCTGATGTTTTCTTTTGTTCTGTGAGTGCTTGTTCCTACCTAGGCGTACTTCAGTATGATGAGCTCATCCGAAGAGGGCTCATACCACCCGAAAGTATGTCTCATTTTCATTTACATATTAACTTTTTCTTCATTACTGTTCGTAGTAGAAGGTTCTTTATTTATTGGATTAATTGCGGATAGACCCCGTGTACTATCGCCAAATTGAACTTACTATCCTTGTAGCTCTATTGTTGTAGACAGACCCCCTAAAAGAGTTCTAATGTTGCAGTAAACCCTCTGAGTGAAAACCTTTTGTTGCAGATAGACCCCCTGAAAAGAGTAGAATTTTTTTTCACTCAGGGGGTATATCTGCAACAATAGTAATTATAGGGGTAAGAAGTTCAATTTGATGATAGTACAGCTGGTCTATCTGCAATTAACCCTTATTTATTCAAATTTGCACCGAGTAGATCTCTCTTTGTTATTTAGATAACATACAAAATTAAGGAGGATAGATGTAAGTTACATCACAAGTTCATTCAATCATACATTGTTGAGCTGGTAAAAGTTGCATATTGTATCCGGTCTCTTAATGGGGGCTTGAGTTTTAGTATATTCTTCAATTCTCATCATATACTTGTTGAATTTTGCTGTGATGACAACGGCAATAAGACTTCTTCGGCCATTTGAAACTATGAAAAAAAAAAAAACTTACTTGATGTAACTATCCCACTAGAGCAAGACAGACTGGCCACCAAAACTAGGACCAATTACTGAAGAAAAAGCACCTTACTGTTATTATGATGTTGCTTTTGATTGGATTCAGGTCTTCTCTAGCACTAGGAGTGATAAAAATTATACCACAATCATTGATTATGATAAGCAAAAGTCAACACCATTCACAGACACATGTATGGTAGTTATATTCGAAAATTATTCATAATTATTTTGACCCAGATGAACAATTGTGATTTTAAAACTAGTCTCTTCGTTTTCAAATACGAAACAAAGAGTTTTGGTTTTATTCTTATGAGAAATAGATTAGTACTCAAAAACTATACGAGAAGATTTTCTTTGTCAAATATGAAATTGATATCTGCCTCAACTTTCCTTGTCAATAATAATTTATCATGCTCCTAAATTTTGCCACATTCATGATTTTTAACTAGGTGAACGTGATCTTAGCAATAGATATCTCGAAACTCCAATTGATTGGATACCTGGGATGATCAAAAGCATGCGAGTCAAAGACCTCCCAAACTTCCTTCAACAAGACAAAATCGTCAAATACATCAAAGATGAAGTGCAAGCAGCTCTTCAAGCCACAGCAATCATCATGAACACGTTCGACGAACTGGACTTCCCAGCTCTTAACAACTTATCCGCAATATTTCCTCCAATCTACACCCTAGGCCCATTAAATTTGCTATATGATCATATCCCTGACAAATCACTGAAAAACGTAGGGTCTAGCTTTTGGAAAGAAGACCATGATTGCTTAAAATGGTTAGATGACAGAATGCCTCAATCGGTGATATATATAAACTTTGGGAGTGTTGCAGTTTTCGAAAACCAACAGTTGATAGAGTTCGGATGGGGAATAGCAAATAGCGGTCATGATTTCTTGTGGGTTATCAGACCCGATATTGTGAATGGCGACTCTGCAATTTTACCAAAAGAGTTTTTAAGTGAGATCGAAGGGCGAGGTTTTCTTACTAGTTGGTGTCCCCAGGAAGAAGTGCTTATGCATTCATCAGTTGGAGGATTTCTGACTCATTGTGGATGGAATTCTACAATGGAGAGTATGAGCTTTGGTGTACCAGTGTTATGTTATCCTTATTTTGGAGATCAACAGACAAATTGTCGGTATTTGTGTGATGAATGGGGGATTGGATTGGAGATTGATGATGATGTGAGGAGAGAGGAGGTGGCTGAAAAGATCAGGGAGTTGATGGGAGGAGAAAAAGGGAAGGACATGAGGAGGAATGCAGCGAAATTGAAGGAGAGCGCTATGAAGGCGACTGAGGTTGGCGGGTCTTCGTCTTTGAATTTGGAGAGAGTAATCAAGGAGGTGCTTGTGAAAGAGAAAAGTTGCATCTGATTTTACCCATTTTATGTTCAATTCATGGACTAGTATCATAATAAGGATGGTTTAATGGAGAGGACGGTTTCCTATCATGCATCTTCTATTTATATATTGAACATATGATTGTTTGCAAACTCAAAAGGTTTTTTAAACTTCTTCTTCTTCAAGCGTAACAGGAACAAAAATTCCGTTCATCAAATAGGATCTAATGTCTTTTTCCTTTTTTTTGCTGACTTTACACAATAAGTGAGATGTACACAGAGGCCCTTAAAAGTCATAGACTGGCAAAGGTCTATGATCCTGATTTACTGAGGAAATGATTTCAAGAGGAGCAGCGTCTGATGCCGAGACGTACGGTCTTGTGAGACTCATTGTGCAGTTCAAGAAATGATTTCCTTATCTGCACAGTTGTCTCTTCAAGGTAGAAACCAGTCTCTGATATAGAAGGGTTAATCGCGGATAGGCCCTGCACTATGACTCAATTGCGGATAGACCCTCTATATTTATATTGTTGCAGATAGACCCCCTGTAGATATATTGTTGCAGATAGACCCCTTGAATGAAACTTTTTAGACTCTTTTACCCTAAGAGAAATAGAATTTCCTTTTTGACAAATAGACCTCCTGAGGGTAAAAGTGTCCAAAAAAATGACGCGGGATCTATCTGTAACAATAGAACTACAGGGGCCCTATCCGCGGTTGGGAGATAGTGGAGGGGGCTATCTGCAATTAACCTGCTATGGAATACTGACATGGAATGGTTATGGAATACTGACACTGAAAGACATGCTGGCTGATAAAAAACTTATCCAAATTTATATTTCTTTCTTTGTTTAGAATACTGAACTAAAAGAAATGCTCTTTTAGCAGAAGTTTTCTTTGAGTGAGGGATTGATTACTTTTTGATCATACATCTTTTTCAAAAGTCTCCTCCAGCCAGATTCTTCAGACTCCATTCATATTTCAGTTCTAAGTTTTACTGTCCTCATGTCCTGCTCATCTCCATGTGCATTCTTTCTTTTGGAAAAGCCCTTTTTTAAATCTCTATTAAAAAAAATCACTACTCAGACAATTCAATATCACTACCCACCACAAATAACACGAATGAAACACTGAGCCTTGCAATCTCTAAACACAAAAACACTCATGGCTTCATCAGCACACCCCAAGCCTCATGCTGTGTGCATGCCTCTGCCTGCCCAAGGCCACATAAATGCCATGATAAAACTTGCCAAGCTCCTCCACGGCAAGGGCTTCCACATAACCTTCATCTACACTGAATCCATCCACAGTAAAATACTCACCAGCAGCTCTCTGACCTCTCTCCAAGGCTCCGATGATTTCAAATTTGAGATAATACCTGATGGTATGACGACAGGCGATGTTCTTTCCTTTATCGAATCTATTCGCAATGATTTTGCTGAGCCTTTTGGTGAACTTGTGAGAAAGCTCAATGAGCCTTCGTCTGGGGTTCCTCCGGTGACTTGTATTGTTTCTGATAGCTTTACTAGTTTCACACTTGGGGTTGCCGCTGAGCTTGGAATACCTGATGTTTTCTTTTGCTCTGTGAGTGCTTGTTCCTATTTCGGAGTGCTTCAGTATGAAGAGCTCATCCGACGAGGGATAGTACCACCCAAAAGTATGTATGAAATAGTTTTCATTTTCATTTACATAGTTCTTTGTTATTGTTTGTAGTTGAAGACTCTATTTATTTATTTATTTGTTCAAATTTACACCAAGTAGTTCTCTCTTTGTTATTTAGATAATATGCACAATTAAGGAGCAAAGTTGCAAGTTGCATCATAAGTTCATGACACAGTCATACTGTAGAGTTGATCCCTTAACGGGGTTCGAATTTAATATATTCTTCAATTCTCACCATAAATACTTGTTGAGCTTTGCTGTGATGATAATGCAATAAGACTTAGGCCCTGATAAATTATGGGGAAAAAAAATCTTACTTTAACTAGTTTACAAAGATTTAGCTAACCCACTAGCTAGAACAAGACAGACCGGCCACTGAAACTAGGACCCATCACTGATGAAAAAGCACCTGACAATTATCATGATAAGCAAAAGTCAACGCAATTCACAGACATGTGCATGGTAGTTATTTTCGAAAATGAATCATAACTGTTTTGATCCAAATACACAATTGTGATTCAGACGTAGTATCTTTAATTGCAAAGAAGAAACAGGGAGGATGGAAATTTGTTTTAATTTGATTTTATTCCTATGGCTACTGGAGAAATAAGTCGGTACTCATAAAAACTATAGGAGAATAATCTTTTGCCAAATATGAAATTGATATTTGCCTCTATTTTGCTCATCAATAATAATTTATGATGCTCCTAAAGTTATTACATTCGTGATTGTTAACTAGGTGAACGCGATCTCAGCAACGCATATCTTGACACTCCGATCGACTGGATACCTGGAATGATCAAAAGCATGCGAGTCAAAGACCTCCCAAACATAATTCAACACGAAAAAATCTTCACGCACTTCAGAACCGAAGTTCAAGCAGCTTCTAGAGCGTCTGCTATCATTATAAACACATTCGACGAACTTGAATCCGCAGTTCTTAACGAATGATCATCAATCTTTCCTCCAATCTACACTACAGGTCCATTAAATTTGCTATATGATCACATTCCTGACAAGTCACTGGAAAGCATGGGGTGTAGTCTTTGGAGAGAAGACCATGATTGCTTAAAATGGTTAGATAACAGAACACCCCAGTCAGTGATATATATAAATTTTGGAAGTGTCGCAATTCTCGGGAACCAACAATTGATAGAAGTGGGATGGGGAATAGCAAACAGCGGCCATGATTTTTTATGGGTTATCCGACCTGATATTGTGAATGGTGATTCAGCAATTTTAGCGAAAGAGTTTTTGAGTGAGATCGAAGGGAGAGGTTTCCTTACTAGTTGGTGCCCACAAGAAGAAGTTCTTAAGCATTCATCTGTTGGAGGATTCTGACACATTGTGGATGGAATTCTACGATGGAGAGTATGAGCTCAGGTGTGCCAATGTTATGTCATCCTTTTTATGGAGATCAACAGACGAATTGTAGGTATTTGTGTGATCAATGGGGGATTGGATTGGAGATCGGCGACGGTGTGAAGAGAGACGAGGTTGCTGAAAAGATTAGGGAGTTGATGGGAGGAGAAAAGGGGAAGGATATGAGGAGGAATGCGGTGAAACTGAAGGAGAGTGCGTCGAGGGCGACTGAGATTGGCGGGTCTTCGTCTTTGAATTTGGAGACAGTAATCAAGGAGGGGCTTCTGAAAGAGAGAAAATGTATCTGATTATGCTCAGTTTATGTCTAATTTATAGATTAGTATAACAATAAGAATGGTATATGAGAAGAGGGTTTCCTGTCATGTATCTGTATCAAGATTGTAATCATGTTTGATGGTATGCAAACTCAAAAGGATTTTTAAACATCATTGGTATTCTGAGTTCGTTAGTTCGACCAGCCCAAATCCCGTTTGTAATGGGCTAGAGCCCATTTGAATCTTTTTAATTTTCTTTTAAAGCGAAGGATGAGGCTCCAATGACAATAGCCACAGCCTGCTAGTATTAAAAGCCCATTTAAATATTAGGCCATGCACATATTCTGCTGGATCCGTAGTCCAACCCGAGTTTGTTAAGGCCCAACACTCTCTTTGCGCAAGCTCTGTGCTGACTGAATTGCATTTAAATATCCTCATTTATGCAAATTTGAGGTCATTTCGGGGCCTGCTTGTTTAAGTGGGAAAGAGTAGAAATAGATCGGTTGAGGTGTGAACTCTTGGATATTGATTCCTAACAGAACTGAAAGTTATCCTTGTTCAAGAAAAGCTTCATTTTTCGTGTGTTAGTTTAACAAAAGTTTATAGGCGTTCCCCTAAACCCCAAAAGTATTCTGCTTTAAATGGGTGAAAATGGGTGAAAAGCAATAATTGATGCATTAAATTAAAATAATAGTAAACGTGAGTGACTTTGCAAGCTTTTTGCCTACTCATTTATTTCTCTCTCCTTTTCTACAAATGGTTGTTTCATCTTTTTAAAAGTTCATCCAAATATTGGATTGGTAAGAAATGGTCTTTCACACATGAAAAAAATGCGAAACAAATATAAAAAAAAGTTGGAAACCTCATTCTAGAAAAACATTAAGAAAATGACCGAAAAGTGCTTTCTGCATTTCCTTTCCAAAGGCAAAACAAAACAAATAGGCTCTAAGTTTCAGTTGTAAAAACTTTTAGATATTTAAGTGTAACTTTTAAAAATTTTAGGATATATAAATGCTGTGAAAAACAAGTGAAGATAGATATCTAGTTACTTTCTTTCCACGTTAATAGCGTTAATAGCGTTGTATGCCAATAGCATGTAATTAATAAAGTTTCAGATGAAATCCATTCTTTTTAAATATAATGAGAAATTGATTGTACTCCTAAAAGCATAGCAAAACTTCTCTATTAGAGCACGAGCATAATACTTAGGCCGACAGCTTCAATGCTCCCAGAATCATTTTTTAGAGTTCGGATGGCACAAGTTGTAATTTAAATCCGTAATAATCGCTCTCTATTTCCCTACTATTACGTGATGACGGTTATTTGAAGTACCACTGCTAATTTTAGTAATTTATTAGACATTCAGGGGTAAATAGTATCTCAGAGTTAGTTTTCTCTATTTTCTCTAACCTGCTTATCCCAATTTATTATCCAAGTTCCGCTCAAACATATGAGCAGCAGGACATCAGAAAAAGTAGTCACTGAGGCGATTAATAAAATTTCACCATTGTCCTCCATTTTCTATTTCTCCTCATCCATTTATTTTCTTTCTCAGATTCATTTAGATAACAAGTCTCATTGTTGAGATCTAAGAGGTGATTCCTTCATCATCCATAGATTAACTTCAAATATTGTATTTACCCATGATTTTGATTGGATGAGATTAGGTGGTTCGGTGAATTTATTATGCGTGAAAACGTTGATGGTTGGACTAATTGGGGATTTGAAGGAGGAATATATATGTATATATTTTATAATCTTCTTTATATATAAGAGTGAAGTATGAGAGGAGATGCTCTTTAATGTCCTATATTTCTTGCTAGGGGGAGCAATGATTTCCGTGAGGCGGAGTAGGTAGAACAAGAAGGATAGCGGATGATTTTGATAAGACAAGAATTAGGGAAATAAAAAAATAAACTAAATGGAAATATAAAAGTACAAAAGTGCCCTCGCTAATTTTCAGCCTATTTTCCTCTTCCTACCGATTTAAATATTTTTTAAAATCCTAATTTCGGAGCACCGAAGCAATCCTCAATACTTATTTGGAGAATTTTTTAAAAAAGACCTGTTGATGTATATAATCACAGTCACTAACCTCGGATGAGTTTAGCTTTAAAGAGGCGAGTCAGCTTTCTCTCCTAAAGCCAGCCGACACGACTCGCCCAAAGGATTCAGCCCAACAAAAGAAGGACCCTGGAAGAGGCGGAGTTGGGATCTCGGTGGTTCCTCAAACGGTCAAGTTAGTGGAGTGGGGATAGTCTAGTAGAGCAGAATTCACCTCGAAGAGATTGCTTACCTTCTTAGGCATTCACGTTTCTCTTTATAGGTAGGGTTAAGGGGTATTTCCGTCTTTCCATTAGTTTGGGAACCACCGGTGAGTCAGCCCTCCCCTCCACGTGAGCCGAGGATTGGTGGACATCCCTCCGCTAGAGTGGTGGCCTTTACAGTGTCAAATTGGTATCGAGGGTTGGTGTGGTCTATTCGCTATTAATGGGATGGGATGACGATACCGTGAATGCATGGGTCCGAGGTGCCTTAAATCTTGTGAGAGATGGGGAATTAAAGAAATGTCGGTGCATTTAATCCGATGTTGATGGGCTCGAAATCTTGTGTGGCCGTCGTTTGAGTGGAGAGAATCACGCAGGTGAGAGAAGGGGAGCCGTGGCCGGATGGCCGACTCATCTGACCTCTTAGGGCCCCTTGGGATGATTTGCCGAGGGGACGATTGGGAGCGCTTTATGCGTCCGCCTCTAGAGGACGAAAGTGGCCAGAAGGGTAGGCTGGATTCGTTCAAATTGTTTGGAGAGGTCGGCAACTTGTAGGAAGGGATCGTGAATCTGCCGGCCGGAAGGACGACCACACCGCCTTCCGCGTCGTCAGAAGAGAAGCTGTCGATGGGCGACTCGCGCCGCCTTCAGCGTCGGCCATGGCGATGGTCGCCTAATGGACCGGACCGGCTCTGCATACGCGTGCCTGGCCGTGGGTTGAGTGTGGAGGTTCTTGTCGGTCCTCATTGGTAAACAAGCGTTCGTCGGTCGGCAGCTTTTCTCCTTAATCAGCGATTAGTGGTTATGACCATAACAGTTGACCCCTTTCGCTTGGAGTCGGTTGGAAACGAGTCCAAGTGAAATGAGTAGCGTTAGTATATCTCAGAAGAAGGGCTGTTTGTTTACATCCATAGATTCGATTTATTGTCGATATGGAGCCATGGGGTCAACACCCAAAATCCTTTGGTAAGATTTCACCTTCTTTAGACGAGGTGAGCAGAGATGCGACGGAAAGTCGAAGATCTTGAAGGCGGCGGCGACCATTTGGATGCCCATTTAGGCTTGTAATTTCAATTTTCCTTTTATTTTGGTATTTCGGGCGGTACCATGTAAACTTTGTTTGGAATATTAATGAAAAGTAGCATTTCAAGGATGGTGGTTGTTCATTCGATTCATTCTTCATTTTTCCTTTTTTTTTTTTTTAGACCGAAGATGTCGGCCCCGTGGGGCTTACAATAAACACAAGTAGGCCAGAAGGCAGTCGGCCCACAATGGGGCTTACAATAAACACAAGTAGACCGAAGATGTCGGCCCCGTGGGGCTTACAATAAACGCAGTAGACCGAAGATGTGCCTACCGTGGGCTTACAATAAACGCAAGTAGACCGAAGATGTCGGCCCCGTGGGGCTTACAATAAACGCAAGTAGACCGAACGGCCTACCGGGCTTACAATAAACGCAGTAGACCGAAGATGTCGGCCCCGTGGGGCTTACAATAAACACAAGTAGACCGAAGATGTCGGCCCCGTGGGGCTTACAATAAACGCAGTAGACCGAAGATGTCGGCCCCGTGGGGCTTACACAACGCAAGTAGACCGAAGATGTCGGCCCCGTGGGGCTTACAATAAACGCAAGTAGACCGAACGGCCTACCGGGCTTACAATAAACACAAGTAGACCGAAGGCAATTCGGCCCCGTGGGGCTTACAATAAACGCAGTAGACCGAAGATGTGCCTACCGTGGGCTTACAATAAACGCAAGTAGACCGAACGGCCTACCGGGCTTACAATAAACACAAGTAGACCGAAGATGTCGGCCCCGTGGGGCTTACAATAAACGCAAGTAGACCGAAGATGTGCCTACCGTGGGCTTACAATAAACGCAGTAGACCGAAGATGTCGGCCCCGTGGGGCTTACAATAAACGCAAGTAGACCGAACGGCCTACCGGGCTTACAATAAACACAAGTAGACCGAAGATGTCGGCCCCGTGGGGCTTACTTCTGAATTGGCCCAATCGCGTTGTGGTCGTTCGGGCCGCCATCGACTTCGCTAGTTGGGTGTATAAGGCTGTCTTCATCTGCGGTTCCTTTGTCAAGCTCGGTTTGGTCCCAGGGCACTAACCTCGGATGGAGTCTTCCTGAATTGGCCCAATCGCGCGTTGTGGTCGTTCGGGCCCGCCATCGACTCGCTAGTTGGGTGTATAAGGCTGTCTTCATCTGCGGTTCCTTTGTCAAGCTTCGGTTTGGTCCCGGGCACTAACCTCGGATGGAGTCTTCTGAATTGGCCCAATCGGCGTTGTGGTCGTTCGGGCCGCCATCGACTCGCTAGTTGGGTGTATAAGGCTGTCTTCATCTGCGGTTCCTTTGTCAAGCTCGGTTTGGTCCCGGGCACTAACCTCGGATGGAGTCTTCTGAATTGGCCCAATCGGCGTTGTGGTCGTTCGGGCCGCCATCGACTTCGCTAGTTGGGTGTATAAGGCTGTCTTCATCTGCGGTTCCTTTGTCAAGCTTCGGTTTGGTCCCGGGCACTAACCTCGGATGGAGTCTTCTGAATTGGCCCAATCGGCGTTGTGGTCGTTCGGGCCGCCATCGACTTCGCTAGTTGGGTGTATAAGGCTGTCTTCATCTGCGGTTCCTTTGTCAAGCTTCGGTTTGGTCCCGGGCACTAACCTCGGATGGAGTCTTCTGAATTGGCCCAATCAGCGTTGTGGTCGTTCGGGCCGCCATCGACTTCGCTAGTTGGGTGTATAAGGCTGTCTTCATCTGCGGTTCCTTTGTCAAGCTTCGGTTTGGTCCCGGGCACTAACCTCGGATGGAGTCTTCTGAATTGGCCCAATCGGCGTTGTGGTCGTTCGGGCCGCCATCGACTTCGCTAGTTGGGTGTATAAGGCTGTCTTCATCTGCGGTTCCTTTGTCAAGCTTCGGTTTGGTCCCGGGCACTAACCTCGGATGGAGTCTT
This sequence comes from Asparagus setaceus, assembly GCA_012295165.1. Lineage (NCBI taxonomy): Eukaryota > Viridiplantae > Streptophyta > Magnoliopsida > Asparagales > Asparagaceae > Asparagus > Asparagus setaceus. Next base: position 70,646,304 of record CM022704.1, read on the forward strand.
CTGAATTGGCCCAATCAGCGTTGTGGTCGTTCGGGCCGCCATCGACTTCGCTAGTTGGGTGTATAAGGCTGTCTTCATCTGCGGTTCCTTTGTCAAGCTTCGGTTTGGTCCCGGGCACTAACCTCGGATGGAGTCTTCTGAATTGGCCCAATCGGCGTTGTGGTCGTTCGGGCCGCCATCGACTTCGCTAGTTGGGTGTATAAGGCTGTCTTCATCTGCGGTTCCTTTGTCAAGCTTCGGTTTGGTCCCGGGCACTAACCTCGGATGGAGTCTTCTGAATTGGCCCAATCGGCGTTGTGGTCGTTCGGGCCGCCATCGACTTCGCTAGTTGGGTGTATAAGGCTGTCTTCATCTGCGGTTCCTTTGTCAAGCTCGGTTTGGTCCCGGGCACTAACCTCGGATGGAGTCTTCTGAATTGGCCCAATCGCGTTGTGGTCGTTCGGGCCGCCATCGACTTCGCTAGTTGGGTGTATAAGGCTGTCTTCATCTGCGGTTCCTTTGTCAAGCTTCGGTTTGGTCCCGGGCACTAACCTCGGATGGAGTCTTCTGAATTGGCCCAATCGGCGTTGTGGTCGTTCGGGCCGCCATCGACTTCGCTAGTTGGGTGTATAAGGCTGTCTTCATCTGCGGTTCCTTTGTCAAGCTCGGTTTGGTCCCGGGCACTAACCTCGGATGGAGTCTTCTGAATTGGCCCAATGTAGCGTTGTGGTCGTTCGGGCCGCCATCGACTTCGCTAGTTGGGTGTATAAGGCTGTCTTCATCTGCGGTTCCTTTGTCAAGCTTCGGTTTGGTCCCGGGCACTAACCTCGGATGGAGTCTTCTGAATTGGCCCAATGTAGCGTTGTGGTCGTTCGGGCCGCCATCGACTTCGCTAGTTGGGTGTATAAGGCTGTCTTCATCTGCGGTTCCTTTGTCAAGCTTCGGTTTGGTCCCGGGCACTAACCTCGGATGGAGTCTTCTGAATTGGCCCAATCGGCGTTGTGGTCGTTCGGGCCGCCATCGACTTCGCTAGTTGGGTGTATAAGGCTGTCTTCATCTGCGGTTCCTTTGTCAAGCTTCGGTTTGGTCCCGGGCACTAACCTCGGATGGAGTCTTCTGAATTGGCCCAATCGGCGTTGTGGTCGTTCGGGCCGCCATCGACTTCGCTAGTTGGGTGTATAAGGCTGTCTTCATCTGCGGTTCCTTTGTCAAGCTTCGGTTTGGTCCCGGGCACTAACCTCGGATGGAGTCTTCTGAATTGGCCCAATGTAGCGTTGTGGTCGTTCGGGCCGCCATCGACTTCGCTAGTTGGGTGTATAAGGCTGTCTTCATCTGCGGTTCCTTTGTCAAGCTCGGTTTGGCAAAGAGCAAGCTGGCCGGCTCCGCGTGGGGCGGCGACTCCGTAGGGGCGGCCGTGGGTCGGTGCCAGGACTTACGTGGCGCCTAGGTCTTATTTCGACAAAGCCGATCTGTTTTGAGGCAAAGAGCAAGCTGGCCGGCTCCGCGTGGGGCGGCGACTCCGTAGGGGCGGCCGTAGGTCGGGTGCCAGGACTTACGTGGCGCCTAGTGTAGGCATAAAAATTGCTTATCGGTGCGAGCGAAACTCGTGACGATGGGTTGACAACCGACGATCCATTCGACAAACCGACGTCGCAAAATGCATCACGCTGCAAAACGCGTAGAGCGAGTCGACGAGCACATGAAGTGAGTCGGCAAGACGTACGAGCCAATGAAACGACGTGCCGAGTTGATTAAACTCAAACGTCGATGAGACGGAATCAACCGTACTTAGTCCGTCGATGCAAACGAGCCGTCTGAGCTCTGAAAGTTGATCGGACACGAACTCAAACCCAATGGCGACATCACCGGAGCAAAACTAAGCCCGGAAGACCGAAAGAGTCGACGGAAATTAACGAAGAATCGACGGAGAAACGGCGAAACAGCGGAAAAAAGCGACGCGAGGCGACACCTCGGCCAAATGGCCAAGGTGGCTCGGCCACTTTGGCCGAGCCTCCTCGGCAACTTGGCGAGGTGCCTCGGCAAGTGGCGAGGTGGCTCGGCCACTGCCGAGCCTCTACCAACCTGGCCGAGGCACTTGCCATGGTGCCTCGGCCAGTGGAGGCGCTCTACCACCACGTCGAAGCCACTCCTCGGCCAACCCGGCCGAGCCACTGGGTCACACATCCCCTCTTTTTGTATAAATAGGGGGTCTTGAAGGTGGGGAGGTCTTGGATTGGGGGATTTCAAGGCTTGGGAGGCTTGGATTTTGGTGATTTGGAAGAGCTGGGACTTGAAGAATTCTTGCGAGATCTAATGAGACGTACATCTGCCGAGCACCTCGAAGCTCAAGTCCGGTCGGCGTCGGATCTATAAGCGAAGGTAACCGAATTCGGTCGAACTACAGATACCCTCTAGATTAAGCTTCGTCTTAATCTCGGGGATAGCGTGATTTCTCCTAGTAGATCTCACCCGCCAGCGATCCTCTCCTTCGTGAGTGTGATCCCTCGGTAACCGTTTCCTTCGTGAAGCGAGCCCCTTTACATCTGTAGTTCGAACCGGGTCTCTACGGATCGGATTGCGCGGGTGGTCCACGGACACAAAAGTCCGACACGGGCAAAGAACCCGCGGCGAGGACCTCGACATAACGAGATCCTCGTGTTTGTTTAGGAAGAAGTCGCAATTTTTTGATTTTCATTATGCGCCTTAAAATAAAAGGCAATTTCTTTTGAATTTTGTTGTAGGCAAAAGAAGCCGTAAGCAAAATTCAGATCAATGACAATCATCCGACTTTTACCGCGAACAAGTTTGGCGATTACGCATAGAGCCAACGGCTTCAATTAAGAAGCCGTCATGGTCGTAGCCGCGATCCGGATCCGGTCGAAGAAGAAGTCAAAGGCCTCAGGGCGGATAGGAAAAAATTTTCGGTACGCCGGACCCATAAGGGGCGCGCCCCTTGACCCCGCCGCTAACGGCTAGCGGGACCGCCAAACTCTGCGTAGGGTGTAATAATTACGCTCGGCGAAGTCAACGAATCAAGTTGATCCGGGTTCATTTGTGAGTATCATACTATCATCCTTGTCGGATCGTCCTCCCCACAAATCCGAAGGATCTCCGTGCAAGAAAGATCCATTTGTCCTCGGCTCGGGAACTTTAAGGCGAGGATCTTAACTCCGCCGTTGCGAAGTTGCACCAAATGGCATCCTTAGGCATCCAAGATCGCCGGATCACGCTAGAGCCATGATGGCGGCTCACTCTCACGCGTGAGTTCGCCAAGGCCACGGAATCGGTCGGCGGTGTCGCTACAAAGTGGATCTGAAGTCCGTGAGAGGTCAAGAACCTCATCAATAGGTGCACGGCAACTCCTCCAAGCCGCCAACAAATGATTGGTTCAGCGTCAAGCGGAACCGATCAACACTTGAAGAACGATCCGAGGCCGCATTACTGCACACACACGGGCTCTAGTTCGGGGAGGCGGATGTAGAAGAAGGGAGAAGTGGACAAGAAGCCGCCAAAATGCGCCAAGTTTGGAGTCAGAAATCGAACAGCGATTCGGACGAAGGCCAAAACGTTAGTCAAGAATCGACCACCTCAAACCGATTCGCTAAGGCTCGCCGCCACGGGTGACTTGATTCAAAGAAGATCACACCTCCGTGATTTCATCCAAATGTCCATCCACTCGTGCTCGCTTGGTCAATCTGTTGGCGTATCCCGAGCAAGAAAACGCTTTGGAGCACCTCGGCTCATTGCATGATGATCGAGGTAAAATTTCGATCAAAGAACGATTGGGCCCGTTAAGGAAGTCGGGTCACTCACAGTACGAGTCGCACCACCTCAGCCGTGATAAGAAGATTCCCGTGAGTCGCTCACCGAATTCGGATCGGGTTCGAGCCCGCCGAAACTTCAAGGCTTAACGCTGAGATTAGTGACTCTTGGAACCTCGATAATGTGACTCATCCTCGAAGGAGGCGTTTTCATCGGCGGCGATGGCGTTATACACGAGAAGTCATACCAACACACGAAGGGTTGCTCGGCATTCATGCGATGAGTTGTACTATCGTCTTTGAAGTGCAGTAAATCTCGAAGAGAAGTTCCCGAATTGAACCGCATTGTCCGTATTCTCAAACTAATCGAGGCGGTGTTGTCGAATGTAACCGCACTGCCACCAAGAAGCGCCGCCTTTGATAGGCTTGGCAACAAGATCGAGTCTCAAAGGCGATATGACCAACAGAGGGTTGGGATACGAATCCTCCTCGAAGATGAATGCTCATGGTCGATTGATAATAATCCACCCAATGAGGGAGGCGGACATTAAATGCGATTCGCCGGCTTGGGATTACGACACTAGCCTCGGAGAAGCTTTCAAGGTTTTAATGTCAAATATGGCGTCGGTCGATCCTGCTACTATTGAGGCGATGAAGATATGCCAACATGGGAAGACCCATGGATCCATCAACTTCGAGCGGTTTGGGGATAGATTCAACAAAGAGAACCCCACTAAGGGCGAGGTAGTCCAGTCAATATGGGTGATGAAGAGCATCCCAAACTCATAAACATCAGCAATACTCTCCCTTGGAAGAAAAGGAAGAGTTGATTGCCCTAATCGGGGAGTATATCGATGTATTAGCACGGAGTTACGAGGACATGCGGGACTCGACCCTAATGTGGCAACACATCGCCTCAACATCAAGGCGGATGTCAAACTGTCAAGCAACGGCAAAGGCGGTTTAGTCCACAAATATTGGAGGCAATTGTTGTGAAGTGAAGAAACTCATAGAATCGGATTCGCCGAGGAAATTCAACATCCGGATTGGGTGGCGAATATAGTCCGGTCATGAAGAAGAATGGTTCGATTAGGACTGTATCGCTACGAGACCTAAACGCCGCTGCCCAAAGGATGATTTCCCTCGCCAATCACCGACGCCATAGTTGACAATACATGTGGATTGAGAGGATGTCCTTTATGGATGGCTTTTCGGTATAATCGGATCAAGATGTACCCCGATGCCAAAACAATACCGCTCGTAATTCATCGGCATATATTGCTACGGTCATGCGTTCGGCCTCAAAATGCCGGCGCAACATACCGAGAGCAATGGCGGAAATTTTCGGGACCATCTCGGGAAAGCGGTCGAATGCTACGTCGGCGACTTGGTGCGTGAAAAGCGTGACAAAGGAGATCACATCAAAGATCTTAGAGCGGTATTGAACTCATGCGAACTCATCGGCTAAAGATGAATCTGCCAAGTCCTTCCTTGGGATGTCGGTGGCAAGTTCCTTGGCCGTCGTCACCAACAAAGGAATCCACGCCGATCCCGACAAAGTGAAGGCGATTCAAGAGTTGCAACCTCAGAAATCTGAGAGAACTTCGAGGGGTTACAAGGGCGATTGGCGTACATCCGGCGGTTTATATCGAACCTATCAGGAAGTGCCAACCGTTCTCTAAGTTGAACAAGAAGGGCGTGTCATATATTTGGGGCGGCGCGCGAAGGCATTGAAGAGATCAAGTCGTATCTCGCTAAACCTCTGTTCTTGTTGCACCGCTGGCCGGAAAACCATTTTGATCTACGCCAAGGCAACGGATCACTCGTTAAAGCGCTTTACTCGCGAAGACGACGACGGGCGGTCAATAACGTGCGCGTATTACCCGAGTCAACATTAGTCGGCGCCGAGTCTCGATACCCAATGGTGAAGCGGTGCCTTGCATTAGTGTTCGCGATTCGTAAAATGCGGCACTATTTAGTCGGACGGGCGATTTATGTTATCTCTAACGTAAATCCGATCCGGATATTTATGACCCAGCCGGCCTCGATGAGTTGGCGTTTAGCGAAATGGGCCTTGCTCTTGTCTCAATATGACTTGTATTTCAAACAACGAAGTCGGTCAAAGGACAAGCTATTTGTGATCTCTTGCGCCACCGACAACGGATGCAGCTTGAGCTATATGATGATCTTGGGATGAAGTTGAAGTCAACACTACGTCGCACCAACAAATATGGCGATTGTATTTTGATGGAGCTTCGGGCCACCAATGTGGCAGTACCCCGGATGTTCTAAAATCTCCGCCGAGTCGAGTTGTCTTGATTTCCAGGAATCATGTCATGCCCGTGCTTATTCACTCAGAACCTGTTCCAATAGCGTAGCCGAATCTGACGCTACTTATCGGACTTAGCTTCGCCAAGGAGCCGGGGTCGAATATCTCAAGCATACTGGCGATTCGCAATTGATAGTTAAGCGGGTTAGTGGTGACTCTGAAGTCGGAATCGGATCTAATCCCCTACCATCGGATAGGCTGTTGAAATAGCGGACTCATTGAAGAGTTTTGATCGAATATATCCCGCGCCCAAACGCTTACGCGGATGCACCGGGCGATTAGTCGTGTCGTTAGCACAACCTTAGAGACCGAGCAACTAGTCACGGTCGGGACTCACCAACTCTTCGTACCATTATACGATGAGGCACAAGAAGATAAGGGGTAGTTACCAAAGAAGTGTATACAACCCAAACCAAGTTGGAGCCGAGATTGGCTTTCCTATCATCGACACGCCTTACATGGTATTCTACCGTAAGACGAAGGAGAGAGAGTCAATCCGGCCAAGAGCTCCAAGATTCTTTTACGACACGTAGACCCGTGACGTTATATCGCCGGTATGATGGTCTTTACTCCGATGCCTTTCAAACAAGGAGGCGTAAGAGGTCCTTCTGAAGCACACGAGGGTGAATGTGGTGCACACCACCGGTCCCAAGCTCTACGATCGAATCAAGAGAATGGGCTACTTTGGCCAACAATGGTTAATGACGCAATGAGCACCGGAAATGCCACGCTGTCAAATTCACGCGAATTATATGCATCGGCCTCTGGCGGTTGCATCCTTCGGCCACATCGGCCATTGAGACATGGGGAATCGGCGTTGTAGGTCCCATTTTCCCTCCGTCGATTAAAGGAGATCGGTTTATTCTAGCGATCACCGACTACTTCTCCAAGTGGGCGAAGCAATCCCGCTAAAGGAAGTAAAGGCGATACCGTCATCAAGTTTATCAAACACCATGTCATCTATCGACGGTGTCCCAAGGCGGATCGTGCATGACAGCGGTCCCCAATTTATCGGCAATTCCTTCATCGGGTTTTGTGAGAAATTCAAGATACAAGATGTCTCGTCAGCGACTTATAATCCGGCGACAAATGGATTAGCGAGGCATTCAACAAGGCGATTATCAAAATTACATCAAAGCTTGTGAAAAGTAAATGTTTAGACCGATGATAAACTCGAGAAGCACTCGGGCGATCGCGACAACCAGACGCACGCCTAACCGAGCGCACCTCGCATCTCGGCTCACGTGAAGCGCTCTCCCATTGGAAATTCAGATCCGTCGCCGCGCCAGCCCTTTCAGCGAGATGGCGGTAGAAGAACAACATCAAAACGCCTCAAGAGCTTGAGATGTTAGATGAAAGCGCTGGAGGCTCAACAATGCATTGAGTTCTACCAAGCTAGGATGTCGAAGGCTTTCAACAAGAAAGTTCGACAGAGAACCTTTAGAGAAGGAGATTTGGTCCTCGCCGCCGACGACCGATAATCCTCACTTCCAAAAGAAAGGTAAATTCGAACCTAAATGGGAGGGCCCGCTTGTAATAGAAACGGTTTACTCCAATGGTGCATATCGCCTAATTACCCAAAATGGCGATCCAATTAATGCCGATAAATGGGAAGTTCTGAAGAAATACTACCCATAGTATCTTGGGATAACCGTTTCAGCGGGAAGTTCCTCGTGGGATCGTTACCCACTTTCCTTGAGGATAACCTTAGATTTATCCTCCATCATAATTTCCCCACCGATCAAATTCCTTGTGGTGGGCCTACAAATTTTCCGTACATTGCCACAATCTCCTCTTGATTCCTTCTATGAACAAGAGACCCAATTAAAATCCCTTTTCTGTGGGAGATAGAATATAAAATTCTTCCTCTCCAAGCATTAGACCCCTTTAAGTGATAAGCGGAGGGTTCTTTCCATCTTTATCTTAGGTAGCCGACCAAGGTATGCGCCGATTTTCGCACTGTGTTGTCCGATCAAGGTCACCCGAAGTCTCTTCGGTTCTGAGTGGAGATCCCACTCTTAGTTCCATCTTCATCCTAGGTAGCCGACCGAAGGTATGCGCCGATTTTCGCACTGTGTTGTCCGATCAAGGTCACCTCGAAGTCTTTTCGCTTCTGAGTGGAGATCCCACTCTTAGTTCCATCTCTCTCTAGGTAGCCGACCAAGGTATGCGCCGGATTTTCGCACTGTGTTGTCCGATCAAGGTCACCTCGAAGTCTTTTCGGTTCTCGAGTGGAGATCCCACTCTTAGTTCCATCTCTCCTAGGTAGCCGACCAAGGTATGCGCCGATTTTCGCACTGTGTTGTCCGATCAAGGTCACCCGAGTCTCTTTTCGGTTCTCGGAGTGGAGATCCCACTCTTAGTTCCATCTTCATCTTAGGTAGCCGACCGAAGGTATGCGCCGGATTTTCGCACTGTGTTGTCCGATCAAGGTCACCCGAAGTCTCTTCGGTTCTCGAGTGGAGATCCCACTTTTAGTTCCATCTTTATCTTAGGTAGCGCCGGTGAAGGTATCTTGTGGGATTTTCAGACCGGGTTGTCCGGTGAAGGTCACACGAGTCTCTTCGGTTCTCGGAGTGGAGATCCCACTCTTAGTTCCATTTTCATCTTAGGTAGCCGACCAAGGTATGCGCCGATTTTCGCACTGTGTTGTCCGATCAAGGTCACCCGAAGTCTCTTCGGTTCTCGGAGTGGAGATCCCACTCTTAGTTCCCCTCTTATCTTAGGTAGCCGACCGAAGGTATGCGCCGATTTTCGCACTGTGTTGTCCGATCAAGGTCACCTCGAAGTCTTTTCAATTCCTACGCTAAGGAATCTACTGTTAAGCCTCATCCCGTGAAATAGAACACATTCTTCCTTCCCCACCTCAATCAATCTTAATCCGGTTCAGTCATTCTCCGGTCAAAAGAGGACACCAAGGTTCATCTTGGGGCATTTTATCCCGAAGCCTAAGAAGGATAAAGCCAGCGCCTCACCGCAGCGTTGCGGTTTAGTCTTTCTCCGATTGAAGAAGACACGAGTTCGATTACGGGGCATTTTATCCCGGCCTAAGAAGGATAAAGCCAACGCCACACGCTGCTGTCGGGTTTAGTCTTTCTCCGATTGAAGAAGACACGAGTTCGATTACGGGGCATTTTATCCCGGCCTAAGAAGGGATAAAGCCAGCGCCTCACCGCAGCGTTGCGGTTTAGTCTTTTTTTCCGATTGAAGAAGACACGAGTTCGATTACGGGGCATTTTATCCCGGCCTAAGAAGGATAAAGCCAGCGCCTCACCGCAGCGTTGCGGTTTAGTCTTTCTCCGATTGAAGAAGACACGAGTTCGATTACGGGGCATTTTATCGAAGCCTAAGAAGGGATAAAGCCAGCGCCTCACCGCAGCGTTGCGGTTTAGTCTTTTAGATTGAAGAAGACACGAGTTCGATTACGGGGCATTTTATCCCGGCCTAAGAAGGGATAAAGCCAGCGCCTCACCGCAGCGTTGCGGTTTAGTCTTTCTCCGATTGAAGAAGACACGAGTTCGATTACGGGGCATTTTATCCCGGCCTAAGAAGGATAAAGCCAGCGCCTCACCGCAGCGTTGCGGTTTAGTCTTTTTCCGATTGAAGAAGACACGAGTTCGATTACGGGGCATTTTATCCGAAGCCTAAGAAGGGATAAAGCCAACGCCTCACACGCTGTCGCGGTCTCTTGCCCGTAAAAGAGTAACGGCCTATGTATTCGATATCATAGCAACAAGTCTAGAAGAGTTTCATTCTTTTAGCATAACGCCACGCAGGAACGGATCCGATAATCCGCGACGCTAGCCCAACTCAAACGGTGGTTGGTAAAGGCTAATCAAACCCGCTGATGGTCGAGGGTTTGCCAAAAATCCTAAAAGTATTATGGTTAATTATTTCGAGGAAGTAAAAGAATCATAATAAACAATGAAAGGAATGGATCTTATTCATTTGAAGCAAATATAAAAGGAGCTACAACCGCTTAAATATCAAGTCTATGACAAAGGATTTGTTGTTCAAGCCGAGACACTTCACCATTGTAAGCCCGGTCGAAGTTCTTCCCGCAACCTGGCTCAAGGACTCCTCATCGGTGTTCGTCTTCATGGTTGCCTCCTCGAGCTCGGCCGGTTTACGCCCGACGGTCGAGTTCCCTAGACGCAACGGTGAGGTCTTCTTCCTTGTTGACCTTGGCGGCTCAAAGCGCTCATCCTATCTTCCTCGGCATGGAGCTCTCCCGGCGATATTATCCTCTCCGCTTTTCGCCCGATATCGGTCACGGATATGGCTTAGGGAAGAATATGTCACCGGCAACAACAGCTCCAAGCCGATCGGGCGCTTTCTTCGTGATCCGACTTCGAGCCCAAGAAAACACGAGCATCGCGCCATGCCTCTAAACGCGAGCCCAGATGAGCAGCTACATATGAGGAAGCTCCAGCCCGCGGCTCTTGCGGTTTAAGGCTGTCCCTCGGATGGGCGAGATCATCAACAATGGCTCGAGCCATTTCGGGGTAACCCATATCCGTATCAAAGCCATCCGGGGTCAAGCAGTTGGTCTCAATCGATGAAGAGAAAGCCGCCATGAAGGACCTTTTCGATCCACGGTGTTCACCAAAGAAAAGAATGAGCGTATTTCCAAACAGATAATAAGATGGGATGGATCTTCATCCACCATCAACGCCTCGCCAGTCATGGAGTCGAGATGTAGGCTCGCACGTAAGAAAAGAGGACTTTAGAATTTTCAAAGAAGAAATGGGCTTAAAATTTATTGGGCTAAAGACCCTCACCGTCTCCTTGATTGTAGCCCGAGGCTAGCGAGTCTACCGTGAGGCGATCTATCGCCGATGCCAACCGCAAATGAGCCCTCGGTGTGCTCATCTATCTCAACGGCCGCCGTGGTAGCCGATTCTCGAAAGCAACGAAAGAGGGGTACCTACCGCTGCACAAATGGAATGTCTCAGCTTCTTTTAATTATAGTAGTATTGGCCAAACGGCTGGTCCTATAATTAATCGAAGGGAAAGTTCATACCTTCTTCAGGGACAGTAGCTTCGGGTAAATCCTCACCAAGGGTATCTCCATCTTGTGACCAAGCGCGTAGCAAGTCATCCATGGAAGTGTTGCCATATAAACCAGATCCCACGAAATCTTCCATGGAGAATTCTAAAAAAAAAAGAAAGCATTAGGAAGGCGAATGCAATTAAGGCAAACACTAGGTAAAGTTACTTACCTCCTACGGTGTGATTAGCTGGCCTAGTCTCGGTTTGTGCATTTGTCTCCTGCGATCTCTCTAAAAGAACAAAAAGCAAAGAGGCAGTTAGTGGGGGTACAAATCCCGAGTCATTCCATTCTCGCATTTGCCACCCAGAAGAGGAATTATCGATGTTAGATGTACCTGGGTCCGCCGGATCAGGTCCTACATCGGCCTCTTCCGCCATAGCTCCATACATTTGTTGAGTAAAACTGGCTCAAGATGAGCGTAACAGCCTGTAATTGTGGTGATCAAAATCAAAGCCGTGATCATAATCCTAGAACCCCGCATGCGAGCGGAGAAATGTCGGCCTTCATTGGTCAAAATTTCAAATTTTGTCACGGTGAATTATTACCTCCGTCACCGACTGGAACATTACTGGTCAAGTCTATATCAAAGGACCGAGGATTCACGTGATTCTTGTGGGCCAGCCTCTTTCGTTTAACCCCTTGAGAGGGTCGAAATTCTTCCTCTTCAATAGATTTTCCTGAAAATTCAATTGGATGAGAACTCTAATGGAAAGGATGAGAAAACGAAAGGGAAAAGGAGAAAGTACCGAGATCTTTCTCATGAGCTGCAGCCTCCGCTTGGTCCTCTCCTAAAGTAGCAGCGTCAGAGTTGTGGAACTCCTCCTCAGCCTCACCCGGTCGATAAGATTGGCGGCTTCCTCGAGCTTGACCAAGATCCGCAGTCTCAATGCCGCTCAACGATGCTTCGCTACTGTGATTCGATGGCCCTCATTGTGGACTCACCTTAGCTACTAATAGCCAACTACAATAGAGGAATGTCGACTCCAGCTGACGGTCTGAGCTCGGGAGACTGAACCTAGCACCGGTACACCCCATGACGCTCCATAACCATGCTCGAAGGCCATCCACAAGTCCACCTCGAAGTCCGAGTCGCCGGTTCGGTTCCCAACATAAAGTTGGTCGTAACCGAACCGGCGAAAGCAAAACGACAGGAAAATAAGGCTCAAGGAAGCATTCCTCATTTACTCGGAAGGTGAGATACCCTGGCCTGATATTCACTAGCCAATTGAAATAGCCAATGTTAAGTGAAGTCTGCTGTGTCTTCGGCACCTCCTCGTCGACCAAGGACTCACCATATTGACCAGAATCGAGGAAAACATCCGAAAAGATCCACCCTTTGTGAATCAGACTGCTTCTTGATCTCGCAAAACCACGCCCTTCCATCGCAATCCTCTACCAACCGTAAGAAAGGAGTAGGCGAATCTGTGGAACCGGTGCCGACATCATGTCGGGACGATGAAGGACCAACCAGGTCATCAAATAGGTATATGGGAGCTCTACTCGGACGGAAGGGATGCGTGATGATGGCTCGTCCTTTCTCTGGGTAAACGCTCGAACTATATGCCGCAATCCACGGTGAATACTCGCCACCATCACCGGAAGGAGAGAGAGTTCCTTCTTGTGGGCGAGTTGAACTGCAGGATAAAGGACCTCCAAAGGTAAAGCATCATCGATTGATATGGAACCACACACTTCTTGAGCGGTGCAAGATAGCACGCTAGAAGAGTTGCCTACCGATAGGCTTCACCGCATGCCACGTAAAGGTCGCAAACTTGGTCCCCGGGAAAGCCTTCTTTGGCGTAGGCTGAGTGTATCTGAGTTAGCCTCGGACTTCTTGATCAGTTCATTAACCTTGAAGGGGTGGCGGTGATAGTTCACATATTTCCCGCATTTGTCCTCCAAATGCCGGAACAAGTAATTGGCGAATCGTCTGCACTCACCGCATTTCCTCTTAGCGCAAGGTTCAGATTGGGCCGAGCTATATGGTAATGACAAGTGAGATCCCATAAAGTCTTATAACGACGGGCGTATGCTCCTTCACCGCCTCGCCTCGATTGAGGGAAAGTACTCGATATAGCATCTTCCCATGGGTAGACACGAAATCACGGTACATCTCATGCAAAGCCAACCCCAACTCGCCATGTTTGGTGAAAACGATTCGAACCGGATTATAAAGCTCGAATAAGGTAAAGAAATGGTTGACACCGATTGGAAGGCCATACATAGTGGCACGAATCGTGAATACGCACCGCAGCACGGTTCTCCATCCCATCGGTGAGGGCGTAAGCGGTCGGCGACCCACGGTGCTTACTTGGCGAGTGTACCCAGTAGAAGAATCTATGATCGACGACGCATCTCGCCCCAATTTAGCAAGGCGATTCTTCAAAGTCGGCGAGAGCGAAAAGCTCATCACGGGCGGTGTGTCCACCTACAACCCTGTGGTGAAGGCCGATGACGCGATTCCTCGCTCAACCCGAATCGGGCCGGGTAATAAACCCACAATGAATATGATCATGCTCCTCGGTCAAGCGCCATGACATACCTGCGGTCACAAAGATGGTGTCTAAGGTCGGTCAACGAGCCGACGAGGTATCCGGGAATATACAAAGGGCCTCCGTCGTCTTTGTTCAACCACCTCTCACTCTCGATAAGAGCCGATCCGATCCTTAACCGAAGTCAATAGATAACTGGCTTTCGCAAAGGTTCGTGAGTCGGCGCCCTTACGAGCGATCGGTGACCAATCGTCGGAGAACGGAACTCCTCAAACACTGATCGCTCACGATGTCCCAGCAAATCGAGGCGAGATAGAAATCGCGGATCATCACACATGGAATAATAGTCACTATGACGCCCATCGACCGCCAGAGGTCGGAAAAGCTCCCGAGGAATAATCAATCAAATCGAAAATACTCGGTTAATAAATGGCGTTGAATTCATCTTACATAGATTGAGTCACGACCTTATAATCGGTATGACGATTTCATCCAGATAAACACCCGAGAACGATAAATATAACCGCATGATCCAAGCGGCAATATATTCCGCTCTACGTAGAGTACGGTAGAAATCGCCTCGCTAAAAACATCGAGACGGTGATTTTGAAGCCTCAATCCTCACGAAGGAGAATCTCGGCTCTTCCCAATCGCCACAAAGGAGAACGGCGGGTCATAACTAACGCGGCACACCAAGCGCCGATCCCCACAAAGGAGGATTCGGCTCTTCCCAATCGCCTCACAAAGGAGGACGAAGCGGGGATACAAGCATATATGTATGAGAATATGATGACGATACCGGGCGCACTCACCGAAAAGAAGGAGTATGCGGCATTCACGCCGACGCGGCGAAGTCGAAATACCTTCTGAGCTGGATCTTCCCGTGACATCGGAAGCCGCAAAAATACGGTTTAAAAAAGTCAAATACACGATGTCCCTACTGGCCATCCAACACCCACATCGCGTTCTCGTCCCGGGTCCGCTACACCTGCACGACAAAAAAAAAAGAGAAGAAAAGAAGAAAAAGAATTTACAAAACCCTCATTATGCATACCTTGTTGATCAAGATGAAAAGACGGCGAAGCAAGATGAAAACAAGAGCAAACCACAGAGAAGGGGGGGGCCGGCCTAGGTCATCAAGGAGGAGGAGTATGGGTATTTATAACAATCCCATATGAACCCAATCCTCTTTGAACAAGGACTCTTATTTGGCAAGAAGTAGGAATTCTAATTGGGGCCCAAATCAATTCCAATTAGGACTCTAATCAACCCCTAATTAGGAGTCCTAATTAGAACCCTAATTGGATGCCAAAATAATGCCAAATCAGTCCGTTGATTGACCCCTACTCCCTCCGCTATATTTGGAAAAATTCTGAAGATTTATTCGGCAGGATAACACCCCGCGGATTGCATCGATGCCGATCAACGCGTCGCCTAATCCTACTCCAACTAGGATTACGAGTATAAATCGCTTCCTAATTTATCGAAGTTCAGGAAGAATATTTTCACAAAAATATTCTTAGGATAACTCGATCGCGGGATTGCATCGACGCCGATCAACGCGTCGCCTAATCCTACCCAACTAGGATTACGAGTATAAACCGCTTCCTAATTTATCGAGAAGTTCGGAAGAATATTTTCACAAAAATATTCTTAGGGATAACTCGATCGCGGGATTGCATCGACGCCGATCAACGCGTCGCCTAATCCTACCCAACTAGGATTACGAGTATAAATCGCTTCCTAATTTATCGAGAGTTCTCAAGAATATTTTCACAAAAATATTCTTAGGATAACTCGATCGTATGGATTGCATCGACATCAACGCTACGCCTAATCCTACTCCAACTAAGATTACGAGTATAAACCGCTTCCTAATTTATCGAAGTTCAGGAAGAATATTTTCACAAAAATATTCTTAGGATAACTCGATCGTATGGATTGCATCGACGCATCAACGCCTAATCCTACCCAACTAGGATTACAGTATAAACTATTTCCAAAATTTCAACGAGGAGTTCCCGGAGAATAAATCCATATTCTTAAGGATAACTTCGGCAACCCTTAATGTCCTCCCACCATAATCTCCAAGAGAGGGATAATCGATGAAGAGTGAAAGTCATGTTGACATCGGATAATCATATCCTCTCATTGTAGTTAAACCAACAACACACGCCATGATGGAGGAATTAGCCGAGTGATGGTTATGAAGTTCCATGTATTCGACCACGACCAGCGTTGCCAACAAGGAGTTCGCCGACATACGGAGAAGTCCAAAATCTGATGGTTAGTCAAACAACGACCAACCGACACGAAGTTACAAACAAAACTCACCCACCTTCGAAGTCAAGATAACAAGCGGTCGGACAATAAATGCAAAGACCGCGGATCTTATCGTGAATCCTACAAAGAACCGGATGATCCGAAGAATCAAGATTTGAAGCTATCTTTTGGGACCCTCACCGATCAAGGCCGGAACTATCATGTCCAAAGCATCCTGCACTCATCAAGAATCGACCAGACGCTTTGGAGGGTATCTGTAGGCATAAAAATTGCTTATCGCATCTCAACGAAACTCGCGGACGATGGGTTGACAACCGACGCATCCATTCGACAAACCGACGCCGCGAAATGCATCACGCGCAAAACGCCGTAGAGCGAGTCGACGAGCACATGAAGTGAGTCGGCAAGACGCACGGAGCCAATGAAACGACGCGTCGAAGTTGATTAAACTCAAACGCCGATGAGACTAATCAACCGCATTTAGTCCGTCGATGCAAACGAGCCGCCCGAAAGCTCAAAGTTGATCGGACACTAACTCAAACCCAATGGCGACATCACCGAGCAAAACTAAGCCCGGAAGACCGAAGAGTCGACGAAATTAACGAAGAATCGACGAGAAACGCTAAACAGCCGAAAAGCGACGCCAGGCACACCTCTACCAAATGGCCAAGGTGGCTCGGCCACTTTGGCCGAGCCACCCCGCCAACTTGGCGAGGTGCTCGCCAAGGGTCGAGGAGGCTCGCCACTTTGGCCGAGCCACCTCGGCCAAATGGCCAAGGTGGCTCGGCCACTTTGGCCGAGCCACCTCGGCCAAATGGCCAAGGTGGCTCGGCCACTTTGGCCGAGCCACCTCGGCCAAATGGCCAAGGTGGCTCGGCCACTTTGGCCGAGCCACCTGGTCACAAGACACATCCCCCTCTTTTGTATAAATAGGGGGTCTTGAAGGTGGGGAGGTCTTGGATTGGGGGATTTCAAGGCTCCTGAGGCTTGGATTTTGGTGATTTGGAAGAGCTCTGACTTCAAGAATTCTTGCGAGATCTACGAGTAATCGGCGACGGTTCCGGAAAGCACCAGCGAAGCCTCAAGTCCGCCGACGCCGATCTATAAGCGAAGGTAACCGAATTGGTCGAACTCTGAGATACCCTCTAGATTAAGCTTCGCCTTAATCTCGTGGATAGCTGTGATTTCTCCTAGTAGATCTCACCGCCAGCGATCCTCTCCTTCGTGAGTGTGATCCCTCAGCGCTTCGCTTCCTTCGCGGAACGAGCCCCTTTACATCTGTAGTTCCGTAACCCGTCTCTACGGATCGAATTGCGGTGGTCCACGGACACAAAAGTCCCCAGACAGCAAAGAACCACGCAATGAGGACCTCGACATAACGAGATCCTCGTGTTTGTTTAGGAAGAAGTCGCAATTTTTTGATTTTCATTTATGCGCCTTAAAATAAAAGGCAATTTCTTTTTGAATTTTGTTGTAGGCAAAAGAAGTCAGAAGCAAAATTCGGATCAATGACAATCATCCCGACTTTTACCGCGAACACCTAGGTCTTATTTCGGCAGAGCCGACTGCTTTGAGGCAAAGAGCAAGCCCGAGCCTACCACGCTGGAGCCGACGACCAGAGGGGACGACCGCTGAGGTCGGGTGCCCAGACTTACGTATTTAGGGTCTTATTTCTGAGCCGATCTCTATTGATTAGCTCACGGGCTCGGCTTGGCGGTTGGGCAATTCGCCTTGACTCGGCGAGGGTGCCGCCGCTAATCGAAGCGAGTTGGATCACCTGTCGCGACTAGGTGAGAAGGGTTCCTCGACTTCGTCCTAAGCGAGAGGGGATACCGTAGCTCCACTTAGTGAGGGGTAGGCTCGCTTGACTGGGTAAGTTGGGTCGCCTGTCTCAACTAGGTGAGAAGGGTTCCTTGACTCGTCGTGGCGAGAAGGGTTCCTTGACTCGACCTAGTAGGAAGGGTCGCTGAACTACTCGCCAGGAAGCTACTCCTGCTCGTGCTAAGAGAGTGGGATTTCCCGGCTCGCTTTAGGCGAGAAGGGCGTACCTCAACTCATCCCAGTGGGAAGGGTCCCCTAAGCTCGGCTCCAACAAAGCAGCCATCCCGACTTGACGGATGAGATTGGGTTTTCACCGTTCGCTTATGGCGAGGAGGCTGGTTTGATCTGCTGCAACGAGCTGATTATTTAAGACGCTCCTTGTACCATTTAAGACAAAAGGATAATTGTCAGGCAAAATTCTATTTATATTGACGGCTTTTGAACAAGGTTTACAATGCAAATTCATTGAAAAAACTTCCTGAGGTGTTCTATGTTCCAGGGATGTTGTAGGACTCTCCCATCAGGACTTACGGCGATATGTTCGGCTGGTTCTTCGAGGACGGTGTAGGGTCCTTCCCAATCACCAACTTGCCGCTGCCTCGGTGTCTTTATCGAAGGCCGCTTCTCAAAGACTAGGTCGCCGACTTGGAATCTCCTTGGTGGGACCTTCTTTGTTGTAATGTCGAGGCGATCCATTGTTGATTGACGACTTGCACGTGTAGAGCGGTTGCGGATCTCCTCCATCAAGTCCGGTGTCCTCGAAGTCCCTCGAATTTGCTTCTTCGTCGAAGTGTTGGAGTCGGATGGTGGGCATGCCGACCTCCACCGGGCTACCGCCGCTCCATAAGTCGGCATGAATGGGGTTTCCCAGTTGAACTCTTGTGTACCCGACGCACCATAAGATGCTTGGCGGTTCTTGACCCAATTACCGACCGCTGGTCGACCCTCTTCTTCGAGCTTGGAGGATGCATTTGTTAGCGCCCGCCAGCCCGCTGCACTTGGGGTGGCTACCGGGCGAACTTGAGCTTGATCCCCATTCTTCACAAAATCTTGGAATCCCCACCGCCGAACCGTGCCATGGTATGTGATGAATGAGCGAGGGACGCCGAATCGGCATACGATCGACTTCCAAGCAAAGCTGGTGATGTTGGTCTCCCCGATCTTCGCCAAAGGCTCGGCCTCGATCCATTTGGTGAAGTAGTCGATGGCGACCATCAAGAATTTACGCTGCCCCGAGGCAATGGGAAGCGGCCCCAGTATATCCAGTCCCCATTGGGCGAAAGGAAGTGGGCTGAAGATAGAAGTGAGCTCTGTGGCGGCGGCTCTAGGGATTTCTGCGAAGAATTGACACTTCTTGCATTTGGAGACGAGCCGCTGGGAGTCGGCCACAATGGTCGGCCAGTAATATCCTTGGCGTATAATCTTCTGGGCGAGAGTTCTTGCCCCTGGGTGGTTTCCGCAGGTGCCTTCGTGGATTTCCCTTAGGACATAATCGGCTTCGGCTGGTCGGAGGCACCGGAGATAGGGCCCCACCCCGCTGCCTAGGTAGGACGACCGATAGAGCTGGCCGTCGATCATGAGGTAGCGGCGTCTCGCAAGCTCTTCTTCGCCGGTCGGCTAAGCATGAGCCGGCCAAGAATTGGATGAAAGGGTCCACCCAGCAAGATTCCCCCGAAGGGTCGGTCTGCATGACATCTGATGGGCCTCCCGCAATGCTGGAGTGTGGGAGTGTGTCGGCGAAGATGGGTCCGGAGCTACTCAAGGAACTAGTTGATGCTAGCTTTGACAGGGCGTCCGCTCGCGCGTTGCGGGCGCGAGGGACTTGGATGATCTTGAAGTTGGTGAAGTGGGGGAGCAGGTCCTTGACGATCTTCAGGTATTGAGCCATCCTCTTATCTTTGGCGGCGTATTTGCCGTTGATCTGATGAACGACCAACTGAGAGTCGGCCAGCACAATTAGGCTTTCGGCCTTGGCCGCGTGGCGCCCCGACCAAGCAATGAGGGCTTCATATTCGGCTTCATTGTTCGAGGCGGGGAACTTGAAGGCGATGGATCTGCCCGTGGATCGCTCCTTCGGTCGTGCGGCAGACACGCCGCCCCGGGCCTCGCCTCACTTGAGGATCCGTCCACCTTCAATTCCCACCAAGAGGCGACTTCAGAGGAGTCGGCTTCGGGTTCGGACACGGGAAGCGCAATACCGCCCGGTTGGCTTGGGGGATGGATTGAGCAGAGCAAATTGGTCATCTGCCTGCATGGCGCAGGTGGACTCTATGAGGAAGTCGGCCAATGCCTGCGCCTTTATGGTGGTTACGGGCTCGAATTGAACATCATATTCGGCTGAGCTCGACGACCACGCCACCATCCTCCCGGATGTGGTGGGACTCCCGGGGATTTCTTCATCGGGAGGCTCGTCCGCATGATGATAGGATGCGCTTGGAAGTACGGACGAATCGCGAGCCGTAGTGATGAGGGCAAAGGTCGCTTTTCACTGTGGGGTAGTTCAACTCCCACGCCCTCAAAATCCGGTGACATAGTAGACCGCTTCGGATGTGGTTCTCTTCTTTGACCACAGCTCACAAAGCGACTACCGCTACGTATGTGGTCTCCCCTTCCACCGGTTGGCTCAGGAGTGGTTTGGTGCTCAGATATGCTTTGAGTTCTCTGAAGGCGGCGCAACATTCTTCGGTCCACTCTAACTTCTTCTTGGGATCTTTGGCCCCTCTGAGAATTTTGAAGAAAGGGAGGCTTCTCTCTGCCGACTTGACGTGAAGCCCTGCGGCTATCTTCCCATTGAGCTTCTGAATGTCCTTCATGGTGCGCGGCTCGGGAAGTCGCTCGATAGCTTCTATCTTCTCCGGGTTGATCTCAATCCCTCTCTGGGTGATCATAAACCCCAAAAATTTTCCCGACTGCACTCCAAAAGCGCATTTGGTCGGGTTGAGCTTCATCGCGTAATGCCGGAATGGCGAAGGTCTCCTCCGTGTCGGTGATATGGGCGTCGCCAATCTCGACTTCACCAAGATGTCGCCCACGAGGTCGCCACATTGCGGCCGAGCCGGGCCTTGAAGATCTTGTTGACCGACCTCGGTAGGTGGCGCCGGCATTCTTGAGACCAAAGGGCATCACTTTGTAGCAAAAGGTGCCTCGGTCGGTGATGAAGGACGTCTTCTCCTGATCATGCTTCGCCATGCAGATCTGGTTGTAACCTGAAAAAGCATCCAAGAAACTTAGCAACTGATGCCCCGCGCTTTCGTCCACCAACTGATCAATGCGGGGGAGGGGGTAGCTGTCCTTGGGGCATGCTTTGTTGAGGTCGGTGAAGTCGACGCACGTCCTCCATTTGCCGCTAGACTTCTTCACTAGGACGACGTTGGACAGCCACTCGGGGTATTGGACCTCCCGAATGAAGTCGGCTCTCAGGAGCCGCTCGACCTCCTCTGCTGCTGCCTTCTGCCGCTCGGGCCCCAGGTGCCTCTTCTTCTGTCGAACCGGCTTGACGGTTGGGCCGGACGTGAGAGCTCATGGCAATGACGCCAGCGAAATGCCCGGCATGTCTTCGGACTCCAAGCAAACACATCAAGATTAGCTAAAAGAAAAGCAATTATCGCACCTCGTAATGGTTAGAGGTTGGACCTATCTGGCGTCCTCTGCGCCTTTGTGGTCGATGGGGATCTCATGGAGGTCTTCGACCGAGTCGTTCTCTCGCTCCGTCCTCTCTTGAGTTGGCGAGCCGCCTTCAATGGGCATTGCGGTCGCGACTCCTTTCCCCTTTGTGGTGAGGGCGTGCGAGCTCGGGCTTCCTTCTCCGTCGCTGACCGTCCCGACCCCTCTTGGTGTCGGGAATTTGATCATCTGATGGTAGGTGGACGGGATGGCCCGCAAGAGGTGGAGAGACGTTCGGCCCAAGATGACATTGTGCGCCGACTTGATGTCCATCACCACGAACTGGACGTCGACGGTTGATTGGCATGGCGGTTGACCTACGAGTGGAAGGGGTGATCCGGATTCCTCCCGAGCCGAGTGTCCCGAAGCCGCATCGTGGGTCCTATAGACGGCCGAGCTTGGACCGGTCGATGCCCATGCGGTTGAACGCATCCAAAAACAATATGTCGACAGAGCTCCCGGTGTCGATCATGATCCTCTTTACCTTGAAGCCGCATATGTCGGCTGATATGACGATGGGGTCGTCGTGAGGCGTCTCGACTCCTTCCAAGTCCGCCTCGCTGAAAGAGATGGACACATCGGCCTTCTGCCTCTTGTCGCAGCTGTTCACCCGCAGGGCATGCCTAGCATACCTCTTCCGGGCGTTATTGGACTCCTCCTAAGGTCGGACCTCCAGCGATGGTGTTGATGACTCCCCACTCCTTGGCCGGCTTCCCTCAAGGCCCGAAGCCTGGGTCGAGCCTGGGGACCGAGAGCGAGGTCGGTGGTCGTCCCTCCTGGCTTGCTGCTCTCGGTGGATCAAATTCTTCAAGAAGCCTCTTTGGATGAGGTCTTCAATGTCCTTTTGGAGAACACGGCATTCTCTGGTGTCGTGGCCGTGGTCCTGCAGACGGCAATCGCCAGTGAGTCTCTCTTGCTCGGGTCCGCTCTCATCGGCGGCGGGGGCTTGTGGAGGAGCCCCTCTCTCTGGGCCTTGTCCAGGGCCCCAGAAAGGGAGGTATTGAGGACTGTGAACACTGGAGGGGGAGCGTCTGCTCTTCTATCCTCCCTCCTGTCGAACCGACCATTGCGGTTGTTCTTGGGAGGAGGATTTCTTGGGATGTGCCTCGGCTCTTCTCTCCGAGGCGGTCCGAACCGACCTAGCGGGATGGGCCGCTGAGCCGCGTAGTGGTCTACCGAGGAGGATGAGGAGGTACCGGCACGGGCCGTGGGGGCGCGCTGGGTAGTTGTGGCCGTCTTGTTGGACTCCTACCGTGGCGATCTTGTATGCTTCCGCTTCTTCCATGTTCATGTAGGCATGGCTTTGGACATCAAGTGCTCGTAGCTCTTGATGGGCTTCTTGTTGAGGGCTTTAGACAGTCGCTGTGTCAGCCGGCCACCGAGCCACCATAGCGACTTGGCTCCCCGGTCTTGACTTCTAGCCTCTTCACCAAACCTCTTGATGTAGGCTCGAGGCTCTCGCTGGCTCTGTTTGGTCGAATGAGCACACCGAGGGCAGTTTGGGCTTGGCATTGGCCAAGAAGTGGTGTATGAACCGGCCGCTTCTCTTCGGTCAGCCGATGGACTTCTTCTCCAACGAGTTCCACCAAAGCTTGGCTTCTGTCAAAGTAACGGGAAACAATGCGATTGTTGCTTCCGGTGCTTGCATCATGACCATGGTGTTGTAGTAGTCCCGCACATGCTCGGACGGGTCCCTGTCGCCGCATACTTGTCCATCGTCGGTATCTTGAACTTCTCGGCGCTTGTATGATGGAGTCGGTGAAGGGTGCTCCTCCGATGGCGCCGGCGACCTACCGGTATACTTGATTGTAGTCGCCGCATTGTGGGCGGTTGGGAGTGGTGCCGCGCGGTGTGAGGTCCGGAGGTCGGTGGTCGTCCCTCGGCTTCTTGCTCTCGGTGGATCAAATTCTTCAAGAAGCCTCTTTGGATGAGGTCTTCAATGTCCTTTTGGAGAACACGGCATTCTCTGGTGTCGTGGCCGTGGTCCCGGTTGTATCGGCAGAATCGCCGTGAGTCTCTCTTGCTCGGGTCCGCTCTCATCGGCGGGGGCTTGTGGAGGAGCCCCTCTCGGGCCTTGTCCGTGGCCCCAAAGGGAGGTATTGAGGACTGTGAACACCGGAGGGCGTCTGCTCTTCTATCCTCCCTCCTGTCGAACCGACCATTGCGGTTGTTCTTGGGAGGAGGATTTCTTGGGATGTGCCTCGGCTCTTCTCTCCGAGGCGGGTCTGGAACCGACCTAGCGGGATGGGTCTGCCGAGCCGCGTAGGTGGTCTACCGAGGAGGATGAGGAGGACTGCACCGGGCGAAGGCTGGTAGTGGCCGCCTTGTTGGACTCCTACCGTGGCGATCTTGTATGCTTCCGCTTCTTCCATGTTCATGTAGGCATGGGCTTTGGACATCAAGTGCTCGTAGCTCTTGATGGGCTTCTTGTTGAGGGCTTTAGACAGTCGCTGTGTCGCACCGGCCACCGAGCCACCATAGCGACTTGGCTCCCCGGTCTTCGACTTCTAGCCTCTTCGCCTGAAACCTCTTGATGTAGGCTCTGAGGCTCTCGCCTGGCTCCTGTTTGGTCTGAATGAGCACACTGGAGGGCAGTTTGGGCTTGGCATTGGCCAAGAAGTGGTGTATGAACTGCCGGCTCAGTTCTTCGAAGCTGCCGATGGACTTCTTCTCCAACGAGTTCCACCAAAGCTTGGCGCTTCCTGTCAAAGTAACGGGGAAACAGCGGCAGATTGTTGCTTCCGGTGCTTGCATCATGACCATGGTGTTGTAGTAGTCCTGCACATGCTCGGACGGGTCCCTGTCGCCCGCATACTTGTCCATCGTCGGTATCTTGAACTTCTACGGCCAGGCGATGGAGTCGGTGAAGGGTGCTCCTCCGATGGCGCCGGCGACCTACCGGTATACTTGATTGTAGTCGCCGGTACGCCGGGTGGGCTGGGAGGAAAGGCGGGCGCTGGGCAGGAGGTCCGAGGTCGGTTTGGCTGCCCACCGCCTTTGGCCGGGAGAAGGGCTTTCATCGGTGAGGTCAATGCTAGGGGCGGCGCTAGAAGCTGGCGCCATGGGCCGGGTCTGTAGGGTGAGGTGGCGCTCCTCGGTGATCCCTCCGTGACTTGTCAAGGTGGGGAGTCTCCGAACGGATCTCCGGGCGCAAGTGTGGCAGCCCGAAGCGGGAATGGCGGCCGGCGGAAGGTCGCCCGCCGCTGTTGCCGATGGCGCTTTGCCGCGCTTAAGGGAGGCGAAAGTGAAGAGGTCACCGCAAAGCTTGGAACTGGGCATGCATGGTGGCTTGCATGGCTTGGGTGATCTTCTCGGTGGATTCCTGGAGTTGGGCTTGAGTGACATAGCCTGCTTGTAGGTTCTCTGACCCGGAAAGATCATCGCTGCTGGACATAGCTACAAGAAGAAGAAAGGAGGCCCCACGGTGGGCGCCAAACTGTTGATGTATATAATCACAGTCACTAACCTCGGATGAGTTTAGCTTTAAAGAGAGCGGAGTCCGCTTTCTCTCCTAAAGCCCAGCGACGCTGACTCCAGCCAAAGGATTCGCCACAACAAAGAAGGACTCCTAAGAGGCGGAGTTGGGATCTCCGGTGGTTCCTCCGACGGTCAAGTTAGTGGAGTGGGGGATAGTCTAGTAGAGCAGGAATTCACTCAGAAGAGATTGCTTACCTTCTTAGCTGTTCACGTTTCTCTTTATAGGTAGGGTTAAGGGGGTATTTCCGTCTTTCCATTAGTTTGGGAACCACCGGTGAGTCGGTCCTCCCCTCCACGTGTGAGCCGAGGATTGGTGGACATCCCTCCTTTGCTAGAGTGGTCGGCCTTTACAGTGTCAAATTGGAAATGTCGAGGGTTGGTGTGGTCTATTCGCTATTAATGGGATGGGATTGGCTCAGAAATGCATGGGTCCGAGGTGCCTTAAATAATCGCGGAGAGATGGGGAATTAAAGGTGTCGGTGCATTTAATGCGATGTTGATGGGCTCGAAATCTTGTGTGGTCGTCGTTTGAGTGGAGAGAATCACGCAGGTGAGAGAAGGGGGAGCCGTGGCGGATGGCCGACTCATCTGACCTCTTAGGGCCCCAGGATGATTCTTGAGGGGACGATTGGGGCGCCTTATCGTCGCCCTAGAGGACGAGTGGCCGAAGGGTAGGCCCGATTCGCTCCAAATTGTTTGGAGAGGTCGGCAACTTGTAGGAAGGGATCAGAACGGGCGGCGTGGAAGGACGACCGACACCGCTCCCGTCCGAGAGAGAGAGAACTGTCGATGGGCGACTCGCCGCCTTCAGCGTCGGCCATGGCGATGGTCGCCTAATGGACCGGACTGGCCTTACATGCAGCCTGGTCTTTGGGTTGAGTGTGGAGGTTCTTGTCGGTCCTCATTGGTAAACAAGCTGTCGGTCAGGATCATTGCTTTTCTCCTTAATCAGCGATTAGTGGTTATGACCATAACAAGACCATTTTGAAACTTTATTAGCAAAATCGACCTATTTTTGATATAATTATCAAAATTGACCTCTTTTTGGTCGGTTTTGCAAAAATGAAGCATTAAAATACACGAGACTACTAGTCCCGTGTATTTAGTGGTGCCTAATTACACCCTAATAAAGTTTAATTAGTCTCGTGTAATTTTAAAAGTTTAATTAGCATGCGATTAGCCAACACTAATTACACGGGACTACTAGTCCCGTGTATTTTAAAAACCATATTTTACAAAATCGACAAAAGAGATCGATTTTGCTAATTAAATCCACAAAACACCGATTTTGCTAATAAAGTTTAAAAAACGGTCTTTTTAAAAAAATTTCCCTACTTATTTTATTATTTTACATCACAATTTCGTTATTAAAAAAAAAAAAAAAACGCCCCGACTATTTCGGTCTAATCATGCTGTTCCTCTCTATAGGTCAAATGAAGCCAAGTCAAGCCCAAAAAGGCGAAAAACTAAACGCCTTGTTTAAATAACGGAATCAAATCCCAAAGGAAAAGAAAAATAATATATTATGAAGACCTCTTCATCACTTCTTAATCTCCGCCTCCTCTTCCACAAAAGCCCTTTTTCCCCTCATTAACTACCTCCAACTGTCCCATATCTCCGTCCCAACTTCACGGGCATTTTCGTCTTTTTCATAAGCACACAGTGTTTGACTTGTCGATTCGTTATGTGGCTCCCCAAAATTGACCAACTCTCTCATTTCCTCTTCCATTGATTCAGATTTGAATCTATCTTCCTCTTTCTTTGATATTTATATTTATATATAGAGACTTCACTTCCCCCTTTCTTCAATCGATTCGATCTGACCCGTCAAAGGAATTTAGGGTTTCCCTCTTTTCCGATCCCAATTTCGACCCCAGGTGTTGAAAATTAAGAAAAGGGGTGCCTTTGGGTGCAAAATTCGATGGATTCCAGCGTTATGAACATGACTGCAGCTGGGTTGGATTGGGTGTCGGCGAAAATCAATGCTCCGATGGCGCGTGCGGTCGTTTTTGGGGTTCATATTGATGGTGGGTTCTTTGGATTTTGTTTGGTCATGGTTCATCTTTGATTTTATTTCGTTTGAAGTAGTTATATATTGAGATTTGTTTGATTTTTTTTTTGAATTTGAAGGGCATTTGGTTGTTGAAGTGCTTCTAGTTGTTGTCATATTGTTCCAACTCTCGAGGAAGAGTTACAAGCCCCCGAAGAAGCCGTTGACTGAGAAGGTTTATTGATTTTTTTAATTATTTGACAGCTAGCCATGCTCTATACTTTGATTGATTTCTCAATTTCTTACTGTTAAACTTATTTTGTTGGAATTAAGACTCAAATCTTGTGTTGTTTTGCAGGAAATAGATGATCTTTGTGATGAGTGGGTACCAGAACCTCTTCATCCCCCTATCACAGAAGAGATGGAGGCAGATCCTCCAACTTTGGAAAGGTGAAATATAATTTTACTATACGAAGTTCTAATTCTATGGTTTTGATATTTTCTTCATTTAGAGTTTCTTTAGAGCAAAAAGATTAGCAAAAATAACAAAACTCCAATGCATTTATCTAGTTAAGTAACAAAACTACATTCTTTATAAATAAAGTAATTTACATATATATATATATATATATATATATATATATATATATATATATATATATATATATATAGAGCAAGCTCTATGAACTTAAGTTCACAATGAATAGTAGTGCACCAACTTTTTATCCACTCATCTTGTCTTGAGATTTGTGATGCACAAATCTCAAAGTGGGCTTTATATCTTTCACGGATCCCAAAGCAAGATGAGTGGTTAGAAAAGTTGGTGCACCACTATTCATTATGAACTTAAGTTCATAGGAGCCTTGCTCTATATATATATATATATATATATATATATATATATATATATATATATATATATATATATATATATATATATATATATATATATATATATATATATATATATAACCAAATTCAGTTAAATGGATTGTAAGCTATCACTCATGTTTGTATCAGTTGTATATGGGAGGATATCCTTGCATGAACAAACATTTCGAAATGAAGTTTCGACTTTTGAGTGTTCCAGTGTTTTAGATTCTTGAAGAAATACTTTCTACTCACCATCACTAGGCACTTGTGCGTACAATTTGAACATGATGGGTGCATGCTGGATTATGTAACAAAACAACAGTGTTTTATACTATGTGTGCTAGTGAGATTGTCTTCTTGTATTGTTTATAACTGGAAAAGCGTGGTAAAAAAGTGCATCCTTTAGATAACCCTGAATTCTGTGTGTGTGCGCGTGCGCGTGCATGTCTCTTCAAGACTCGATCTCTTGAAATCATGTATTTGCATGCAATTTATGCACTATAGCTGGTGTTGTATGCAATAAGACATTGCTTCTGTCAAAACACGATAATCAATTAACATTTGTACTTTATACACACAATTTGGTTGTATATTCGAATGAGATGATCCCTGAGTTTGTTCCTTTCTTTTACTAAGTCATCTTTCTTTTAGCCGATTTCTCTTGGTAAATGTTTATAGAAGTTTCTCTACTTCTTCAAGATTCTACATATTTGTTTGACTTAGATAAGAGACAGACTCTTGAAAATCAATAGAGTGTCCACTAAGGTAATCGAACTAGGACAGCCATATTGCATATGTTTGATTACTGACCATCATTAGGATTCAAATTGCTGATGATAAATAAATAGCAGATTATATTCCTGTTATTAAACATGCATTATTTGGGTAATACACAATTATGTTTTTACTGATTGAGTTGTTTCATGCAGTGCTGCAGGGCCTCATACTATAATTGATGGGAAAGAAGTTGTGAATTTTGCATCAGGAAATTATCTTGGATTGCTAGGGAATGAAAAAATAAATGTGAGGAAGAACTTTCTCCATTTGAACTGCTACTTTGTGTTGTTTCTTCTCAAGATGTATCCTAATACAATGCATTGCAGGATTCATGCATTGCTTCATTGGAGAAATATGGTGTTGGATCTTGTGGTCCTCGGGGTTTCTATGGGACTATTGGTAAGATATTTCCCCCCTCCTATTATGTTTTTGCATTTGTGTTTATTTGAAATGTAAAGCTCCATCAAAACCCAGTGTTTATTGATGACCTACTTTGTTCTGCAGATGTCCACCTTGATTGTGAATCCAGAATTTCGAAGTTTATAGGTACCCCAGATGCTGTCCTCTACTCTTATGGTATCTCGACAATTTTCAGTGTGATTCCAGCTTTTGCGAAGAAGGGAGATATCATTGTTGCGTGAGTTTGATGTTGCTTTAATTTTGAGTGGACGCTATTCTTTTTCTCTATTATATTTTTAATTGAAGAATTACATTGTTCTAGATTTTTCTATTGCAAACTATGTAGAAGGTTTGACTGCAAAATTATGTAGAACTAGAAAATCTGATTGTTGGAAAAAATAGTTTGTATTGCTCAACGCATTTTCACTTTAGTCATGGGAGGTTTTATGAAATTCAACCTAAAAACTCTTAACCTTTTAATTCATCTTAAACATTCACGAAATTTTATGTATAATTTGGGATTATTTTATCTTTTACGCTTGTTTATTTTGGGTGTTTTGATCTCTCATGATCTCATCATCTTTTTCTACTTTTTTTTCTCTCCTTACAATGCATACCCATTTGTGTTTTTTTCTCTTTCTTAAGTTGGTAGTGTAACCATATCAGTCTGTTGCTCCTCAACTGAATTTCACAGTCCAAAAATAAGATTGACTACTTGACAAGCACTAAATTTACTGAGATGCATGCATATAAGTTGCTCTTTCTTTGATTCCTTATTTCAGCTATTTCTTTATAAATGCAATTGCTGTCTCGTTGTAACCATTCATATATCACAAGATGCTTTCATATTTATTGTGTAATACCAATACCAGTGCTAGTTCTCATGATTTATTATTGCTTTGGAAAAGAAAATCATTTGATCATTATCCATGTTTAGTAATGAGGCATGTGCTTGATATCACCATTTATTCCTCACTATATCACGCCATTTTTATTGCTTATGCACATATACTGCTAATCTTTGTGCAGCAGATATACCAAAACAAGAGAGTTGTTTGGAAAGTATTGAATTGTTTTATTTTCTCTTTCAGAGATGAGGGTGTTAACTGGGCAGTGCAAAATGGGCTACATCTTTCTAGAAGCACTGTTGTTTACTTCAAGCACAATGACATGGCCTCACTTGCAAGCACCCTAGAGAAGGTTACTAGAGGGAACAAGAGAGCAGAAAAGATGCGACGCTACCTTGTTATTGAAGGAATATACCAGGTGGAATTTACTATCACATTTCTCATTTCCTTCTATTCTAAGAATGAGACAAAAGTTCCAAATTTTCTTACTGCAACTAAAGTGTTATATGTATGCAAAAATTGTTCAAAATAAAAATATATCGAAATATAAGTGAAAGTGCTGTAAAAAAAAAAAAAAATCTTTCTCTGCTTTGAATATGACTCTGCTTATATAACCTTTACTTCTTGTAACGTAAAACATGTTTCTAATGTGGTAACATCCATTTTTATTACAAGGTAATGAAGAGGCACCTAGTTGTTGCATGTCAAATAGAAAACTTCTCCCCTCTTTATCTTGCAGGGACTATTGAACCAATTTATGCTCATAACACTAGCAATTCACACAATAATTTTGTTTGGTTTTTCAAATCTGATTATTCCTGCTGTTATTTGTAAAGAGAACAGTTACACTGGAAGCCATTGAATTGGTGTCAAAGCATAACAGCCTCAATCAGTTTCCTCTGCTAGTTTGTTTTAAAGCTTCATTAAATTCCTTTCTGGTGTAGAAACTAATCACTTGATGTTTGATTCCTATTTGTTCCTAACCACACCTTGTTTTTTTTTTCTAAATATCTCAATGATTTGGGAATGTTTTATAATATGAAAAGTTTGTAGGGAGAGATGTTCAAATATTTTCTTTCATTTTATTGAAACCACCATATTTTTGAGATTTGGCATATAGGGTACAGTTACATTTTGCAAATTCTGCTTTGATCTATTTTTCTGCATAATTCCGCAATGGTGCTGAATCTGCTGATATGTCCATTTATTAGTTTAACATTATTTGTGTAAAACTAATAATTGAAGTATAGGATTTACTGCATAAGCTACTAACATGATGCTGAATTATCTTACACATCTGGTTATTACATTTGCATTGAAATGGCCTCTTGTATATGCTGTCTTGCTTTGATTGATTAGTGCAGAAGAGCCATAACAGTGCCGACTTTGATTTGTCCATTGTTGCTTCTTTTAAGCAATGCTAATTTTAAAATTTTACCCTCCTAGAAAGGAAATATTCTAGGAAGGATCAGTATGAATATCCATGTAATGTTTAGCAATTCTTCTCCAGTAGGTATAGACAAAAGTATGCTTTCCCTTTTTCTCCTTTTAATATGAACCTTACTCGTGATTTTTTCCAGAATTATTTATGAGTTTCTGGAGAATAGGTTAATTTAGTTGGTGCATGCTCCATCCTCTCTTTGGTTCTGTTTAGTGGTATATATATTAGTATTGGAGTATTGTACATGCTGTGTCTACTTGTTTCTTTTATGGAGTTTGGTATATAGGCAATTGAGAGATTCGGTTTTTTGTGCTGATTTTGGATCCCAAACTAATCCGCCTTTTAAACTTTTAGAATTTATGATATTGCAAAATTTCAAACTTCCTACTTGTTAGTAATGACAATTTTATTGCTGAAAACATAAAACTGATGGGCCCATACAGCTTTCCTTTTATGTATCAGTCTTTATGTAAACTTCTTTTTAAACATAGAGTAGATTTATTTAATCATCAAAGTAGTATGCATCAAATCATTAAGTTTCTCATAATAAATATATAAGACCTGCCATTATAAATTCAGGCAGTAAGTAACCAACAAATAATACATAGGCATTCCTTATTCCGGCGCTGCACTTTTAATGGCCCCAAAACCCCAGCTTGGTTCCCCTATCAATTTCCAGTTAATGCTTTCATCTATTGAACTCCTTAATTATATAATCAACTGGACGTAACTTATTTTTGCCCATATATACATATGGATTATGGATAATACACTTGGTTATACCTAATTACCTATGTATGATATAAGAAAATTTGTATACTGATATTAGTTTAAAGTTCAAATGATGTTAATCTAAGAACTTATCAAAGTGTGTCCTATCTTATTCACACCAGATATATAATATTTTAATGTCATTGTATACCTTCATCAAACACTTGGCATCTGTTTATAGATAAAATTTAGTTATGTATCAATTTTATTTTATTTGTTTCTACCCATATTCTTACTTCAAATATAAATGTTGTTTACACAGAATTCGGGTAAAGTAGCCCCATTAGATGAGATTGTCAGATTAAAAGAGAAATACCGTTTTCGTGTTATTTTGGACGAGAGCAATTCCTTTGGTGTACTTGGAAATTCTGGACGTGGTCTTGCAGAACACTATGGGGTGCCGGTAGGTCTTGCAATTTTAACTTTAACTCTTCTTACTGCTGCCAGTTTGCTTTCAATTTAAATTCCTAACATTCGAGGGACTACTGTGTTCTTGTAGATCGAGAAGATTGATATAATAACTGCTGGTATGGGAAATGCACTGGCCACTGACGGAGGATTTTGCACAGGAGGTGTCAGGGTCGTCGACCACCAAGTATGATTACAATTCATTGATACATTTTTAACATTTCACTCCAGAGTTTATTGAATGGACTATGACATGCTTATGTATATTTCTTAACATTCACTCCAGATTTTATTGAATGGACTATTACATGCTTATAATTGATGGTAGCTTAACTGATTGCTCTTTTTGTCTTTGCAGCGGCTCAGTAGCTCTGGCTATGTATTTTCTGCATCTTTACCCCCTTATCTTGCTACCGCTGCGATTGCTGCAGTTGATCAATTGGAGGAAAATCCTTCTATACTTGCATCATTGAGAAACAATATTGCCTTGTTACGGAAAGGTATGTAATAAACCACGAGTTAAAATTTTACTTTAATTGTATACTTGCTGCTGCATCTTTTATCACTGTTACTTAGTTACATCAAAATTTAATACTTCTTTCACTTGTCCTCTAATTGACTACAAAAATGCAGGTTTATCAGATGTACCAGGATTGACTCTAACAAGCGATCCTCAAGCACCCATTGTGCTCCTACAACTGAAGAAACCAACAGGATCCCACGAGAGCGACCTAAAACTCCTTGATAAAATTGTTGATAGGGTAAGATCCTAGGTCATAATTTGTAGGGTTTATTTCACTGACTCCTCCTAAACTTTGGGTGGTTTTCAATATGACTCCTTGAACTTTATTTTTTTCAGCTTAACCTCCTCCCTGTACTTGCTCACATACTACACACACACACACACACACACAAACCCCCACCACAAAAAAAAACCCGCTAAAGTAGCACTGTTAACTTTGACGGCTGCCAAGCATGTGATCGAGTTTATTGAAAGTTACCCTTTTTCAAAGTGGCCATTTCCCTTTTACCGGGCAATGGTGTCAGGGGTTTTGTTGAGAAAGCTTCAAAATTCAGGGGACCACCCAAAAAAAAGTTCAGGGGGGTTAAGTGAGATTAACACTAATTTTTAGTGCTAGTTTAAATGACTGAACGCTGAATGTTGCCTTAAACATAATGCAGGTCTTAAATGAAGATTCAGTTTTCCTTGTGTCCACAAAGAGATCAAAGCTGGACAAATGCCGACTTCCAGTAGGCATCAGGATGTTTGTTTCTGCAGGTCATTCTGAATCTGATCTGATGAAAGCATCAGAATCATTGAAGAGAGTCGCCGCATCTGTTCTTTCTGAGGTTGCTTGAGATTCAAACTGTGGCATGTTCATTGAATTCAACTATTAGATTATTTTCTTGAAACTGATAATAATCTCTGTGTTTGTTCTTGTATACCCTCATACGATTTGATAGAAAATTGCAATACTGTGCTCTTCTTGTATACCTCTCGGTATCAGCTATAAAAATGTATTTTGCTCTTCACTTTTATAATGTGTTTCTATTCAATTTAGAAATACACTAGTTTCATCTGCTCCCAAGCTATTTACTCTGTGATCGCTCATGCAAATAGATTATTATAGTTATCAGAAAGCAAGTTTGCAGTTATGTAGGCTATATTATAGATGGGCTTGTTGTCAGTCTTGCGCTTGTGCAACTCTTAACTTATCCAATTCTGATATTATTTTTCAGAGAAAATTATAAAGAGTTTTATTTTTAGTATAATATTTTTTGGCATAATCATCTGTTCCTCTCCTATCTATAGGCAAATCAATGAGATTCAAGTTTGCAGATCTTGCACACAGTCTGAAATCTGATAGCACGCACTTCTTTATCTGAGGACTTGGATTTTAATATCAGATATAACCAGATTAAACTCTCACGGAAAATTGATTTTGTTATTGGTGTGCAAAACTAACAAAATTCAGCAACACACGGATAAAGGTTCTTACAGGTTCAGACATCAAGGAACAACAGCATGCATAGCTTCAGTACTGATCAACATTGAAGTCGAATAAACTTTCAAAAGAAAAACGAAATTACTATATATTGGAATAATCAAATTACAAATTGCTGATCTCTTTTCTACAAGCTCAAGAAAAACATCAAAAATTTGTCAATAGGTAATTGTTTAAGGACAAATTTTCAATTTAGACCCTTTTAAAATTTATTTTAAATTTCGACCTATTTAATTTACAAATTTACTACCAATTGCTGGTCATAAAAAATCAACTTCACGGAAATGAATTCTGAAGTTTTCAAACTTCCGCGGAATTCATTTCCGTGAAGTTTTAAGCAAAACTTCACGGAAATGAATTCGTGAAGTTTAAAGTAGCCATTCGACCGGTTTTAAAAATAAACTCAATAGGGTCGTTTTTTAAAAATAAAACCCAAAAAGGGTCTAAATCAAAAATTTGTCCTTGTTTTAAATATTTCGAAAGAAAAGGTGACACTCATAAGTCCATCGACAAACTTGACTGCAGAAGGCTCTTGGCCGTTGATCATCCTTGACCCAGCAGTCGCTACTTCTATCATTGTCGACTCTTCCACAGTGCCGATGTTTGCAGGGCACTCTCGGCTCCATCTCCAACCCCTTCTTCCAACTTTTCTGTATCTCTTCAATTGTCTCTCTTCGACATCTGTCTATTACAGGATTACCTGATCTTCTGCACTCTGTCACATTATATCTGCTCGAAAGATCTCCAGACGAAACTTTGTTCAGGATTTCCATAGCATCGGATCGTGTACCAGCATGACGAAACAACACCATCCCCATGAAATAGGCTGCGTTGAGGTGACCCCCATCCATTGCGCGGTGAAGATGTTGCAGGCCTGAATTCGCCCTATTTAAGTTGTACAACTCTTCCTGATCAAAGGAAATATCAGTTAGAAGAAAATCTGTCACCAAATTATAGGATTAAATAAGAAATAATTGCAAAGATTTTATTAACTTACCACTCCAAGAATAAAGTTGGCGTTAAGGTTGTCGCAGTTTGCGCAGTTTTGAAGCAGAGCCAGATACGCATCCTTCTCCCACCACTGCATCTTACTCACCTTATCGACAGCAAGGAACCGACCCACCAACTTCTCCTTCGATGCTCGCCAGAAGCTCTTGCACCTAAAACATAAAAAAACAATACATCAATTCATAAAGAAAAACTTTTGATATGTTATTAATTATGTTTAGAATATAAAGTTACTACGTACGATGCTCTTAAGCTTCTGATATCCTCGAGAGGGTTCGAGGACTTTGCTGCAACTTGCATTGCTACTTCAAGAATAAGATCTTGATGGAGAGAAAGAACAATGGATTTTTCTTGTGCGACTTCTTCATCACCCTGGAACTAAGCTTGAGTTTCGTCATCTTTGATGATGGTTAATACTAAAAAGAGAAGAACAAGAGGGTTTTTGGATTCTCGTACTGAGTATTGTTTGTGAGGAATATGAGCAATATGGGGGTATTTATAAACAGAGATTTTGAGTTTCGTTCTTGAAAGGATTTTAGGAAACTTTAATTTGAACAAAAGGTATATATGGAAGGATGGCAGGCATTTCCATATAAGTTTTATTCTGGTAAAAGAATTATGACTTCAAGTAAGCCAAACAAATAAAAATTCTACTCATTAAGGACTGCCTCGTCTTAATAGGAAACTAGTATTATGGTGCACGTGATGCGTACATAACAAAGAATCTGGGATAGTTACTTAGCTTTTTCAAAGTTTGAGGGTATTTCGATTGATTTTTTCAGACATTAAGGGCACTTCCGCTAGTTTTTGTCGGGTGTGAGGACATATTCAATTTTCCCAAATACAAGGGCATTATCGGAATTTGAAAAATAAAGTCCAGACAAATTAAAAGGAGATTTCTTCTAAATAATAATATAGATGGATAGATATATATAGATAAACTGAAGAGAGCTTTTTCATATAACTACCTACATACTTGATTTTTTATCAAATTAGAACTCCTAGTTTTGATGTCTTTTCATAGATTAGGTATGTTGTACTTTTTAATGCGAAGGTGATATTTATAATTTAGGATGGTGAATCTTTCTATATAAATCTCCTAGTTGCATTATAGATGTGACCTAAAATAGATTCTTTCTATATCTATTTTCTCTAATTAAGAAATCCTACTGGGACATCTAGGTCATGTTATCCCCACAATTTAAAGTTGCAATCCTTTACGAAGAAGTTGCACAGTTTGTGACTTGCACTTTAGTAACAAGCTGCTACGAGTAAATAGATCAGAATTAAAGAAAAAATAAAATGTTTGACCCTGAAAGAAAGCAAAGGAGTCTGAGAATCATACAACACCTTATTTAACGATTTATTAATTACTCAATTTTTCCTCCAAATTAGTTTGGGAATTTGCACATAGGATATTTTCTAAAAGAAGTTTAAATATAGGATAGCCATCTTCTGCTTTTTCAGATATTTATTTAGAAAATTTCATTTTCTTAATATTTATTTATTTAAAATCTATAAAAGGCATAAAACTAAAAAGAAGGGTGAAAATAGTTTTCCCTTTTCCTGTCCTTATTAAGTAGCATGGTTGTTGTTTCTTTTACAAACTAGTATCGATTACAGATCATAAAGATTTATGACATTGATAAATATAGAGCTACATACTCCTTTATTTTCTCAACTAAATAAAATAAAATAAACTGTAACTCCTTCAACTGTCATAAAATAAAAGATGAAAAGGTTCTTGCGTGCTCAAGACATAAAGAAGAATCATAATTCATATCCAAACACTGAAGTCAGATTAACTAAAAGGGAAATACAATATTCTGGAATAACTAATTTATCAAAACATTCTGATTTCTTTCCTACAAATTCAAGAAAAATAAACTGCCACAAAATGACTGCTTACCCTGAAACTCTGACATCAAATACTTTACCGAAAAATATTTAGTTTAAGATAAACCACAACATTGTACTAAATATGCTCTTCAAAATTTTCCAAAGACGCGGTCGCACTCATAACTCTACCGACAAATTTGACTGCAGAAGGCTATCGGCAATTGATTATTGTTTACCCAGTAGTTTATAATTCGAGCAAGGCTCCTATGAACTTAAGTTCATAATGAATAGTGGTGCACCAACTTTTCTAACCACTCATCTTGCTTTGGGATCCGTGAAAGATATAAAGACCACTTTGAGATTTGTGCATCACAAATCTCAAGGCAAGATGAGTGGATAAAAAAGTTGGTGCACCACTATTCATATGAACTTAAGTTCATAGGAGCCTTGCTCTTATAATTCTAATATAATCAACTCTTCCACAGTCTGATGTTTGCAGGGAACTCTTGGTTCAATCTCCCATTCCCTCTTCCAATTTTTCGTTATCAATTCTATAGCATGTTTACAGCAACTGTTTATTATGGGATTGCCTGATCTTGCACATTCTGTCCCATTTTCTTTGATCGAAAGATCTCCGGTGGATACTTTGTTCAGGATATTCAAGGCATCATATTGCGTAGCAGCGTGACGAAAAAACAAGACTGCCATGAAATATGCTGCTGCAAGGTGACCACCATCCATTTGTTAGGACGAAGTCCGTACAATAGCTCTTGTTTGAGTAATAACAAATTCTCATTTGGTACAAATAATTATTTGAGATGATATAGTACAGGTGAATATAAGTATAAGACGTGTACGCGGCGAAATGACACGAAAATCAGCTCGAAAGATAATTTCAGCGTCGAACCACTAATGGTCAGCAGAGACTACAGGAACCGATTGATGAAATTTCAGAGACATGATTTCAACTCATTGATGGTTTGCAGGAACCCATCGATGATCCATCGATGGTTGACATGAACCTATCGATGGTAAAGTCGGTTGATTGCGGATTTTAAGTTTTAATCTCAACCGTTCGTCGATCCTTTGGTCTCCAAACTCTACCGCGTTTAGGATATCTCTTTCCTGACCTATTGAGGACTATATATTATTGAAAGAGATAGAGAGAAGGGAGAGTTCTAGGGTTTTGATTGAAGAGAGATTATATTGAATGTTTTGACCCCCGGAGCCTCAAAAAACTCTTTCTCGTCGCACATAACATCTCTAGATCTAATTCATCATCTACACCGTTTTTCATCGTGCTACACTTAGATTTATCGAAGGACGAGTTGTTTATCAAAAAGGGCTGTAAGATCTTTCATTTTTTCTGAGCTTAATTGTGTTTGATTGATTATGTTTCAAACTTATTTTTACGACGTACTCAAGCCGGTGTTAATTGAAGGTCAGGACTAGCTAGTTCTGGGTGTTTACTCATTGTGGAGAGTTAGGTTAGACGACTGGTTTCGGGTAGATTTCAGGGTGCGGTCTTTACAAGCCTATTGAATCGAATTGTGATTCAGGAAAACTATTGGATAGTGAGGAAGCCCCTTCGTGAGAAAGAAGAGTAGACATAGAATTATTATCCGAACCACTATAAAATCTTGCTTGTCCTTGGTTTATTGTTTATTGTGGTTGATTATCGTTGTTCGCTTTTATTTTATCTTTTCTGCTACATATTCTGTATTTTTACCAAAAAATGATAGCAACCCTATTTACCTCTCTCTAGGCTTGCACCTTAGATCCAACACCATTGCGTGTTAGAGATGTTGCAGGCCTGAAAGCCCTTGGTTTAAGTTGTAGATCTCTTCCTGATCAAAGAAGAGATAAATTAGCAACAAATGCGGAATTACCAAAATTAATAAGAACATAACGGCATGAAAATGGAATAAGAGTTATGGCAGAGTATGGAATTTTTATTTTATTTTCTGAGTGGAACCAAGTATGTTAGTTGGCACAGTTATTTCATGTACAGTTTGATACTCTAGAGATTATACAATTTTCAACTATACTTTCATGCACTGTTGCGTACTCTGGAGATTATACAAGTTTCAACTATAACCTTAGCCTTGAAATAGGTTCTTCATTCTGAAAATCAATTATCTTGCTTGTATCCGTGCAATTAGTTGACTTTAAGCCTGTTGATCTACGGTTCATCTCTTTGTCTCATTGAATTTGAAATAAGTTCGTGATTCTGAATCTTGTACAATTAACATGCTAATATCTCTTATTGGATAATAAAAGGACTAATTAAGCAATGTTGCTGTTACATCAAACTAATTAACATTATTAATACAAAACAAAAGAAAAGCAACATAGTTATCTAGAAAAAAGATGTCAACAAATTTATTAATTTACCACTGCAAGAATAAAGTTGGCATCAAATTAATGATCAACATCGTCGCAATCTGCGCAATTTCGAATCATAGCAAAGTACACATTGTTCTCTCACCTCTGCAACATATCCTCCACATCAACGGCAAGCGAGCGACCCATCAACTTCTCCTTTGATGCTCGGTAAAAGCTCTTGCACCTAAAAATACGACCAAAAAAATTACATGTTATAGTCATTTATCAAATCATAATTAATTCAAAAAATTTTAGCAATATTATTTATAATTTCGTGAGCTATAACCGATGATTTTAGGCCATTTTTAGTTGTTTCTATCCATCGGTAAATAATTTTACGAAGTCCAAAATTCACAATTTCATGAGCTATAACCAATGACTTTGGGCCATTTTTTGTCATTTCTGTCAATTTACAAATGATTTCGGATAGCCCAAAATTCATGATTTTATGAGCAATAACACATGATTTTTGGCCATTTTTAGTCGTTTATACTCTTCAGCAAATAATTTTACAGAAGTCAAAATTTCACGATTTCATGAGTTATAACCCATGGTTTTAGGCTATTTTAAGTTTTGTTTCTATCCATTGGTAAACAATTTCACGAAGTTTAAAATTCACTATTTCATGAGTTTCTGCCTATTGGCAGATAATTTTTTGAACGCCATAATTCACGATTTCAGGAGCTTTACCCCATGAATTTTCCATTTTAGTCCTTTCCATCAAATGGCAAATTATTTTGCGATGTCCAAAATTCACGATTTCATGACCTATAACTCACGATTTTTGGCCAGTTTTGTCGTTCTGACCCATTGACAAATATTTTCACAGAGTAAAAAATTCACGATTTAAGAAGCTATAATCCATGATTTTAGGCCATTTTTAGCAATTTTTATATATTGGCAAATAGTTACAAAGAGTTTAAAATTCACGATTTCATGAGCTATAAGCCATAGTATTAGGCTATTTTTAGTCTTTGTTATACATTGGCTAATAATTTCATCGATGCTAAAATTCATGGTTACATGAGCTTGAGCCCATGATTTTATGCCAAAAGTTTTAGTCATTTTTGACCATTGGCAAATAATTTTATAGACGACAAAATTCATGATTTTATGAGCTATAACCCATAATTTTTTTATTTTTAGTTGTTTCTACTCATTGGCAAATAATTTGACGGAGTCAAAAAATTCACGATTTTATGAGCTATAACCAATTATTTTAGGCCATTTTTAGTTGTTTCTATCTAGGAGCAAGTTATTTCTTGGAGACCAAAGTTTACGATTTCATAACCTATAACCTATAACTTTTAGGCTAGTTTTAGTCATTCTGATATATTAGCAAATACTTTCACGGAGTCTAAATTTCACGATTTTATGAGCTATAATACATGATTTTAGCTCATCTTAAGGGATTTCTATAAATTGGCAAATAAGTACACGAAGTCCAAAATTTACGATCTCATAATCTATAACCCACGATTTTAGGCCATTTTTAGCCATTTCTATCCATTGGCTAATAATTTCATGGATGCCGAAATTCATGATTACATGAGTTATAACCCATAATTTTAGGTCATTTTTAGTTATTTCCATCAATTAACAAATACTTTCACGTAGTCTAAAATTCACGATTTCATGAGCTATACTCCACGATTTTTAGTAATTTTTTATTGTTCCTACCTAGTGGCAAATAATTTCGCTGAGACCAAAATTTATAATTTCATGATCTATAACCCATGATTTTGGCAATTTTTAGTCGCTTCTACCCTTCGACAAATAATTTAGCAAAATCTAAAATTTATAATTTCATGAGCTATAACCGATTATTTTAGGCCATTTTTAGTCGATTCTATTCACTGCAAATAATTTTACGGAATTCAAAATTCATAATTTCTAGGGATATAACCAATACTTTTTGGCCATTTTCAGTCATTTTAAACCATCGACCAATAATTTTGTGAAGTACAAAATTAATGCTTTCATGAGCTATAACACACGAGGCTATTTTAGTCATTTCTATCCATTAGAAAATAATTTTGTGGTGACCAAAATTCATGATTTTATGAGTTATGACCAACTATATTAGGCCATTCTTAGTCATTTCTATCCCTTGCAAATAATCTCACAGAGTTTGAAATTCACAATTACATGAGCTATAACTAACGATTTTTGACATTTTTAGTCATTTTTACCCATCGATAAATAATTTTGTGAAGTATAAAATTAACGATTTCATAAGCTATTACCCACGATTTTAGGCTAGTTTTAGGCGTTTCTATCCATTGGTAAATAGTTTCACGGAGTCTAAAATTCACGATTTCATGAGCTAGAACTCATGATTTTTGGCCATTTTTAGTCGTTTCTAGCCATAGGAAAATTTTTAGTTATTTCTATCAAATTACAGATAATTTCACGTAGTCCAAAATTCATGATTTCATGAGCTATAACCCATAATTTTTAGTCTTTTTTATCGTTTCTATCCATCATAAATAATTTCACAAAATTCAAAGTTCATGATTTTATGAGTTATAACTCACGACTT
The DNA here is from genome assembly GCA_012295165.1 of Asparagus setaceus. Lineage (NCBI taxonomy): Eukaryota > Viridiplantae > Streptophyta > Magnoliopsida > Asparagales > Asparagaceae > Asparagus > Asparagus setaceus. Next base: position 70,688,449 of record CM022704.1, read on the forward strand.
TAGGCTATTTTTACTCATTTCTATCCATTGACAAATAATTTCACAGAGCCCAAAATTCACGATTTCATGAGCTATAACGCATGATATTTGGCCATTTTTAGTTGTTTCTACTCATTAGCAAATAATTTCGTAGAGAGGCCAAAATTCACGATTTCATGAGCTATAATCCAAGATTTTTGGCCATTTTCAGTCGTTTCTGATAATCGGCATATAATTTTGTGGAGGTCAAAATTCACGAGTTCATGAGCTATAACCCATGATTTTTGGCTATTTTTAGTCATTTTCTGATCATCCGTAAATAATTTTGAGGAGTCTAAAAATTCATGATTTCATGAGCTATAATTCATGATTTTGTCCAGTTTTAGTCGATTCTATACCCAATGGTAAATAGTTTTGTGGAAGAAAAATTTTATGATTTCATGAGCTATAACCCATAATTTTTTGCCCTTTTTGTTAAAAACCATTTCTACCTATTAACAAATAATTTTGTGAAGACAAAAATTTATGATTTTGTGAGCAATAACTCACGATTTTGACCATTTTTTGTCATTAGTACCCATCGGCAAATAATTTCACAAATGCTAAAATTCACGATTTCATGAGCTATAACCCCTGATTTTGGCCTTTTTAGTCATTTTTGACAATAAAAAAATAATTTCACAGAGGCCAAACTTCATGAGTTCATGAGCTATAACCCACGATTTTGGCCATTTTTAGTTATTTCTGACCATCGACAAATAATCTTGTAGACGATAAAATTCATAATTTCAAGAGCTACAATGCACAATTTTGTTTTTCATTTTTAGTTGTTTCTACCCATTGAAAAATATTTCACGGAGTCAAAAAATTCATGATTTTATGAGCATAACCAATGATTTTAGGCCATTTTTAGTCATTTCTATCCGGGGGCAAATTATTTTATGGAGTCCAAAGTTCACGATTTCATGACCTATAACCCATAATTTTTAGGCTAGTTTTAGTCATTCTGATCTACTAGCAAAAATTTTCGTGGAGTCCAAATTTCACTATTTCATGAGAGCTATAATACACGATTTTAGGCCATCTGAAGACATTTCTATAAATTAGCAAATAATTACACAGAGTCCAAAATTCACAATGAAATTCAAAATCTCATGAGCTACAACCTAGGAATTTAAGCCATTTTTAGTCATTTGTATCCATTGGCTAACAATTTCACGGATGCCAAAATTCACGATTATATGAGTTACAGCCCACAATTTAGGCCATTTTTAGTCATTTCTATCAATTAACAAATAATTTTGTGCAATCTAAAATTCACGATTTTATGAGGTATAATCCTCGATTTTTGAACATTTTTTGTTATTCCACCAGGCAAATAATTTCGCGGAGGCCAAAATTTATGATTTCATGAGCTATAACCCATGATTTTGACAATTTTTAGTCGCTTCTACCATTTGGCAAATAATTTAGCGAAGTCTAAATTTTACGATTTCATGAGCTATAACCAATTATTTTAGGCCACTTTTAGTCGATTCTACTTATTGCAAATAATTTTACAGAGTCCAAAAGTCATAATTTCTAGATATATAACCAATGATTTTTAGCGATTTTCAATTGTTTCAATCCATTGGCAAATAATTTTGCAGAGTAATAATTTTATGAGCTATAAACCATAATTTCAGGCTATTTTAGTCATTTCTAACCATTAGAAAATAATTTTACGATGGCTAAAATACATGATTTAATGAGCTATAATCAACGATTTTAGGCCATTTTTATTCATTTCTATCCATTGCAAATAATCTCAGAGTCCAAAATTTGCAACTACATAAGCTACAACTAATGATTTTTGATCATTTTTAGTCATTTTACCCATCGACAAATAATTTTACTGAGTACAAAATTAATGATTTCATGAGCTATTACCCATGATTTTAGACTATTTTAGTCATTTCTATCTATTGGCAAATAGTTTCACGGAGTCCAAAATTCATGATTTTATGAGCTAGAGCTCATGGTTTTTGACCATTTTTAGTCATTTCTACGCATCGAAAAATTATTTCGTGGAGTCCAAAATTCACGATTTAATGAGCTATAACTCATGATTTTTGTCCATTTTTAGTCATTTCTACCCTTCAACAAATAATTTCAATGAATCCAAAATTCAGGATTTCATGAGCTATAACCCACGATTTAGGCCATTTTTAGTCATTTCTATCCATTTACAAATAGTTTCACAGAGTATGAAATTCACGATTTCATGAACTATAACTCACGATTTTTGACCATTTTTAGTCATTTCTACCCATCGAGATATAATTTTATGGAGGCCAAATTTCACGATTTCATGAGCTATAACCCATAAATTTTGGCCAATTTTAGTCATTTTTGGCCATCAGAGAATAGTTTCGCAAAGGCCAAAATTCACGAGTTCATGACCTATAACCAATGAATTTTGTCCGTTCTTAGTCGTTTCTACCCATCGATAAATAATTTCACTAATATTTATAATTTCATGAGTGATAACTCATGATTTTTGGTTATTTTTAGTAGTCTCTACCCATCAGCAAATTATTTCGCAGATACTAAAATTCAAGATTTTATGAGCTATAACTCAAGATTTTAGGTCATTTTTAGTCGCTTCTATCATTAATTTCACAAAGTTTAAAATTAATGATTTCATGAGCTATAACCCATAATTTTTAGCCATTTTCAGTCGTTTCTACCTATTGCAAATAATTTCACAAAATCCACACTCCATGATTTGATTAGCTATAACCCACGATTTTAGGCTATTTTCATATCCATTCGCAGATAATTTCACGGAGCCCAAAATTTATGATTTCATGAGTTATAACCCATGATTTTTGGCTATTTTTAGTCATTTCTACCTATCAATAAATAATTTTGCAAAGGCCAAAATTCACATCTTTTTGAGCTATAACCCAAGATTTTTAGCCATTTTTAGTCGTTTCTATCAAATGACATAATTATGTGTAGGCCAAAATTCACGAGTTCATGAGCTGTAACCCATGACTTTTGGCAATTTTTAGTCATTTTCTGACCATCGACAAATAATTTCTCGCAATCCAAATATTCATGATTTCATGTGCTACTTCATGATTTTTGTCCATTTTTAGTCGTTTCTACCTATCGGCAAATAATTTTGCAGGGGCAAAAGTTTATGATTTCAACAAATAATTTTTGGCTATTTTTTGCCATTTCTACCTATCAGCAAATAATTTTGCGGAGGCAAAACTTTATAATTTCATGAGCAATAACTCACGATTTTTGATAATTTTTAGTCATTTCTACCCATTGGCAAATAATTTCACGAATGCTAAAATTCACAAATTCATGTGCTATAACCTATGTTTTTTGACCTTTTTTTAGTCATTTCTAACCAGCAAAAAATAATTTTGCAGAGGCCAAACTTCATGAGTTCATGAGCTATAACCTACTATTTTGGCCATTTTTAGTCGTTTCATGATTTCAAGACCTAAAACCCACAAATTATTTTCATTTTAAGTCATTTCTATCCATTTAAAAATAATTTTGCGGAGTCAAAATTCACAATTTCATGAGCATAACCAATGATTTTAGGCAATTTTTAATCATTTCTATCTAGGGGCAAATTATCTCCCGGAATCCAAAGTTCATAATTTCATGACCTATAACCCATAATTTTTAGGCTAGTTTTAGTCGTTCTGATCTAATGGCAAAAAATTTCGCGGAGTCAAAATTTCACGATTTCATGAGCTATAATACATGATTTTAGGCCATCTTAAGACATTTCTATAAATTAGCAAATAATTACATGGAGTCCAAAATTCACAATCTCATGAGATATAACCCACGATTTTAGGCCATTTTTAGTTATTTCTATCCATTGGTTAATAATTTCACAGATGCCAAAATTCACGATTACATGAGTTATAACCACAATTTTAGGCCGTTTTTTGTCATTTCTATCAATTAACAAATAATTTCGTGTAGTCTACAATTCATGATTTTATGAGTTATAATCCACGATTTTTGGCCATTTGTTGTTATTCCTACCCATTGGCAAATAATTTCGTGGATGCCAAAATTTATGATTTCATCAGCTATAACCCATGATTTTGGTAATTTTTAGTCGCTTCTACCCTTCGACAAATAATTTAGTGAAATCTAAAGTTTATGATTTCATGAGTTATAACCGATTATTTTAGGCCATTTTTTATCGATTCTATCCATTAGAAAATAATTTCGTATTGGCCAAAATTTATAATTTCATGAGCTATAATTCACGATTTTTGGACATTTTTAGTCATTTCTATCCATCGGTAAATAATTTTACGAAAGCTAAAATTTACGATTTCATGAGCTATAATCCATAATTTTTGATTTTTTAAAGTCATTTCTACCCATCGGCAAATAATTTGACGGAGGCCAAAATTTACTATTTTATGAGCTATAATCCATGATTTTTGGCCATTTTTAGTCCTTTCTACCCATCGACAAATTATTTCACGTATGCTAAAATTTACTATTTCATGAGCTATAACTCACTAGTTTTGGCCATTTTTAGTCATTTCTATCTAGTTGTAAATATTTTTGCGAAGTCCAAAATTCATGATTTCATGAACTATAACCCATGATTTTAGGTTATTTTTAGTTTTTTCTATCCAGTGGCAAATTTTTTCAAGGAGTCCAAAATTCACGATTTCATGACCTATAACACATGAGTTTTGACCAATTTTAGTCATTCCAATCCATTAGCAAATAGTTTTATGGAGTAAAAAATTCATAATTTATGAGCAATAGTACACAATTTTAGGCCATTTTAAGCTATTTCTTTACATAGGAAAATAATTACATGGTGTCCAAAATCCACTATCTCATAAGTTATGACCCACGATTTTAGGCTATTTTTAGTCATTTCTATTTTCGCAATTTTTGGCCATTTTTAGGTCATTTATACCATTCACCAAATAATTTCATAGAATCCAAAGTTCAGGATTTCATGAGCTATAACCCATGATTTTAGGCAATTTTTAATCAATTCTATCCATTTACAAATAATTTCATGGACTCTAAAATTCAAGATTTCATGAACTATACCTCATGATTTTGACCATTTTTACGCATTTCTACCCATCGGGATATAATTTCATAAGCAATAACACATGATTTTTGGCCAATTTTGGTCGATTTTGGCCATTGGAGAATAATTTCATGAAGGCCAAAATTCAGGAGTTCATGAGCTGTATTACCAACAATTTTAAACATTTTTTTGTGGCTATTTCTACCTATCAGGAACTAATTTTATGGAGGCGAAAACTTATGATTTCATGAGCTATAATTCATGATTTTTGACTATTTTTAGTCATTACTTTCCATCGGCAAATAAATGCACTAATGCTAAAATTCACGATATTATGAGCTATAACCCAGGATTTTTGACCTTTTTTAGTTATTTCTGACCATCAAAAAATAATTTCACGGGGTCCAAACTTCATGAGTTCTTGACCTATAACCAACGATTTTGGTCATTGTCAGTCGTTTCTGACTATCAGCAAATAATTTTGTAGACGATAAAATTTATTATTTCATGAGTTATAACCCATAATTTTTTCTCATTTTTAGTCGTTTCTACCCATTGGCAAATAATTTAGCGTAGTAAAAAAATTCACGATTTTATGAGCTATAATCAATAATTTTAGGCCATTTTTAATCGTTTCTATCAAGGGGCAAAATATTTTGCGGAGTCCAATGTTTGTGATTTCATGACCTATAACCCACAAATTTTAGGCTAGTTTTAGTCATTTTGATCTATTGGCAAATAATTTTGCGTAGTAAAAATTCACGATTTTATGAGCTATAATCAATAATTTTAGGCCATTTTAGTCATTTCTAACCATCAAAAATAATTTTGTAGATGATAAAATTTATTATTTCATGAGTTATAACCCATAAATTTAGGCCATTTTAGTCATTTCTATCCATTGTCTAATATTTTCATGGATGCCAAAATTTACGATTACATAAGTTATAACCCACATATTTAGGCTAATGTTAGTCATTTCTATCAATTAACAAATAATTCATGTAGTCTAAAATCCATTATTTCATGAGCTATAATCCATGATTTTTGGCTATTTTAGTTGTTTCTACCCATTGGCAAATAATTTCACAAAGGCAAAATTTATGGTTTCATGAGATATAACCCATGATTTTGGTAATTTTAGTCGCTTCTACCCTTCGGCAAATAATTTAGCAAAATCTAAATTTTATGATTTCATGAGCTATAACTGATTATTTTAGGCCATTTTTAGTCAATTCTATTCATTGCAAATTATTTAACGGAGTTAAAATTCATAATTTCTAGAGATAGAACCAACGATTTTTGGCCATTTTTAGTCATTTCAACCCTTCGGCAAGTAATTTTAAGGAATACAAAATTAATGACTTCATGAGCTATAACCCACGATTTTTAGCTATTTTAGTTGTTTCTATCCATTAGAAAATAATTTCATGATGGCCAAAATTCACAATTTCATGAGCTTTATAACCAACAATTTTAGGATGTTTTTAGTCATTTCAGACCATCGCAAAATAATTTTTTAGAGGCCAAGCTTCACGAGTTCTTGAGCTATAACCCACGATTTTGGCCAATTTTAGTCATTTCTAACCATCAAAAAATAATTTTGTAGATGATAAAATTTATTATTTTATGGGCTATAATCCACAATTTTTTTTTATTTTTAGTCATTTCTACCCATTGGGAAATAATTTGGTCGAATCAAAAAATTTCCAATTTTATAAGCTCTAACCAATGATTTTAGGCCATTTTTAGTTATTTCTATCTCGGGGCAAATTATTTCACGGAGTCCAAAATTCATGATTTCATGACCTATAACTCATAAATTTTTTGCTAGTTTTAGTCATTCGATCTATTGGAAAATAATTTCACAGAGTCAAAATTTCATGATTTCATGAGATATAATACACAATTTTAGGCCATCTTAAGGCATTTCTATAAATTGGCAAATAATTATACGGAGTCAAAAATTCACAATCTCATGAGCTATGACCCATGATTTTAGGCTATATTTAGTCATTTCTATCCATTGGTTAATAATTTCACGGACGCCAAAATTCACGATTACATAAGTTATAACCCATAAATTTAGGCCATTTTTAGTCATTTCTATCAATTAGCAAATAGTTTGCATAGTCTAAAATTCATGATTCATGAGCTATATAATTTATGATTTTTGGCTATTTTTTGTCGCTCCTATCCATTGGCAAATAATTTCACGTCACCCAAAATTTATGATTTCATGAGCTCTAATCCATGATTTTGGCAATTTTAGTCGCTTCTACCCTTCGGAAAATAATTTAGCGAAACCTAAATTTTACGATTTCATGAGCTATAATCGATTATTTTAGGCCATTTTTTGTCGATTCTATTCATTACAAATAATTTTACAGAGTCCAAAATTCCCAATTTCTAGAGATATAACTAGCAATTTTTGGCCATTTTTAGTCGTTTCAACCCACCGGCAATAATTTTGCGGAGTACAAAATTAATAACTTCATGAGCTATAACCCACGATTTTTGGCTATTTTAGTTATTTTTATCCATTAGAAAATAATTTTATGGTGGTGAAAATTCATGATTTCTAAAGCTATAACAACAATTTTAGGCCATTTTTAATCGTTCCTATCCATTGCAAATAATCTCACAGAGTCTAAAATTCACAATTACATGAGCTATAACTAACGATTTTGACCATTTTTAGTCATTTTTACCCAATGATAAATAATTTTGCAGAGTACAAAATTCACAATTTCATGAGCTATAAGCCTATAACCCATGATTTTGGCCATTTTTAGTTATTCCGACCCATTGATAAATAATTTTGTAAATGCCAAAATTCATGATTTCATAAGCTATAACCCATGGTTTTGGCCATTTTTAGTCGTCTCTACCCTTCGGCAAGTAATTTCACGGAATCCAAAATTCTTGATTTCATGAGCTATAACTCATGAGTTTAGTCCATTTTTAGTTGTTTCTATCCATTATAAATAATCTCACAAAGTCCAAAATTCATAATTACATTAGCTATAACTAACGATTTTAACCATTTTTAGTTATTTTTACCCATCCATAAATATTTTTGCAGAGTACTCAATTAACAATTTTATGAGCTATTACCCATGAATTTAGACTACTTTTAGTAATTTCTATCCAGCGGCAAATAATTTCACGAGTCCAAAATTCACGATTTCTTGAGCTAGAACTTATGATTTTTTGACTATTTTTAGTCGTTTCAACCCATCGGCAAATAGTTTATAGGAGTACAAAATTAATGATTTTATGAGCTATAACCCATAATTTTTGGCTATTTTAGTTGTTTCTATGCATTAGAAAATAATTTCATAGTGACCAAAATTCAAGATGTCGTAAGTTATAACCAACAATTTTAGGTCGTTTTTAGTCGTTCCTATCCATTGCAAATAATTTCATAGAGTCCAAAATTCACAATTACATGAGCTATAACTAATGATTTTTGATCATTTTAGTCATTTTTACCCATCGATAAATAATTTTACGGAGTACAAAATTCACAATTTCATGAGCTATAACCCATGATTTGACCATTTTAGTCATTTTACCCATCGATAAATAATTTTGCAGAGTACAAAATTCACAATTTCATGAGCTATAACCTGTGATTTTTGACCTTTTATAGTCGTTTCTACCCTTCAGCAAATAATTTCAAGAAATCTAAAATTCAGGGTTTCATGAGCTATAATCCAGGATTTTAGGCCATTTTTAGTTTATCAATTTACAAATAATTTCATAGAGTCCAAAATTCACGATTTCTTGAGCTAGAACTTATGATTTTTTGACTATTTTTAGTCATTTCTATCCATTGGGATATAATTTCACGAGTCCAAAATTCACAATTACATGAGCTATAACTAACGATTTTGACCATTTTAGTCATTTTACCCAATGATAAATAATTTTGCAGAGTACAAAATTCACAATTTCATGAGCTATAAGCCTATAACCCATGATTTTGGCCATTTTAGTTATTCGACCCATTGATAAATAATTTTGTAAATGCCAAAATTCATGATTTCATAAGCTATAACCCATGGTTTTGGCCATTTTTAGTCGTCTCTACCCTTCGGCAAGTAATTTCACGGAATCCAAAATTCTTGATTTCATGAGCTATAACTCATGAGTTTAGTCCATTTTTAGTTGTTTCTATCCATTATAAATAATCTCACAAAGTCCAAAATTCATAATTACATTAGCTATAACTAACGATTTTAACCATTTTTAGTTATTTTTACCCATCCATAAATATTTTTGCAGAGTACTCAATTAACAATTTTATGAGCTATTACCCATGAATTTAGACTACTTTTAGTAATTTCTATCCACTGGCAAATAATTTCACGGAGTCCAAAATTCACGATTTCTTGAGCTAGAACTTATGATTTTTTGACTATTTTTAGTCGTTTCAACCCATCGGCAAATAGTTTATAGGAGTACAAAATTAATGATTTTATGAGCTATAACCCATAATTTTTGGCTATTTTAGTTGTTTCTATGCATTAGAAAATAATTTCATAGTGACCAAAATTCAAGATGTCGTAAGTTATAACCAACAATTTTAGGTCGTTTTAGTCGTTCCTATCCATTGCAAATAATTTCATAGAGTCCAAAATTCACAATTACATGAGCTATAACTAATGATTTTTGATCATTTTAGTCATTTTTACCCATCGATAAATAATTTTACGGAGTACAAAGTTCACGATTTGATGAGCTATAACCCATGATTTGACCATTTTAGTCATTTTACCCATCGATAAATAATTTTGCAGAGTACTCAATTAACAATTTTATGAGCTATAACCTGTGATTTTTGACCTTTTATAGTCGTTTCTACCCTTGACAAATAATTTCAAGAAATCTAAAATTGAGGGTTTCATGAGCTATAATCCGAGATTTTAGGCCATTTTAGTTTATCAATTTACAAATAATTTCATAGAGTCCAAAATTCACGATTTCTTGAGCTAGAACTTATGATTTTTTGACTATTTTTAGTCGCTTTCAACCCATCGGCAAATAGTTTATAGGAGTACAAAATTAATGATTTTATGAGCTATAACCCATAATTTTTGGCTATTTTAGTTGTTTCTATGCATTAGAAAATAATTTCATAGTGACCAAAATTCAAGATGTCGTAAGTTATAACCAACAATTTTAGGTCGTTTTAGTCGTTCCTATCCATTGCAAATAATTTCACGAGTCCAAAATTCACAATTACATGAGCTATAACTAATGATTTTTGATCATTTTAGTCATTTTACCCATCGATAAATAATTTTACGGAGTACAAAGTTCACGATTTGATGAGCTATAACCCATGATTTGACCATTTTCAGTTGTTCCGACCCATCACAAAATTATTTTGTGGAGTTCAAATCACAATTTAATGAGCTATAACCTGTGATTTTTGACCTTTTATAGTCGTTTCTACCCTTCAGCAAATAATTTCAAGAAATCTAAAATTCAGGGTTTCATGAGCTATAATCCAGGATTTTAGGCCATTTTTAGTTTATCAATTTACAAATAATTTCATAGACTTCGAAACTCCCGATTTCATGAACTATAACTCACGATTATTGACTATTTTAGTCATTTCTATCCATTGGGATATAATTTCACGGAGTCTAAAATTCATGATTTTAGGGGCTATAAACCATGATTTTTGGCCAATTTAGTCATTTTTGGCCATCAGAGAATAATTTCACGGAGGCAAAAATTGATAAGTTCATGAGCTATTACCAATAATTTTTGGCCATTTTTCCCATTTCTTTCTGTAGGCAAATAATTTTGCGGAGGCGAAAATTTATGATTTCATGAGCTATAACTCACGATTTTAACCATTTTTAGTCATTACTACCCATCGGCAAATAATTTCACGAACGCTAAAATTTATGATTTCATGAGCTATAACCCACAATTTTTTGTCTTTTTAGTCATTTCTAACCATCGAAAATAATTTTGTCGAGGCCAAAGTTCATGAGTTCTTGTGCTATAACCAACAATTTTGGTCATTTTTGACCATCGAAAAGTAATTTTGCAGACGACAAAATTCATTATTTTATGAGCTATAACTGACAATTTTTTATTTTTAGTCGTTTCTATCAATTGACAAATAATTTGGTGGAGTAAAAAAATTCACGATTTTATGAGCTATAACCAATAATTTTAGGCCATTTTTGCTCATTTCTATCCATTGCAAATAATTTCATGGAGTCCAAAGTTTACGATTTCATGACCTATAACTCACAATTTTAGGCTAGTTTTGATCATTCGATCTATTGGCAAATAATTTCATAGAGTCCAAAATTCACGATTTCATGAGCTATAACCCACAATTTTAGGCGTCTTAAGGCATTTCTATAAATTGGCAAATAATTATCACGAGTCTAAAATTCATGATTTTAGGGCTATAAACCATGATTTTGGCCAATTTAGTCATTTTGGCCATCAGAGAATAATTTCACGGAGGCAAAAATTGATAAGTTCATGAGCTATTACCAATAATTTTTGGCCATTTTTCCCATTTCTTTCTGTAGGCAAATAATTTTGCGGAGGCGAAAATTTATGATTTCATGAGCTATAACTCACGATTTTAACCATTTTTAGTCATTACTACCCATCGGCAAATAATTTCACGGAGGCAAAATTGATAAGTTCATGAGCTATAACCCACAATTTTTTGTCTTTTTAGTCATTTCTAACCATCGAAAATAATTTTGTCGAGGCCAAAGTTCATGAGTTCTTGTGCTATAACCAACAATTTTGGTCATTTTTGACCATCGAAAAGTAATTTTGTGAAGGTCAAAATTTATGATTTCATGAGCTATAACTCACGATTTTAACCATTTTTAGTCATTTTGGCCATTTTAGTTTATCAATTTACAAATAATTTCATGGAGTCCAAAATTCACGATTTTATGAGCTATAACCAATAATTTTAGGCCATTTTGCTCATTTCTATCTGAGGAAAATTATTTCATGGAGTCCAAAGTTTACGATTTCATGACCTATAACTCACAATTTTTAGGCTAGTTTTGATCATTCTGATCTATTGGCAAATAATTTGCCGAAGTCAAAATTTCACCATTTCATGAGATATAATACACAATTTTAGGCCGTCTTAAGGCATTTCTATAAATTGGCAAATAATTATACGGAGTCTAAAAGTCACAATCTCATGAGCTATGACCCACGATTTTAGGTTATTTTTAATCGTTTCTATCCATTGGTTAATAATTTCACGCATGCTAAAATTTATAATTACATGAGTTATAACCCACAAATTTAGGCCATTTTTAGTCATTTCTATCAATTAGTAAATAAATTCATAGTCTAAATTTCACGATTTCATGAGTTATAATCTATAATTTTTGGCCATCTTTTGTTGCTCCTAACCATTGGCAAATAATTTTACGGAGACCAAAATTTATAATTTCATGAGCTATAATCCATGATTTTCGGCAAATAATTTAGCGAAATTTAAAATTTACTATCTCATGAGCTATAACCGATTATTTTAGGCTATTTTTAGTTGATTTTATTCATTATAAATAATTTTACGGAGACCAAAATTCATAATTTGAGAGATATAATCAACAATTTTTGGCCATATTTAGTCGTTTCAACCCATCGGCAAATAATTTCAGGGAGTACATAATTAATGACTTCATGAGCTATAACCTATGATTTTTAGCTATTTTAGTCATTTTTATCCATTAGAAAATAATTTCGCAGTGGCGAAAATTCATGATTTCATGAGCTATAACCAACAATATTAGGCCATTTTTAGTCATTTCTATCCATTTCAAATAATCTTACAGAGTCCAAAATTTACAATTACATGAGTTATAACTAACGATTTTTGGCCATTTTTAGTCATTTTTACTCAATGACAAATAATTTTGCAGAGTACAAAGTTCAAGATTTCATGAGCTATAACCCATGATTTTGGCCATTTTTAGTTATTCCGACCCATTGGCAAGTAATTTTGTGAAGGTCAAAATTTATGATTTCATGATCTATAACCCATGATTTTGGCCATTTTAGTCGTTTGTACCATTCGGCAAGTGATTTCACGGAATCCAAAATTATTGATTTCATGAGCTATAACCCACGAGTTTAGGCTATTTTTAGTTGTTTCTATCCATTGCAAATAATCTCACAGAGTCCAAAATTTTTGATTTCATGAGCTATAACCTACGAGTTTAGACTATTTTTAGTTTTTTCCGTCCATTGCAAATAATCTCACAGTCATTAATTCACAATTACATGAGCTATAACTAACGATTTTTGGCCATTCTTACTCGTTTTTACCCATCGACCAATATTTTTGTGGAGTATAAAGTTAACGATTTCATGAGCTATTACCTACGATTTTAGGCTACTTTTAGTCATTTCTATCCACTAGTAAATAATTTCACGGAGTTCAAAATTCATGATTTCATGAGCTAGAAGTCATGATTTTTGGCCATTTAAGTCATTTCTACCCATCGCCAAATTATTTTGCGGAGTCCAAAATTCACAATTTAATGAGCTATAACCCATTATTTTTGGCCTTTTTTAGTCGTTTCTACCCTTCACCAAGTAATATTACGGAATCCAAAATTCAAGATTTCATGAGCTTTAACCCATGATTTCAGTCAATTTTTAGTCATTTCTATCTATTTACAAATAATTTCATGGAGTCCGAAATTCATGATTTTATGAACTGTAACTCACGATGTTTGACCTTTTTTTAGCCATTTCTACCAATCGGGTTATAATTTCATGGAGGCCAAAATTAACAATTGCATGAGCTATAACCCATAATTTTTGGCCATTGGAGAATAATTTCATGGAGGCCAAAATTCACGAGTTCATAAGCTATTACCAACAAATTTTAGCCATTTTTTTTGGCCATTTCTACCTATCAGCAAATAATTTTACGGAGGTGAAAACTTATGACTTCATGAGCTATAACTCATGATTTTTATCTATTTTTAGTCATTAATCCCATCGGCAAATAATTTTAGGAACGCTAAAATTCATGATTTTATGAGCTATAACCCATGATTTTTGGACTTTTTAGTCATTTCTAACCATCGAAAATAATTTTGTGGAGGCTAAAATTCACGAACGCTAAAATTCATGATTTATGAGCTATAACCCATGATTTTTGGACTTTTTAGTCATTTCTAACCATCGAAAATAATTTTGTGGAGGCTAAACTTCACGAGTTTTTGAGTTATAACCAACGATTTTGACCATTTTTAGTCATTTCTGACCATCGACAAATAATTTTGTAGATGACAAAATTCATTATTTCATGAACTATAACCCTTAATTTTTTTATTTTTAGTTATTTCTACCTATTGGTAAATAATTTGTCGGAGTTAAAAAATCCAAGATTTTACGAGCTATAACTAATGATCTTAGGCCATTTTTAGTCATTTTTATCCAGTGGTAAATTATTTCTCGGAGGCCAACGTTCATGATTTCATGACCTATAACCCATAATTTTTAGGCTAGTTTTAGTCGTTCTGATCTATTGGCAAATAATTTCGCGGAGTCAAAATTTCACGATTTCATGAGCTATAATACACGATTTCCTAAGCATAGACTATCAACTTACTTAAAACAAACATAACCTATTAAAATCATATCTAAGCAATATTATCACTCATGAAAAAAACTAGATTATAATCCTAGAATTGAATAAACATAACCTATCAAACCACTCAAGGAAAGCATAGACTATCAAACTCTTTTTCTACCTATTAGTTCTCTAGTTGATTATCTTAACATGATCATTTTAAGCACAAAGAGAGAAGTTCAAAACACAAAAGGAAATTAAACTAGTTTCATCTAAACCTAGATTTCCTACAAGAATTAGCTACTCATATTACCCAAAAAAAAAATCTATAATAGAAAGCATTAAAGAACAAGAAAGTAAATCTAAACTACAAAGCAAAGAAAGAAAGAAAGAAAATTTACTCTACAAAGTATAAAAAGAAAGAAAAATAAAATCTACACTATGAAGCGATAAAAGGGCAAGAAAATAACTCTACACTACAAAACATGAAATAAATTTATACTACAAAGCAAGTCTAATCTACCAAACATGAAATAAAAATAATAAATAAAATCTTAAAACATGAAATTCTAAAACAAGAAAATAAAAAGAGGAAATAAAGACTTACATTGCAAGAAGTTAGCCCCTTGGAAAGCAAATCTTCATCGTCAAAGGAGAAGAAGAAAGAAAGTGGAAAAGAAAGAATTTTTTTATTTATTGCAAATAACAGGTTTATAATTTTGGAAGGCCTTCTCAATTAAGAGTGGCCCTCCTCACCAAAAAGAAGTTTACAAAATTTTTACATCTCCAAACCCCTCACACTCCATCCCTATTTATAGCCTACAGTAATGAACAACAACCCTTGGATTCATGGATTAAGCTTGGGCTATAAGAAATTAAAATCAGTCATTGATACGATTCTGTTACGATCTAAGCGATTAGCTCATCGATTAGCTAATTGATTAATTGGTAACAGTTTTTGTTTTTTTTTCTGTTAACTTGTTGACTTGATTTCTTCATAGACTTTTGGCTTTTGGGTTTCGTTTAGTTTTCAACATGGGCTTGAAAAATGAGGAAAATTTGTTCCTTTAAGCTCTTATTCGATAATTCTTTTATAAAATTTCATAAAATAACCATTATTAGCAAGTTTGTTTATTCAATAAAATAGATAATAAGGGTATAAAAGTGCAATGAATTGTAATGATCAAATAAACCCACACCCAAACCTTGCTAGTCATTTCTAACCATCGAAAATAATTTTGCAGATGACAAAATTCATGATTTCATGAGCTATAACCCATAATTTTTTAATTTTTAGTCATTTCTAGCAATTGGCAAATAATTTGGTGGAGTCAAAAAATTCATGATATTATGAACCAAAATTAATGATTTTAGGCCATTTTTAGTCATTTCTATCCATTGGCTAATAATTTCACGGATGCCAAAATTCACGATTTCATGAGCTATAACCCATAATTTTTATGCTAGTTTTAGTCGTTCGATCTATTGGCAAATAATTTTGCGAGTCAAAATTTCATAAGCTATAATACATGATTTTAGGCCATCTTAAGACATTTCTATAAATTGGCAAATAATTTCACGGATGCCAAAATTCACGATTTCATGAGCTATAACCCATGATTTTAGGTTATTTTTAGTCATTTCTATCCATTGGCTAATAATTTCACGGATGCCAAAATTCACGATTACATGAGTTATAACCCATATATTTAGGCCAATGTTAGTCATTTCTATCAATTAGAAAATAATTTTGTGGAGGCTAAAATTCACGATTTCATGAGCTATAACCCACGATTTTAGGCTATTTTAGTCATTAATCCCATCGGCAAATAATTTTGTGGAGGCTAAAATTCACGATTTCATGAGCTATAACCCATGATTTTGGCAATTTCTAGTCACTTCTACCCTCTGACAAATAATTTTGTGGAGGCTAAAATTCACGATTTCATGAGCTATAACCGATTATTTTAGGCCATTTTTAGTCGACTATATTTCTTACAAATAATTTCATGGAGTCCAAAATTCATAATTTCATGAGGTGTAACCAACAATTTTTGTCAATTTTTAGTTGTTTCTACCCATAGTCAAATAATTTCGTGGAGTAAAAATTAATGATTTCATGAGCTTTAACTCATGATTTTAGGCTACTTTAGTCATTTGTATCCATTAGAAAATAATTTCACATATGCCAAAATATTTGATTTCATGAGTTATAACTCATGATTTTAGGCTATTTTAGTTGTTTCTACCCTTAGGCAAATAATTTGGCGAGGGCTAAAATTCACGATTTCATGAGCTATAACCCATAATTTTTTAATTTTTAGTCATTTCTACCCATTGGCAAATAATTTGGCGAGGGCTAAAATTCACGATTTCATGAGCTATAACCCATGATTTTTGGCTTTTTAAAAGTCATTTCTACTTATCGGCAAATAATTTCACGAAGGTAAAATTCACGATTTCATGAGCTATAATCCATAGTTTTTTCTTTATTTTTGTTATTTTTACCCATTGGCAAATAATTTTGCAAAGCTAAAATTCACGATTTCATGAGCTATAACCCATAATTTTGGCTTTTAAAATCTACCCATCATCAAATAATTATCCAGAGGCCAAAATTACCATTTCATGAGCTATAACTCATGATTTTTGGCCATTTTTAGTCGTTCTACCTATCGGCAAATAATTTTACATATGCTAAAATTCATAATTTTATAAGCTATAACCCACAATTTTAGACCATTTTTAGCCGTTTCTATCCAAGGGCAAATTATTTCGCAGAGTCCAAAGTTCATGATTTCATGACCTATAACCCATAATTTTTATGCTAGTTTTAGTCGTTCTGATCTATTGGCAAATAATTTTGCAGAGTCAAAATTTCATAAGCTATAATACATGATTTTAGGCCATCTTAAGACATTTCTATAAATTGGCAAATAATTACACGGAGTCCAAAATTCACAATCTCATGGCTATAACCCATGATTTTAGGTTATTTTTAGTCATTTCTATCCATTGGCTAATAATTTCACGGATGCCAAAATTCACGATTACATGAGTTATAACCCATATATTTAGGCCAATGTTAGTCATTTCTATCAATTAGAAAATAATTTTGCACAGTCTAAAATTTACGATTTCATGAGCAATAATACACGATTTTGGCCATTTTTTGTTATTAATACCCATTGGTAAATAATTTTGCGGACTACAAAATTAACGATTTCATGAGCTATAACCCATGATTTTGGCAATTTCTAGTCACTTCTACCCTACAGCAAATAATTTAGCAGAATCTAGATTTTATGATTTCATGAGCTATAACCGATTATTTTAGGCCATTTTTAGTCGACTATATTTCTTACAAATAATTTCACGGATGCCAAAATTCATGATTTCATGAGCTATAACCCACAATTTTAGACCATTTTTAGTTGTTTCTACCCATAGTCAAATAATTTCGTGGAGTAAAAATTAATGATTTCATGAGCTTTAACTCATGATTTTAGGCTACTTTAGTCATTTGTATCCATTAGAAAATAATTTCACATATGCCAAAATATTTGATTTCATGAGTTATAACTCAGCCGTTATTAGTTGTTTCTACCCTTAGGCAAATAATTTGGCGAGGGCTAAAATTTACGATGTTATGAGCTACAACCTAAATTTTTAGTTGTTTCTACCCTTCGGCAAATAATTTGGCAGGGGCCAAAATTTACGATGTCATGAGCTATAACCCATGATTTTTGGCTTTTTTTAAAAGTCATTTCTACTTATCGGCAAATAATTTCACGAAGGTAAAAATTCACGATTTCATGAGCTATAATCCATAGTTTTTTTCTTTATTTTTTGTTATTTTTACCCATTGGCAAATAATTTTGCAAAAGCTAAAATTTACGATTTCATGATCTATAACCCATAATTTTTGGCTTTTAAAATCTACCCATCATCAAATAATTATCCAGAGGCCAAAATTACCATTTCATGAGCTATAACTCATGATTTTTGGCCATTTTTAGTCGTTCTACCTATCGGCAAATAATTTTACATATGCTAAAATTCATAATTTTATAAGCTATAACCCACAATTTTAGACCATTTTTAGTGGTTTCTATCCAGTGGCAGACTATTTCATAGAGTCCAAATTCGGCATTTCATGACCTATATAACTCATGATTTTTGGTTAGTTTTAATCGTTCTGATCAATTAGTAAATAATTTTGCGGAGTTAAAAATTCATGATTTCATAAGCTATAATACACACTTTTAGGTCAATTTAGGCATTTCTATACATAAGAAAATAATTACATGGTGTCAAAAATTCATGATCTCATGAGCTATAAGCCACGATTTTAGGCCCTTTTTTTGTCATTTCTATCCATTAGCTAATAATTTCACAACTGAGAAAATTCACTATTAAATGAGCTATTGCCCATGATTTTAGGCCATTTTAGTCATTTCTATTAATTAGAAAATAATTTCATGTAGTCTAAAAGTTACGACTTCATGAGCAATAACCCATGATTTTGGTCATTTTCAGTTGTTCCAACCCGTTGTCAAATAATTTTGCGGAGGCCAATATTCATAATTTCATGAACTATAACCCATAATTTTAGGCTATTTTTAGTTGTTTCTATCTATTGAAAATAATTTCATGGAGTTTAAAATTCACAATTTCATGAGTTGTAAATAATGATTTTTGACCATTTTTAGTTGTATTTGCCCATCGATAAATAATTTTGCGGACTACAAAATTAACGATTTCATGAGCTATTACCTACGAATTTAGGCTATTTTTTGTCACTTGTGCCCATCGATAAATAATATTGTGGAGTACAAACTTAATAATTTCATGAGCTATTACTCACGATTTTAGCTATTTTTACTCGTTTCTTTCCATTGGGCAATAATTTAATGGAGTCCGAAATTCACGATTTTATGACTTATAACTCATGATTTTTGGCCATTTTTAATCATTTCTACCCATTGAAAAATTATTTTGCGGATGCCAAAATTCATGATTTAATGAGCTAAAACCCGTGATTTTTGGCCATTTTCGGTCGTTTCTATCTCTTGGAAAATAACTTCATGGAATTCAAAATTTAGGATTTCATGAGCTGTAACCCATGATTTTAGGCCATTTTTAGTCATTTTTATCTGGTTACAAATAATTTCATGGAGTTCAAAATCCACAATTTCATGAACTGTAACTCACGATTTTTAACCCTTTTTAATCATTTCTATCCATCAGCAAATAATTTTGTGGAGGCTAAAATTCACGTTTTCAGAAACTATAACCAACTCTTGGCCATTTTTAGTCATTTTTGGCTATCAAAAAATAATTTCACGGAGGTTAAAAATCACGAGTTCATGAGCTATAAACAATGATTTTCATCCATTTTTAGTTTTTTTGACATCGGCAAATAATTTTGCGTAGGATAAAAATCACGATTTCATGAGCTATAACCAATTATTTTTTGTCCACATTTAGTCATTTCTATCTATCTGCAAATAATTTCACGGAGTACAAAATTCATGATTTCATGAGTTAGAATCCACGATTTCTGTCCATTTTTAGTCGGTCCTACCCATTAGCGAATAATTTTACGGAGGACAGAATTTATGATTTCATTTGTTATAACCCATGATTTTTGGTCATTTATATTCATTTCTACCCATCAACAAATTATTTCGTGGATGCTAAAATTCAAGATTTCATAAGATATAACTTAAGAGTTTAGGCATTTTTAGTCGTTTCTATCAAATTGCAGATAATTTCATGGAGTTTAAAATTTAGGATTTCATGACCTATAACTCATTATTTTTGGCCATTTTTAGTCATTTCTACCATTCGCAAATAATTTCATGAAATCTAAAGTTCATGATTTCATGAGCTATAACCCACGATTTTAGGCTATTTTCAATCTTTCTATCCATTGACAAATAATTTCCCGAGTCCAAAATTCACGATTTCATGAGCTATAACTCATGATTTTAGGCCATTTTAGTCATTTCTATCCATTGGTAAATAATTTCATGGAGTTCAAAATCCACAATTTCATGAGCTATAATGCATGATTTTAGGCCATTTTAGTCATTTCTATCCATTTGAAAAGAATTTCATGGAGTTTAAAATTCACGATTTCATGAGCTATAACTCATTTTTTGGCCGTTTTCAGTCATTTCTACCCATAGCCAAATAAATTCACAGAGGCCAAAATTGTCGATTTGATAAGCTATAATCCAAGATTTTTGGCAATTTTAGTCATTTCTATCCATCGACAAATAATTTCATGGATGTCAAAATTCACGAGTTCATGAGCTATAACCCACAATTTTAGGCCATTTTAGTCATTTCTACCCATTGGCAAATAATTTTGTAGGGGCGAATTTATGATTTCATGATCTATTTAACTCGAGATTTTTGGCCATTTTAGTCATTTCTACCATTAGCGATTAATTTTGTAGAGTCCAAAATTCACGATTTCATGAGCTATAACCGATAATTTTTGTCTATTTTAATTGTTTCTACCTATGGGAACATACCTTTTCAGTACTAAATTTACAATTTCATTAGCTATAACCCATGATTCTTGGCCATTTTAGTCATTTTTACCCATTGGCAAATAATTTTGCGGACTACAAAATTAACGATTTCATGAGCTACAACCCATGGTTTTGGCCATTTTAGTCATTTCTACCCATTGGCAAATAATTTTGTAGAGGCCAAAGTTTACAATTTCACGAGCTATGACCCATGATTTTTGGCTATTTTTTGTCATTTCTACCCATCGGCAAATTATTTCGTGGATGCAAACTTCATGATTTCATGAGCCATATTCCATAATTTTTGCCATTTTTAGTCGTTTCTACCCATTGGAAAATAATTTTGAGGAAAATAAAATTTTCGATTTCATGAGTTATAACCTATGAATTTTGGCTTTTTGTCATTTCTACCCATAGCCAAATAAATTCACAGAGGCCAAAATTCACGATTTCATGAGCTATAACCCATGATTTTTAGCCATTTTTAGTCGTTCATTGGCAAATAATTTCGTGTATGCTAAAATTCACGATTTCATGAGCTATATATAACCCATGATTTTAGGCTATTTTAGTCATTTCTACCATTAGCAAATAATTTCGTGTATGCTAAAATTCAAGATTTCATGAGCTATAACCCACGATTTTAGGCTATTTTCAATCTTTCTATCCATTGACAAATAATTTCCCAGAGTCCAAAATTCACGATTTCATGAGCTATAACTCATGAATTTAGCCATTTATAGTCATTTCTAGCCATCAGTAAACAATTTCGAGGAGTCCAAAATTCACGATTTCATAAGCTATAATGCATGATTTTAGGCCATTTTTAGTCATTTCTATCCATTTGAAAAGAATTTCATGGAGTTTAAAATTCACGATTTCATGAGCTATAACTCATTTTTTGGCCGTTTTCAGTCATTTCTACCCATAGCCAAATAAATTCACAGAGGCCAAAATTGTCGATTTGATAAGCTATAATCCAAGATTTTTGGCAATTTCAGTCATTTCTAACAATCGACATATAATTTCATGGATGTCAAAATTTACGAGTTCATGAGCTGTAACCCACAATTTTTGGCCAGTTTTAGTATTTTCTGACCATTGACAAATAATTTTGTAGGGGCCAGAATTTATGATTTCATGATCTATTTAACTCGAGATTTTTGGCCATTTTAGTCATTTCTACCCATTCGCGATTAATTTTGTAGAGTCCAAAAATTCACGATTTCATGAGCTATAACTGATAATTTTTGTCTATTTTAATTGTTTCTACCTATGGGAACATACCTTTTCGAAGTACTAAATTTACAATTTCATTAGCTATAACCCATGATTCTTGGCCATTTTTAGTCATTTTTACCCATTGGCAAATAATTTTGCAGAGTCCAAAATTTATGATTTCATGAGCTACAACCCATGGTTTTTGGCCATTTTAGCCATTTCTACATATGGGCAAATAATTTTGTAGAGGCCAAAGTTTACAATTTCACGAGCTATGACCCATGATTTTTGGCTATTTTTTTGTCATTTCTACCCATCGGCAAATTATTTCGTGGATGCAAACTTCATGATTTCATGAGCCATATTCCATAATTTTTTGCCATTTTTAGTCGTTTCTACCCATTGGAAAATAATTTTGAGGAAAATAAAATTTTCGATTTCATGAGTTATAACCTATGAATTTTGGCTTTTTACGTCATTCGTACCCATCAGCAAATAATTATGCGGTGGCCAAAAGTTACTATTTCATGAGCTATAACCCATGATTTTTAGCCATTTTTAGTCGTTCATTGGCAAATAATTTCGTGTATGCTAAAATTCACGATTTCATGAGCTATATATAACCCATGATTTTAGGCTATTTTTAGTCGCTCATTGGCAAATAATTTCGCATATGCTAAACTTCATGATTTCATGCTCTATAACCCACGATTTTAGGCTATTTTAGTCATTTCCATCCAGTGGCAAACTATTTCACGGAGCTAAAATTCGGAATTTCCTGGCTTATAACCTACGATTTTTGGCTAGTTTTAGTCATTTTGATCCATTAGCAAATAATTTCGCGGAGTTAAAAATTCACGATTTCATGAGCTATAATTCACAATTTTAGTCCATTTTAGCCATATCTATACATAGAAAAATAATGACACGGTGTCTGAAATTCATGATCTCATGAGTTATAACCCACGATTTTAGGCCTGCAAAAATTCACGATTACATAAGCTATTGCCCACAATTTTAGGCTATTTTTAGTCATTTCTATAAATTAGCAAATAATTTTGCGTACTCTGAAAGTAATAATTTCATGAGCTATAACCCATGATTTTGGCCATATTCAGTTGTTCCGACCCATTATCAAATAATTTTGCGGAGGCCAAAATTCATGATGTCATAAGCTCTAACCCATGATTTTCATGATTTCATGAGCTATAATTCACAATTTTAGTTCATTTTAGCCATATCTATACATAGGAAAATAATGACATGGTGTCCGAAATTCATGATCTCATGAGTTATAACCCACGATTTTAGGCTTGCAAAAATTCACGATTACATAAGCTATTGCCCACAATTTTAGGCCATTTTAGTCATTTCTATAAATTAGCAAATAATTTTTGTACTTTGAAAGTAATAATTTCATGAGCTATAACCGTGATTTTGGCCATATTAGGTTGTTCAGACCCATTATCAAATAATTTTGCGAGTCCAAAATTTATGATTTCATGAGCTATAACCCACGATTTTAGGCTGCAAAAATTCACGATTTCATGAGCTATAATTCACAATTTTAGTTCATTTTAGCCATATCTATACATAGGAAAATAATGACATGGTGTCCGAAATTCATGATCTCATGAGTTATAACCCACGATTTTAGGCTTGCAAAAATTCACGATTACATAAGCTATTGCCCACAATTTTAGGCTATTTTTAGTCATTTCTATAAATTAGCAAATAATTTTGTGTACTCTGAAAGTAATAATTTCATGAGCTATAACCCATGATTTTGGCCATATTCAGTTGTTCACCCATTATCAAATAATTTTATGGAGGCCAAAATTCATGATTTCATGAGCTATAACCCATGATTTTGGCCATTTTAGTCATTTCTATAAATTAGCAAATAATTTCATGAGCTATAATTCACAATTTTAGTCCATTTTAGCCATATCTATACATAGGAAAATAATGACATGGTGTCCGAAATTCATGATCTCATGAGTTATAACCCACGATTTTAGGCTGCAAAAATTCACGATTACATAAGCTATTGCCCACAATTTTAGGCCATTTTAGTCATTTCTATAAATTAGCAAATAATTTTTGTACTTTGAAAGTAATAATTTCATGAGCTATAACCCGTGATTTTTGGCCATATTAGGTTGTTCAGACCCATTATCAAATAATTTTATGGAGGCCAAAATTCATGATGTCATAAGCTCTAACCCATGATTTTCATGATTTCATGAGCTATAATTCACAATTTTAGTTCATTTTAGCCATATCTATACATAGGAAAATAATGACATGGTGTCCGAAATTCATGATCTCATGAGTTATAACCCACGATTTTAGGCTTGCAAAAATTCACGATTACATAAGCTATTGCCCACAATTTTAGGCCATTTTTAGTCATTTCTATAAATTAGCAAATAATTTTTTGTACTTTGAAAGTAATAATTTCATGAGCTATAACCCGTGATTTTGGCCATATTCAGTTGTTCCGACCCATTATCAAATAATTTTGCGGAGGCCAAAATTCGTGATGTCATAAGCTATAACCCATGATTTTGGCCATATTTAGTCGTTTCTACCCTTCGGCAAGTAATTTTGGGGAATCCAAAATTTACGATTTTATGAAATATAACCCATAATTTTAGGCCATTTTTAGTTGTTTCTATTCATTGAAAATTATTTCACGGAGTTCAAAATTCACAATTTCATGAGCTATAACTAACGATTTTTGACCATTTTTAGTTATTTCTACCCATCGGCAAATAATATCAAAGAGTACAAAATTAACAATTTCATGAGCTATTACCCACAAATTTAGGCTATTTTGTTCATTTCTATGAATCGATAAATAATTTTGTGGAGTACAAAATTAACGATTTCATGAGCTATTACTCTCAATTTTAGCTATTTTATTACTCTCAATTTTAGCTATTTTTACTCATTTCTAACCATTGGGCAATAATTCTATGGAGTCCAAAATTCATAATTTTATGAGTTATAACTCATGATTTTTGGCCATGCTTAGATGTTTCTACCCATTGGAAAATTATTTCACGGAGACCAAAATTCATGATTTAGTGAGCTATAACCCGTGATTTTTGGCCATTTTAGTCATTTTTACCTCTTGGCAAATAATTTAACGGAATCCAAAATTCAGAATTTCATGAGCTATAACCCATGATTTTAGGCCACTTTTAGTTGTTTCTATCCATTTATAAATAATTTCATGGAGTCCGAAATTCACGATTTCATGAACTATAACTCATAAATTTTAACCATTTTTAGTCATTTCTACCCATTGGCAAATAGTTTCGTGGAGGCCAAAATTCATGATTTCAGAAGACATAACTCGTGACTCTTGGCCAGTTTTAGTTGATTTTGGCAATCAGAAATTAATTTAACGGAGGTTAAAATTCATTAGTTCATGAGCTATAAACAATGATTTTTGGCTATTTTTAGTTTTTTTTTACCATCGACTAATAATTTTATGTCGGATAAAATTTATGATTTCATGAGCTATGCCCTACGTAAATAATTTCACAAAATCCTAAGTTCATGGTTTCAAGAGCTATAACCCATGATTTTAGGCTATTTTTAGTCTTTCTATCTATTGGAAAATAATTTCCTAGAGTCCAAAATTTATGATTTCATGAGCTATAACTCATGATTTTAGCCATTTTTGGTCATTTCTACCCATCAATAAATAATTTTAAGGAGATCAAAATTCACGATTTCATGAGCTATAATGCATGATTTAGTCCATTTTTAGTCATTTCTATCCATTTACAAAGAATTTCATGGAATTTAAAATTCACGATTTCATGAGCTATAACTCATTATATTTGGCCATTTTTAGTCATTTCTACCCATAGCCAAATAAATTCACATAGGCCAGAATTGACAACTACTTGAGCTATAATCCAAGATTTTTGATATTTTTTAGTCGTTTCTGACAATCGGCATATAATTTCGCGGAGGCAAAAATTCACGAGTTCATGAGCTATGTAACCCACGATATTTGGCCATACTTAGTGGCTTCTGACCATTGATAAATAATTTTGCGTAGGCCAAAATTTGTGATTTCATGATCTATAACCCGAAATTTTTGGCCATTTTTAGTCATTTCTACCCATCGGCGATTAATTTTGCGGAGTTAAAAAATTCATAATTTCATGAGCTATAACTCATGTTTTTTGTCCATTTTTAATCATTTCTACCTATGGAAAAATAATTTTTCAGAGTAGTAATTTTACAAGTTCATTAGCTATAACTCATGGTTCTTGGCCATTTTTAGGCATTTCTACATATTGGTAAATAATTTCATTGAGGCCAAGTTTACAATTTCACGAGCTATAACCCATGATTTTTAGGTATTTTTAGTCATTTCTACCCATCGGTAAATTATTTCGCGGATGCTAAACTTCACGATTTCATGAGCTATAACTCATGATTTTCAGCCATTTTTAGTCTTTTCTATTAAAGTGTAAATAATTTCACGAAGTCAAAAATTCATGATTTCACGAGTTATAATCCATTATTTTAGGCCATTTTAGTCGTTTCTACCCTTCGACAAATAATTTTATAAAATCCAAAATTCTCAATTTCATGAACTATAACCCATCGCTTTAGGCCTTTTAGTCATTTCTATCCATTGGTAAATAGTTTCACGGAGTCCAAATTTCATGATTTCATGAGCTATAACCCATAATTTTTAGCTATTTTTAGTCGTTTCTATCCATCGGTAAATAATTTTACGGAGTTAAAAATTCATGATTTCATGAGCAATAAACCATAAATTTTGACCATTTTAGTCATTTCTACCCATCGGCAAATAATTTTACAAAGATAAAATTCACAATTTCATGAGCTATAACCCACAATTTTAGGCCATTTTAGTCATTTCTATCCATTGGTAAATAATTTCATGGAGTCCAAAATTCATGATTTCATGAGCTATAAACCATGATTTGTTGCTATTTGTAGTCATTCCTCCATTGATAAATAATTTCACGAATGCTAAAATGCACGATTTCATGAGCTATAACCCACGATTTTAGGCTATTTTTAGTCATTTCTACCCATCGGTAAATAATTTCATGGAGTCCAAAATTCATGATTTCATGAGCTATAACCCATGATTTTAGGCCATTTTAGTCATTTCTATCCATTGGTAAATAATTTCATGGAGTCCAAAATTCATGATTTCATGAGCTATAACCCATAATTTTTAGCTATTTTTAGTCATTTCTACCCATTGGCAATAATTTTGTAGAGGCCAAAATTCACGATTTCATGAGCTATAACCTATGATTTTAGGCCATTTTAGTCATTTTACCCATTGGTAAATAATTTCTCGAAATATAAAATTAATAATTTCATGGAGTCCAAAATTCATGAGTTCATGAGCTATAACCAATGATTTTAGGCCATTTTAGTCATTTTTATCCATTGGTAAATAATTTCATGGAGTCCAAAATTCACAATTTCATGAGCTATAACCCATAATTTTTGGCCATTTTAGTCATTTCTATCCATTGGTAAATAATTTCTCGAAATATAAAATTAATAATTTCATGAGCTATAATCCATTATTTTAGGCCATTTTAGTCATTTCTACCAATTAGCAAATAATTTTGTAGAGGCCAAAATTTATGATTTCATGAGCTATAACCCACAATATTTTGGCCATTTTAGTCATTTTTACCATCGAAAAATATTTTCGCGTAGGCCAAAATTCATGATTTCATGAGCTATAACCCATAATTTATTTATTTTTAGTTGTTTCTACCCATTGGCAAATAATTTCATGGAGTCCAAAATTCACGATTTTATGAGCTATAACCAATGATTTTTGGCCATTTTAGTCATTACTATCAAGGAGCAAATTATTTCATGGAGTCCAAAGTTCACGATTTCATGACCTATAATCCACAATTTTTAGGCTAATTTTAGTCATTTCTACCAATTAGCAAATAATTTTGTGGAATTCAAAATTTCATGATTTCATGAGCTATAATGAACAATTTTAGGCCATCTTAAGGCATTTCCATAAATTGGTAAATAATTACACGAGTCCAAAATTCACAATCTCATAAGCTATAACCCACGATTTTTGGCTAGTTTTAGTCGGTCTTGGCAAATAATTTTGTGGAATTCAAAATTTCATGATTTCATGAGTTATAACCCATATATTTTGTCCATTTTAGTCATTTCTATAAATTGGCAAATAATTTCACGGAGTAAAAATTCATAAGTTTTATAAGCTACAACCCATGATTTTAGGCTATTTTTAGTCATTTCTATCCATTGGTAAATAATTTCATGGAGTCCAAAATTCATGATTTCATGAGTTATAATCCACAATTTAAGGATATTTTTAGTCATTTCTACCAATTAGCAAATAATTTAGCGTAGTTTGAAATTCATGATTTCATGAGCTATTACCCATGATTTTTGGCAATTTTTTATTGTTCTAGCCCATTGGTAAATAATTTTGCGGAGGCCAAAATTTATGATTTCATGAGCTATAACCCATAATTTTGGCAATTTTTAGTCGTTTCTACCATTTGGGAAATAGTTTAGCGAAATCTAAAATTCTGATTTTATGAGCTATAACCGATGATTTTAGGCCATTTTAGTCATTTCTACCCATTGGCAAATAATTTTGTAGAGGCCAAAATTATAATTTCATGAGCTATAACCAACAATATTAGGAGGTTTTTACTCATTTTTACCCATTGGTAAATAATTTCTCGAAATATAAAATTAATAATTTCATGAGCTGTAACTAACATTTTAAGGCTATTTTAGTTGTTTCAATCCATTAGAAAATAATTTCGCGCACGCCAAAATTTACGATTTCATGGGTTATAACTCACGATTTGGATATTTTTAGTTGTTTCTACCATTCGGCAAATAATTTTGTAGAGGCCAAAATTTATGATTTCATGAGCTATAACCTATGATTTTTGGTTTTTTAAGTCATTTCTACCCATCGGCAAATAATTTCGTAGAGGCCTAAATTCACGATTTCATGAGCTATAACCCACAACATTTTGGCCATTTTTAGTCATTTCCACCATCGGCAAATAATTTTGTGGAATTCAAAATTTCATGAGTAATAACCTATAGTTTTTGGTTTTTTAAGTCATTTCTACCCATCAGCAGATAATTTTGAGAGGCGAAAATTTACTATTTCATGAGCTATAACCCATAATTTTTGGCAATTTTTAGTCATTTTACCCATCTCCATATTATTTCTCATATGTTAAAATTTACTATTTCATGAGCTATACCTCATGATTTTAGGCAATTTTTAGTCATTTCTTTCTAATTGTAAATAATTTCACGGAGTAAAAAATTCATAAGTTTTATAAGCTACAACCCATGAGTTTTCACCATTTTCAGTCATTTTTGACAATCGACATATAACTTTATGGATGCCAAAATTCACGAGTTCATGAGTTGTAACCCATGAGTTTTCACCATTTTAGTCATTTTCAAACCCTCAATAAATAATTTCCGTAGTCCAAAATTCATGATTTCATAAGCTATAATTCATGATTTTTGTCCATTTATATTCATTTCTACCTATCAATAAATAATTTTGCGGAGGCAAAATTTTATGGTTTCATGAGATATAACCCATGATTTTTGGCCATTTTGCCATTTCTACCTATTTGCAAATAATTATGCGAGAGGCAAAATGTATGATTTCATGAGCTATAACTCACGATTTTAACTATTGTTTGTCATTACTACCCATCGGTAAATAATTTCATAGAGGCCTAAATTCACGATTTCATGAGCTATAACCCACGATTTTTGGCCATTTTAGTCATTTTTACCATCGAAAAATATTTTCGCGTAGGCCAAAATTTATGATTTCATGAGCTATAACCCACAATATTTTGGCCATTTTAGTCATTTTTACCATCGAAAAATATTTTCGCGTAGGCCAAAATTCATGATTTCATGAGCTATAACCCATAATTTATTTATTTTTAGTTGTTTCTACCATTGGCAAATAATTTTGTGGAATTCAAAATTTCATGATTTTATGAGCTATAACCAATGATTTTTGGCCATTTTAGTCATTACTATCAAGGAGCAAATTATTTCATGGAGTCCAAAGTTCACGATTTCATGACCTATAATCCACAATTTTTAGGCTAATTTTAGTCATTTTACCCATTGGCAAATAATTTTGTGGAATTCAAAATTTCATGATTTCATGAGCTATAATGAACAATTTTAGGCCATCTTAAGGCATTTCCATAAATTGGTAAATAATTTCATAGAGGCCTAAATTCACGATTTCATGAGCTATAACCCACGATTTTTGGCTAGTTTTAGTCGGTCTTGGCAAATAATTTTGTGGAATTCAAAATTTCATGATTTCATGAGTTATAACCCATATATTTTGTCCATTTTAGTCATTTCTATCAATTAACAAATAATTTCATGGAGTCCAAAATTCACGATTTCATGAGCTATAACCCATAATTTTTGGCCATTTTAGTCATTACTATCAAGGAGCAAATTATTTCATGGAGTCCAAAATTCATGATTACATGTGTTATAGTCCATAATTTTTAGCCATTTTTTATTGTTCCTGCACATTGACAAATAAATTTGTGGAGGCCAAAATTTATTATTTCATGAACTATAACACTTGATTTTAGGCCATTTTAGTCATTTCTACCCATCGGCAAATAATTTTGTGGAATTCAAAATTCATGATTTCATGAGCTATAACCCATGATTTTGGCTATTTTTAGTCATTTCTACCCATCGGCAAATAATTTCACGGATGCAAAATTCATGATTTCATGAGCTATAACCCATAATTTTTAGCCATTTTAGTCATTTCCACCATCGGCAAATAATTTTGTGGAGTCAAAATTCACGATTTCATGAGCTATAACCCATAATTTTAGGCCATTTTAGTCATTTCTACCCATCGGCAAATAATTTTATGGAGTCCAAAATTCACGATTTCATGAGCTATAACCCATAATTTTTAGCCATTTTAGTCATTTCTACCCATCGGCAAATAATTTCATAGAGGCCTAAATTCACGATTTCATGAGCTATAACTCATGATTTTAGGCCATTTTAGTCATTTCTATCCATTGGTAAATAATTTCACGGAGTAAAAATTCATGATTTCATGAGCTATAACCCATGATTTTTGGCCATTTTAGTCATTTTCAAACCCTCAATAAATAATTTCACGGAGTAAAAATTCATAAGTTTTATAAGCTACAACCCATGAGTTTGACCAATTTTAGTCATTTCTACCCATCGACAAATAATTTTATGGAGGCCAAAATTTATGATTTCATGAGCTATAACTCATGATTTTAGGCCATTTTAGTCATTTCTACCCATCGGTAAATAATTTCATAGAGGCCTAAATTCACGATTTCATGAGCTATAACCCATGATTTTTGGCCATTTTAGTCATTTCTACCCATTGGCAAATAATTTCAAGGAGGCAAAAATTCATGATTTCATGAGCTATAACTCATGATTTTAGGCCATTTTAGTCATTTCTACCCATCGGCAAATAATTTCAGGAACACTAAAATTCAAGATTTCATAAGCTATAAGCCCGCGATTTTTGGCCTCTTTTAGTCATTTCTGACCAACAAAAAATAATTTCGTGGAGGCCAAACTTTATGAGTTCATGAGCTATAACCCACAATTTTGATCATTTTTTATTATTTTTGACCATCAGAAAATAATTTTGTAGATGACAAAATTCATGATTTCAAGAGCTTTAACCCATAATTTATTTATTTTTAGTTGTTTCTACCCATTGGCAAATAATTTGGCGGAGTTAAAAAATTCACGATTTTATGAGCTATAACCAATGATTTTGGGCCATTTTTAGTCATTACTATCAAGGAGCAAATTATTTCATGGAGTCCAAAGTTCACGATTTCATGACCTATAATCCACAATTTTAGGCTATTTTTAGTCATTTCTATAAATTGGCAAATAATTTTGTAGATGACAAAATTCATGATTTCATGAGCTATAACCCATGATTTTAGGCCATTTTAGTTGTTTCTACCCATTGGCAAATAATTTTATGGAGGCCAAAATTCATGATTTCATAAGCTATAACCCATGATTTTCATGATTTCATGAGCTATAATGAACAATTTTAGGCCATTTTAGTCATTTCTATCCATTAGAAAATAATTTCATAGAGGCCTAAATTCACGATTTCAAGAGCTATAGCCCACGATTTTGGCCATTTTTAGTCATTTCTACCCATCGGCAAATAATTTTGTGGAATTCAAAATTCATGATTTCATGAACTATAACCCATAATTTTAGGCTATTTTTAGTCTTTTCTATTTATTGGCAAATAATTTCACATAATCCAAAATTCACGATTTCATGAGCTATAACTCATTATTTTAGCCATTTTTAGTCATTTCTACCCATTGGCAAATAATTTCAAGGAGGCAAAAATTCACAATTTCAAGAGCTATAACCCACGATTTTTGACCATTTTTAGTTGAGTTTGCCCATCGACAAATAATTTCAGGAACACTAAAATTCAAGATTTCATGAGCTATTACCCACGATTTTAGCTATTTTTACTCATTTTTATCCATTGGGCAATAATTTTATGGAGTCCAAAATTCATAATTTTATGAGTTATAACTCATGAGTTTAAGCCATTTTTAGTCGTTTCTACTCATGAAAATTATTTCAAATTATTTCGTGAAGGCAAAAATTCATGATTTATTGAGCTAAAATCTATGATTTTTGGCCATTTTAATCATTTCTATCTCTTGGCAAATAATTTCACATAATCCAAAATTCACGATTTCATGAGCTATAACCCATGATTTTAGGCCATTTTTAGTCATTTCTATCCATTTATAAATAATTTCATAGAGTCCAAAATTCATGATTTCATGAACTATAACTCACAATTTTTAACTATTTTTAGTTATTTCTACCTATTGGCAAATAATTTTGTAGAGGCCAAAATTCACGATTTCATGAGCTATAACCCATGATTTTTGGCCAATTTTAGTTGATTTTGGGTGTCGAAAAATAATTTCATGGTGGATTAAAATTTATGAGTTCATGAGCTATAAACAATAATTTTTAGCAATTTTTAGTTATTTCTACCCATCGACAAATAATTTCATGGAGTAAAAAATTAACAATTTCATGAGCTATAATCCAGATTTTGGGCTATTTTAGTCATTTCTATCCATTAGAAAATAATTTCGCAGTGGCTAAAATTCACAAATTCATGAGTTATAACTCATGATTTTTTTCCATTTCTACTCCTTTTTACCCAGAGGCAAATAATTTTGTAGAGGCCAAAATTCACGATTTCATGAGCTATAACCCATGATTTTGGCCATTTTTAGTCATTTCTACCCTTCGGCAAGTAATTTTGTAGAATCCAAAACTCATGATTCTATGAACTATAACCCACTTTTTTTGACCATTTTTAGTTGAGTTTGCCCATCGACAAATAATTTGAAGTATAAAATTAACGATTTCATGAGCTATACCTCATGATTTTAGGCTATTTTAGTCATTTCTATCTATTGGCTAATAATTTCACGGAGTAAAAAATTCATAAGTTTTATAAGCTACAACCCATGAGTTTGACCAATTTTAGTCATTTCTACCCATCGGCAAATAATTTCATAGAGTCCAAAATTCACGATTTCATGAGCTATAATTCATGATTTTATGAGCTATAACCTATGATTTTTGGCCATTTTAATCATTTCTATCTCTTGGCAAATAATTTCACATAATCCAAAATTCAGATTCATGAGCTATAACCCATGATTTTAGGCCATTTTAGTTAATTCTATCCATTTATAAATAATTTCATAGAGTCCAAAATTCATGATTTCATGAACTATAACTCACAATTTTTAACTATTTTTAGTTATTTCTACCTATTGGCAAATAATTTTGTGGAGTCAAAATTCCGATTTCATGAGCTATAACCCATGATTTTTGGCCAATTTTAGTTGATTTTGGGTGTCGAAAAATAATTTCATGGTGGATTAAAATTTATGAGTTCATGAGCTATAAACAATAATTTTTAGCAATTTTTAGTTATTTTTACCATCGGCAAATAATTTTGTGAAGGATAAAATATAGATTTTATGAGCTATACCTTTATGAAATAACCACAAAATCCTAAGTTCATGGTTTCAAGAGCTATAACCCATAATTTTAGGCTATTTTTAGTCTTTTCTATTTATTGGCAAATAATTTCATGGAGTAAAAAATTAACAATTTCATGAGCTATAACTCATTATTTTAGCCATTTTTAGTCATTTCTACCCATTGGCAAATAATTTCAAGGAGGCAAAAATTCACAATTTCAAGAGCTATAATGCATGATTTTAGGCCATTTTAGTTGTTTCTAGCCATTTACAAAGAATTTTACGGAGTTAAAAATCACGATTTCATGAGATATAATCCACAATTTTTAGGCTAATTTTAGTCATTTCTACCTATTGGCAAATAATTTTGCGAGAGGTCAAAATTCACGATTCTGAGACATAGCATGACTCTTGGCCAATTTTAGTTGATTTTGGGTGTCGAAAAATAATTTCATGGTCGTTAAAATTTATGAGTTCATGAGCTATAAACAATAATTTTTAGCAATTTTTAGTTATTTTTACCATCGGCAAATAATTTTGTGAAGGATAAAATATAGATTTTATGAGCTATACCTTTAAAATAACTTCACAAAATCCTAAGTTCATGGTTTCAAGAGCTATAACCCATAATTTTAGGCTATTTTTAGTCTTTCTATTTATTGGCAAATAATTTCCGAAATCCAAAATTCACGATTTCATGAGCTATAACTCATTATTTTAGCCATTTTTAGTCATTTCTACCCATTGGCAAATAATTTCAAGGAGGCAAAAATTCACAATTTCAAGAGCTATAATGCATGATTTAGGCCATTTTTAGTTGTTTCTAGCCATTTACAAAGAATTTTACGGAGTTTAAAATCACGATTTCATGAGCTATAACTCATGATTTTAGGCCATTTTTAGTCATTTCTACCCATAGCCAAATAAATTCGCATAGGTCAAAATTCACGATTTCATGAGCTATAATCCATGATTTTTGGCCATTTTAGCCATTTTTAGTCATTTCGACAATCGGCATATAGTTTACGGAGGCTAAAATTCACGATTTCATGAGTTATAACTCATGATTTTTGACCATAGTTAGTAGTTTCGACCATTGATAAATTTTGCGGGCCAAATTTGTGATTTCATGATCTATAGCCCGAGATTTTTGGCTATTTTAGTTATTTCTACCCATCGACAAATAATTTCATGGAGTCCAAAATTCCGCGATTTCATGAGTTATAACTCTTGTTTTTGTCCATTTTAATCATTTCTACCTTTGGGAAAATAAGTTTTCACTAAATTTACAATTTTATTAGCTATAACTTATGATTCTTGGCCATTTTTAGTCATTTTACCCATTGGCAAATAATTTTTGGAGTCCAAAATTTATGATTTCATGACCTACAACCAATATTTTTGGCCATTTTAGCCATTTTCATATATTGGCAAATAATTTTATTGAGTCCAAGTTTACAATTTCATGAGCTATAACCCATGATTTTTGGCTATTTTTAGTCATTTCTACCCATCGAAAAATTATTTTGCGGATGCTAAACTTCACGATTTCATGAGCTATAACTCATGATTTTAGACCATTTTAGTCTTTTCTATTAAAATGCAAATAAGTTCGTGGAGTCATAAATTCATGATTTCATGAGTTATAATACATAATTTTAGGCCATTTTTAGTCATTTCTACCCATCGACAAATAATTTTATAAAATCCCAAATTCTTAATTTCATGAACTATAACCCATCGCTTTAGGCCTCTTTTAATCATTCTATCCATTGGTAAATAGTTTCACGAAGTCCAAAATTCACGATTTCATGAGCTATAACCCATAATTTTTGGCCTTTTTAGTCATTTCTATCCATCGGTAAATAATTTTACGAGTCTAAAATTCATGATTTCATGAGCAATAACCCATAATTTTTGACCATTTTACACTTTTCTACCCATCGACAAATAATTTCGTGTAGTCCAAATATCATGATTTCATGAGTTATAACTCATGATTTTAGACCATTTTTAGTCATTTCTATCCATTAACAAATAATTTCATAGAGTCCAAAATTCACGATTTCATGAGCTATAAACTATGATTTGTTGCTATTTTTAGTCATTCCACCCTTGATAAATAATTTTTGGAGTCCAAAATCCACGAATTCATGAGCAATAGTCCACGATTTATTGCTAGTTTTAATAGTTCATAACCATTAATAAATAATTTCATAGAGTCCAAAATTCACGATTTCATGAGCTATATAACCCACGATTTTAGGCTATTTTTAGTCATTTCTATTCACTTCCAAATAATTTCACGAAGTCCAAAATAAACGATTTCATGAGCTATTACCCACGATTTTAGCTATTTTTACTCATTTTTATCCATTGGGCAATAATTTTATGGAGTCCAAAATTCATAATTTTATGAGTTATAACTCATGAGTTTAAGCCATTTTTAGTCGTTTCTACTCATCAGAAAATTATTTCAAATTATTTCGTGAAGGCAAAAATTCATGATTTATTGAGCTAAAATCTATGATTTTTGGCCATTTTAATCATTTCTATCTCTTGGCAAATAATTTCACATAATCCAAAATTCAGGATTCATGAGCTATAACCCATGATTTTAGGCCATTTTTAGTCAATTCTATCAATTTATAAATAATTTCATAGAGTCCAAAATTCATGATTTCATGAACTATAACTCACAATTTTTAACTATTTTTTAGTTATTTCTACCTATTGGCAAATAATTTTTGCAGAGGTCAAAATTCACGATTTCTGCAGACATAACGCATGACTCTTGGCCAATTTTAGTTGATTTTGGGTGTCGAAAAATAATTTCATGGTCGTTAAAATTTATGAGTTCATGAGCTATAAACAATAATTTTTAGCAATTTTTAGTTATTTTTTACCATCGGCAAATAATTTTGTGAAGGATAAAATATAGATTTTATGAGCTATACCTTTCGCAAATAACTTCACAAAATCCTAAGTTCATGGTTTCAAGAGCTATAACCCATAATTTTAGGCTATTTTTAGTCTTTTCTATTTATTGGCAAATAATTTCCGAAATCAAAATTCACGATTTCATGAGCTATAACTCATTATTTTAGCCATTTTTAGTCATTTCTACCCATTGGCAAATAATTTCAAGGAGGCAAAAATTCACAATTTCAAGAGCTATAATGCATGATTTAGGCCATTTTTAGTTGTTTCTAGCCATTTACAAAGAATTTTACGGAGTTTAAAAATCACGATTTCATGAGATATAACTCACGATCTTTGGCCATTTCTGTCGTTTCTACCCATAGCCAAATAAATTCGCATAGGTCAAAATTCAAGATTTCTTAGCTACAATCCAAGATTTTTGGCATTTTTAGTCATTTCTACTAATTAGCAAATAATTTTGTAGAGGCCAAAATTCATGAGTTCATGAGCTATAACTCATGATTTTTGACCATAGTTAGTAGTTTCGACCATTGATAAATTTTGCGGAGCCAATTTGTGATTTCATGATCTATAGCCGAGATTTTTGGCTATTTTAGTTATTTCTACCCATCGGTGATTAATTTGTGAGTCCAAAACTCACGATTTCATGAGTTATAACTCTTGTTTTTGTCCATTTTAATCATTTCTACCTTTGGGAAAATAAGTTTTCACTAAATTTACAATTTTATTAGCTATAACTTATGATTCTTGGCGGTTTTAGTCATTTTACCCATTGGCAAATAATTTTGTAGAGGCCAAAATTCATGATTTCATGAGCTATAACCCATAATTTTTGGCCATTTTAGCCATTTTCATATATTGGCAAATAATTTTATTGAGTCCAAGTTTACAATTTCATGAGCTATAACCCATGATTTCTAGCTATTTTTAGTCATTTCTACCCATCGAAAAATTATTTTGCGGATGCTAAACTTCGATTTCATGAGCTATAACTCATGATTTTAGACCATTTTAGTCTTTTCTATTAAAATGCAAATAAGTTCGTGGAGTCATAAATTCATGATTTCATGAGCTATAATCCATTATTTTAGGCCATTTTAGCCGTTTCTCAGCCGACAAATAATTTTATAAAATCCCAAATTCTTAATTTCATGAACTATAACCCATCGCTTTAGACCTCTTTTAATCATTCTATCCATTGGTAAATAGTTTCACGAAGTCCAAAATTCACGATTTCATGAGCTATAACCCATAATTTTTGGCCTTTTTTAGTCATTTCTATCCATCGGTAAATAATGCGGAGTTAAAATTCAAGATTTCATGAGCAATAACCCATAATTTTTGACCATTTTTACACTTTTCTACCCATCGACAAATAATTTCGTGTAGTCCAAATATCATGATTTCATGAGCTGTAATCGAAGATTTTTGGCCAGATTTAGTCATTCTAATCCATTGGCAAATAATTTCACGGTAGCCAAATTCATGTTTTCATGAGCTATAAACTATGATTTGTTGCTATTTTTAGTCATTCCACCCTTGATAAATAATTTTTGGAGTCCAAAATCCACGAATTCATGAGCAATAGTCCACGATTTATTGCTAGTTTTAATAGTTCATAACCATTAATAAATAATTTCACGGAATCCAAACTTTAGGATTTCATGAGCTATATAACCCACGATTTTAGGCTATTTTTAGTCATT
This sequence comes from Asparagus setaceus, assembly GCA_012295165.1. NCBI lineage: Eukaryota > Viridiplantae > Streptophyta > Magnoliopsida > Asparagales > Asparagaceae > Asparagus > Asparagus setaceus. The sequence goes on from CM022704.1 coordinate 70,727,721, forward strand.
TCTATTCACTTCCAAATAATTTCACGAAGTCCAAAATAAACGATTTCATGAGCTATAACTCATGATATTGTACCATTTTTAGTCATTACTATCCATCGGAAATAATTTCACGAAGTCCAAAATTCACGATTTCATGAGCTATAACTCATGATTTTTGGCTATTTTAGTTATTTCTACCCATCGACAAATAATTTCGTGTAGTCCAAATATCATGATTTCATGAGCTATAACTCATTATTTTAGCCATTTTCATATATTGGCAAATAATTTCACGAAGTCCAAAATTCACGATTTCATGGGTTATAACTTATGATTTGGCTATTTTAGTCATTTTACCCATTGGCAAATAATTTCGTGTAGGCCAAAATTCATGAGTTCATGAGCTATAACCAATTATATTTGGATGTTTTTAGTCATTTCTATCCATTAACAAATAATTTCTTGGAGTATAAAATTAACAATTTCATGAGCTATAACCCACAAATTTTATCATTTTAATCATTTCGGCCATCGACAAATAATTTCTTGGAGTATAAAATTAACAATTTCATGAGCTATAACTCATGATATTGTACCATTTTTAGTCATTACTATCCATCGGAAATAATTTCACGAAGTCCAAAATTCACGATTTCATGAGCTATAAACTATGATTTGTTGCTATTTTAGTCATTTCTACCCATCGACAAATAATTTCGTGTAGGCCAAAATTCATGAGTTCATGAGCTATAACTCATGATATTGTACCATTTTTAGTCATTTCTATCCATTGGTAAATAGTTTCACGAAGTCCAAAATAAACGATTTCATGAGCTATAATCCATTATTTTAGGCCATTTTAGCCATTTTAGTCATTTCTATCCATTGGTAAATAGTTTCACGAAGTCCAAAATAAACGATTTCATGAGCTATAAACTATGATTTGTTGCTATTTTAGTCATTTCTACCCATCGACAAATAATTTTATTGAGTCCAAGTTTACAATTTCATGAGCTATAACTCATGATATTGTACCATTTTTAGTCATTTCTACCCATCGACAAATAATTTCGTGTAGTCCAAATATCATGATTTCATGAGCTATAATCCATTATTTTAGGCCATTTTAGTCATTTCTATCTATTGGCTAATAATTTTATGTATATGAAAATTCACGAATACATGAGTTATAACCTACAATTTAAGGCTATTTTAGTCATTTTTACCATCAAAAATAATTTCGTGTAGGCCAAAATTCATGAGTTCATGAGCTATAACCCATAATTTTAGGCCATTTTTAGTCGTTTCTACCCATTGGCAAATAATTTTGCATAGGTCAAAATTCACGATTTCATGAGCTATAATCCATTATTTTAGGCCATTTTAGTTGTTTCTAGCCATTTACAAAGAATTTTACGGAGTTTAAAAATCACGATTTCATGAGATATAACTCACGATCTTTGGCCATTTCTGTCGTTTCTACCCATAGCCAAATAAATTCGCATAGGTCAAAATTCAAGATTTCTTAGCTACAATCCAAGATTTTTGGCATTTTTAGTCCTTTCTGACAATCGGCATATAGTTTCGCGGAGGCTAAAATTCACGAGTTCATGAGCTGTAACCCACGATTTTTGACCATAGTTAGTAGTTTCTGACCATTGATAAATTTTGCGGAGCCCAGAATTTGTGATTTCATGATCTATAGCCTGAGATTTTTGGCTATTTTTAGTTATTTCTACCCATCGGTGATTAATTTCGCGGAGTCCAAAAACTCACGATTTCATGAGTTATAACTCTTGTTTTTTGTCCATTTTTAATCATTTCTACCTTTGGGAAAATAAGTTTTCACTAAATTTACAATTTTATTAGCTATAACTTATGATTCTTGGCGGTTTTAGTCATTTTACCCATTGGCAAATAATTTTGCGGATGCTAAACTTCACGATTTCATGAGCTATAACCAATGATTTTAGGCCATTTTAGCCATTTTCATATATTGGCAAATAATTTTATTGAGTCCAAGTTTACAATTTCATGAGCTATAACCCATGATTTCTAGCTATTTTTAGTCATTTCTACCCATCGAAAAATTATTTTGCGGATGCTAAACTTCACGATTTCATGAGCTATAACTCATGATTTTAGACCATTTTAGTCTTTTCTATTAAAATGCAAATAAGTTAGGTGAGTCATAAATTCATGATTTCATGAGCTATAATCCATTATTTTAGGCCATTTTTAGCCGTTTCTCAGCCGACAAATAATTTTATAAAATCCCAAATTCTTAATTTCATGAACTATAACCCATCGCTTTAGGCCTCTTTTAATCATTCTATCCATTGGTAAATAGTTTCCACGAAGTCCAAAATTCGATTTCATGAGCTATAACCCATAATTTTTGGCCTTTTTAGTCATTTCTATCCATCGGTAAATAATTCTTGGAGTTAAAATTCAAGATTTCATGAGCAATAACCCATAATTTTTGACCATTTTACACTTTTCTACCCATCGACAAATAATTTCGTGTAGTCCAAATATCATGATTTCATGAGTACATGTCGAAGATTTTTGGCGGTTAGTCATTCTAATCCATTGGCAAATAATTTCCACGGTAGCCAAATTCATGTTTTCATGAGCTATAAACTATGATTTGTTGCTATTTTTAGTCATTCCACCCTTGATAAATAATTTTTGGAGTCCAAAATTTATAATTCATGAGCTATAACCCACGATTTTAGGCTATTTTTAGTCATTTCTATCCATTAACAAATAATTTCACGGAATCCAAACTTTAGGATTTCATGAGCTATATAACCCACGATTTTAGGCTATTTTTAGTCATTTCTATTCACTTCCAAATAATTTCACGAAGTCCAAAATAAACGATTTCATGAGCTATAACTCATGATATTGTACCATTTTTAGTCATTACTATCCATCGGAAATAATTTCACGAAGTCCAAAATTCACGATTTCATGAGCTATAACCCGATTTTTGACCATTTTTAGTCATTTTTACCATCAAAAATAATTTCGTGTAGGCCAAAATTCATGAGTTCATGAGCTATAACCCACAAATTTTATCATTTTAATCATTTCGGCCATCGACAAATAATTTTTGGAGTCCAAAATTCACGATTTAGTGTAGGCCAAAATTCATGAGTTCATGAGCTATAACCAATGATTTTAGGCCATTTTAGTCATTTCTATCTTATGGCAAACTATTTGAGTCTAAAGTTCATGTTTCATGACTGAAGTCCATGTTTTTGGTTAGTTTTAGTCGGTTTTGGCAAATAATATCCTTTGTCAAAATTTCATGATTTCATGAGTTATAATACATAATTTTAGGCCATTCTTAGTCATTTCTATAAATTGGTAAATAATTACGGAGTCTAAAATTCACAATTTCATGAGCTATAACCCACGATTTTAGGCTATTTTTAGTCATTTCTATCTATTGGCTAATAATTTTATGTATATGAAAATTCGAATACATGAGTTATAACCTACAATTTAAGGCTATTTTTAGTCATTTCTACTAATTAGCAAATAATTTTGCATAGTCGAAATTCATGATTTCATGAGCTATAACCCATGATTTTTGGCCATTTTTAGTCATTTCTACCCATTGGCAAATAATTTTATGGAATCCAAAATTTATGATTTCATGAGCTATAACCCATAATTTTGGCCATTTTTAGTCATTTCTATCCATTGACAAATAATTTAGTGAAATCTAAATTTTATGATTTCATGAGCTATAACCCATGATTTTAGGCCATTTTTAGTCGTTTATGTCAACGCAAAGAATTGTATGGAGTCCAAAATTTATAATTCATGAGCTATAACCAATTATATTTGGATGTTTTTAGTCATTTCTATCCATTAACAAATAATTTCTTGGAGTATAAAATTAACAATTTCATGAGCTATAACCACGATTTTAGGCTATTTTACTTGTTTCAATCCATTAGAAAACAATTTCACGTGGGACAAAATTCACGATTTCATGGGTTATAACTTATGATTTGGCTATTTTAGTTGTTTCTACCCTTCGGCAAATAATTTTGTGTAGGCAAAATTTATGATTTCATGAGCTATAACCTATGATTTTTGGCTTTTTAAAGTCATTTCTACCCATCAACAAATAATTTAAATTGGGCCAAATTTCATGATTTCATGAGCTATAACCCATAATTTTTTATTTTTAGTCTTTTCATACGATAAATAATTTTATGGAATCCAAAATTTACGATTTCATGGCGATAACCATAATTTTGGTTTTAAAGTTATTTCTATCCATCAACAAATAATTTTGTGGAGGCCAAAATTCACGATTTCATGAGCTATAACCCATGATTTTTGGCTATAGCCTTTTTACCCATTGCCAAATTATTTCTCGTATGCTAAAATTTACTATTTCATGAGCTATGACTCATGATTTTAGGCAATTTTAGTCATTTCTTTCTAATTGTAAATAATTTTCTGAGTCTAAAATTCAAGAGTTTTATGAGCTACAACTCATGATTTTTGGCCATGTTTAGTCATTTCGACAATCGGCATATAATTTTACGGATGCCAAAATTCACGAGTTCATGAGCGGTAACCCACGATATTTGGCCATTTTTTTGTCATTTTCTAACCCTCAATAAATAATTTCACAGAGTCTAAAATTCATGATTTCGTGAGTTATAATTTATAATTTTTGTCCAATTTTAGTCATTTCTATCCATTCGCAAATAATTTTGTGGAGGCAAAATTTATGATTTCATGAGCTATAATCCATAATTTTGGCCATTTTGCCATTCCTACCGTCGACAAATAATTTTTTGTAGGCAAAATTTATGATTTCATGAGCAATAACTCACGATTTTGACTATTTTTAGTCATTACTACCCATCGTGAATAATTTCAGGAATGCTAAAATTCAAGATTTCATGAGCTATGACTCATGATTTTAGGCAATTTTAGTCATTTTTACCATCGACAAATAATTTCGTGGAGGCCAAATTTCATGATTTCATGAGCTATAACCCACAATTTTAGGCCATTTTAGTCATTTGTGGACCATCGGTAAATATTTTTGTGAAGGCAAAAATTCATGATTTCATGAGCTATAACCCATAATTTTGGCCATTTTAGTCATTTCTACCCATAGGCAAATAATTTTGTGGAGGCCAAAATTCATGATTTTATGAGCTATAACCCTTGATTTTGGTCAATTTTAGTGATTAGACCCATTAGCAAATAATTTCACGGGGTTCAAAATTCATGATTTCATGAGCTATAACCCATGATTTTTGGCCATTTTAGTCATTTACCATCGACAAATAATTTTACAAGCGATAAGATGTATAATTTCATAAGCTATAACCCATAATTTTTATTTTTAGTCGTTTCTACCCATTGGAATAATTTGGTGGAGTTGAAAATTCATGATTTTATAAGCTATAACCCATGATTTTTGGCTATTTTTAGTCATTTCTATCCATTGGCTAATAATTTCAGGAATGCTAAAATTCAAGATTTCATGAGCTATAACCCATAATTTTGGCCATTTTAGTCATTTCTTTCTAATTGTAAATAATTTTGTGAAAGCCAAAATTTATGATTTCATGAGCTATCCACGATTTTAGGCTATTTTTAGTCATTTCTATCCATTCGCAAATAATTTGGGGAATTAAAAATTCACGATTTCATGAGCTATAACCCATGATTTTAGGCCATTTTAGTCATTTCTACCATTGCAAATAATTTTACAAACGAAAAATTCATGATTTCATGAGCTATATAACCTACAATTTTTTATTTTTAGTCATTTCTATCCATTCGCAAATAATTTGGGGAATTAAAAATTCACGATTTTATGAGCTATAACCAATGATTTTAGGCCATTTTAGTCATTTCTATCAACTAAAAATAATTTCGTGGAGGCCAAATTTCATGATTTCATGAGCTATAACCCACAATGTTTACTCTAATTTTAGTCATTGAATTATTGGCAAATAATTTGGGGAATTAAAAATTCACGATTTCATAAACTATAATGTATGATTTTAGGCCATTTTAGTCATTTCTACCATTGCAAATAATTTTACAAATTAAAAATTCACGATTTCATGAGCTATAACTCATGATTTTAGGCCATTTTAGTCATTTCTACCATTGCAAATAATTTCACGGAAGCCAAAATTTATAATTCATGAGCTATAACCCACAATTTTAGGCTATTTTTAGTCATTTCTACCCATAGGCAAATAATTTTACAAAGTAAAAATTCAAGATTTCATGAGCTATAACTCATGATTTTTGGCTATTTTTAGTCATTTCTATCCATTAGAAAATAATTTTGATGACCAAAATTCATGATTTCATGAGCTATAACTCATGACTTTTCCATTTTACTCATTTCTACCCATAGGCAAATAATTTTGTGAAAGCCAAAATTTATAATTCATGAGTAACCCATGATTTTTAGCTTTTTAAGTCGTTTCTACACATCGACAAATAATTTTGTGAAAGCCAAAATTTACTATTTCATGAGTTATAACCCATGATTTTTGGCCATATTTGATCATTTCTACCGTTAGCAAATTATTTCATGTACGCTAAAATTTACTATTTCATAAACTATAACTCACTATTTTGGCTATTTTTAGTCATTTCTATCGATTGTAAATATTTTCACAGTCCGAATATCGATTTCATGACTATAACACACAATTTTAGGCTATTTTTAGTTTCTTCTATCCATTGGAAAAGTTTTTCATGGAGTCTAAAATTCACAATATCATGACCTATAACATATGATTTACGGCTAGTTTTAGTCATTGATTCATTAGCAAATAATTTTACAAAGTAAAAATTCAAGATTTCATGAGCCATAGTACACAATTTTAGGCCATTTTAGATATTTCGTACATAGGAAAATAATTACATAGTTAATGAAATTCACGATCTCATAAGTTATAACACATGATTTTAGGCCACTTTTGGTTATTTCTATCCATTGGCTAATAATTTCATGCATGACAAAATTCACAATTTTAGGAGCGATAACTAACGATTTAATACCATTTTTAGTCATTTCTATCAATTAGCATATAATTTCTTGTAGTCTGAAAGTTAGGATTTTATGAGCTACATAACCCTTGATTTTGGTCAATTTTAGTGATTAGACCCATTAGCAAATAATTTCACGGGGTTCAAAATTCCGATTTTATGAGCTATAGCCCATGATTTTTGGCCATTTTAGTAATTTCACATCATCGTGAATAATTTCACAAGTCCAAAATTCATAATCTCATGAGCTATAACCCATAATTTTTGGCTATTTTTAGTCGTTTCTATCTATTGGCTAATAATTTCACGGAAGCCAAAAGTCACGATTACATGTGTTATAACCCACAATTTTAGGCCATTTTAGTCATTTCTATCAACTAAAAATAATTTCGCATTGTCCAAAATTCGATTTCATGAGTTATAATCCATAATTTTTGGCTATTTTTAGTCATTTCTACCATTGCAAATAATTTTACAAAGTAAAAATTCAAGATTTCATGAGCTATAACCCATAATTTTGGCCATTTTAGTCATTTCTACCAATTGGCAAATAATTTCGTGGAGTTAAAATTTCACGATTTCATGAGCTATAACCCATGATTTTAGGCCATTTTAGTCATTTCTACCTATCGACAAATAATTTCACGGAAGCCAAAATTTATGATTTCATGAGCTATAACCCATAATTTTGGCCATTTTAGTCATTTCTACCTATCGACAAATAATTTTGTGAAAGCCAAAATTTATGATTTCATGAGCTATAACCTATGATTTTTGGCTATTTTTAGTCATTTCTACCCATAGGCAAATAATTTTACAAAGTAAAAATTCAAGATTTCATGAGCTATAACTCATGATTTTTGGCCATTTTAGTCATTACTACCATCGACAAATAATTTCACGAATGCTAAAATTCAAGATTTTATGAGCTATAACCCACAATTTTAGGCTATTTTTAGTCATTTCTACCTATCGACAAATAATTTTGTGAAAGCCAAAATTTATGATTTCATGAGCTATAACCCATGATTTTTGGCCATTTTTAGTCATTTCTACCTATCGACAAATAATTTTACAAGCGATAAGATGTATAATTTCATAAGCTATAACCCATAATTTTTTATTTTAGTCGTTTCTACCCATTGGAATAATTTGGTGGAGTTGAAAATTCATGATTTTATAAGCTATAACCCATGATTTTTGGCTATTTTTAGTCATTTCTATCCATTGGCTAATAATTTCACGGGGTTCAAAATTCACGATTTCATGAGTTATAACCCATGATTTTTGGCCATTTTAGTCATTTCTACCAATTGGCAAATAATTTTGTGAAAGCCAAAATTTATGATTTCATGAGCTATCCACGATTTTAGGCTATTTTTAGTCGTTTCTACACATCGACAAATAATTTAGTGAAATCTAAATTTTATGATTTCATGAGCTATAACCCATGATTTTAGGCCATTTTTAGTCATTTCTACCATTGCAAATAATTTCACGGAAGCCAAAATTTATAATTCATGAGCTATAACCTAGGATTTTAGGCCATTTTTAGTCATTTCTACCATTGCAAATAATTTCGTGGAGTTAAAATTTCACGATTTCATGAGCTATTATCCACGATTTTAGGCTATTTTTAGTCATTTCTATCCATTGGCTAATAATTTCATGCATGACAAAATTCACAATTTAATGAGCTATAACTCATGATTTTGGTCATTTTAGTCATTTCCACCAATTGACAAATTATTTAGTAGAGTCCAAAATTCACAATTTAATGAGCTATAACTCATGATTTTGGTCATTTTAGTCATTTCTACCCTTCAACAAATAATTTCACGGAAGCCAAAATTCACGATTTCATGAGCTATAACTCATGATTTTTGGCCATTTTAGTCATTTCTACCCATAGGCAAATAATTTTGCGAGGCCAAAATTTATGATTTCATGAGCTATAACCCATAATTTTTGGCTATTTTAGTCATTTCTATCTATTGGCTAATAATTTTATGGAGGCCAAAATTTATGATTTCATGAGCTATAACCCATGATTTTAGGCCATTTTAGTCATTTCTACCCATCGGCAAATAATTTTGTAGAGTCTAAAATCCACGAATTCATGAGCTATAACTCATGATATTGACCATTTTAGTCATTTCTACCATTAGCAAATAATTTAGCGTAGTTTGAAATTCATGATTTCATGAGCTATAACCCATAATTTTTGGCCATTTTAGTCATTTCTGCCCATCCGAAAATAATTTTGTATAGTCCATAAATTCATGATTTCATGAGCTATAACCCATGATTTTAGGCCATTTTAGTCATTTCTATCCACTTACAAATAATTTCACGAAGTCTAAAATTAACGATTTCATGAGCTATAACCCATAATTTTTGGCCATTTTAGTCATTTCTATCCACTTACAAATAATTTCACTAAGTCTAAAATTAACGATTTCATGAGCTATAACCCATAATTTTTGGCCATTTTAGTCATTTTTACCATCGAAAAATAATTTCGCGAAGTCCAAAATTCATGATTTCATGATCTGTAATTGAAGATTTTTAGCCAAATTTGGTCATTCTGATCCATTAAGAAATAATTTCACGCTGGCCAAATTCACATTTTCATGAGCTATAAACCATGATTTGTTGCTATTTGTAGTCATTCCTCCATTGATAAATAATTTTGTAGAGTCTAAAATCCACGAATTCATGAGCAATAACCCACGATTTATGGCCAATTTTAATAGTTCTGACCCATTAATAAATAATTACATGGAATCCAAACTTCAGGATTTCATGAGCTATAACCTATGATTTTAGGCCATTTTTAGTCATTTCTATCCACTTACAAATAATTTCACGAAGTCTAAAATTAACGATTTCATGAGCTATAACTCACGATATTGGACCATTTTAGTCATTACTACCCATCAGGAAATAATTTCACGAATGCTAAAATGCACGATTTCATGAGCTATAACTAGGGGTGCTAAACGGTTTGGATATATCCGAACTGACCACAATTGTATCCGATAATGATGCAGATATAGTAGCCAAAATTTGAAATTGACTGATACGGTTTCGGTTTTGGATATGATTTTCCCTTTTTACTCGGATATGGTTCCGGATACGGTAATCGGGTTCAACTAGCGGATACAATTCGGATATCCAGATGTTCATTTTAAGAAAAAAATATGAATAACAATATAATGCACTTGCTAGGATTTGAACATTGGCCACTCAGTTATAAGGAAATTAACCTAACCGCTAGGCTACAAATGAACCTACTATATATTTGATTCACATATTACTTAATACAGTTTGTGTTTTCCCCACTACCCTCCACCGTGCCACTAAAATCCTAGTGCTATAAGCTAAATGAGATTGTTAAAGTATAGACACTTGTTCAAGGTTTAGATTAGATAAGTGATTCCATCTGTATGTACTATCTTATTCTATGTGATTATACATTTTTTTGTCATATCCGATATATGTTTGAGTCATATACGTTTCCTAAATATCCGATTTGTATCCGTGATCATAACCGTATCTGATTCTCTAATATCCGAACCGTATCCATTTTCGTTTAGCGCGGATATGGTCTTGACTTTTTCTAACCGACGCATATCTGTATCCGTATTCGTATCCGTATCCGTATCCATTTTTAGAAAGCGGATATGGATATAGTAAGTGTCATATCCGATCTGTATCCGGGCCGAATGCACCCCTAGCTATAACCCATAATTTTTGGCCATTTTTAGTCATTTTTTACCATCGAAAAATATTTTCGCGTAGGCCAAAATTCATGAGTTCATGAGCTATAACCCACAATTTTTGGTCATTTTAAATCGTTTCTGACCATTGGCAAATAATTTTACAAAAGATAAAATTCACAATTTAGTGAGCTATAAGCCACAATGTTTTGCTATTTTTAGTCATTTCTGCCCATCCGAAAATAATTTTGTATAGTCCATAAATTCATGATTTTATGAGATTTAACCAATGATTTTAGGCCATTTTTAGTCATTTCTATCTTATGGAAAATTATTTCGCAGAGTCTAAAGTTCACGTTTCATGATCTGGAGCCCACGATTTTTTGGCTAGTTTTAGTCGGTCTTGGCAAATAATATCACTATCAAAATTTCATGATTTCATAAGCTATAATACATGATTTTAGGCTATTATTAGGCATTTCTATAAATTGGCAAATAATTACACGGAGTCCGAAATTCACAATCTTATGAGCTAAAACCCACGATTTTAGGCAACTTTAGTCATTTCTATCTATTGGCTAATAATTTTACGGATATAAAAATTTACGATTACATGAGTTATAATCCACAATTTAAGGATATTTTTAGTCATTTCTACCAATTAGCAAATAATTTAGCGTAGTTTGAAATTCATGATTTCATGAGCTATTACCCATGATTTTTGGCAATTTTTTTATTGTTCTAGCCCATTGGTAAATAATTTTGCGGAGGCCAAAATTTATGATTTCATGAGCTATAACCCATAATTTTGGCAATTTTTAGTCGTTTCTACCATTTGGGAAATAGTTTAGCGAAATCTAAAATTTACGATTTTATGAGCTATAACTGATGATTTTAGGCCATTTTAGTCATTTCGCCCATCCGAAAATAATTTTGTAGAGGCCAAAATTTATGATTTCATGAGCTATAACCAACAATATTAGGAGGTTTTACTCATTTTACCCATTGGTAAATAATTTCTCGAAATATAAAATTAATAATTTCATGAGCTGTAACTAACATTTTAAGGCTATTTTAGTTGTTTCAATCCATTAGAAAATAATTTCGCGCACGCCAAAATTTACGATTTCATGGGTTATAACTCACGATTTGGATATTTTTAGTTGTTTCTACCATTCGGCAAATAATTTTGTAGAGGCCAAAATTTATGATTTCATGAGCTATAACCTATGATTTTTGGTTTTTAAGTCATTTCTACCCATCGGCAAATAATTTCGTAGAGGCCTAAATTCACGATTTCATGAGCTATAACCCACAATATTTTGGCCATTTTTAGTCATTTCCACCATCGGCAAATAATTTTGTGGAATTCAAAATTTCATGAGTAATAACCTATAGTTTTGGTTTTTAAGTCATTTCTACCCATCGGCAAATAATTTCATAGAGGCCTAAATTCACGATTTCATGAGCTATAACCCATAATTTTGGCTATTTTAGTCATTTTACCCATCTCCATATTATTTCTCATATGTTAAAATTTACTATTTCATGAGCTATACCTCATGATTTTAGGCAATTTTAGTCATTTCTTTCTAATTGTAAATAATTTCACTGAGTAAAAATTCATAAGTTTTATAAGCTACAACCCATGAGTTTTCACCATTTTCAGTCATTTTTGACAATCGACATATAACTTTATGGATGCCAAAATTCACGAGTTCATGAGTTGTAACCCATGAGTTTCGGCCAATTTTAGTCATTTTCAAACCCTCAATAAATAATTTCACGTAGTCCAAAAATTCATGATTTCATAAGCTATAATTCATGATTTTTGTCCATTTATATTCATTTCTACCTATCAATAAATAATTTTATGAGGCAAAATTTTATGGTTTCATGAGATATAACCCATGATTTTTGGACATTTTGCCATTTCTACCTATTTGCAAATAATTATGCAGAGGCAAAAATGTATGATTTCATGAGCAATAACTCACGATTTTAACTATTGTTTGTCATTACTACCCATCGGTAAATAATTTCAGGAACACTAAAATTCAAGATTTCATAAGCTATAAGCCACGATTTTTGGCCTCTTTTAGTCATTTCTGACCAACAAAAAATAATTTCGTGGAGGCCAAACTTTATGAGTTCATGAGCTATAACCCACAATTTTGATCATTTTTATTATTTTTGACCATCGGAAAATAATTTTGTAGATGACAAAATTCATGATTTCAAGAGCTTTAACCCATAATTTATTTATTTTTAGTTGTTTCTACCCATTGGCAAATAATTTGGCGGAGTTAAAAATTCATGATTTTATGAGCTATAACCAATGATTTTGGCCATTTTAGTCATTACTATCAAGGAGCAAATTATTTCATGGAGTCCAAAGTTCACGATTTCATGACCTATAATCCACAATTTTAGGCTAATTTTAGTCATTCAATTATTGGCAAATAATTTTGTGGAGTCAAAATTTCACGATTTCATGAGCTATAATGAACAATTTTAGGCCATCTTAAGGCATTTCCATAAATTGGTAAATAATTACACGAGTCCAAAATTCACAATCTCATAAGCTATAACCCACCATTTTGGCGCTTCTATTGGCTAATAATTTAACGAATGCAAAATTCATGATTACATGTGTTATAACCCATATATTTTGTCCATTTTAGTCATTTCTATCAATTAACAAATAATTCCGCATACCGAAATTCACGACATTAATAATTTCACGGATGCAAAATTCATGATTACATGTGTTATAGTCCATAATTTTTAGCCATTTTTATTGTTCTCACATTGACAAATAAATTTGTGGAGGCCAAAATTTATTATTTCATGAACTATAACACTTGATTTTGGCAAATTTTAGTCGCTTCTACCCTTCGATAAATAATTTAGCAAAATCTGAAATTCGATTACATGAGCTATAACTGATTATTTTAGGCCATTTTTGGAGAACAATGATTTTTTTCTATTTATGTCATTTCAACCCATCTAAAATAATTTCATGGAGTAAAAAATTAACAATTTCATGAGCTATAATCCATGATTTTGGGCTATTTTAGTCATTTCTATCCATTAGAAAATAATTTCATAGTTGGCTAAAATTCACAAATTCATGAGTTATAACTCATGATTTTTTCCATTTCTACTCCTTTTACCCGAGGCAAATAATTTTGTAGAGGCCAAAATTTATTATTTCATGAGCTATAACCCATGATTTTGGCCATTTTAGTCATTTCTACCCATCGGCAAATAATTTTGTAGAATCCAAAACTCATGATTCTATGAACTATAACCCACTTTTTGACCATTTTAGTTGAGTTTGCCCATCGACAAATAATTTCATGAGTATAAAATTAACGATTTCATGAGCTATAACCCATGATTTTGGCCATTTTAGTCATTTCTATCCATTAGAAAATAATTTCATGGAGTAAAAATTCATAAGTTTTATAAGCTACAACCCATGAGTTTTACCAATTTTAGTCATTTCTATCCATTAGAAAATAATTTCATGGAGTAAAAAAATTAATAATTTCATGAGGCCTAAATTCACGATTTCATGAGCTATAATCCATGATTTTGGGCTATTTTAGTCATTTCTATCCATTAGAAAATAATTTCACAAGACGCCAAAATTTACGATTTCATGAGCTATAACCCATGATTTTAGGCCATTTTAGTCATTTCTATCCATTAGAAAATAATTTCATGGAGTTAAAAATTCATGATTTCATGAGCTATAACCCACAATTTTGATCATTTTTATTATTTTTGACCATCGAAAATAATTTTGTAGAGGCCAAAATTCACGATTTCATGAGCTATAACCCATGATTTTGGCCATTTTAGTCATTTTTTCTAATTGTAAATAATTTCATGAGTTAAAAATTCATGATTTCATGAGCTATAACCAATGATTTTGGCCATTTTAGTCATTTCTACCATCGGCAAATAATTTTGTAGATGACAAAATTCATGATTTTATGAGCTATAACCCACGATTTTTGGCGGTTCTATTGGCTAATAATTTCACGGATGCAAAATTCATGATTTCAAGAGCTTTAACCCATAATTTATTTATTTTTAGTTGTTTCTACCATTGGCAAATAATTTCATGAGTCCAAAAATTCATGATTTCATGAGCTATAACCCATAATTTTGGCTATTTTAGTCATTTCTACCCATTGGCAAATAATTTCATGAGGCCTAAATTCACGATTTCATGAGCTATAATCCATGATTTTAGGCCATTTTTAGTTGTTTCTACCATTGGCAAATAATTTCATGGAGTTAAAAATTCACGATTTCATGAGCTATAACCCATGATTTTGGCCATTTTAGTCATTTCTACCCATCGGCAAATAATTTTGTGGAGTCAAAATTTCACGATTTCATGAGCTATAATCCAGGATTTTGGGCTATTTTAGTCATTTCTATCCATTAGAAAATAATTTCATGATGGCTAAAATTCACAAATTCATGAGCTATAACCAATGATTTTGGCCATTTTAGTCATTTCCACCATGGCAAATAATTTTGTGGAGTCAAAATTCATGATTTCATGAGCTATAATCCGGATTTTGGGCTATTTTAGTCATTTCTACCCATCGGCAAATAATTTCATGAGGCCTAAATTCACGATTTCATGAGTTATAACTCATGATTTTTTCCATTTCTACTCCTTTTTACCCAGAGGCAAATAATTTTGTGGAGTCAAAATTTCACGATTTCATGAGCTATAACCTATGATTTTTGGTTTTTAAGTCATTTCTACCCATTGGCAAATAATTTTGTAGATGACAAAATTCATGATTTCATGAGCTATAACCCATGATTTTGGCCATTTTAGTCATTCAATTATTGGCAAATAATTTTGCGTAGTCAAAATTTCACGATTTCATGAGCTATAACCCATGATTTTGGCCATTTTAGTCATTTCTACCCATCGGCAAATAATTTCATGAGGCCTAAATTCACGATTTCATGAGCTATAACCCATGATTTTGGCCATTTTAGTCATTTCTATCCATTAGAAAATAATTTCATGGAGTATAAAATTAACGATTTCATGAGCTATAATCCATGATTTTAGGCCATTTTAGTCATTTCTACCCTTGACAAGTAATTTTGTAGAATCCAAAACTCATGATTCTATGAACTATAACCCACTTTTTGACCATTTTAGTTGAGTTTGCCCATCGACAAATAATTTCATGAGTCCAAAATTCACGATTTCATGAGCTATAACCCATAATTTTGGCTATTTTAGTCATTTCTATCCATTAGAAAATAATTTGCGATGGCTAAAATTCACAAATTCATGAGTTATAACCCATATATTTTGTCCATTTTAGTCATTTCTACCCATCGGCAAATAATTTTGTGGAGTCAAAATTCATGATTTCATGAGCTATAATCCAGATTTTGGGCTATTTTAGTCATTTCTATCCATTAGAAAATAATTTCACAAGACGCCAAAATTTACGATTTCATGAGCTATAACCAATGATTTTGGCCATTTTAGTCATTTCTACCCTTGACAAGTAATTTTGTAGAATCCAAAACTCATGATTCTATGAACTATAACCCACTTTTTGACCATTTTAGTTGAGTTTGCCCATCGACAAATAATTTCATGGAGGCCAAACTTTATGATTTCATGAGCTATAACCCACGATTTTTGGCCTCTTTTAGTCATTCAATTATTGGCAAATAATTTCATGGAGTAAAAAATTAACAATTTCATGAGCTATAACCCATGATTTTGGCCATTTTAGTCATTACTATCCATCGGAAATAATTTCACGGAGTAAAAATTCATAAGTTTTATAAGCTACAACCCATGAGTTTTCACCATTTTAGTCATTTCTACCCATCGGCAAATAATTTTGTAGAGGCCAAAATTCACGATTTCATGAGCTATAACCCACAATTTTGATCATTTTTATTATTTTTGACCATCGAAAATAATTTTGTAGATGACAAAATTCATGATTTCATGAGCTATAATCCATGATTTTGGGCTATTTTAGTCATTTTACCCATTGGTAAATAATTTCTAAATATAAAATTAATAATTTCATGAGTTAAAAATTCATGATTTCATGAGCTATAATCCATGATTTTGGGCTATTTTAGTCATTTCTACCCATCGGCAAATAATTTCAGAACACTAAAATTCAAGATTTCATAAGCTATAATTCATGATTTTTGTCCATTTTAGTCATTTCCATAAATTGGTAAATAATTACACGAGTCCAAAATTCACAATCTCATAAGCTATAACCCATGATTTTAGGCAATTTTAGTCATTTCTACCCATCGGCAAATAATTTTGTAGATGACAAAATTCATGATTTCATGAGCTATAACCCACAATATTTTGGCCATTTTAGTCATTTCTTTCTAATTGTAAATAATTTCATGAGTTAAAAATTCATGATTTCATAAGCTATAACCCATGATTTTGGCCATTTTAGTCATTTCCACCATCGGCAAATAATTTTGTGGAGTCAAAATTCATGATTTCATGAGCTATAACCCATGATTTTGGCCATTTTAGTCATTCAATTATTGGCAAATAATTTCATGAGTTAAAAATTCACGATTTTATGAGCTATAATGATGATTTTAGGCCATTTTAGTCATTTTTGACAATCGACATATAACTTTATGGATGCAAAATTCATGATTTCATGAGCTATAACCAATGATTTTGGCCATTTTAGTCATTTCTATCCATTAGAAAATAATTTCATGGAGTATAAAATTAACAATTTCATGAGCTATAACCCATGATTTTGGCCATTTTAGTCATTTCTATCCATTAGAAAATAATTTCACAAGACGCCAAAATTTACGATTTCATGGGTTATAACTCACGATTTGGATATTTTTAGTTGTTTCTACCATTAGGCAAATAATTTTGTAGAGGCCAAAATTTATGATTTCATGAGCTATAACCTATGATTTTTGGTTTTTAAGTCATTTCTACCATCGGCAAATAATTTCATGAGGCCTAAATTCACGATTTCATGAGCTATAACCCACATATTTTGGCCATTTTAGTCATTTCCACCATCGGCAAATAATTTTGTGGAATTCAAAATTTCATGAGTAATAACCTATAGTTTTGGTTTTTAAGTCATTTCTACCCATCGTGAGATAATTTTGAGAGGAAAATTTACTATTTCATGAGCTATAACCCATAATTTTGGCTATTTTAGTCATTTTACCCATCTCCATATTATTTCTCATATGTTAAAATTTACTATTTCATGAGCTATACCTCATGATTTTAGGCAATTTTAGTCATTTCTTTCTAATTGTAAATAATTTCACGAGTAAAAATTCATAAGTTTTATAAGCTACAACCCATGAGTTTTCACCATTTTAGTCATTTTTGACAATCGACATATAACTTTATGGATGCCAAAATTCACGAGTTCATGAGTTGTAACCCATGAGTTTCGGCCAATTTTAGTCATTTTCAAACCCTCAATAAATAATTTCACGTAGTCCAAAAATTCATGATTTCATAAGCTATAATTCATGATTTTTGTCCATTTATATTCATTTCTACCTATCAATAAATAATTTTGCGGAGGCAAAATTTATGATTTCATGAGCTATAATCCATGATTTTGGGCTATTTTAGTCATTTCTACCCATCGGCAAATAATTTTGTAGAGGCAAAATTTTATGATTTCATGAGCAATAACTCACGATTTTAACTATTTTTGTCATTACTACCCATCGGTAAATAATTTCGTGAACACTAAAATTCAAGATTTCATAAGCTATAAGCCACGATTTTTGGCCTCTTTTAGTCATTTCGACCAACAAAAATAATTTCGGAGGCCAAACTTTATGAGTTCATGAGCTATAACCCACAATTTTGATCATTTTTATTATTTTTGACCATCGAAAATAATTTTGTAGATGACAAAATTCATGATTTCAAGAGCTTTAACCCATAATTTATTTATTTTTAGTTGTTTCTACCCATTGGCAAATAATTTCATGGAGTAAAAAATTAACAATTTCATGAGCTATAACCCATGATTTTGGCCATTTTAGTCATTACTATCAAGGAGCAAATTATTTCATGGAGTCCAAAGTTCACGATTTCATGACCTATAATCCACAATTTTAGGCTAATTTTAGTCATTCTGAATTATTGGCAAATAATTTTGTAGAGGCCAAAATTCACGATTTCATGAGCTATAACCCACAATTTTGATCATTTTTATTATTTTTGACCATCGAAAATAATTTTGTAGATGACAAAATTCATGATTTCAAGAGCTTTAACCCATAATTTATTTATTTTTAGTTGTTTCTACCCATTGGCAAATAATTTGGCGGAGTTAAAAAATTCACGATTTTATGAGCTATAACCAATGATTTTGGGCCATTTTTAGTCATTACTATCAAGGAGCAAATTATTTCATGGAGTCCAAAGTTCACGATTTCATGACCTATAATCCACAATTTTTAGGCTAATTTTAGTCATTCTGAATTATTGGCAAATAATTTTGTGGAGTCAAAATTTCACGATTTCATGAGCTATAATGAACAATTTTAGGCCATCTTAAGGCATTTCCATAAATTGGTAAATAATTACACAGAGTCCAAAATTCACAATCTCATAAGCTATAACCCACGATTTTTGGCAGTTCTATTGGCTAATAATTTAACGAATGCAAAAATTCATGATTACATGTGTTATAACCCATATATTTTGTCCATTTTAGTCATTTCTATCAATTAACAAATAATTCCGCACAGTCTGAAATTCACGATTGGCTAATAATTTCACGGATGCAAAAATTCATGATTACATGTGTTATAGTCCATAATTTTTAGCCATTTTTTATTGTTCCTGCACATTGACAAATAAATTTGTGGAGGCCAAAATTTATTATTTCATGAACTATAACACTTGATTTTGGCAAATTTTAGTCGCTTCTACCCTTCGATAAATAATTTAGCAAAATCTGAAATTTCTGATTACATGAGCTATAACCGATTATTTTAGGCCATTTTTGGAGAACAATGATTTTTTTTCTATTTATGTCATTTCAACCCATCGGCAAATAATTTCATGGAGTAAAAAATTAACAATTTCATGAGCTATAATCCGTGATTTTGGGCTATTTTAGTCATTTCTATCCATTAGAAAATAATTTCATGGAGTAAAAAATTAACAATTTCATGAGCTATAACTCATTATTTTAGCCATTTTAGTCATTTCTACCCATTGGCAAATAATTTTGTAGAGGCCAAAATTCACGATTTCATGAGCTATAACCCATGATTTTGGCCATTTTAGTCATTTCTACCCTTGACAAGTAATTTTGTAGAATCCAAAACTCATGATTCTATGAACTATAACCCACTTTTTGACCATTTTAGTTGAGTTTGCCCATCGACAAATAATTTCATGGAGTATAAAATTAACGATTTCATGAGCTATAACCCATGATTTTAGGCCATTTTAGTCATTTCTATCCATTAGAAAATAATTTCATGGAGTAAAAAATTAACAATTTCATGAGCTATAACTCATTATTTTAGCCATTTTTAGTCGTTTCTACTCATCAGAAAATTATTTCAAATTATTTCGTGAAGGCAAAAATTCATGATTTATTGAGCTAAAATCTATGATTTTTGGCCATTTTAATCATTTCTATCTCTTGGCAAATAATTTCACATAATCCAAAATTCAGGATTCATGAGCTATAACCCATGATTTTAGGCCATTTTTAGTCAATTCTATCCATTTATAAATAATTTCATAGAGTCCAAAATTCATGATTTCATGAACTATAACTCACAATTTTAGCTATTTTTACTCATTTTTATCCATTGGGCAATAATTTTATGGAGTCCAAAATTCATAATTTTATGAGTTATAACTCATGAGTTTAAGCCATTTTTAGTCGTTTCTACTCATCAGAAAATTATTTCAAATTATTTCGTGAAGGCAAAAATTCATGATTTATTGAGCTAAAATCTATGATTTTTGGCCATTTTAATCATTTCTATCTCTTGGCAAATAATTTCACATAATCCAAAATTCAGGATTCATGAGCTATAACCCATGATTTTAGGCCATTTTAGTCAATTCTATCCATTTATAAATAATTTCATAGAGTCCAAAATTCATGATTTCATGAACTATAACTCACAATTTTTAACTATTTTTAGTTATTTCTACCTATTGGCAAATAATTTTGCAGAGGTCAAAATTCACGATTTCATGAGCTATAACCCATAATTTTTGACCATTTTAGTTGAGTTTGCCCATCGACAAATAATTTCATGGAGTATAAAATTAACGATTTCATGAGCTATAAACAATAATTTTAGCAATTTTTAGTTATTTTTACCATCGGCAAATAATTTTGTGAAGGATAAAATATAGATTTTATGAGCTATACCTTTCAAGAAATAACTTCACAAAATCCTAAGTTCATGGTTTCAAGAGCTATAACCCATAATTTTAGGCTATTTTTAGTCTTTTCTATTTATTGGCAAATAATTTCCGAAATCCAAAATTCACGATTTCATGAGCTATAACTCATTATTTTAGCCATTTTAGTCATTTCTACCCATTGGCAAATAATTTCAAGGAGGCAAAATTCACAATTTCAAGAGCTATAATGCATGATTTAGGCCATTTTAGTTGTTTCTAGCCATTTACAAAGAATTTTACGGAGTTTAAAATCACGATTTCATGAGATATAACTCACGATCTTTGGCCATTTTAGTCATTTCTACCCATTGGCAAATAATTTCACATAATCCAAAATTCATGATTTCATGAGCTATAATCCAGATTTTGGGCTATTTTAGTCATTTCTACCCATTGGCAAATAATTTCATGGAGTATAAAATTAACGATTTCATGAGCTATAACCCATGATTTTAGGCCATTTTAGTCATTTCTACCCATTGGCAAATAATTTTATTGAGTCCAAGTTTACAATTTCATGAGCTATAACCCATGATTTTGGCCATTTTAGTCATTTCTACCCATCGGTGATTAATTTGTGAGTCCAAAACTCACGATTTCATGAGTTATAACTCTTGTTTTTTGTCCATTTTTAATCATTTCTACCTTTGGGAAAATAAGTTTTCACTAAATTTACAATTTTATTAGCTATAACTTATGATTCTTGGCCAGTTTTAGTCATTTTACCCATTGGCAAATAATTTTGCAGATGCCAAAATTTATGATTTCATGACCTACAACCAATATTTTTTGGCCATTTTTAGCCATTTTCATATATTGGCAAATAATTTTATTGAGTCCAAGTTTACAATTTCATGAGCTATAACCCATGATTTCTAGCTATTTTTTAGTCATTTCTACCCATCGAAAAATTATTTTGCGGATGCTAAACTTCACGATTTCATGAGCTATAACTCATGATTTTAGACCATTTTTAGTCTTTTCTATTAAAATGCAAATAAGTTCGTGGAGTCATAAATTCATGATTTCATGAGCTATAATCCATTATTTTAGGCCATTTTTAGCCGTTTCTACGCTTCGACAAATAATTTTATAAAATCCCAAATTCTTAATTTCATGAACTATAACCCATCGCTTTAGACCTCTTTTAATCATTCTATCCATTGGTAAATAGTTTCACGAAGTCCAAAATTCACGATTTCATGAGCTATAACCCATAATTTTTGGCCTTTTTTAGTCATTTCTATCCATCGGTAAATAATTGCGCGGAGTTAAAAATTCAAGATTTCATGAGCAATAACCCATAATTTTTGACCATTTTTACACTTTTCTACCCATCGACAAATAATTTCGTGTAGTCCAAATATCATGATTTCATGAGTACATGTCGAAGATTTTGGCCGATTTAGTCATTCTAATCCATTGGCAAATAATTTCCGAAATCCAAAATTCACGATTTCATGAGCTATAACTCATTATTTTAGCCATTTTAGTCATTTCTACCCATTGGCAAATAATTTCAAGGAGGCAAAATTCACAATTTCAAGAGCTATAATGCATGATTTAGGCCATTTTAGTTGTTTCTAGCCATTTACAAAGAATTTTACTGAGTTTAAAATCACGATTTCATGAGATATAACTCACGATCTTTGGCCATTTTAGTCATTTCTACCCATTGGCAAATAATTTTGCAGAGGTCAAAATTCACGATTTCATGAGCTATAATCCAGATTTTGGGCTATTTTAGTCATTTCTACCCATTGGCAAATAATTTTGCAGAGGTCAAAATTCACGATTTCATGAGCTATATAACCCACGATTTTTGACCATAGTTAGTAGTTTCGACCATTGATAAATTTTATGAGCCCGAATTTGTGATTTCATGATCTATAGCCCGAGATTTTTGGCTATTTTAGTTATTTCTACCCATCGGTGATTAATTTGTGAGTCCAAAACTCACGATTTCATGAGTTATAACTCTTGTTTTTGTCCATTTTAATCATTTCTACCTTTGGGAAAATAAGTTTTCACTAAATTTACAATTTTATTAGCTATAACTTATGATTCTTGGCGGTTTTAGTCATTTTACCCATTGGCAAATAATTTTGCAGATGCCAAAATTTATGATTTCATGACCTACAACCAATATTTTTGGCCATTTTAGCCATTTTCATATATTGGCAAATAATTTTATTGAGTCCAAGTTTACAATTTCATGAGCTATAACCCATGATTTCTAGCTATTTTTAGTCATTTCTACCCATCGAAAAATTATTTTATGGATGCTAAACTTCACGATTTCATGAGCTATAACTCATGATTTTAGACCATTTTAGTCTTTTCTATTAAAATGCAAATAAGTTCGTGGAGTCATAAATTCATGATTTCATGAGCTATAATCCATTATTTTAGGCCATTTTAGTCATTTCTACCCATCGACAAATAATTTTATAAAATCCCAAATTCTTAATTTCATGAACTATAACCCATCGCTTTAGGCCTCTTTTAATCATTCTATCCATTGGTAAATAGTTTCACGAAGTCCAAAATTCACGATTTCATGAGCTATAACCCATAATTTTTGGCCTTTTTTAGTCATTTCTATCCATCGGTAAATAATTGCGCGGAGTTAAAAATTCAAGATTTCATGAGCAATAACCCATAATTTTTGACCATTTTTACACTTTTCTACCCATCGACAAATAATTTCGTGTAGTCCAAATATCATGATTTCATGAGCTGTAATCGAAGATTTTTGGCCAGATTTAGTCATTCTAATCCATTGGCAAATAATTTCACGGTAGCCAAATTCATGTTTTCATGAGCTATAAACTATGATTTGTTGCTATTTTTAGTCATTCCACCCTTGATAAATAATTTTTGGAGTCCAAAATCCACGAATTCATGAGCAATAACCCATAATTTTTGACCATTTTACACTTTTCTACCCATCGACAAATAATTTCGTAGTCCAAATATCATGATTTCATGAGCTATAATCCATTATTTTAGGCCATTTTAGTCATTCTAATCCATTGGCAAATAATTTCACGGTAGCCAAATTCATGTTTTCATGAGCTATAAACTATGATTTGTTGCTATTTTTAGTCATTCCACCCTTGATAAATAATTTTTGGAGTCCAAAATCCACGAATTCATGAGCAATAGTCCACGATTTATTGCTAGTTTTAATAGTTCATAACCATTAATAAATAATTTCACGGAATCCAAACTTTAGGATTTCATGAGCTATATAACCCACGATTTTAGGCTATTTTTAGTCATTTCTATTCACTTCCAAATAATTTCACGAAGTCCAAAATTCACGATTTCATGAGCTATAACTCATGATATTGTACCATTTTTAGTCATTACTATCCATCGGAAATAATTTCACGAAGTCCAAAATTCACGATTTCATGAGCTATAACCAATTATATTTGGATGTTTTTAGTCATTTCTATCCATTGGTAAATAGTTTCACGAAGTCCAAAATTCACGATTTCATGAGCTATAACCCATAATTTTTGACCATTTTACACTTTTCTACCCATCGACAAATAATTTCGTGTAGGCCAAAATTCATGATTTCATGAGCTATAATCCATTATTTTAGGCCATTTTAGTCATTTTACCCATTGGCAAATAATTTTGCATAGTCGAATTCATGATTTCATGAGCTATAACCAATTATATTTGGATGTTTTTAGTCATTTCTATCCATTAACAAATAATTTCTTGGAGTATAAAATTAACAATTTCATGAGCTATAACTCATGATATTGTACCATTTTTAGTCATTACTATCCATCGGAAATAATTTCACGGAGGCTAAAATGCACCCATGATTTTTGGCCATTTTAGTCATTTTACCCATTGGCAAATAATTTTGCGATGCCAAAATTTATGATTTCATGACCTACAACCAATATTTTTGGCCATTTTAGTCATTTCTACCCATCGAAAAATTATTTTATGGATGCTAAACTTCACGATTTCATGAGCTATAACCCATAATTTTTGGCCTTTTTAGTCATTTCTACTAATTAGCAAATAATTTTGCATAGTCGAATTCATGATTTCATGAGCTATAACCCATGATTTTAGGCTATTTTTAGTCATTTCTACTAATTAGCAAATAATTTTGCATAGTCAAATTCATGATTTCATGAGCTATAAACTATGATTTGTTGCTATTTTTAGTCATTTCTATTCACTTCCAAATAATTTCACGGTAGCCAAATTCATGTTTTCATGAGCTATAACCCGATTTTAGGCTATTTTTAGTCATTTCTATTCACTTCCAAATAATTTCACGAAGTCCAAAATTCACGATTTCATGAGCTATAACTCATGATATTGTACCATTTTTAGTCATTACTATCCATCGGAAATAATTTCACGGAGGCTAAAATGCACCCATGATTTTTGGCCATTTTAGTCATTACTATCCATCGGAAATAATTTCACGGAATCCAAACTTTAGGATTTCATGAGCTATAACTCATGATATTGTACCATTTTTAGTCATTACTATCCATCGGAAATAATTTCACGGTAGCCAAATTCATGTTTTCATGAGCTATAACCCATAATTTTTGGCCTTTTTAGTCATTTCTACCCATCGAAAAATTATTTTATGGATGCTAAACTTCACGATTTCATGAGCTATAACCCATAATTTTTGGCCTTTTTAGTCATTTCTATCCATTGGTAAATAGTTTCACGAAGTCCAAAATTCACGATTTCATGAGCTATAACCCATAATTTTTGGCCTTTTTAGTCATTTCTACCCATCGACAAATAATTTCGTGTAGTCCAAATATCATGATTTCATGAGCTATAACCCATGATTTTAGGCCATTTTTAGCCGTTTCTACGCTTCGACAAATAATTTTATAAAATCCCAAATTCTTAATTTCATGAACTATAACCCATCGCTTTAGACCTCTTTTAATCATTCTATCCATTGGTAAATAGTTTCACGAAGTCCAAAATTCACGATTTCATGAGCTATAACCCATAATTTTTGGCCTTTTTAGTCATTTCTATCCATCGGTAAATAATTGCGGAGTTAAAATTCAAGATTTCATGAGCAATAACCCATAATTTTTGACCATTTTACACTTTTCTACCCATCGACAAATAATTTCGTGTAGTCCAAATATCATGATTTCATGAGTACATGTCGAAGATTTTGGCCGATTTAGTCATTCTAATCCATTGGCAAATAATTTTGCGATGCCAAAATTTATGATTTCATGAGCTATAAACTATGATTTGTTGCTATTTTTAGTCATTCCACCCTTGATAAATAATTTTTGGAGTCCAAAATCCACGAATTCATGAGCAATAGTCCACGATTTATTGCTAGTTTTAATAGTTCATAACCATTAATAAATAATTTCACGGAATCCAAACTTTAGGATTTCATGAGCTATATAACCCACGATTTTAGGCTATTTTTAGTCATTTCTATTCACTTCCAAATAATTTCACGAAGTCCAAAATAAACGATTTCATGAGCTATAACTCATGATATTGTACCATTTTTAGTCATTACTATCCATCGGGAAATAATTTCACGGAGGCTAAAATGCACCCATGATTTTTGGCCATTTTTAGTCATTTTTTACCATCAAAAAATAATTTCGTGTAGGCCAAAATTCATGAGTTCATGAGCTATAACCCACAAATTTTATCATTTTTAATCATTTCTGGCCATCAGCAAATAATTTTGCAGAAGACCAAATTCACGATTTAGTGTAGGCCAAAATTCATGAGTTCATGAGCTATAACCAATGATTTTAGGCCATTTTAGTCATTTTTACCATCAAAAATAATTTAGTGTAGGCCAAAATTCATGAGTTCATGAGCTATAACCCACAAATTTTATCATTTTTAATCATTTCTGGCCATCAGCAAATAATTTTGCAGAAGACCAAATTCACGATTTCGTGTAGGCCAAAATTCATGAGTTCATGAGCTATAACCAATGATTTTAGGCCATTGTTAGTCATTTCTATCTTATGGCAAACTATTTCGCGGAGTCTAAAGTTCATGTTTCATGACCTGAAGTCCATGTTTTTTTGGTTAGTTTTAGTCGGTTTTGGCAAATAATATCACTGTCAAAATTTCATGATTTCATGAGTTATAATACATAATTTTAGGCCATTCTTAGTCATTTCTATAAATTGGTAAATAATTACACGGAGTCTAAAATTCGCAATCTTATGAGTTAAAACCCATGATTTTAGGAAACTTTAGTCATTTCTATCTATTGGCTAATAATTTTATGTATATGAAAATTTACGAATACATGAGTTATAACCTACAATTTAAGGCTATTTTTAGTCATTTCTACTAATTAGCAAATAATTTTGCATAGTCGAAATTCATGATTTCATGAGCTATAACCCATGATTTTTGGCCATTTTAGTCATTTCTACCCATCGAAAAATTATTTTATGGATGCTAAACTTCACGATTTCATGAGCTATAACCCATAATTTTTGGCCTTTTTAGTCATTTCTATCCATTGGTAAATAGTTTCACGAAGTCCAAAATTCACGATTTCATGAGCTATAACCAATGATTTTAGGCCATTTTAGTCATTTCTATTCACTTCCAAATAATTTCACGAAGTCCAAAATTCACGATTTCATGAGCTATAACCAATTATATTTGGCCATTTTAGTCATTTCTATTCACTTCCAAATAATTTCACGAGTCTAAAAATTCATGATTTCATGAGCTATAACCCACGATATTTGGCCATTTTTGTCATTTTCTAACCCTCAATAAATAATTTCACGGAGGCTAAAATGCACCCATGATTTTTGGCCATTTTAGTCATTACTATCCATCGGAAATAATTTCACGGAATCCAAACTTTAGGATTTCATGAGCTATAACTCATGATATTGTACCATTTTTAGTCATTACTATCCATCGGAAATAATTTCACGGAGGCTAAAATGCACCCATGATTTTTGGCCATTTTAGTCATTACTATCCATCGGAAATAATTTCACGGAGGCTAAAATGCACCCATGATTTTTGGCCATTTTAGTCATTTTTACCATCAAAAATAATTTCGTGTAGGCCAAAATTCATGAGTTCATGAGCTATAACCCATGATTTTTGGCCATTTTAGTCATTTCTACTAATTAGCAAATAATTTTGCATAGGTCAAAATTCACGATTTCATGAGCTATATAACCCACGATTTTAGGCTATTTTTAGTCATTTTTACCATCAAAAATAATTTCGTGTAGGCCAAAATTCATGATTTCATGAGCTATATAACCCACGATTTTAGGCTATTTTTAGTCATTTCTATCTTATGGCAAACTATTTCATGAGTCTAAAGTTCATGTTTCATGACACGAAGTCCATGTTTTTGGTTAGTTTTAGTCGGTTTTGGCAAATAATATCCTTTGTCAAAATTTCATG
Organism: Asparagus setaceus; assembly: GCA_012295165.1. Taxonomy (NCBI): domain Eukaryota; kingdom Viridiplantae; phylum Streptophyta; class Magnoliopsida; order Asparagales; family Asparagaceae; genus Asparagus; species Asparagus setaceus. The sequence goes on from CM022704.1 coordinate 70,756,440, forward strand.
ATTTCATGAGCTATAATCCATAATTTTTGGCCATTTTAGTCATTTCTATAAATTGGTAAATAATTACACGGAGTCTAAAAATTCATGATTTCATGAGCTATAACCCATGATTTTAGGAAACTTTAGTCATTTCTATCTATTGGCTAATAATTTTATGTATATGAAAATTTACGAATACATGAGTTATAACCTACAATTTAAGGCTATTTTTAGTCATTTCTACTAATTAGCAAATAATTTTGCATAGTCAAATTCATGATTTCATGAGCTATAACCCATGATTTTTGGCCATTTTTGTCATTTTCTAACCCTCAATAAATAATTTCACGAAGTCCAAAATAAACGATTTCATGAGCTATAACCCATGATTTTTGGCCATTTTAGTCATTTCTACAATTTGGGAAATAGCTTAGCTAAATCCAAAATTTACGATTTCATGAGCTATAACCAATGATTTTAGGCCATTTTAGTCATTTCTATTCACTTCCAAATAATTTCACGAGTCTAAAAATTCATGATTTCATGAGCTATAACCAATTATATTTGGATGTTTTAGTCATTTCTATCCATTAACAAATAATTTCTTGAGTATAAAATTAACAATTTCATGAGCTATAACTCATGATTTTTGGCCATTTTAGTCATTTCTATCCATTAACAAATAATTTCTTGAGTATAAAATTAACAATTTCATGAGCTATAACCCACGATTTTAGGCTATTTTTAGTCATTTCTACTAATTAGCAAATAATTTTGCATAGGTCAAAATTTACGATTTCATGAGCTATAACCTATGATTTTTGGCTTTTAAAGTCATTTCTACCCATCAACAAATAATTTCGTGGAGGCCAAATTTCATGATTTCATGAGCTATAACCCACGATATTTGGCCATTTTTGTCATTTTCTAACCCTCAATAAATAATTTCACGGAATCCAAACTTTAGGATTTCATGAGCTATAACCTATGATTTTTGGCTTTTAAAGTCATTTCTACCCATCAACAAATAATTTCGTGGAGGCCAAATTTCATGATTTCATGAGCTATAACTCATGATTTTAGGCAATTTTAGTCATTTCTTTCTAATTGTAAATAATTTTACAGAGTCTAAAATTCAAGAGTTTTATGAGCTACAACTCATGATTTTTGGCCATTTTAGTCATTTTTACCATCAAAAATAATTTAGTGTAGGCCAAAATTCATGAGTTCATGAGCTATAACCCATGATTTTTGGCCATTTTAGTCATTTTTACCATCAAAAATAATTTCGTGTAGGCCAAAATTCATGATTTCATAAGCTATTACCCACGATTTTTAGCAATTTTTGCTATTCCAACCCATTGGTAAATACTTTTGTGGAGGCCAAAATTCATGATTTCATGAGCTATAACCTATGATTTCCACAATTTTAAGTCACTTCTACAATTTGGGAAATAGCTTAGCGAAATCAAAATTCTGATTTCATGAGCTATAACTCATGATTTTTGGCCATTTTAGTCATTTCTTTCTAATTGTAAATAATTTTACGAGTCTAAAAATTCATGATTTCATGAGCTATAACCAATTATATTTGGATGTTTTAGTCATTTCTATCCATTAACAAATAATTTCTTGGAGTATAAAATTAACAATTTCATGAGCTATAACCCACGATTTTAGGCTATTTTACTTGTTTCAATCCATTAGAAAACAATTTCACGTAGGACAAAATTCACGATTTCATGGGTTATAACTTATGATTTGGCTATTTTTAGTTGTTTCTACCCTTCGGCAAATAATTTTGCATAGGTCAAAATTTACGATTTCATGAGCTATAACCTATGATTTTTGGCTTTTTAAAGTCATTTCTACCCATCAACAAATAATTTCGTGGAGGCCAAATTTCATGATTTCATGAGCTATAACCCATAATTTTTTATTTTTAGTCTTTTCCGCCACGATAAATAATTTTATGGAATCAAAATTCTGATTTCATGGCGATAACCATAATTTTGGTTTTTAAAGTTATTTCTATCCATCAACAAATAATTTTGGAAGGCGAATTTACTATTTCATGAGCTATAACCCATGATTTTTGGCTATAGCCTTTTTACCCATTGCCAAATTATTTCTCAGATGCTAAAATTTACTATTTCATGAGCTATGACTCATGATTTTAGGCAATTTTAGTCATTTCTTTCTAATTGTAAATAATTTTCTGAGTCTAAAATTCAAGAGTTTTATGAGCTACAACTCATGATTTTTGGCCATGTTTAGTCATTTCGACAATCGGCATATAATTTTACGGATGCCAAAATTCACGAGTTCATGAGCGGTAACCCACGATATTTGGCCATTTTTGTCATTTTCTAACCCTCAATAAATAATTTCACGAGTCTAAAAATTCATGATTTCGTGAGTTATAATTTATAATTTTGTCCAATTTTAGTCATTTCTATCCATTCGCAAATAATTTGGGGAATTAAAAATTCATGATTTCATGAGCTATAATCCATAATTTTTGGCCATTTTTGCCATTCCTACCCGTCGACAAATAATTTTGTGTAGGCAAAAATTTATGATTTCATGAGCAATAACTCACGATTTTGACTATTTTTAGTCATTACTACCCATCGGCGAATAATTTCGGGAATGCTAAAATTCAAGATTTTATGAGCTATAAGCCACGATTTTTGCCTCGTTTAGTTATTTTTGACCAATAAAAATAATTACGTGAAGGCTAAACTTTATGAGTTCATGAGCTATAACCCACGATTTTAGGCAACTTTAGTCATTTCTATCTATGGCTAATAATTTCTGGGATATAAAATTCTGATTACATGAGTTATAATCCACATTTAAGGATATTTTTAGTCATTTCTACCAATTAAATAATTTAGCGTAGTTTGAAATTCATGATTTCATGAGCTATTACCCATGATTTTTGGCAATTTTTTATTGTTCTAGCCCATTGGTAAATAATTTTTTGGAGGCCAAAATTTATGATTTCATGAGCTATAACCCATAATTTTGGCAATTTTTAGTCGTTTCCTTTGGGAAATAGTTTAGCGAAATCTAAAATTCTGATTTTATGAGCTATAACCAGATGATTTTAGGCCATTTTAGTCAACCGTCCCTTTACAAATAATTTATGCGGTCAAAATTATAATTTCATGAGCTATAACCAACAATATTAGGAGGTTTTACTCATTTTACCCATTGGTAAATAATTTCTCGAAATATAAAATTAATAATTTCATGAGTTATAACTAACATTTTAAGGCTATTTTAGTTGTTTCAATCCATTAGAAAATAATTTCTGCGCCAAAATTCACGATTTCATGGGTTATAACTCACGATTTGGATATTTTTAGTTGTTTCTACCATTGGCAAATAATTTTGAGGCCAAAATTTATGATTTCATGAGCTATAACCTATGATTTTTGGTTTTTTTAAGTCATTTCTACCCATCGGCAAATAATTTCATAGAGGCCTAAATTCCGCGATTTCATGAGCTATAACCCACAATATTTTGGCCATTTTAGTCATTTCCACCATAAATAATTTTGTGGAATTCAAAATTTCATGAGTAATAACCTATAGTTTTGGTTTTAAGTCATTTCTACCCATCATGAATAATTTTGAGGCTGAAAATTTACTATTTCATGAGCTATAACCCATAATTTTGGCTATTTTTAGTCATTTTTATCTCATATTATTTCTCATATGTTAAAATTTACTATTTCATGAGCTATACCTCATGATTTTAGGCAATTTTAGTCATTTCTTTCTAATTGTAAATAATTTCCGCGAGTAAAAATTCATAAGTTTTATAAGCTACAACCCATGAGTTTTCATTTTGGTCATTTTGACAATCGACATATAACTTTATGGATGCCAAATTCACGAGTTCATGAGTTGTAACCCATGAGTTTGGTAATTTTAGTCATTTCAAACCCTCAATAAATAATTTCCGCGTAGTCAAAAATTCATGATTTCATAAGCTATAATTCATGATTTTTGTCCATTTATATTCATTTCTACCTCAATAAATAATTTTGCGGAGGCAAAATTTTATGGTTTCATGAGATATAACCCATGATTTTTGGCCATTTTGCCATTTCTACCTATTTGCAAATAATTATCGGAGGCAAAATGTATGATTTCATGAGCAATAACTCACGATTTTAACTATTGTTTGTCATTACTACCCATCGGTAAATAATTTCGGGAACACTAAAATTCAAGATTTCATAAGCTATAAGCCACGATTTTTGGCCTCTTTTAGTCATTTCGACAATCGGCATATAATTTTACGGATGCCAAAATTCACGAGTTCATGGCGGTAACCCACGATATTTGGCCATTTTTGTCATTTTCTAACCCTCAATAAATAATTTCACGAGTCTAAAAATTCATGATTTCATGAGTTATAATTTATAATTTTGTCCAATTTTAGTCATTTCTACCCATCAACAAATAATTTCGTGGAGGCCAAATTTCATGATTTCATGAGCTATAATCCATAATTTTTGGCCATTTTGCCATTCCTACCATCGACAAATAATTTTGTGTAGGCAAAATTTATGATTTCATGAGCAATAACTCACGATTTTGACTATTTTAGTCATTACTACCCATCGTGAATAATTTCAGAATGCTAAAATTCAAGATTTTATGAGCTATAAGCCACGATTTTTTGCCTCGTTTAGTTATTTTTGACCAATAAAAAATAATTACGTGAAGGCTAAACTTTATGAGTTCATGAGCTATAACCTACGATTTTGACCATTGTTTATCGTTTCTGACCATTAGCAAATAATTTTACAAACGAAAAAATTCATGATTTCATGAGCTATATAACCTACAATTTTTTTTATTTTTAGTCATTTCTACCCATTCAGAAATAATTTGGGGAATTAAAAATTCACGATTTTATGAGCTATAACCAATGATTTTAGGCCATTTTTAGTCATTTCTATCGAGAAGCAAATTATTTCATGGAGCCCAAAGTTCATGATTTCATGACCTATAATCCACAATTTTAGGCTAATTTTAGTCATTCAATTATTGGCAAATAATTTTGTGGAGTCAAAATTCACGATTTCATGAGCTATAATGAACAATTTTAGGCCATTTTTAGTCATTTCTATCCATTGACAAATAATTTAGTGAAATCTAAATTTCATGATTTCATGAGCTATAACCATGATTTTAGGCCATCTTAGGCATTTCCATAAATTGGTAAATAATTACGAGTCCAAAATTCACAATCTCATAAGCTATAACCCACGATTTTTGGCGGTTCTATTGGCTAATAATAATTTAGCGAATGCAAAATTCATGATTACATGTGTTATAACCCATATATTTTGTCCATTTTAGTCATTTCTATCAATTAACAAATAATTCCTTACGGATCAAAATTCACGATTGGCTAATAATTTCACGGATGCAAAATTCATGATTACATGTGTTATAGTCCATAATTTTAGCCATTTTTATTGTTGCACATTGACAAATAAATTTGTGGAGGCCAAAATTTATTATTTCATGAACTATAACACTGATTTTGTAAAATTTTGATCCTTCTACCCTTCGATAAATAATTTAGCAAAATCTGAAATTTCGATTACATGAGCTATAACGATTATTTTAGGCCATTTTTGGAGAACAATGATTTTTTTCTATTTATGTCATTTCAACCCATCGACAAATAATTTCATGGAGTAAAAAATTAACAATTTCATGAGCTATAATCCGGGATTTTGGGCTATTTTTAGTCATTTCTATCCATTAGAAAATAATTTCGCGATGGCTAAAATTCACAAATTCATGAGTTATAACTCATGATTTCCATTTCTACTCCTTTTTGCAGAGGCAAATAATTTTGTAGAGGCCAAAATTCACGATTTCATGAGCTATAACCCATGATTTTTGGCCATTTTTAGTCATTTCTACCCTTGACAAAGTAATTTTGTAGAATCAAAACTCATGATTCTATGAACTATAACCCACTTTTGACCATTTTAGTTGAGTTTGCCCATCGACAAATAATTTGAATAATAAAATTACGATTTCATGAGCTATTACCCGATTTTAGCTATTTTTACTCATTTTATCCATTGGGCAATAATTTTATGGAGTCCAAAATTCATAATTTTATGAGTTATAACTCATGAGTTTAAGCCATTTTTAGTCGTTTCCTCATCGAGAAATTATTTCAAATTATTCGTGAAGGCAAAATTCATGATTTATTGAGCTAAAATCTATGATTTTTGGCCATTTTAATCATTTCTATCTCTTGGCAAATAATTTCACATAATCCAAATTGGATTCATGAGCTATAACCCATGATTTTAGGCCATTTTTAGTTAATTCTATCAATTTATAAATAATTTCATAGAGTCCAAAATTCATGATTTCATGAACTATAACTCACAATTTTAACTATTTTTAGTTATTTCTACCTATTGGCAAATAATTTTGCGAGGTCAAAATTCACGATTTCATGAGCTATAACCCATGATTTTGGCCAATTTTAGTTGATTTTGGGTGTCGAAAAATAATTTCATGGTCGTTAAAATTTATGAGTTCATGAGCTATAAACAATAATTTTAGCAATTTTTAGTTATTTTTTACCATGGCAAATAATTTTGTGAAGGATAAAATATAGATTTTATGAGCTATACCTTTATAAATAACTTCACAAAATCCTAAGTTCATGGTTTCAAGAGCTATAACCCATAATTTTAGGCTATTTTTAGTCTTTCTATTTATTGGCAAATAATTTCAAGGAGGCAAAATTCACGATTTCATGAGTTATAACTCATGATTTTAGGCCATTTTAGTCATTTCTACCCATTGGCAAATAATTTTGTGAAGGATAAAATATAGATTTTATGAGCTATAACCCATAATTTTTGGCCATTTTAGTCATTTCTATCCATTGGCAAATAATTTCAAGGAGGCAAAATTCACGATTTCATGAGCTATAACTCATGATTTTAGACCATTTTAGTCATTTCTACCCATTGGCAAATAATTTCACAGGTTCAAAATTCACGATTTCATGAGCTATAATCCATTATTTTAGGCCATTTTAGTCATTTCTACCCATTGGCAAATAATTTTGTGAAGGATAAAATTTATGATTTCATGAGCTATAACCCATGATTTTTGGCCATTTTAGTCATTTTACCCATTGGCAAATAATTTTATTGAGTCCAAGTTTACAATTTCATGAGCTATAACCCATGATTTCTAGCTATTTTTAGTCATTTCTACCCATCGAAAAATTATTTTTGGATGCTAAACTTCACGATTTCATGAGCTATAACTCATGATTTTAGACCATTTTAGTCTTTTCTATTAAAATGCAAATAAGTTAGGTGGAGTCATAAATTCATGATTTCATGAGCTATAATCCATTATTTTAGGCCATTTTAGTCATTTCTATCCATTGGCAAATAATTTCATGGAGGCCAAAATTCACGATTTCATGAGCTATAACCCATGATTTTTGGCCATTTTAGTCATTTCTACCCATCGACAAATAATTTTTGGAGTCCAAAATTCACGATTTCATGAGCTATAACTCATGATTTTTGGCCATTTTAGTCATTTCTACCCATTGGCAAATAATTTTATTGAGTCCAAGTTTACAATTTCATGAGCTATAATCCATTATTTTAGGCCATTTTAGTCATTTCTACCCATCGACAAATAATTTTATAAAATCCCAAATTCTTAATTTCATGAACTATAACCCATAATTTTTGGCCATTTTAGTCATTTCTATCCATTGGTAAATAGTTTCACGAAGTCCAAAATTCACGATTTCATGAGCTGTAACCCACAATTTTAGGCTACGTTTAGTCATTTCTACCGATTGGCAAATAATTTGGGGAATTAAAAATTCACGATTTTATGAGCTATAACTCATGATTTTAGACCATTTTAGTCATTACTATCCATCGGAAATAATTTCACGAAGTCCAAAATTCACGATTTTATGAGCTATAACCCATGATTTTTGGCCATTTTAGTCATTTCTACCCATCGACAAATAATTTAGTGTAGGCCAAAATTCATGATTTCATGAGCTATAACCCACAAATTTTATCATTTTTAATCATTTACGGCCATCGACAAATAATTTTCTGAGAAGACCAAATTCACGATTTAGTGTAGGCCAAAATTCATGATTTCATGAGCTATAACCAATGATTTTAGGCCATTTTAGTCATTTCTACCCATTGGCAAATAATTTTATTGAGTCCAAGTTTACAATTTCATGAGCTATAACTCATGATTTTTGGCTATTTTTAGTCATTTCTACCCATCGACAAATAATTTTATGGAGGCAAAATTTATGATTTCATGAGCTATAATCCATAATTTTTGGCCATTTTTAGTCATTTCTATCCATTAACAAATAATTTTGCATAGTCAAATTCATGATTTCATAAGCTATTACCCACGATTTTTAGCAATTTTTGCTATTCCAACCCATTGGTAAATACTTTTGTGGAGGCCAAAATTTATGATTTCATGAGCTATAACCTATGATTTCCACAATTTTAAGTCACTTCTACAATTTGGGAAATAGCTTAGCGAAATCCAAAATTCACGATTTCATGGGTTATAACTTATGATTTGGCTATTTTTAGTCGTTTATGTCAACTGCAAAAGAATTGTATGGAGTCCAAAATTTATAATTCATGAGCTATAACCAATTATATTTGGATGTTTTTAGTCATTTCTATCCATTAACAAATAATTTCTTGGAGTATAAAATTAACAATTTCATGAGCTATAACCCGATTTTAGGCTATTTTACTTGTTTCAATCCATTAGAAAACAATTTCACGTGGGACAAAATTCACGATTTCATGGGTTATAACTTATGATTTGGCTATTTTAGTTGTTTCTACCCTTGACAAATAATTTTGCATAGGTCAAAATTCTGATTTCATGAGCTATAACCTATGATTTTTGGCTTTTTAAAGTCATTTCTACCCATCAACAAATAATTTCGTGGAGGCCAAATTTCATGATTTCATGAGCTATAACCCATAATTTTTATTTTTAGTCATTTCTACCCATCGACAAATAATTTTATGGAATCCAAAATTCACGATTTCATGAGCTATAACCATAATTTTTGGTTTTAAAGTTATTTCTATCCATTGGTAAATAATTTTGCATAGGTCAAAATTCACGATTTCATGAGCTATAACCCACAATTTTAGGCCATTTTTAGTCATTTCTACCCATTGGCAAATAATTTCATGGAGTTAAAATTCAAGATTTCATGAGCTATAACCCATGATTTTTGGCCATTTTGCCATTCCTACCCGTCGACAAATAATTTTTGGAGTCCAAAATTTATGATTTCATGAGCTATAACCTATGATTTTTGGCTTTTTAAAGTCATTTCTACCCATCGACAAATAATTTTATGGAATCAAAATTCTGATTTCATGAGCTATAACCCATGATTTTTGGCCATTTTTAGTCATTTCTATCCATTAACAAATAATTTCGTGGAGGCCAAATTTCATGATTTCATGAGCTATAACCAATGATTTTAGGCCATTTTTAGTCATTTCTATCCATTAACAAATAATTTCTTGGAGTATAAAATTAACGATTTCATGAGCTATAACCCATGATTTTTGGCTATTTTTAGTCATTTCTATCCATTAGAAAACAATTTCACGTGGGACAAAATTCACGATTTCATGGGTTATAACTTATGATTTGGCTATTTTAGTTGTTTCTACCCTTGACAAATAATTTTGCATAGGTCAAAATTCTGATTTCATGAGCTATAACCTATGATTTTTGGCTTTTTAAAGTCATTTCTACCCATCAACAAATAATTTCATGGAGGCCAAATTTCATGATTTCATGAGCTATAACCCATAATTTTTATTTTTAGTCTTTTCGCCACGATAAATAATTTTATGGAATCCAAAATTTACGATTTCATGAGCGATAACCATAATTTTTGGTTTTTTAAAGTTATTTCTATCCATCAACAAATAATTTTGGAAGGCAGAAATTTACTATTTCATGAGCTATAACCCATGATTTTTGGCTATAGCCTTTTTTACCCATTGCCAAATTATTTCTCGTATGCTAAAATTTACTATTTCATGAGCTATGACTCATGATTTTAGGCAATTTTTAGTCATTTCTTTCTAATTGTAAATAATTTTACAGAGTCTAAAATTCAAGAGTTTTATGAGCTACAACTCATGATTTTTGGCCATGTTTAGTCATTTCTGACAATCGGCATATAATTTTACGGATGCCAAAATTCACGAGTTCATGAGCGGTAACCCACGATATTTGGCCATTTTTTGTCATTTTCTAACCCTCAATAAATAATTTCACAGAGTCTAAAAATTCATGATTTCGTGAGTTATAATTTATAATTTTTGTCCAATTTTAGTCATTTCTCCGTATCGGCAAATAATTTTGTGGAGGCAAAATTTTATGATTTCATGAGCTATAATCCATAATTTTTGGCCATTTTTGCCATTCCTACCCGTCGACAAATAATTTTGTGTAGGCAAAAATTTATGATTTCATGAGCAATAACTCACGATTTTGACTATTTTTAGTCATTACTACCCATCGGCGAATAATTTCAGGAATGCTAAAATTCAAGATTTTATGAGCTATAAGCCACGATTTTTTGCCTCGTTTAGTTATTTTTGACCAATAAAAAATAATTACGTGAAGGCTAAACTTTATGAGTTCATGAGCTATAACCTATGATTTTGGCCATTTTTAGTCATTTCTACCCATTGGCAAATAATTTTACAAACAAAAAAATTCATGATTTCATGAGCTATATAACCTACAATTTTTTATTTTTAGTCATTTCTATCCATTCGCAAATAATTTGGGGGAATTAAAAAATTCACGATTTTATGAGCTATAACCAATGATTTTAGGCCATTTTTAGTCATTTCTATCGAGAAGCAAATTATTTCATGGAGCCCAAAGTTCATGATTTCAGGACCTATAACCCACAATGTTTACTCTAATTTTAGTCATTCGGAATTATTGGCAAATAATTTCGTGGAGGCAAAATTTATGATTTCATGAGCTATAATCCATAATTTTTGGCCATTTTTAGTCATTTCTACTAATTAGCAAATAATTACACTGAGTCCAAAATTCATAATCTCATGAGCTATAACCCATAATTTTTGGCTATTTTTAGTCGTTTCTATCTATTGGCTAATAATTTCACGGAAGCCAAAAGTCACGATTACATGTGTTATAACCCACAATTTTAGGCCATTTTTAGTCATTTCTATCAACTAAAAAATAATTTCGCATAGTCTGAAATTCACGATTTCATGAGTTATAATCCATAATTTTTAGCCATTTTTTGTTATTCCTACCCATTGGACCATAATTTCGCGGAGGCCAAAATTTATGATTTCATGAGCTATAACATATGATTTTGGCAAATTTTAGTCACTTCTACCCTTCGACAAATAATTTAGTGAAATCTAAATTTTATGATTTCATGAGCTACAACCGATTATTTTAGGCCATTTTTTATTCTATTCATTGCAAATAATTTTACAAAGTAAAAATTCAAGATTTTATGAGCTATAACCCATGATTTTTGGCCATTTTAGTCATTTCTACCCATCAACAAATAATTTCGTGGGGTACAAAATTAAGGATTTCATGAGCTATAACCTAGGATTTTAGGCTATTTTAGTCATTTCTATCCATTAGAAAATAATTTCATGGAGGCCAAAATTCATGATTTCATGAGTTATAATCCATAATTTTTAGCCATTTTTGTTATTCCTACCCATTGGACCATAATTTCGCGGAGGCCAAAATTTATGATTTCATGAGCTATAACATATGATTTTGGCAAATTTTAGTCACTTCTACCCTTCGACAAATAATTTAGTGAAATCTAAATTTTATGATTTCATGAGCTACAACCGATTATTTTAGGCCATTTTTTATTCTATTCATTGCAAATAATTTCATGGAGTCCAAAATTCATAAATTTTAGAGAATAATGATTTTTTTCGATGTTATGTCATTTCAACCCCTCACAAATAATTTCGTGGGGTACAAAATTAAGGATTTCATGAGCTATAACCTAGGATTTTAGGCTATTTTAGTCATTTCTATCCATTAGAAAATAATTTCGCAGTGACCAAAATTCATGATTTCATGAGCTATAACTCATGACTTTTCCATTTTTACTCATTTCTACCCATAGGCAAATAATTTTGTGAAAGCCAAAATTTATAATTCATGAGCTGTAACCCATGATTTTTAGCTTTTTAAAGTCGTTTCTACACATCGACAAATAATTTTGCGAAGAACAAAATTTACTATTTCATGAGTTATAACCCATGATTTTGGCCATATTTGATCATTTCTACCCGTTAGCAAATTATTTCATATGCGCTAAAATTTACTATTTCATAAACTATAACTCACTATTTCGGGCTATTTTAGTCATTTCTATCGATTGTAAATATTTTTACAGTCTGAATATCACGATTTCATGACTATAACACACAATTTTAGGCTATTTTTAGTTTCTTCTATCCATTGGAAAAGTTTTTCATGGAGTCTAAAATTCACAATATCATGACCTATAACATATGATTTTTGGCTATTTTAGTCATTTCTATCCATTAGAAAATAATTTCACAAAATTCAAAGTTCATGATTTCATGAGCCATAGTACACAATTTTAGGCCATTTTTAGATATTTCTGTACATAGGAAAATAATTACATAGTGTCGAAATTCACGATCTGATAAGTTATAACACATGATTTTAGGCCACTTTTGGTTATTTCTATCCATTGGCTAATAATTTCATGCATGACAAAATTCACAATTTTAGGAGCGATAACTAACGATTTAATACCATTTTTAGTCATTTCTATCAATTAGCATATAATTTCTTGTAGTCTGAAAGTTAGGATTTTATGAGCTACATAACCCTTGATTTTGGTCAATTTTAGTGATTCCGACCCATTAGCAAATAATTTCACAGGGTTCAAAATTCACGATTTTTATGAGCTATAGCCCATGATTTTTGGCCATTTTAGTAATTTCTGCCCATCGTGAATAATTTCACAAAATCAAAGTTCATGATTTCATGAGCTATAATCCACGATTTTAAGACATTTTTAGTCATTTCTATCCATTGACAAAGAATTTCGTGGAGCCCATGAGTTATAACTCATGATTTTTGGCTATTTTAGTCATTTCTACCTATCAGCAAATAATTTCAGAGAGGCCAAAATTCACGATTTCATGAGCTATAACCCAAGATTTTTGGCCGTTTTTAGACATTTCTGACAATCGGCATATAATTTTGCAGAGGCTAAAATTCACGAGTTCATGAACTGTAACACATAATTTTTGGTCATTTTTAGTCATTTGTGGACCATCGGTAAATATTTTTGTGAAGGCAAAAAATTCATGATTTCATGAGATATAATTTAAAAATTTTATCCATTTTTAGTCATTTCTGCCTATTGGCAAATAATTTTACTGAGGTAAAATTTTATAATTTCATAATTTCATTAGCTATAACCTATGAGATTAGGCCATTTTAGTCATTTATATCCATTTACATATAAATTCATGGAGTCTGAAATTCATGATTTTATGAACTACAACTCACAATTTTTGACCATTTTTAGTCATTTCTACCCATTGAGATGTAATTTCACGGAGGCCAAAACTCATGATTTCATGAGCTATAACCTATGAATTTTTGCCAATTTTAGTTATTTTGGGCCATCAGAGAATAATTTTACGGAGACCAAAATTCATGAGTTCCCAATGATTTTTGGCCATTTTTTTTACCATTTCTACCCATCGATAAATAAATTTGCGGAGCCAAAAATTTATGATTTCATGAGCTATAACTCATAATTTTTGACTATTTATAGTCATTACTACCATCAGCAAATAATTTTACGAATGCTAAAATTCACGAATTTGTGTGCAATAATCCACGATTTTTGGTCTTTTTTAATCTTTTCTTACCATCGAATAATAATTTCGCGAAGGCCAAACTTCATGAGTTCTTGAGGCATGACCCATGATTTTGGCCATTTTTAGTCATTTCTGACCATCAGCAAATAATTTACAAACGATAAGATGTATAATTTCATAAGCTATAACCCATAATTTTTTTATTTTAGTCGTTTCTACCCATTGGCAAATAATTTGGTGGAGTTGAAAAATTCATGATTTTATAAGCTATAACCCATGATTTTGACTATTTTTAGTAGTTCTAACCTATTAGTAAATAATTTCACTGAGGCTAAAATTCACAATATCATGAAATGTAACCCATAATTTTCACCATTTTACTCGTGTCTAACCTTCGGCAAGTAATTTTGCGAAATCTAAAATTTATGATTTCATGAGCTATCCACGATTTTAGGCTATTTTTAGTCGTTTCTATCCTTCCGCAAGTAATTTGTGAATAAAAAATTTATAATTTTATGAACTATAACCCATGATTTTAGGCCATTTTTAGTCATTTCTACCATTGCAAATAATCTCACAAAGACAAAAATTTAAAATTACATGAGCTATAACTAACGATTTTTGACCATTTTAGTTATTTTTAACCATTAATAAATAATTTTGTGGAGTACAAAATTAATGATTTCATGAGCTATTATCCACGATTTTAGGCTATTTTTAGTCATTTCTATCCACTGACAAAAAATTTCATGGAGTCTAAAATTCACGATTTTATGAGCTAGAACTCATGATTTTGGTCATTTTTAGTCATTTCCACCAATTGACAAATTATTTAGTAGAGTCCAAAATTCACAATTTAATGAGCTATAACCTGTGATTTTGGTCATTTTTTCTCATTTCTACCCTTCAACAAATAATTTCACAGAAATCAAAATTCAAGATTTCATGAGCTATAACCCACAATTTTAGGTCATTTTTAGTCATTTCTATCCATCGCGATATAATTTCACATAGGCCAAAATTCACGATTTCATTAGTTATAACCCATGATTTTTGGCCAATTTTAGTCATTTTTGGCCATCAGAGAATAATTTCAAAGACGCTAAAATTCACGAGTTCATGAGCTATTACCAACAATTTTTGGCCATTTTTTTACCATTTCTACCAATTGGCAAATAATTTTGTTGAGCTAAAAATTTATGATTTCATGAGCTATAACTTTTGATTTTTTTTAATTTTTAGTCGTTTCAAACAATCAGCACGTTGAGTTCAAAAATCATGATTTCATGAGCTATAACCCATGATTTATATCCAGTTTTAGTCGTTTCTACACATTAGCAAATAATTTTACGGAGGCCAAAATTTACATGATTTTGGCCATTTTTTAGTCGTTTCTCCGCATCGATAAATAATTTCGCGGATGCTAAAATTTACAATTTCATGAGTGATAACCCATAATTTTTGACCATTTTTAGTAGTTTTTACCCATCAGCAAATTATTTCACAAATGGTAAAATTCAAGATTTAATGAGCTATAACTCAAGATTTTATCCCATTTTCAGTCGTTTCTATAAAATTGCAGATAATTTCGCATTGTCCAAAATTCACGATTTCATGAGCTATACCCATGATTTTTTTGCCATTTTTAGTCATTTCTACCCTTCACAAATAATTTCATGAAATCCAAATTTCATGATTTCATGAGCTATAATCCATGATTTTAGACTATTTTTAGTCATTTCTATCCATTTGCAAAGAATTTCATGAAGCCCAAAATTCAAAATTTTGTAAGATATAACTTATGATTTTTGGCCATTTTTAGTCATTTCTATGCATCAGCAAATAAATTCGCAGAGGCCAAAATTCACGATTTCATGAGCTATAACGCCAGATTTTCAGCTATTTTCAGTCATTTCTGATAATCGACATATAATTTATCGGAACCCAAACTTGACGAGTTCATGAGCTAAAACACAAATTTTGGACATTTTTGGTCGATTACTGACCATCGGCAAGTAATTTTGCGGAGTTAGAAAATTCATGATTTAATGAGCTATAATTCATGATTTTTATCCATTTTTAGTCGTTTCGACCTATCGACAAATAATTTTACGGAGGTAAAGTTTTAGGATTTCATGAGCTATAACCCAGGATATTTGGTAATTTCTTACCATTTCTTGCTATTGGCAAATAATTTTGTGGAGGTGAAAATTTATGATTTCATGAGCTATAACTCACAATTATTGACCATTTTTAGTTATTACTACCCATCAGTAAATAATTTCATGAATGCTAAATTTCATGATTTTATGACGCTATAACCCACGATTTTTGGCCATTTTTAATCATTTCTAACCATCAAAAAATTGTTTCACGGAGGCCAAACTTCACAAGTTTAAGAGCTATAACCCTTAATTTTTGCCATTTTTAATCATTTCTGACCATTGGCAATTAGTTTTGCAGACGATAAAATTTATGATTTCATGAGCTATAACTCACATTTTATTTCATTTTTAGTCATTTCTATCCATTGGCAAATAATTTGGCAGAGTCAAAAAATTACGATTTTATGTGCTATAACAAATGATTTAGGCCATATTTTTAGTCATTTCTATCCAGGGGAAATTATTTCGTGGTGTCCAAAGTTTACAATTTCATGAGCTATGATTCGTGATTTATGGCCATTTTTTGTTGTTCCTATCCATTGATAAATAATTTCATGGAGACCAAAATTTATGATTTCATGAGCTATAACCCATGATTTTGATAAATTTTAGTCGCTTCTACCCTTCGGCAAATAATTTAGCGGAATCTAAATTTTACGATGTCATGAGCTATAATCGATTATTTTAGGCTTTTAGTTGATTCTATTCATTATAAATAATTTTATGGAGTCTAAAATTCACAATTTCTAGAGATATAACCAATAATTTTTGGCCATTTTCAGTCGCTTCAACCCATCAGCAAATAATTTTGCGGAGTACAAAATTAACAATTTCATGAGCTATAACCCATGATTTTAGGCTATTTTAATCATTTCTATTAATTAGCAAATAATTTTGCGGTGGCCAAAATTCACGATTTCATGAAGTATAACTCGTAATTTTTGGCCATTTTGCGGTGGCTAAAATTTATGATTTCATGAGCTATAACCCATGATTTTTGGCTTTTTTAAGTAATTTCTCCCTCATCAGTAAGTAATTTCACTGAGGACAAAATATATTATTTCGTGAGCTATAAGTTATGATTTTTGGTTATTTTTAGTCGTTCGTACCCATCAGCAAATTAGTAATGCTAAAATTCATTATTTCATGAGCTATAACTCACTAATTTAGACCATTTTTAGTCATTTCTATATAATTGTAAATATTTTCGCAGAGTCTAAAAAGTCATGATTTCATGAGCTATAACCCACGATTTTTGGCCATTTTTTGTCATTTATTACCATTGGCAATTAATTTTGCATAGTTTAAAAATTCATGATTTCATGAGTTAAAACTCTTGATTTTTAACTATTTTTAGTCATTTCAACCTATCGGCATGCTGAGTATAAAATTCATGATTTTATGAGCTATAATCCATGATTTATGTCCATGTTTAGTTATTTCTAACAATCGGCAAATATTTTTATGGAGGCCAAAATTTATAATTTCATCAGTTACCCACCATGATTTTTGGCTATTTTAGTATTTTCTACCCATAAATAAATAATTTCACAAATGCTAAAATTCATGGTTTTATGAGTAATAACCCATGATTTTGGCCATTTTAATGGTTTCTACCCATCATCAAATTATTTAGCAGATACTAAAATTCAAATTTTGTGAGCTCTGACTCAAAGTTTTACGTCATTTTTAATCATTTCTAACAAATTGTAGATAATTTTGAAGAGTCCAAAATTCACGATTTCATGAGCTATAACCCACGATTTTTAGCTATTTTTAGTTATTTATATCCTTTGGCAAATAATTTCACAGAGCCCATAATTCACGATTTCATGAGCTATAACTCATGATTTTTGGTCATTTTAGTCATTTCTACCATCGATAAATAATTTTGTAGAGGCCAAAATTCACGATTTCATGAGTTATAACCAGAGATTTTTGGCCATTTTAATAGTTATTGATCATCGGCAAATAATTTCGTGGAGTCAAAAATTCATGATTTCATGAGCTATAACCCGATTTTTGGCCATTTTTAATTATATTTTGACCACCGGCAAATAATTTCGTGGAGTCAAAAAATTCATGATTTCATGAGCTATAATTCATTATTTTTGTCTATTTTTAG
Organism: Asparagus setaceus; assembly: GCA_012295165.1. NCBI lineage: Eukaryota > Viridiplantae > Streptophyta > Magnoliopsida > Asparagales > Asparagaceae > Asparagus > Asparagus setaceus. Next base: position 70,774,730 of record CM022704.1, read on the forward strand.
TCATTTCTACCTATCGGCAAATAATTTTGCGGAGGTAAAATTTTATGATTTCATGCGTTATAGCCCATGGCTTTTAACCATTTTTTTGCCATTTCTACCTATCGGCAATAATTAGCGAGTCAAAATTTATGATTTCATGAGGTATAAGTCACGATTTTTAACCATTTGTAGTCATTACGACCCATCAACAAATAATTTTGTAGAGGCCAAAATTCACGATTTCATGAGTTATAACCAGAGATTTTTGGCCATTTTCAGTCGTTTCTGATAATTGGCATATACTTTTGTGGAGGCCAAAATTCATGGGCTCGTGAGCTGTGTAACTCACGATTTTTGGCCATTTTTAATTATATTTTGACCACCGGCAAATAATTTCGTGGAGTCAAAAAATTCATGATTTCATGAGCTATAATTCATTATTTTTGTCTATTTTTAGTCATTTCTACCTATCGGCAAATAATTTTGCGGAGGTAAAATTTTATGATTTCATGCGTTATAGCCCATGGCTTTTAACCATTTTTTTGCCATTTCTACCTATCGGCAATAATTAGCAGAGTCAAAAATTTATGATTTCATGAGGTATAAGTCACGATTTTTAACCATTTGTAGTCATTACGACCCATCAACAAATAATGTCGAGTACGCTAAAATTCACAATTTTATGAGCTATAACCTATGATTTTGGCCCTCTTTAGTTATTTTTTACCATTAAAAAATAATTTCGCGGGGGCCAAACTTCACGAGTTCATGAGCTATAACCCTCGATTTTGGCCATTTTTAGTAGTTATTGATCATCGGCAAATAATTTTACAGATGATAAAATTCATAATTTCATGAGCTATAACCCATATATTTTTTTATTTTTAGTCATTTCTACCCATTTGTAAATAACTTGGTGGAGTCAAAAAAATTCATGACTTTATGAACCAAAATTAATGATTTTAGGCCATTTTTAGTCATTTCTATCAAGGAAAAAATTATTTCGCGGAGTCCAAGGTTCACGATTTCATGACTTATAACCCATAATTTTTAGGCTAGTTTTAGTGATTTTGAGCTATTGGCAAATAATTTTATGAGTATAAAATTTACCATTTCATGATCTATAACCCATAATTTATGGTCATTTTTAGTCATTTCTATAAATTGACAAATAATTACATGGAGTCCAAAATTCACAATCTCATGAGCTATAACTCACAATTTATGTCCATTTTTAGTCGATTCAGTCCATCAGCAAATAATTTTGTGGTGGCTAAAAGTTATGATTTTATGAGCTATAATCCATGCTCTTTGATCTTTTTAGTCATTTCTACCCATCATAATAATTTCACAGAGGAAAAATTTATGATTTCATAAGTTGTAACCCATTATTTTTGGCCGTTTTTGGCCATTTCTACCTATCAACAAATTATTTCCCGAATGCTAAAATTCAAGATTTCATGAACTAAAACTCAATTTTTGGCTGTTGTTAATCTTTTCAATCATATTGCAGATAATTTTACGGAGTGTAAAATTCACGATTTCATGATCTATAACCCATAATTTATGGTCATTTTTAGTCATATCTACCCATCACAAAAAATTTCATGACAACAAAAGTTCATGATTTTATGAGCTATAACCCATAATTTTAGGGTATTTTTAGTCATTTCTATCCATTGACAAATATTTTCACGGAGTTTAAAATTCATAATTTCTTGAGCTATAACTCATGATTTTATAAGTTGTAATCCATTATTTTTGGCCGTTTTGGGTCGTTTCTACCTATCAGCTAATTATTTTGTGAATGCTAAAATTCAAGATTTCATGCACTAAAACTCAAGATTTTTGGCCATTTTAGTCATTTCTATCCATTGCAAATAATTTTATGAGTATAAAATTTACTATTTCATGATCTATATAATTTTGCGGAGTATAAAATTTACCATTTCATGATCTATAAAATTTTAATCATTTCTATCAATTAGAAAATAATTTCATGGAGGCCGAAGTTCACGATTTCATGGGTTAAAACTCACGATTTGGCTATTTTAGTTTTTTCTACCCTTGGGGAAATAATATATCGGAGGCCAAAATTTATAATTTCATGAGCTATAGCCCATGATTTTTGGCTTTTTTAGTCATTTCTACTCATCGACAAATAATTTCTCGGAAGCCAAAATTCACGATTTTATCATCTATAACCCATAATTTTTAGACATTTTTAGTCATTTCTATACATTTGCAAAGAATTTCACAGTGTTTAAAATTCACAATTTCATTAGCTACAACTCATGATTTTTTATCATTTTTAGTCGTTTCTACCCACTGGCAAATAATTTCACATATACTAAAATTAACAATTTTGTGAGCTACAACTCACGATTTTTAGTATATGTGAGCTATAGCCCATGATTCAAGAGTTCATGAGCTATAACCCACGATTTTTGACCATTTTTAGGGGTTTCTAACCATTGGCAAATAATTTGGTAGATGCCAGAATTTATGATTTCATGATCTTAAACCCAAGATTTTTGGCTATTTTTAGTCATTTCTACCCATCGGCAATTAATTTTGGGGAGTCTAAAAATTCATGATTTCATGAGCTTTTACTCATGATTTTTGTCAATTTTTATTCATTTCTACCTATGCCCAAATAATTTTTTGGAGTAGTAAATTTACAATTTCATGAGCTAGAACTCATGATTCATGGCCATTTTTAGTCATTTTTACCAATAGGCGAATAATTTTACGGAGGTTAATATTTATGAATTGATGAGCTACAACCCATGATTTTAGGCTATTTTTAGCCATTTCTACATATCGGCAAATAATTTCGTAGAGGTCAAAGTTTACAATTTTGCGAGCTATAATCCATGATTTTTGGCTAGTTTTTAGTTGTATCTACCCATCAGCAAATTATTTTGTGGATGTTAAACTTCACGATTTTATGAGCTACAACTAATGATTTTAGACCATTTTTAGTCTTTTCTATTAAAGTGCAAATAATTCCACGAAGTCCAAAGGTCATGATTTCATGAGCTATAATCCATTATTTTAGGCCATTTTTAGTCATTTCTATCCTTCGACAAATAATTTCATGAAATCCAAAATTCATGATTTCATAAGCTATAACCCATGATTATAGGACATTTTTAGTCATTTCTATCCATTGGTAAATAGTTTCACGGAATCAAAATTAACGATTTCATGAGCTATAACCTATGATTTTAGGTCATTTTAATCATTTCTATCCACTAACAAATAATTTCACGAAGTGTAAAATTCATGATTTCTTGAGCTGTAACCCATATTTTTAGCAAAATTTAGTCGCTTCTACCCTTAGGGAAAAGTTTAGCAGAATCTAAAATTTACAATTTTATTTGCTATAACCGATGATTTTATGCCATTTTCAGTCATTTCTATCCATTGCAAATAATTTTGTGGGGTCCAAAATTTGCAATTTCATGAGCTATATCAATGATTTTTGTCATTTTTAGTCATTTCTACCCATTGGCAAATATTTTCGTGGAGTACAAAATTAACGATTTCATGAGCTATAACCCATGATTTTAGGCTATTTTAGTCATTTCTATCCAATAGAAAATAATTTTATGGAGGCCAAAATTCACAATTTCATGGGTTATAACTCACGACTTGGCTATTTTTAGTTGTTTCTACCCTTCGATAAATAATTTACCGGAGGCCAAAACTTACGATTTAATGAGCTATAACCAATAATTTTTGGCTTAAAGTTTTTTCTACTCATCGATAAATAATTTCACGAATGTCAAAATTCACGATTTCAGGATCTATAACCCAGTCGTTTCTACCCATCAGCAAATAATTTCACGGATGCCAAAATTTGCGATTTCATTATCTATAATCCATAATTTTGGTCATTTTTAGTCATTTCTATACATTTAAAAAGAATTTCACAGTGTTTGATATTCATGATTTCATTAGCTACAACTCACAATTTTTTATCATTTTCAGTCATTTCAATCAACGGGCAAATAATTTCATGGATGCCAAAATTTACAATTTCATCGTCTATAATCCATAATTTTTGGCCATTTTTAGTCATTTCCATACATTTACAAAGAATTTCACTGTGTTTAGTATTCACGATTTTATTAGCTATATCTCACAATTTTTTGTCACTTTCAGTCATTTCTACCCATCGGCAAATAATTTCATGGATGCCAAAATTTACAATTTCATGAGCTATAACCTATGATTTTAGGTCATTTTAATCATTTCTATCCACTAACAAATAATTTCACGAAGTGTAAAATTCATGATTTCATGAGCTATAACCCATGATTTTGGCCATTTTTAGTCGCTTCTACCCTTAGGGAAAAGTTTAGCGAGAATCTAAAATTTACAATTTTATTTGCTATAACCGATGATTTTATGCCATTTTCAGTCATTTCTATCCATTGCAAATAATTTTGTGGGGTCCAAAATTTGCAATTTCATGAGCTATATCCAATGATTTTTGTCATTTTAGTCATTTCTACCCATTGGCAAATAATTTTATGTAGTCCAAAATTCACGATTTCATGAGCTATAACCCATGATTTTAGGCTATTTTAGTCATTTCTATCCATTAGAAAATAATTTTATGGAGGCCAAAATTCACAATTTCATGGGTTATAACTCACGACTTGGCTATTTTAGTTGTTTCTACCCTTGATAAATAATTTCTGGGAGGCCAAAACTTACGATTTAATGAGCTATAACCAATAATTTTTGGCTTAAAGTTTTTTCTACTCATCGATAAATAATTTCACGAATGTCAAAATTCACGATTTCGGGATCTATAACCCGGTCGTTTCTACCCATCGACAAATAATTTCACGGATGCCAAAATTTGCGATTTCATTATCTATAATCCATAATTTTGGTCATTTTAGTCATTTCTATACATTTAAAAGAATTTCACGTGTTTAGTATTCACGATTTTATGAGCTACAACTCACAATTTTTATCATTTTCGGTCATTTCAATCAACGGGCAAATAATTTCATGGATGCCAAAATTTACAATTTCATGAGCTATAATCCATAATTTTTGGCCATTTTAGTCATTTCCATACATTTACAAAGAATTTCACGTGTTTAGTATTCACGATTTTATTAGCTATATCTCACAATTTTTGTCACTTTCAGTCATTTCTACCCACCGGCAAATAATTTCATGAAATACAAAATTCACGATTTCATGATCTATAACCCAAGATTTTTGGTCATTTTACAAATTTCTAACAATCAACATAAAATTTTGCGAAAGCTAAAATTCACGAGTTCATGAGCTATAACCCATGATTTTTGACCATTTTAGGGGCTTCTGACCATCGGCAAATAATTTTGTGGAGGCCAGAATTTATGATTTCATGATTTAAGCCCAAGATTTTTGGCTATTTTTAGTCATTTCTACCCATCGGCAGTTAATTTTGCGGAGTCCACAAATTCACGATTTCATGAGCTATTACTCATGAATTTTTTCCATTTTCAATCGTTTCTACCTATGTGCAAATAATTTTTTAAAGTAGTAAATTTACAATTTCTTGAGCTAGAACCCATGATTCATGGCCATTTTTAGTCATTTTTACCAATTGGTAAATAATTTTGCCGAGGCCAATATTTATGAATTCATGAGCTGCAACCCATGATTTTAGGCTATTTTTAACCATTTCCACACATCTATAAATAATTTCGTAGATGTCAAAGTTTACAATTTCACGAGCTATAATCCATAATTTTTAGCTGTTTTTTAGTTGTTTCTACCCATCGACAAATTATTTTGCTGATGTTAAACTTCAAGATTTTATGAGCTACAACTAATGATTTTAGACCATTTTTAGTCTTTTCTATTAAAGTGCAAATAATTTCACGAAGTGTAAAATTCATGATTTCATGAGCTATAATCCATTATTTTAGGCCATTTTAGTCATTTCTATCCTTGACAAATAATTTCATGAAATCCAAAATTCATGATTTCATAAGCTATAACCCATGATTATAGGACATTTTTAGTCATTTCTATCCATTGGTAAATAGTTTCACGGAATCAAAATTAACGATTTCATGAGCTATAACCTATGATTTTAGGTCATTTTAATCATTTCTATCCACTAACAAATAATTTCACGAAGTGTAAAATTCATGATTTCATGAGCTATAACCCATGATTTTGGCCATTTTAGTCATTTCTACCCATTGGCAAATAATTTCACGAATGTCAAAATTCACGATTTTATGAGCTATAACCGATGATTTTATGCCATTTTAGTCATTTCTATCCATTGCAAATAATTTTGTGGGGTCCAAAATTTGCAATTTCATGAGCTATATCAATGATTTTTGTCATTTTAGTCATTTCTACCCATTGGCAAATATTTTCGTGGAGTACAAAATTAACGATTTCATGAGCTATAACCCATGATTTTAGGCTATTTTAGTCATTTCTATCAATAGAAAATAATTTTATGGAGGCCAAAATTCACAATTTCATGAGCTATAACCCACGATTTTAGGCTATTTTAGTTGTTTCTACCCTTGATAAATAATTTCTGGGAGGCCAAAACTTACGATTTAATGAGCTATAACCAATAATTTTTGGCTTAAAGTTTTTCTACTCATCGATAAATAATTTCACGAATGTCAAAATTCACGATTTCGGGATCTATAACCCGGTCGTTTCTACCCATCGACAAATAATTTCACGGATGCCAAAATTTGCGATTTCATTATCTATAATCCATAATTTTGGTCATTTTAGTCATTTCTATACATTTAAAAGAATTTCACGTGTTTAGTATTCACGATTTTATGAGCTACAACTCACAATTTTTATCATTTTCGGTCATTTCAATCAGCGGGCAAATAATTTCATGGATGCCAAAATTTACAATTTCATCGTCTATAATCCATAATTTTTGGCCATTTTTAGTCATTTCCATACATTTACAAAGAATTTCACTGTGTTTAGTATTCACGATTTTATTAGCTATATCTCACAATTTTTTGTCACTTTCAGTCATTTCTACCCACCGGCAAATAATTCCGCAGATACTAAAATTAACGATTTCATGATCTATAACCCAAGATTTTTGGTCATTTTTACAAATTTCTAACAATCAACATAAAATTTTGCGAAAGCTAAAATTCACGAGTTCATGAGCTATAACCCATGATTTTTGACCATTTTAGGGGCTTCTGACCATCGGCAAATAATTTTGTGGAGGCCAGAATTTATGATTTCATGATTTAAGCCCAAGATTTTTGGCTATTTTTAGTCATTTCTACCCATCGGCAGTTAATTTTGCGGAGTCCACAAATTCACGATTTCATGAGCTATTACTCATGAATTTTTTCCATTTTCAATCGTTTCTACCTATGTGCAAATAATTTTTTAAAGTAGTAAATTTACAATTTCTTGAGCTAGAACCCATGATTCATGGCCATTTTAGTCATTTTACCAATTGGTAAATAATTTCACGGAGGCCAAAATTTATGATTTCATGAGCTACAACCCAATATTTTTGGCCATTTTAGTCATTTCTACCCATCGACAAATAATTTCGTAGATGTCAAAGTTTACAATTTCACGAGCTATAATCCATAATTTTTGGCCATTTTTAGTTATTTCTACCCATCGACAAATTATTTTGCTGATGTTAAACTTCAAGATTTTATGTGCCACAACTAATGATTGTAGACCATTTTTAGTCTTTTCTATTAAAGTGCAAATAATTTCATGAAGTCCAAAATTCATGATTTCATGAGCTATGATCCATTATCTTAGGCCATTTTAGACATTTCTATTCTTGACAAATAATTTCATGAAATACAAAATTCACGATTTCATAAACTATAACCCATGATTCATGGCCATTTTAGTCATTTTACCAATTGGTAAATAATTTCACGGAGGCCAAAATTTATGATTTCATGAGCTACAACCCAATATTTTTGGCCATTTTAGTCATTTCTACCCATCGACAAATAATTTCATGGATGCCAAAATTTACAATTTCATGAGCTATAATCCATAATTTTGGTCATTTTAGTCATTTCTACCCATCGACAAATTATTTTCTTGATGTTAAACTTCAAGATTTTATGTGCCACAACTAATGATTGTAGACCATTTTTAGTCTTTTCTATTAAAGTGCAAATAATTTCGCGAAGTCCAAAGTTCATGATTTCATGAGCTATGATCCATTATCTTAGGCCATTTTTAGACATTTCTATTCTTCGACAAATAATTTCATGAAATACAAAATTCACGATTTCATAAACTATAACCCATGATTTTAGGCCATTTTTAGTTATTTCTATTAATTGGTGAATAGTTTCACGGAGTCTAAAATTCATAATTTCATGAGCTATAACCCACGATTTTTAGCCATTTTTAGTAGTTTCTACCCAGCGACAAATAATTTCGTGGAGTTAAAAATTTACACTTTCATGAGCAACAACCAATGATTTGTGACCATTTTTACTAGATTCTACCCATCGGCAAATAATTTTATGTAGTCCAAAATTCAAGATTTCATGAGCTCTAATCGAAGATTTTTGGCCAGATTTAGCCATTTCGCCTCATTGGCAAATAATTTTGTTGCGGCGAAATTCATATTTTCATGAGCTATAAACCATAATTTTTTGCTATTTTATTCACTCCGCATTGACAAATAATTTCGTGGAGTAAAAAATCCACAAATTCATGAGCAATATAACCCACAATTTATGGCCAATTTTAGTCATTTTGACTCATTGATAAATAATTTAACGTAATCTAAAATTCAGGATTTATGAGTTATAACCTGCGATTTTAGGCCATTTTTAGTCATTTCTATCCACTTATAAATAATTTCATGAAGTCCAAAATTCATGATTTCAAGAGCTATAGCCCATAATTTTAGCAATTTTTAGTGGCTTTTACCCTTGGGAAATAGCAAAATCTAGAATTCATGATTTTATTAGCTATAACCGATGATTTTTGGCCATTTTTAATCATTTTTATCCATTACAAATAAATTTTCGGGGTCCAATAATTACTATTTCATGAGCTATAACCAATGATTTTTGGTGATTTTTAGTCATTTCTACCAATTGGTAAATAATTTTACTGAGTACAACATTAATAATTTCATGAGCTATAACACATGATTTTAGGTTATTTTAGTCATTTCTATCCATTAGAAAATAATTTCACGGAGGCCAAAATTCACAATTTTATGTGTTGTAACTCACGATTAATCTATTTCTAGTTGTTTCTACCCTTCGGCAATAATTTACCAGAGTCCAAAATTTACGATTTCATGATCTATAATCCACAAATTTTTGGCTTTTTAAAGTTATTTCGACTCATTGGTAAATAATCTTGCAGATGCAAAATTCAAGATTTCATGATCTATAACCCACAAATTTTGGCCATTTTTAGTCATTTCTATTCATTTACAAAGAATTTTGCAGAGTTTAAAATTCACAATTTCATTAGTTACAACTCACGATTTTTGGTCATTTTTAATTGTTTCTGCCCATCGGCAAATAATTTCGCGGAGGCCAAAATTAACGATTTCATGAGCTACAACCCAATATTTTTGGCCATTTTCAGTCATTTCTGACAATCAACATATAATTTCATGGAGGCCAAAATTCATGAGTTCATGAGCTAAAACCCATGATTTTTGACCATTTTTAGGGGTTTCTGACCATCGGCAAATAATTTTATGGAGGCCAGAATTTACGATTTCATGATCTAAATCTCAAGATTTTTTGCTATTTTTAGTCATATCTACCCATCAGCAAATAATTTCGCGAAGGCCAGAATTCATGATTTCATGTGCTATAACCCATGTTTTAAGCCATTTTTAGTCGTTTCTACCCTTCGACAAATAATTTCATGGGATCTAAAATTTATGATTTCATGAACTATATCCCATGATTATAGGCTATTTTTAGTTATTTCTATCAATTGTAAATAATTTCACGGAGTCCAAACTTTACAATTTCATGAGCTATAACTAACAATTTTTGACCATTTTTAGTCGTTTTTATGCAATCAACATATAATTTTGCGAAAGTTAAAATTCACAATTTCATGAGCTGCTACCCGTAATTTTTGACTATTTTTAGTTGTTTTTATGCATTAATAAATAATTTTGTGAAGTCCAAAAATTCACGATTTCATGAGCTATAACTCAGGAATTTTAGCCTTTTTTGCCATTTCTACCTATCGGCAAATAATTTTGCTGAGTCTTAAAATTCACAATTTCATGAGCTTTATAACTCCTGATTTTTTTCCATTTCTAGTCGCTTCTACCCATCAGCAAATAATTTCATTTAGTTCAAAATTCATGATTTCATGAGCTATAACCCAAGATATTTGGCTAGTTTTAGTCATTCCGTCCCATTAGCAAATAAGTTCGCAGGGGCCAAATTCACGATCTCATGAGTTATAACCCATAACTTTTTGCTATTTCTAGCCATTTAGGCGCATTGCAAATAATTTCACGAGTCCAAACTTTACAATTTCATGAGCTATAACTAACAATTTTTGACCATTTTTAGTCGTTTTTATGCAATCAACATATAATTTTGCGAAAGTTAAAATTCACAATTTCATGAGCTGCTACCCGTAATTTTTGACTATTTTTAGTTGTTTTTATGCATTAATAAATAATTTTGTGAAGTCCAAAAATTCACGATTCATGAGCTATAACTCAGGAATTTTAGCCTTTTTTGCCATTTCTACCTATCGGCAAATAATTTTGCTGAGTCTTAAAATTCACAATTTCATGAGCTTTATAACTCCTGATTTTTTTCCATTTCTAGTCGCTTCTACCCATCAGCAAATAATTTCATTTAGTTCAAAATTCATGATTTCATGAGCTATAACCCAAGATATTTGGCTAGTTTTAGTCATTCAGTCCCATTAGCAAATAATTTCACGGAGTCCAAACTTTACAATTTCATGAGTTATAACCCATAACTTTTTGCTATTTCTAGCCATTTAGGCGCATTGCAAATAATTTCACGAAGTAAAAAATCCATGAATTCATGATCAATAACCCATAATTTATTTTTGGCCAGTTTTAATCATTCCGATCCATTAATAAATAATTTGACGGAGTCCATAATTTAGGATTTATTGCATTATAACCCACGATTTTAGGCAATTTTTAGTTGTTTCTACACATCAGCAAATAATTTCATGATGGTTAAAATTTATGATTTCATATGCTATAACCCATGATTTTTGGTCATTTTTTGTCGTTTCTTATAATCGCCAAATAATTTTATAAAGGTTAAAATTCATAATTTTAGGAGCTATAACCCATTATTGTTATCCATTTTTAGTCATTTTTACCCTTCGACAATTAATATCATAAAATCCAAAATTCTCGATTGCATGAGCTATAACCCACGATTTTAGGCTATTTCTAGTCGTTACTAGCCATTGGCAAATAATTTCACAGTCCAAAATTCACGATTTTATGAGCTAAAATTATGATTTTTGGCCATTTTCAGTCATTTTTACCCATTGGCAAATAATTTTGTTTATTCCAAAATTCATAATTTCATGAGCTATGACCCAAGATTTTTGGCCAGTTTTAGTCATTCCAGCCCATTGGCAAATAATTTCGCGGTGGCCGAATTCACGATTTCATGAGATATAACCCAAAAATTTTCCTATTTTTAGTCGTTCAGATGCCTTGACAAATAATTTCAAAGAGCCAAAAATCCATAAATTCATGATCGATAGCCCATGTTTTTTTGACTAGCATTAATCATTCCGACCCATTGACAAATAATTTCATGAAATCCATACTTTAGGATTCTTGATCTATAACCCACGATTTTAGGCAAATTTTAGTTATTTCTACTCATTGACGATTAATTTTGTGGAGGTTGAAATTTATGATTTCATGAGCTATAACCCATGATTTTTGGTCATTTTAGTCATTTCTATCCATTGACAAATAATTTTGTGAAGTCCAAAATTCACGATTTTATTAGCTATAACACATTATTTTTTATCCATTTTTAGTTATTTCTACCCATTGACAAATAATTTTGTTTACTCCAGAATTCATGATTTCATGAGCTATAACCCAAGATTTTTGGCTAGTTTTAGTCATTCTGACCCATTGGTAAATAATTTCATGGTGGCCAAATTCATAATTTCATGAGCTATAACCCATAACTTTTTACAATTTTTAGTTGTTCAGACGCATTGACAAATAATTTCGTAGAGCCAAAAATCCACAAATTCATGATCGATAACCCATAAATTTTGGTCAGTTTAAATCATTCTGACCCACTGGCAAACAATTTCATGAAATTCATTATCCAATTTTTCTTGAGCTATAACCCACGATTTTAGGCAATTTTTATTCATTTCTATCCATCAGAAAATAATTTTGCGGAGGTTAAAATTCACGATTTCATAAGTTATAACCCATGATTCTTATCTATTTTTAGTCATTTCTACCCATCGGCTAATAGTTTTGTTTAGTCCAAAATTCATGATTCCATGAGCAATAATCCAAAATTTTTTGGCTAGTTTTAGTCAATTCTGACCCATTGACAAATAATTTTATGGTGGCCAAATTCACAATTTCATGAGATATAACCCATGACTTTTTACTATGTTTAGTCATTCAGATGCATTGACAAATAATTTTGGAGTCAAAAATTCATGAATTCATGATCGATAACCCAGAATGTTTGGCCAGTTTTAATATCTCCGACCATCGGCAAACAATTTCACAAAATCCATAATTCAGTTTTTCTTGAGATATAGTCCACAATTTTAAGCAATTTTTAGCGGTTTCTACCCATCGGCAAATAATTTTGTGGAGGTTAAAATTCACGATTTCATAAGTTATAACCCATGATTCTTATCTATTTTTAGTCATTTCTACCCATCGGCTAATAGTTTTGTTTAGTCCAAAATTCATGATTCCATGAGCAATAATCCAAAATTTTTTGGCTAGTTTTAGTCAATTCTGACCCATTGACAAATAATTTTATGGTGGCCAAATTCACAATTTCATGAGATATAACCCATGACTTTTTACTATGTTTAGTCATTCAGATGCATTGACAAATAATTTTGGAGTCAAAAATTCATGAATTCATGATCGATAACCCAGAATGTTTGGCCAGTTTTAATATCTCCGACCATCGGCAAACAATTTCACAAAATCCATAATTCAGTTTTTCTTGAGATATAGTCCACAATTTTAAGCAATTTTTAGCGGTTTCTACCCATCAACAAATAATTTTGTGAGGGTTAAAATTAAAGATTTAATGAGCTATAAACTATGATTTTTAGCCTTTTTAGTCCGTTTTGATCATTGGCAAATAATTTTTGCGGAGGTCAAAATTCACAATTTCATGAGCTAAAACCCACAATTTTTGGCCATTTTTAGTCACTTTTACTATCAACAAATAATTTTGCAAAGGGTAAAATTTAGAATTGCATGAGCTATAACCCTTGATTTTAGCTATTTTTAGTCATTTCCATCCTTCAGCAAATAATTTCATGAAATCTAAAATTCACGATTGTATGAGCTGTAATCGACAATTTTATGCTATTTTTGGTTGTTTTTATCCATTGGGAAATCATTTTACGGAGTCTAAAATTCACGATTTCATGAGCTATTGATTTTTGGCCCTTTTTAGTCATTACTACCCATCGACAAATAATTTTGTGTAGTCCAAAATTCATGATTTCATGAGCTATAACCTAAGATTTTTGGCCAGTATTAATCATTCCGACCCATTGGCAAATAATTTTGAGGTGGCCAAATTCTTGATTTCATGAGGCATAACCGACAACTTTTTTGCTATTTTTAGTCATTCAGATGCATTGACAAATAATTTCCCTAAGTAAGAAATCCACGAATCCATGATCGATAACCCGTGATTTTTGGCTAGCTTTAATCATTTGGATCCATTGGCAAATAATTTTGATGGAATCCATAATTCAGAATTTCTTGAGCTATAACCAATGATTTTAGTCATATTTTAGTCCTCTCGACCCATCGGCAAATAATTTTGCGGCGGTTGAAATTAATGACTGCATGAGCTATAACCCATGATTTGAAATCAATGACTGCATGAGCTATAACCCATGATTTTTAGCAATTTTTAGAAGTTTCTGACCATCGGCAGATAATTTTTCGAAGGTCAAAATTCACGAGTTCATGCGCTAACTTATGATATTTTGCAATTTTTAGTCGTTTCTACCCATCAACAAATTATTTCATAGATGCTAAAATTCACTATTTTTGAACTATAACACACTACTTTTTGCAATTTTAGTTGTTTTTTCCATCAAAAAATAATTTAACGAAGGATGAAATTCACGATTTTATGACCTATAACAGACGATGTTTTGGCCATTTTTAGTCGTTTCTACCCATCGGCTAATAATTTCGCGTAGTCCAGAAATTCATGATTTCAAGAGGTATAACTCATGATTTTTGTCATTTTTTGACGTTTCAACCCATTGGCAAATAATTTTGGGGAGCATAAAATTCATAATTTCATAAGCTATAACCCTTAATTTTTGGCTATTTTTAGTTGTTTCTAACTATTAACAAACAATTTTGTGGAGGCCAAATTTTATGATTTAATAAGCGATAAACAATGATTTTTGGCTGTTTAACTCATTTCTACCCATCAAATAATGATTTTACAGTGGCCAAATTTATGATTTCATGAGCTATAAAACATAAATTTTGCCCATTTTTAGTCTTTTCTATCTATCAGCAAATTATTTGATGGATGCCAAAATTTAAGAGTTCATGAGCTATATATAATCCACGATTTTTTGCCATTTTAGGTCATTTTTATCAAATTGTAAACAATTTTACGGAGTCCATGATTCATGTTTTTATGAGTTATAACCCATGATTTTTAGCTATTTTTAGTCATTTCTACTCTTCGGTAAATAATTTCACGAAATGCAAAATTCACGTTTCCATGACCTATAACCCATGATTTTTGGAAACTTTTAGTTGTTTCTACCCATTGGCAAATAATATCGTGGGGGCTAAAATTCATGATTTCTTAAGTCTATAACCCGTAATTTTAGACCATTTTTAGTCAATTTTGACCATCGACAAATATTTCTGCGAAGGCCAAAATTTAAGAGTTCATGAGCTATATATAATCCACGATTTTTTTGCCATTTTTAGTCATTTCTGACCATTGACAAGTAGTTTTGTGGTGGCCAAAATTTTCTATTTCATGAGCTATAACCTACAATTTTTAATCATTTTTAGTCATTTTTACCCATCAGCAAATAATTTCGCGAAGTCCAAAAATTCACGATTCCATGAGATATAACTCATGATTTTTATCCATTTTAGTCATTTCTACCTATCAGCAAATAATTTCATAGAGTAAAAAATTCATGATTTCATGAGCTATATCTCATGGTTTTTAGCCATTTTTAGTTGTTCATACCAATCGGCAAATTATTTCATTTAGTCCTAAATTCCTGTATACATGAGCTATATCCTAAGATTTTTGACTAATTTTAGTCATTTCGACCCAATTGGCAAATAATTTTGCCATGGCCATATTAGCAATTTCATGATCTATAACCCATAACTTTTTACTATTTTTAATCATTCAGATGTATTGACAAGTAATTTCACAGAGTTAAAAATTCATGAGTTCATGAGCGATAATCCACGATTTTTGGCTAGTTTTAATCGTTCCGACCCATTGGCAAATAATTTTATGGAATCCACAATTCAGAATTTATTGAGCGACCATGATTTTAGGCAATTTTAGTACTTTCTACCCATTGGCAAATAATTTCACGGAGGTTGAAATTCATGATTTCATGAACTACAACCAAAAATTTTAGCCATTTTTAGTCGTTTGCGGCCAAAGACAAATAATTTCGGGAAGGACATAATTCAGGAGTTCATGAGCTATAACCCACTATTTTTTGCCATTTTAGTCATTCTGACCATCAAGAAATAATTTTGTGGAGGTCAAAATTCACAATTTCATGAGCTATAACCCATGATTTTTGGTCATTTTTAGTCATTTCTCCCCATCGGCAAATTATTTTTCGAATGCTAAAATTTACTATTTCATGAACTATAACCCACAACTTTTTATTATTTTTAGGTATTTTTGACCATCGAAAATTAATTTCATGAAGGCTAAAATTTATGAGTTTATGATCTATAACTAATGATTTTTGGTCATTCTTAATTGCCATCTGCTAACATTTTTGAGGGGGAAAAATTCACGATTTTATGAGCTATAACCCCTGATTTTTTTATTATTTTTAGTTATTTCTACCCATTAGCAAATAGTTTTGTGGAGGCCAAAATTTACGATTTCATGAGCGATAACCCATGATTTTTAGCTTTTTCAGTTGTTTCTATCCGACAAAAATAATTTTTCGGAGGCTAAAATTTATGATTTCATGAGTTATAACACATACATTTTTGCCATTTTAGGTCATTTCTACCCATCGGCAAATTATTTTTGAATGCTAAAATTCAAGATTTCATGAGCTATAACCCATGATTTTAGGCTATTTTAGTCATTTCTATCCATTGGCAAATAATTTTGTGAAGTCCAAAATACACAATTTCATGAGCTATAACCCATAAAATATTTTTTTATCATTTCTACCCTTTGACAAATAATTTCGTGAAATCCAAAATTCACATTTTCATGAGCTATAACCCACGATTTTGGGCTACTTTAGTTGTTTCTATCCAATGATAAATAATTTTACGAAGTCCAAAATTCATGATTTCATGAGCTATAATCTAAAATTTTTGGCCATTTTTAATTGTTTCGACCCATAGGCAAATAATTTCACGGAATCCAAATTTCAAGATTTCATGAGTTATAACCCACAATTTTAGATATATTTTACCCGTTTCTACCCGTTGCTAAATGATTATTTAGTCGATTTTGACCATAGACAAATATTTTTGCGAAGGTCAAAATTCACATGTTCATGTGTTATAACCCACGATCTTTAGATATTTTTAGTCATTTCTGACCATCAGTAAATAGTTTTGTAGAGACAAAAATTAACAAATTCATGACCTATAACCCATGAGTTTTGGTCATTTTTAGTCGTTTCTACCCATCGGCAAATAATTTTGCGGAGGCAAAAAATTCACAATTTTATAAGCAATAACTCATGGTTTTTGCCCATTTTTAGCCGTTTTTACCATCGACAAATAATTTTGTTTAGTCCATAATTCATGATTTTATGAGGCATGACCCAAATATTTTGGCCAAAATTAGTCATTTCTGTCCTTGGGTAAATAATTTCACTGTAGCCAAATTCATGATTTTGTTAGCTATAACCCACAACTTTTTGCTATTTTTAGTTGTTTAGACGCATTGAAAAATAATTTCACGGAGTTAAAAATCCACAAATTCATGATCAACAACCCATGATTTGCGGCCATCTTTAATCATTCCAACCCATTAGCAAATAATTTCACAGATTCCATAATTCAGGATTTTTTGAGCTACAACCAACGATTTTAGTCATACTGTAGTCAGCTCTACCAATCACTAAATAATTTTGAGGAGGTTGAATTTCAAGATTTCATAAGCTTTAACGCACAAGTTTGGTCATTTTTAGTTATTTTTCATTGTCGACAAATAATTTTGCGATGCTCAAAATTCAGGAGTTCATGAGCTACAACCCATGTTTTTTGGACATTTTTAGTTGAATCTGACTATCGGCAAATAATTTTGTGGAGGCCAACATTAACAATTTCATGTGCTATAAACCATGATTTTTGGCCATTTTTAGTTGTTTCTATCCATTGGCAAATTATTTCTAGGAGGCTAAAATTCAATATTTCATGAATTATAACCCACTATGTTTTGCTATATTTAGTTGTTTTTTATTATCTTAAAATAATTTTGTGATGGCCAAGTATTCACGAGTTTATGAGTTATGACCAATGATTTTTTGGCCATTTTTAGACATTTCTGACCATCGGCTAAAAATTTTGAGGAGGCCAAAATTCACTATTTCATGAGCTATAACCCATGGTTTTTGACCATTTTTAGTCTTTTCTACCCATCAACAAATAATTTCGCAGAGTCAAAAAATTCACAATTTTATGAGCTATAACTCAATATTTTTATCCATTTTTAATCATTACTGCCTATATGCAAATAATTTTGCATAGTATAAAATTCACGATTTCATGAGCTATAACTTATGATTTTTGGCCATTTTTAGTAGTTTCTACCCCTCGACAAATAATTTTATTTTATCTAAAATTGATGATTTCATGAGCTATGACACAAGATTTTTGGCCAGTTTTAGTCGTTTCAGCCAATTGGCAAATAATTTCACTGTGACCAGATTCAAGATTTCATTAGCTATAACCCATGACTTTTTGCTATTTTTTATCATTTAGATTCATTGAAAAATAATTTTGCAGATTTAAAAATCCACGAATTCATGATAGATAACCCACGATTTTGGGCCAGCATTAATCATTCCAACATTAGCAAATAATTACACGAAATCCATAATTCAGATTTATTGAGCTACCACAATTTAGGGCAATTTTTGGTCGTTTCTATCCATTGGCAAATAATTTCGCGGAGGTTGAAATTCATGATTTCATGAGCTACATCCCAAAAATTTGGCCATTTTCAATCATCTTTAACCATTGACAAATAATTTCGGAAGGCCAAAATTCACGAGTTCATGAGCTTTAACGCACAAAATGTTTTCTGTTTTTAGTCATTTCTGACCATCTACAAATAATTTTGTGGAGACCAAATTTGAGGAGCCCAAAAATTTTTAGTTTTAACCCACAATTTTTGGTCTTTTTTAGTCGTTTCTAACCGTCGACACATAATTTTGAGGAGTCCAAAAATTCACGATTTCATGAGGTATAACTCAAAATTTTTATCCATTTTTAGTCATTTCTACCTATCGGCGAATAATTTCATGAAGTCCATAATTCACGATTTTATGAGCTAACTCATTGGTTTTTGTCATTTTTAGTTGATTCTACCCAACTGCGAATAATTTCTTGCCAGTTTTAGTTGTTTCGGTCCATTGGTAAATAATTTCGCTGTGGACAAATTCACGATTTTATTAGCTATAACTCATAACTTTTTGATATTTTAATTTGTTCAAACACATCGTAAACTAATTAGGCGGAGTTAAAAATCCACAAATTCATAATCGATAACCTACAATTTCTAGCCAGCTTTAATCATTCCGACCCATTAGCAAATAGTCTCACGATATCCATAATTCAGGATTTCTTGAGTTATAACCCACAATTTTAGGCATATTTTAGTCATCTCTACCATTGGTAAATAATTTCGTGAAGGTTCAAATTCATGATTTCTTGAGCTATAACCCACACGTTTGGCCTTTCTTAGTCATTTTTTACCGTTGACAAATACTTTTGCGAAGGTCAAAAATCATGAGTTCATGAGCTCTAACTCACGATTTCTTACAGTTTTAGCTATTTCTGACCATCAGCAAATAATTTTGCGGAGGCAAAAATTCACAATTTCATAAGCTATAACCCGTGATTTTGGCCATTTTTCGTTGTTTCTACCTATTGGCAAATTATTTCACAGATGCTAAAATTTAATATTTCAAGAACTATAACCCACTACTTTTTGCTATTTTTAGCTGTTTTTTATCATCAAAAAATAATTTTATGAATGCCAAAATTTACAAGTTTATGAGATAGAACCAACGATTTTTTGGCCATTTTTTCTTATTTCTGACCAACGGCTAATAATTTTGAGGAGGCCAAAATTCATAATTTTATGAGCCATAACCCATAATTTTTTGCCATTTTTAGTCATCTCTTCCACTGACAAATAATTTTGCGGAGTCCAAATATTTACGATTTCATGAGCTTGACTCATGATTTTTGTCTATTTTTAATCATTTTTACATATCAACAAATAATTAGCGCAGTCTAAAATTCACAATTTCATGAGCTAACCGACAATTATATGATTTTGTGAGTGATAACCCAAGATTTTTGGCTTTCTAGTCGTTTCCACCCATCAACAAAAAATATTCGGAGGGCAAAATTTATGATTTCATGTAAAACACAAAATTTGCCCATTTTTAGTAGTTTCTATTGATTAGCAAATTTTTATAGCCATTTTTAGTAGTTTCCGCCCAAAACACAAATTTTAAGTAGTTTCTATTGATCAGCTGTAAAATAAGATATAACCCATGATTTTTAGTAGTTTCCACGATTTATTGCTATGAAAACACAAATTTTTCGTAGTTTCCACCCAAAATTCATGTTTTCATGCGGTATAACACATGATTTTAGGCTATTTTTAGTCATATCTATCCTTTGACAAATAATTTCACGAAGTCCAAAATTCATAATTTCATGAGCTATAACCGAAGATTTTTGGCTAGTTTTAATCGTTGCGACCAAAAGGCATATAATCCCACAGAATGTAAAATTGAGGATTTTATGAACTATAACCCACGATTTTAAGCAACTTTTAGTGATTTTTACCCATCGGCAAATAATTTTGCGGAGGCTGAAATTCACAATCTCATGAGTTTATAACCCATGATTTTCGGCCATTTTTTAGTTGATTTTGACCATCAACAAATATTTTTGGGAAGGCCAAAATTCACGAGTTCATGAGCCATTACCCATGATTTTTGGCCATTTTTAGTCGTTTCGGACCATGGGCAAATAGTTTTGCGGAGGTTAAAATTCCCAAATTCATTGGCTATATAACTATGATTTTTGGCCAATGTAGATGTTTCTACCCATCAGCAAATAATTTTGCAGAGTCCAAAAATTCACAATTTCATGAGCTATAACTGATGATTTTTGTCTAGTTTTAGTCATTTCTATGGCAAATAATTTAATGGAGTTCAAAATTCACGATTTCATGAGCTGTAACTCAAGGTTTTTGCTCATTTTTAGTCATTTCTACCTATTGGCAAATAATTTTGTTTAGTAATTTATGTTTTAATGAGCTATATCCCAAGATTTTTGGCCAGTTTCCATCATTTTGACCCATTGACAAATAATTTCTCGGTGACCAAATTCATGATTTTATGAGCTATAGCCCATGACTTTTTGCTATTTTTAGTCGTTTAGATGAATAAACGAATAATTTCACAGAGTAAAAAATCCACGAATTCATGATCGATAACCCGTGATTTTTGGCTAGTTTTAATCGTTCTGATCCATTGGCAAATATTTTCATGGAATCCGTAATTCAAGATTCATTGAGCTACCACAATTTTCGGCAATTTATTGACATTTCTACCCATCGACAAATATTTTCATGAAATTCAGAATCCATAATTCAGGATTTATTGAGTTACCATGATTTTAGGCAATTTATTATCGTTTCTACCCATTGGCAAATAAGTTTATGAAATAAAAAATTTACATTTGCATGAGGCTATAATACACGATTTTAGGTTATTTTTAGTCGTCTCTATCCTTTGACAAATAATTTTATGAAGTCCAAAATTCATGATTTTATGAGCTATAACCTATGATATTTGGCATGTTTTAATCATTCTGACCCATAGGCAAATAATTTTATGATCCAAAATTTATGATTTCATGAGATATAACCCATAATTTTAGGCAACTTTTATTTGTTTCTACCCATCAGCAAATAATTTTGTGGAGGTTGAAATTCTTGATTTCATTAGCTATAACCTATGATTTTTGACCATTTTTAGTCGATTTTGAGCATCGATAAATATTTTTTCGATGGCCAAAATTCACATGTTCATGTGCTATAACCCACGATATTTAGCAATTTTTAGTTGTTTCTGACAATCAGTAAATAGTTTTGTGGAGGTTAAAATTTATGATTTCATGACCTATATCCATGATTTTCGGCTATTTTTAGTCATTTCTACCCATCAAGAAATAATTTTGCGGGGCCTAAAAATTCAAGATTTGATGAGCTATAACTCATGATTTTATGCATTTTTAGTTGTTTCTACCTATCGGCAAATAATTTCACGAAGTCTAAACTTCACAATTTCAAGAGCAATAACTCACGGTTTTTGGCTATTTTTAATCGTTTCTACCCATCGACAAATAATTTTTTTAGTCCAAAATTTATGATTTCATGAGCTATAACACAAGATTTTTGGCCAGTTTTAGTCATTTCGGTCCATTACCAAATAATTGTATTGTGGTCAAATTCACGATTTTTTAGCTATAACCCATGAGTTTTTGCTATTTTTAGTCATTCAGACGCATTGAAAAATAATTTCACAAAGTTAAAAATCCACAAATTCATGATCCATAACCCACGATTTTTGGCTAACTTTAATCGTTTTGACTCATTGGCAAATAAATTCGCGGAATCCACATTCATGATTTCGTAAGCAATAACCCATGATTTTAGGCATATTTTTATCGTCTCCACCCATTGGTAAATAATTTCACGGAGGTTGAAATTCGTTTCTACCCATTGGCAAATAGTTTTATGAGGCCAAAATTCACAATTTCATGAGCTATATATCATGATTTTTGGCAAATTTTTGGTCATTTCTATTCATCAACAAATAATTTTGTGAAGTCCAAAATTCACGAACATGAGCTATAACTCATGATTTTTATCCATGTTTATTCATTTCTACCTATCGGCACATAATTTCACAAAGTCCAAAATCCATGATTTCATGAGCTATATTTAATAATTTTTGCCTATTTTTAGTCAATTCTACCCATCGGCAAATAATTTTGTTTAGTCCTATAGTCATGATTATATGAGCTATATCCCAAGATTTTGGCCAGTTTAAGTCATTTTGACCCATTGGTAAATAATTTAATTGTAGCCACATTCACGATTTTATTAGCTATAACCCATGATTTTTGGCTATTTTTAATCGTTTCTACCCATCAACAAATAATTTTGCAGAGTAAAAAATCCATGAATTCATAATCGATAACCCATGATTTTTGGTTAGCTTTAATCATTCTGACCTATAAGCAAATAATTTCATAGTATCCATAATTCAGGATTTCCACAGTTATAACCCACGATTTAGGCATATTTGAGTCGTCTCTACCCACCGGTAAATAGTTTTGTGGAGGTTAAAATTTATGATTTCATGACCTATATCCATGATTTTTGGCTATTTTTAGTCATTTCTACCCATCAACAAATAATTTTGTGGAGGCCAAAATTCACGATTTCATGAGCTATAACTCATGATTTTATGCATTTTAGTTGTTTCTACCTATCGGCAAATAATTTCACGAAGTCTAAACTTCACAATTTCAAGAGCAATAACTCACGGTTTTTGGCTATTTTTAATCGTTTCTACCCATCGACAAATAATTTTTTTAGTCCAAAATTTATGATTTCATGAGCTATAACACAAGATTTTGGCGGTTTAAGTCATTTTGACCCATTGGTAAATAATTTAATTGTAGCCACATTCACGATTTTATTAGCTATAACCCATGAGTTTTTGCTATTTTTAGTCATTCAGACGCATTGAAAAATAATTTCACAAAGTTAAAAATCCACAAATTCATGATCCATAACCCACGATTTTTGGCTAACTTTAATCGTTTTGACTCATTGGCAAATAAATTCGCGGAATCCACATTCATGATTTCGTAAGCAATAACCCATGATTTTAGGCATATTTTTATCGTCTCCACCCATTGGTAAATAATTTCACGGAGGTTGAAATTCGTTTCTACCCATTGGCAAATAGTTTTGCGGAGGCCAAAATTCACAATTTCATGAGCTATATATCATGATTTTTGGCAAATTTTTTGGTCATTTCTATTCATCAACAAATAATTTTGTGAAGTCCAAAAATTCACGAACATGAGCTATAACTCATGATTTTTATCCATGTTTATTCATTTCTACCTATCGGCACATAATTTCACAAAGTCCAAAATCCATGATTTCATGAGCTATATTTAATAATTTTTGCCTATTTTTAGTCAATTCTACCCATCGGCAAATAATTTTGTTTAGTCCTATAGTCATGATTATATGAGCTATATCCCAAGATTTTGGCCAGTTTAAGTCATTTTGACCCATTGGTAAATAATTTAATTGTAGCCACATTCACGATTTTATTAGCTATAACGCATGATTTTTGGCTATTTTTAATCGTTTCTACCCATCAAGAAATAATTTTGTGAAGTCCAAAATTCATGATTTCATTAGCTATAACCCATGATTTTTGGTTAACTTTAATCATTCGACCTATAAGCAAATAATTTCATAGTATCCATAATTCAGGATTTCCACAGTTATAACCCACGATTTAGGCATATTTGAGTCGTCTCTACCCACCGGTAAATAGTTTTGCACAGGTTAAAATTCATGATTTCATTAGCTATAACCTATAAGTTTGGCCATTTTTAGTCATTTTTTACCATCGACAAATAATTTTGTGAATGCCAAAATTCACAAGTTCATGAGTTATAACCCACAATTTCTAACCATTTTTAGTTGTTTCTGACCATCAGCAAATAATTTTGTTAAGACTAAAATTCACAAGTTCATGAGCTATAACCCACGATTTTTGGCTATTTTTAGTTGTTTTTGACCATCGGCAAATAATTTTGCAGAGGCCAAAATTCACGATTTCACAAGCTATAACCCATGATTTTTGGTCATTTTTAGCTTTTTTCTATCAAACGGCAAATTATTTCTAGGATGTTAAAATTCAATATTTCATGAACTATAACGTACTATTTTTTGCTGTCTTTAGTTATTTTTATCATCAAAAATAATTTTGTAAAGGCTAAAATTCACGAGATTATGATCTATGACAAATAAATTTTGGCCATTTTTAGTCGTTTCTGACCATTGGCTAATAATTTTGAGGTGGCAAAAATCCACCATTTCATGAGCTAAAACTCATAATTTATTTAATATTTTTAGTCATTTCTGACCATCGGCATATAGTTTTGCAAGGCTAAAATTCACATTTTCATGAACTATAACCCACATATTTTAAAGAATCTAAAATTTAATAAATCATGAGTTATAACGCATGATTTTTTAATATCACAATTTCATTAGCCTATAACCCACAAATTTTGACCATTTTTAGTCGATTTGGACCATCGACAAATATTTTTGTGAATGCCAAAATTCATGAGTTCATGAGTTATAACCCACAATTTCTAACCATTTTTAGTTGTTTCTGACCATCAGCAAATAATTTTGTTAAGACTAAAATTCACAAGTTCATGAGCTATAACCCACGATTTTTGGCTATTTTTAGTTGTTTTTGACCATCGGCAAATAATTTTGCAGAGGCCAAAATTCACGATTTCACAAGCTATAACCCATGATTTTTGGTCATTTTTAGCTTTTTTCTATCAAACGGCAAATTATTTCTAGGATGTTAAAATTCAATATTTCATGAACTATAACGTACTATTTTTTGCTGTCTTTAGTTATTTTTTATCATCAAAAAATAATTTTGTAAAGGCTAAAATTCACGAGATTATGAGCTATGACAAATAAATTTTTGGCCATTTTTAGTCGTTTCTGACCATTGGCTAATAATTTTGAGGTGGCAAAAATCCACCATTTCATGAGCTAAAACTCATAATTTATTTAATATTTTTAGTCATTTCTGACCATCGGCATATAGTTTTGCAAGGCTAAAATTCACATTTTCATGAACTATAACCCACATATTTTAAAGAATCTAAAATTTAATAAATCATGAGTTATAACGCATGATTTTTTAATATCACAATTTCATTAGCCTATAACCCACAAATTTTGACCATTTTTAGTCGATTTGGACCATCGACAAATATTTTTGTGAATGCCAAAATTCATGAGTTCATGAGTTATAACCCACGATTTCTGGCCATTTTTAGTTGTTTCCGACCATCGGCAAATAATTTTGCAGAGGCCAAAATTCACAATGTCATATTCTATAACCCATGATTTTTGGCTATTTTTAGTTTTTTTCTACCCATCGGCAAATTATTTCTGGGATGTTAAATTTTAATATTTCATGAACTACTATACTATTTTTTGCTATCTTTAGTTATTTTTTATTGTCGAAAAATAATTTTGCAAAGGTCAAGATTCATGAGATTATAAGCTACGACCAATAATGTTTTGGCCATTTTAGTCATTTCCACCTATCGGCAAATAATTTTGAGGTGGCAAAATCCACCATTTCATGAGCTATTATCCACAATTTTGTTTTTTACATTTTTAGTCATTTCTGACCATCGTCAAATAGTTTTGTGGAGGCTAACATTCACATTTTTCATGAGCTATATCCATGATTTTTATGGAATCTAAAATTTAAGATATCATGAGCTATAACCTACGATTTTTTAATATCACAATTTCATTAGTCTATAACCCACCATATTTGACCATTTTTAGTCGATTTTGATGATCGGCAAATATTTTGCGAATGCCAAACTTCATGAGTTCATGAGCTATAACCCACGATTTTTAGATTGTTTTTGTCACTTTCGACAATCCGTAAATAGTTTTGCGGATATTAAAATTCACAAGTTCATGAGCTATAACCCACAATTTTTGGCTATTTTTAGTCGTTTCTACTCATAAGTAAATAATTTTGAGGAGTCCAAAAATGCAAGATTCATTACCTATAACTCATGATTTTTATTCATTTTTAGTCATTTCCACCTATCGGCAAATAATTGAATAGAGTCCAAAATTCACAACTTAATGAGCAAACAACTAATAGTTTTGGCTATTTTTAGTCATTTCGACCATCGGCAAATAATTTTGTGGAGGCCAAAATTCACAATTTTATGAGCTATAACCCATTATTTGTTGCCATTTTCGGTTTTTCTACCCATCGACAAATTATTTCGGGATGTTAAAATTTAATATTTCATGAACTATAACATACTATTTTTGCTATCTTTAGTTATTTTTATCATCAAAAATAATTTTGCAAAGGTCAAGATTCATGAGATTATAAGCTACGACCAATAATGTTTTGGCCATTTTAGTCATTTCGACCATTGGCTAATAATTTTTAGGTGGCAAAATCCACCATTTCATGAGCTATTATCCACAATTTTGTTTTTACATTTTTAGTCATTTCGACCATCGTCAAATAGTTTTGTGGAGGCTAACATTCACATTTTCATGAGCTATAACCCATGATTTTTATGGAATCTAAAATTTAAGATATCATGAGCTATAACCCATGATTTTTAATATCACAATTTCATTAGCCTATAACCCACAAATTTTGACCATTTTAGTCGATTTTGACCATCGACAAATATTTTTGTGAATGCCAAAATTCATGAGTTCATGAGCTATAACCTACGATTTTTAGCCAATTTTTGTCATTTTCAACCATCGACAAATAGTTTTATGGATGTTAAAATTCACAAGTTTATGAGCTATAACCCACAATTTTGGCTATTTTTAGTCGTTTCTACCCATCAACAAATAATTTCACAGAGTCCAAAATTCACAAGTTCATGAGCTATAACTCATGATTTCTATTCTTTTTAGTCATTTCCACCTATCGGCAAATAATTTCACAGAGTCCAAAATTCACAACTTAATGAGCTAAAACTAGTAGTTTTAGCTATTTTCGATCATTTTGACCATCGACAAATAATTTTGTGAAGTCCAAAATTCACAATTTCATAAGCTATAACCCATGATTTTTGACCATTTTAGTTTTTTCTACCCATCGGCAAATTATTTCGGGATGTTAAAATTTAATATTTCATGAACTATAACATACTATTTTTGCTATCTTTAGTTATTTTTATCATCAAAAATAATTTTGCAAAGGTCAAGATTCATGAGATTATAAGCTACGACCAATAATGTTTTGGCCATTTTAGTCATTTCGACCATTGGCTAATAATTTTTAGGTGGCAAAATCCACCATTTCATGAGCTATTATCCACAATTTTGTTTTTACATTTTTAGTCATTTCGACCATCGTCAAATAGTTTTGTGGAGGCTAACATTCACATTTTCATGAGCTATAACCCATGATTTTTATGGAATCTAAAATTTAAGATATCATGAGCTATAACCCATGATTTTTAATATCACAATTTCATTAGCCTATAACCCACAAATTTTGACCATTTTAGTCGATTTGGACCATCGACAAATATTTTTGTGAATGCCAAAATTCATGAGTTCATGAGTTATAACCCACGATTTTTGACCATTTTTAGTCGTTTCGACCATTGGCTAATAATTTTGAGGAGTCCAAAATTCACAATGTCATATTCTATAACCCATGATTTTTGGCTATTTTTAGTTTTTTCTACCCATCGGCAAATTATTTCGGGATGTTAAATTTTAATATTTCATGAACTACTATACTATTTTTTGCTATCTTTAGTTATTTTTTATTGTCGAAAAATAATTTTGCAAAGGTCAAGATTCATGAGATTATAAGCTACGACCAATAATGTTTTGGCCATTTTTAGTCATTTCTGACCATTGGCTAATAATTTTTAGGTGGCAAAAATCCACCATTTCATGAGCTATTATCCACAATTTTGTTTTTTACATTTTTAGTCATTTCGACCATCGTCAAATAGTTTTGTGGAGGCTAACATTCACATTTTCATGAGCTATATCCATGATTTTTATGGAATCTAAAATTTAAGATATCATGAGCTATAACCTACGATTTTTAATATCACAATTTCATTAGTCTATAACCCACCATATTTGACCATTTTAGTCGATTTTGATGATCGGCAAATATTTTTGTGAATGCCAAAATTCATGAGTTCATGAGCTATAACCCACGATTTTTAGATTGTTTTGTCACTTTCGACAATCCGTAAATAGTTTTGCGGATATTAAAATTCACAAGTTCATGAGCTATAACCCACAATTTTGGCTATTTTTAGTCGTTTCTACTCATAAGTAAATAATTTTGAGGAGTCCAAAATGCAAGATTCATTACCTATAACTCATGATTTTTATTCATTTTAGTCATTTCCACCTATCGGCAAATAATTGAATAGAGTCCAAAATTCACAACTTAATGAGCAAACAACTAATAGTTTTGGCTATTTTTAGTCATTTCTGACCATCGGCAAATAATTTTGCAAAGGCCAAAATTCACAATGTCATATTCTATAACCCATGATTTTTGGCTATTTTTAGTTTTTTCTACCCATCGGCAAATTATTTCGGATGTTAAATTTTAATATTTCATGAACTACTATACTATTTTTGCTATCTTTAGTTATTTTTATCATCGAAAAATAATTTTGCAAAGGTCAAGATTCATGAGATTATAAGCTACGACCAATAATGTTTTGGCCATTTTAGTCATTTCGACCATTGGCTAATAATTTTTAGGTGGCAAAATCCACCATTTCATGAGCTATTATCCACAATTTTGTTTTTACATTTTTAGTCATTTCGACCATCGTCAAATAGTTTTGTGGAGGCTAACATTCACATTTTCATGAGCTATATCCATGATTTTTATGGAATCTAAA
The DNA here is from genome assembly GCA_012295165.1 of Asparagus setaceus. Lineage (NCBI taxonomy): Eukaryota > Viridiplantae > Streptophyta > Magnoliopsida > Asparagales > Asparagaceae > Asparagus > Asparagus setaceus. Next base: position 70,804,236 of record CM022704.1, read on the forward strand.
ATTTAAGATATCATGAGCTATAACCTACGATTTTTAATATCACAATTTCATTAGTCTATAACCCACCATATTTGACCATTTTAGTCGATTTTGACCATCGGCAAATAATTTTGCAAAGGCCAAGATTCACGAGATTATGAGCTATGACCCACAATTTTAGCTATTTTTAGTCATTTCGACCATCGGCAAATAATTTTGCGGAGGCTAAAATTCACAAGTTCATGAGCTATAACCCACAATTTTGGCTATTTTTAGTCGTTTCTACTCATAAGTAAATAATTTTGAGGAGTCCAAAATGCAAGATTCATTACCTATAACTCATGATTTTTATTCATTTTAGTCATTTCCACCTATCGGCAAATAATTGAATAGAGTCCAAAATTCACAACTTAATGAGCAAACAACTAATAGTTTTTGGCTATTTTTAGTCATTTCTGACCATCGGCAAATAATTTTGCGGAGGCTAAAATTAACGATTTGATAAGCTATAACCCATTATTTGTTGCCATTTTCAGTTTTTTCTACCCATCGACAAATTATTTCTGGGATGTTAAAATTTAATATTTCATGAACTATAACATACTATTTTTTGCTATCTTTAGTTATTTTTTATCATCGAAAAATAATTTTGCAAAGGCCAAGATTCACGAGATTATAAGCTATGACCAATAATTTTTTGGCTATTTTTAGTCGTTTCTGACCATTGGTTAATAATATTTAGGTGGCAAAAATCCACCATATCATAAGCTATTATCCACAATCTTTTTTTTACATTTTTAGTCATTTCTGAACATCGTCAAATAGTTTTGCGGAGGCTAAAATTCATATTTTTATGAGCTATAACCCATTACTTTTATGGAATCTAAAATTCAAGATATCATGAGCTATAACCCATGATTTTTTAATATCTCAATTTCATTAGTCTATAACCCACGATTTTTGACCATTTTTAGTCGATTTTGACCATCGACAAATATTTTTGCGAATGCCAAAATTCATGAGTTCATGAGCTATAACCCACGATTTTTAGCCAATTTTTGTCATTTTCAACCATCGACAAATAGTTTTGCGGATGTCAAAATTCACAAGTTTATGAGCTATAACCCACAATTTTGGCTATTTTTAGTCGTTTCTACCCATCAACAAATAATTTCACGGAGTCCAAAAATGTAAGCTTCATGACCTATAACTCATGATTTCTATTCTTTTTTAGTCATTTCCACCTATCGGCAAATAATTTCGCAGAGTCCAGAATTTACAACTTAATGAGCTAAAACTAGTAGTTTTAGCTATTTTCGATCATTTTTGACCATCGGCAAATAATTTTGAGGAGGCCAAAATTCACGATTTCATAAGCTATAACCCATGATTTTGGCCATTTTAGTTTTTTCTACCTATCGGCAAATTATTTCTAGGATGTTAAAATTCAATATTTCATGAACTATAACGTACTATTTTTGCTATCTTTAGTTATTTTTATCATCAAAAATAATTTTGTAAAGGCTAAAATTCACGAGATTATGAGCTATGACCAATAATTTTTGGCCATTTTTAGTCGTTTCTAACCATTGGCTAATAATTTTGAGGTGGCAAAATCCACCATTTCATGAGCTATAACCCATAATTTTTGGCTATTTTAGTTATTTTTATCATTTCTACCCATCGGCAAATAATTTTGCAAAGGCCAAAATTCACAATTTCATGAGCTATAACCCACGATTTTTATGGAATCTAAAATTCAAGATATCATGAGTTATAACACATGATTTTTGAATATCACAATTTCATTACTCTATAACCCACAATTTTTGACCACTTTTAGTCAATTTTGACCATTTTTAGTCGATTTTGACCATCGACAAATAATTTTGTGAATGCCAAAATTCATGAGTTCATGAGCTATAACCCACAATTTTGGCTATTTTTAGTCGTTTCTACCCATCGGCAAATAATTTTGCAAAGGCCAAAATTCACAATTTCATAAGCTATAACCCATGATTTTTGGCTATTTTTAGTCGTTTCTACCCATCGACAAATTATTTCGGGATGTTAAAATTCAATATTTCATGAACTATAACGTACTATTTTTGCTATCTTTTGTTATTTTTATTATCAAAAATAATTTTGCAAAGGCCAAGATTCACGAGATTATGAGCTATGACCAATAATATTTTGGCCATTTTTAGTCATTTCGACCATTGGCTAATAATTTTGAGGTGGCAAAATCCACCATTTCATGAGCTATTATCCACAATTTTTTACATTTTTAGTCATTTTAGTCATTTCGACCATCGGCAAATAATTTTGTGAAGTCTAAAATTCACATTTTCATGAGCTATAACCCATAATTTTATGGAATCTAAAATTCAAGATATCATGAGCTATAACCCACGATTTTTAATATCACAATTTCATTAGTCTATAACCCACAATTTTTGATTATTTTTAGTCAATTTTGACCATCGGCAAATTATTTACGAATGCCAAAATTCATGAGTTCATGAGCTATAACCCGATTTTTAGCCATTTTTTGTCATTTTTGACAATCGGCAAATAGTTTTGCGGATGTTAAAATTCATAAATTCCTGAGCTATAACCCATAATTTTTGGCTATTTTTAGTCATTTCTACCCATCAGCAAATAATTTCGTGGAGTCCAAAATGCAAGATTCATGACCTATAACTCATGATTTCTATTCATTTTAGTCATTTCCACCTATCGGCAAATAATTTCATCGAGTCCAAAATTCACAACTTAATGAGCTAAAACTAGTAGTTTTAGCTATTTTTAGTCATTTTAGACCATAGGCAAATAGTTTTGCGGAGGCTAAAATTCACAATTTCATAAGCTATAACCCATGATTTTTGACCATTTTAGTTTTTCTACCCATCGCAAATAATTTCATAGAGTCCAAAATTCAAGATTTCATGAGCTATAACTCATGATTTTTGGCCATTTTTAGTCGCTTCTACCCATCAACAAATAATTTCATGAGCTATAACCCACGATTTTTAGCCATTTTTGTCATTTTCGACCATTGGCAAATAATTTCATAGAGTCCAAAATTCACGATTTTATTAGCTATAACCCATGATTTTTGGCCATTTTTAGTCATTTCTACCCATCAACAAATAATTTCACGAGTCCAAAATTCATGATTTCATAAGCTATAACCCATGATTTTTGGCTATTTTTAGTCATTTCCACCTATCGGCAAATAATTTCATAGAGTCCAAAATTCACGATTTCATGAGCTATAACTCATGATTTTTGGCCATTTTTAGTCATTTCTACCCATCGACAAATAATTTTGTGAAGTCTAAAATTCACAATTTCATGAGCTATAACCCACAATTTTTGATTATTTTTAGTCATTTCTACCTATCGGCAAATAATTTCATAGAGTCCAAAATTCAAGATTTCATGAGCTATAACACATGATTTTTATTCATTTTAGTCATTTCTACCTATCGGCAAATAATTTCACTGAGTCTAAAATTCACGATTTCATGAGCTATAACACATGATTTTCGACCATTTTTAGTCATTTCTACCCATCAACAAATAATTTCACGAGTCCAAAATTCACAATTTCATGAGCTACAACCCACAATTTTTGACCACTTTTAGTCAATTTTGACCATTGATAAATAATTTCATGAGCTATAACCCATAATTTTTGGCTATTTTTAGTCATTTCTACCCATCAACAAATAATTTCACGAGTCCAAAATTCATGATTTTATGAGCTATAACCCACAATTTTAGCTATTTTTAGTCGTTTCTACCCATTGGCAAATAATTTCATAGAGTCCAAAATTCACGATTTCATGAGCTATAACTCATGATTTTTGGCCATTTTTAGTCATTTCTACCCATCGCAAATAATTTTGTTTAGTCCAAAATTCAAGATTTCATGAGCTATAACCAATGATTTTTGACCATTTTTAGTCATTTCGACCATTGGCAAATAATTTTGTGAAGTCTAAAATTCATGATTTCATAAGCTATAACCCATGATTTTTGGCTATTTTTAGTCGTTTCTACCCATCGACAAATAATTTCACGAGTCCAAAATTCATGATTTCATGAGCTATATTCCACGATTTTTAGCCAATTTTTGTCATTTCTACCCATCGGCAAATAATTTTATGAGCTATAACTCATGATTTTATGAGCTATAACCCATGATTTTGGCCATTTTAGTCATTTCGACCATTGGCAAATAATTTCATCGAGTCCAAAATTCACGATTTCATGAGCTATAACCCATGATTTTGGCCATTTTAGTCATTTCTACCCATCAATAAATAATTTTGCGGTGGCAAAATCCACAATTTCATGAGCTATAACCCATGATTTTTGGCTATTTTTAGTCATTTCCACCTATCGGCAAATAATTTCATCGAGTCCAAAATTCAAGATTTCATGAGCTATAACCCACGATTTTTAGCCATTTTAGTCATTTCTACCCATCGACAAATAGTTTTGCGGAGGCTAAAATTCATGATTTCATTAGCTATAACCCATAATTTTTGGCTATTTTTAGTCATTTTTACCATCAAAAATAATTTTGTGAAGTCTAAAATTCACGATTTCATGAGCTATAACCCATAATTTTTATCTATTTTTAGTGGTTTCTACCCATCAAGAAATAATTTTGTGAAGTCTAAAATTCACGATTTCATGAGCTATAACCCATAATTTTTGGCCATTTTTAGTTGTTTCTAACCATTGGCTAATAATTTTGCGGTGGCAAAATCCACCATTTCATGAGCTATAACTCATGATTTTATGAGCTATAACCCACAATTTTAGGCCATTTTTAGTCGTTTCTACCCATCAACAAATAATTTTGTGAAGTCTAAAATTCATGATTTCATGAGCTATAACCCACAATTTTAGGCCATTTTTAGTCGTTTCTACCCATCGACAAATAATTTCATCGAGTCCAAAATTCACAATTTCATGAGCTATAACTCATGATTTTGGCCATTTTAGTCATTTCTACCCATCGGCAAATAATTTCATAGAGTCCAAAATTCATGATTTCATGAGCTATAACCCATGATTTTGGCCATTTTAGTCATTTCTACCCATCGATAAATAATTTCATGAAGTCCAAAATTCATGATTTTATGAGCTATAACCCATGATTTTTAGCCATTTTTGTCATTTCGACCATCGGCAAATAATTTTGCAAAGGCCAAAATTCATGAGTTCATGAGCTATAACCCACGATTTTTAGCCATTTTTGTCATTTTTAGTTATTTCTACCCATCGGCAAATTATTTCTAGGATGTTAAAATTCAATATTTCATGAACTATAACGTACTATTTTTGCTATCTTTAGTTATTTTTATCATCAAAAATAATTTTGTAAAGGCTAAAATTCATATTTTTATGAGCTATGACCAATAATATTTTGGCCATTTTTAGTCGTTTCTACCCATCGGCAAATAATTTTGAGGTGGCAAAATCCACCATTTCATGAGCTATAACTCATAATTTTTTATTTACATTTTTAGTCATTTCGACCATCGGCAAATAATTTTGCAAAGGCCAAAATTCACAATTTCATGAGCTATAACCCATAATTTTATGGAATCTAAAATTCAAGATATCATGAGCTATAACCCAAGATTTTTAATATCACAATTTCATTAGTCTATAACCCACGATTTTTGACCATTTTTAGTCGATTTTGACCATCGACAAATATTTTTGTGAATGCCAAAATTCATGAGTTCATGAGCTATAACCCACGATTTTTAGCCATTTTAGTCATTTCGACCATCGGCAAATAATTTTATGGAGGCCAAAATTCACAATTTCATTTGTCTATAACCCACGATTTTTGACTATTTTTAGTCGTTTCTACCCATCGACAAATATTTTTGTGAATGCCAAAATTCATGATTTCATGAACTATAACGTACTATTTTTGCTATCTTTTGTTATTTTTATTATCAAAAATAATTTTGCAAAGGCCAAGATTCACGAGATTATGAGCTATGACCAATAATTTTTTTGGTCATTTTTAGTTGTTTCTAACCATTGGCTAATAATTTTGCGGTGGCAAAAATCCACAATTTCATGAGCTACAACCCACAATTTTTTTTAACATTTTTTGTCATTTCTGACCATCGGCAAATTATTTTGCGGAAGCTAAAATTAAATATTTTCAAGAGCTATAACCCACAATTTTTATGGAATCTAAAATTCAAGATATCATGAGTTATAACACATGATTTTTGAATATCACAATTTCATTACTCTATAACCCACAATTTTTGACCACTTTTAGTCAATTTTGACCATTGATAAATAATTATGCGAATGCCAAGATTCATGACTTCATGAGCTATATTCCACGATTTTTAGCCATTTTTGTCATTTCGACCATCGGCAAATAATTTTGTGGAGGCCAAAATTCACAAGTTCATGAGCTATAACCCATAATTTTTATCTATTTTTAGTGGTTTCTACCCATCGGCAAATAATTTTATGGAATCTAAAATTCAAGATTTCATGAGCTATAACTCATTATTTTTATTCATTTTAGTCATTTCCACCTATCGGCAAATAATTTCACGAGTCCAAAATTCACAACTTAATAAGCCAAAACTAATAGTTTTTGGCTATTTTTAGTCGTTTCTGACCATTGGCAAATAATTTTGTGAAGTCTAAAATTCACGATTTCATAAGCTATAACCCATGATTTTTGGCCATTTTTTATTTTTTCTACCCATGGGCAAATTATTTCTGGAATGTAAAAATTCAATATTTCATGAACTATAACGTACTATTTTTTGCTATCATTAGTTATTTTTTATCATCAAAAAATAACTTTTTAAAGGCCAAAATTCACGGGATTACGAGCTATGACCAATATGTTTTAGACCATTTTTAGTCTTTTCTGACCATTGGCTAATAATTTTGAGGTGGCAAAAATCTACCATTTCATGAGCTATAACCCACAACTTAATTTTACATTTTTAGTCATTTCTGACCATTGGCAAATAGTTTTGCGAAAGTTAAAATTCACATTTTCATGAGCTATAACCCATAATTTTTATGGAATCTAAAATTCAAGATATCATGAGCTATAACCCACGAATTTTTAATATCACAATTTCATTAGTCAATAACCCAGATTTTCGACCATTTTTAGTCGATTTTGATCATCGGCAAATATTTTGCGAATGCCAAAATACATGAGTTCATGAGCTATAACCCATGATTTTTAGTCAAATATTTTTGTCATTTTCGACAATCAGCAAATTGTCTTGCGGATGTTAAAATTCACAAGTTCACGAGCTATAACCCATAATTTTTGGCTATTTTAGTTATTTCTACCCATCGACAAATATTTTTGTCATTTTTAGTTATTTCTACCCATCGGCAAATTATTTCTAGGATGTTAAAATTTAATATTTCATGAACTATAACGTACTATTTTTGCTATCTTTAGTTATTTTTATCATCGAAAAATAATTTTGCAAAATCAAGATTCACGAGATTATGAGCTATGACCAATAATTTTTGGTCATTTTTAGTCATTTCGACCATTGGCTAATAATATTTAGGAGGAAAAATCCACCATTTCATGAGCTATTATCCATAATTTTTTATTTACATTTTTAGTCATTTCGACCAATGTCAAATAGTTTTGAAGAGGCTAAAATTCATATTTTTATGAGCTATAACCCACAATTTTTATGGAATCTAAAATTCAAGATATCATGAGCTATAACCCATGTTTTTGAATCACACAACCCACGATTTTTGACTATTTTTAGTCGATTTTGACCATCGACAAATATTTTTGTGAATGCCAAAATTCATGACCAATGTCAAATAGTTTTGCGGAGGCTAAAATTCATATTTTTATGAGCTATAACCCACGATTTTTATGGAATCTAAAATTCAAGATATCATGAGCTATAACCCATGATTTTTGAATCTTACAATTTCATTAGTCTATAACCCACGATTATTGACTATTTTTAGTCGATTTTGACCATCAACAAATATTTTTGTGAATGCCAAAATTCATGAGTTCATAAGCTATAACCCACGATTTTTAGCCAATTTTTTCATTTTCAACCATCGACAACTAATTTTCCGGATGTCAAAATTCTAAAGTTTATGAGGTATAACCCATAATTTTTGGCTATTTTTAGTCGTTTCTACCCATCAACAAATAATTTCATCGAGTCCAAAATTCAAGATTTCATGAGCTATAACTCATGATTTCTATTCATTTTAGTCATTTCCACCTATCGGCAAATAATTTCACAGAGTCCAAAATTTACAACTTAATGAGCAAAAAACTAATAGTTTTTGGCTATTTTTAGTCATTTCTGACCATCAGCAATAATTTTGCGGAGGCCAAAATTCACGATTTGATAAGCTATAACCCATGAGTTTTGACCATTTTTAGTTTTTTCTACCCATCGGCAAATTATTTCTAGGATGTTAAAATTTAATATTTCATGAACTATAACGTACTATTTTTGCTATCTTTAGTTATTTTTATCATCGAAAAATAATTTTGTAAAGGCTAAAATTCACAAGTTCATGAGCTATGACCAATAATTTTTGGTCATTTTAGTTGTTTCTAACCATTGGCTAATAATTTTGCGGTGGCAAAATCCACAATTTCATGAGCTACAACCCACAATTTTTTAACATTTTTGTCATTTTCGACCATCGACAAATAGTTTTGCGGAGGCTAAAATTCACATTTTCATGAGCTACAACCCACAATTTTTAATATCACAATTTCATTAGTCTATAACCCACGATTTTTGACCATTTTTAGTCGATTTTGATCATCGGCAAATATTTTGCGAATGCCAAAATTCATGAGTTCATGAGCTATAACCCACGATTTTTAGCCAATTTTTGTCATTTCGACCATCGGAAATAGTTTTGTGGATGTCAAAATTCACAAGTTCATGAGCTATAACCCACAATTTTTGGCTATTTTTAGTCATTTCGACCATCGGCAAATAATTTTGTGAATGCCAAAATTCATGAGTTCATGAGCTATAACCCACGATTTTGGCTATTTTTAGTCATTTTTACCATCGACAAATAATTTTGTGAATGCCAAAATTCACAAGTTCATGAGCTATAACCCATGATTTTTGGCTATTTTTAGTCGTTTCTACCCATCGGCAAATAATTTTGTGAAGTCTAAAATTCAAGATTTCATGAGCTATAACTCATTATTTTTATTCATTTCTAACCATTAGAAAATAATTTCACGAGTCCAAAATTCACAATTTCATGAGCTATAACTCATGATTTTGGCCATTTTAGTCATTTTACCCATCAACAAATAATTTTGTTTAGTCCAAAATTCATGAGTTCATGAGCTATAACCCACGATTTTTGACCACTTTTAGTCAATTTTGACCATTGGCAAATAATTTCATAGAGTCCAAAATTCATAATTTCATGAGCTATAACCCATGATTTTAGGCTATTTTTAGTCATTTCGACCATTGGCAAATAATTTTGTGAAGTCTAAAATTCATGATTTTATGAGCTATAACCCATAATTTTGGCTATTTTTAGTCATTTCTACCCATTGGCAAATAATTTCACGGAGTCCACAAATGCAAGATTCATGACCGATAACTCATGATTTCTATTCATTTCTAGTCATTTCCACCTATCGGTAAATAATTTCATAGAGTCCAAAATTCATGATTTCATGAGTTATAACCCACGATTTTGGCTATTTTTAGTCGTTTCTACCCATCGGCAAATAGTTTTGCGAAAGTTAAAATTCACAATTTCATGAGCTATAACCCATAATTTTGGCCATTTTAGTCATTTTTACCATCGACAAATAATTTTGTGAATGCCAAAATTCACAAGTTCATGAGCTATAACCCACAATTTTTAAACATTTTTAGTCATTTCGACCATCGAAAAATAATTTTGTGAAGTCTAAAATTCACAAGTTCATGAGCTATAACCCACGATTTTTGACTATTTTTAGTCGATTTTGACCATCAACAAATAATTTTGCAGAGGCCAAAATTCACGATTTCATAAGCTATAACCCATGATTTTGGCCATTTTAGTTATTTCTACCCATCGGCAAATTATTTCTAGGATGTTAAAATTCAATATTTCATGAACTATAACATACTATTTTTGCTATCTTTAGTTATTTTTATCATCAAAAATAATTTTGTAAAGGCCAAAATTCAAGAGATTATGAGCTATGACCAATAATTTTTGGCCATTTTTAGTCGTTTCGACCATTGGCTAATAATTTTGAGGTGGCAAAATCCACCATTTCTTGAGCTATAACCCACAATTTTTTATATTTTTAGTCATTTCGACCATCGAAAAATAGTTTTGCGGAGGCTAAAATTCACATTTTCATGAGCTATAACCCACGATTTTTATGGAATCTAAAATTTAAGATATCATGAGCTATAACGCATGATTTTTAATATCACAATTTCATTAGTCTATAACCCACGATTTTTGACCACTTTTAGTCCATTTTGACCATCGACAAATATTTTTGTGAATGCCAAAATTCATGAGTTCATGAGCTATAACCCACGATTTTTAGCCATTTTTAGTTGTTTCGACTATTGGCAATTAATTTTGGGAAGGCTAAAATTCACCATATCATAAGCTATAACCCATGATTTTTGGCTATTTTTAGTTTTTTCTACCCATCGAAATTATTTCGGGATGTTAAAATTCAATATTTCATGAACTATAACATACTATTTTTGCTATCATTAGTTATTTTTATCATTGAAAAGAACTTTTAAAGGCCAAAATTCAAGAGATTATGAGCTATGACTAAAAATTTTTGTCCATTTTAGTCGTTTCGACCATTGGCTAATAATTTTGAGGTGGCAAAATCCACCATTTCTTGAGCTATAACCCACAATTTTTTTATATTTTTAGTCATTTCGACCATCGAAAAATAGTTTTGCGGAGGCTAAAATTCACATTTTCATGAGCTATAACCCACGATTTTTATGGAATCTAAAATTCAAGATATCATGAGCTATAACGCATGATTTTTGAATATCATAATCTCATTAATTATAACCCATGATTTTTACCATTTTTAGTTGAATTTGACCTTCGATAAATATTTTTGAATGCCAAAATTCATGAGTTCATGACCTATAACCCACGATTTTTAGCCAATTTTTGTCATTTCGACCATCGAAAAATAGTTTTGCGGAGGCTAAAATTCACAAGTTCATGAGCTATGACCCATAATTTTGGCTATTTTTAGTCGTTTCTACCCATCGACAAATAATTTCATAGAGTCCAAAATGCAAGATTCATGACCTATAACTCATGATTTCTATTCATTTCTAGTCATTTCCACCTATCGGCAAATAATTTCACGAGTCCAAAATTCACAACTTAATGAGCTAAAACTAATAGTTTTGTCTAGTTTTAGTTGTTTCGACTATTGGCAATTAATTTTGGGAAGGCTAAAATTCACGATTTCATAAGCTATAACCCATGATTTTTGGTCATTTTAGTTTTTTCTACCCATCGACAAATTATTTCTAGGATGTTAAAATTCAATATTTCATAAACTATAATGTACTATTTTTGCTATTTTTAGTTATTTTTATCATCGAAAAATAATTTTGTAAAGGCCAAAATTCACAATTTCATGAGCTATGACCAATAATTTTTGGCCATTTTTAGTCGTTTCTAATCATTGGCTAATAAGTTTGCGGTGGCAAAATTCCACAATTTCATGAGCAACAATCCACAATTTTTAAACATTTTAGTCATTTCGACCATCGAAAAATAGTTTTGCGGAGGCTAAAATTAAACATTTTCATGAGCTACAACTCACGATTTTTAATATCACAATTTCATTAGTCTATAACCCACGATTTTTGACCACTTTTAGTCCATTTTGACCATCGGCAAATATTTTGTGAATGCCAAAATTCATGAGTTCATGAGCTATAACCCATGATTTTTGGCTATTTTTAGTCATTTCGACCATCGGCAAATAATTTTGCCGAGGCCAAAATTCACGATTTTATAAGCTATAACCCACAATTTTGGCTATTTTTAGTTTTTCTACCCATCGACAAATTATTTCGGGATCTTAAAATTCAATATTTCATAAACTATAATGTACTATTTTTTTGCTATTTTTAGTTATTTTTTATCTTGAAAAATAATTTTACAAAGGCCAAAATTCACGAGATTATGAGCTATGACCAATAATTTTTGGCCATTGTTAGTCGTTTCTTACCATTGGCTAATAATTTTGAGGTGACAAAATCCACCATTTCATGAGCTATAACCCACAATGTCTTTTATATTTTTAGTGATATCGACTATCGGCAAATAATTTTATGGAGGCTAAAATTCATATTTTTATGAGCTATGACCCATGATTTTTATGGAATCTAAAATTTAAGATATCATGAGCTATAACGCATGATTTTTAATATCACAATTTCATTAGTCTATAACCCACAATTTTGGCTATTTTTAGTCATTTCGACCATCGGCAAATATTTTGTGAATGCCAAAATTCATGAGTTCATGAGCTATAACCCATGATTTTTATGGAATCTAAAATTCACAATTTCATGAGCTATATAACCCATGATTTTGGCCATTTTAGTCATTTCTATCCATTTACAAATAATTTCATGAAATCTAAAATTCAAGATTTCATGAGCTATAACTCATGATTTTTATCCATTTTAGTCATTTCTATCCATTAGCAAATAATTTCACGAGTCCAAAATTCACAATTTCATGAGCTATAACTCATGATTTTGGCCATTTTAGTCATTTCTACCCATCAACAAATAATTTTGTTTAGTCCAAAATTCATGAATTCATGAGCTATAACCCATGATTTTTAGCCATTTTAGTCATTTCAACCTATCGGCAAATAATTTTATGGAGGCTAAAATTCATATTTTTATGAGCTATAACCCATGATTTTTGACCATTTTTAGTCATTTCTATCCATTTACAAATAATTTCATGAAATCTAAAATTCAAGATTTCATGAGCTATAACCCACAATTTTGGCTAGTTTTAGTCATTTCTACCCATTGGCAAATAATTTCATAGAGTCCAAAATTCATGATTTCATGAGCTATAACCCATAATTTTTGGCTATTTTTAGTCGTTTCTACCCATCGACAAATAATTTTGTGGAGGCCAAAATTCATGAGTTCATGAGCTATAACACATAAATTTTGGCTATTTTTAGTTATTTTTATCATTGAAAATAATTTTGTGGAGGCCAAAATTCACGATTTCATAAGCTATAACCCATGATTTTTGGCTATTTTTAGTCATTTCGACCATCGACAAATAATTTTGTGGAGGCCAAAATTCACGATATCATGAGCTATAACCCATGATTTTTGACCATTTTTAGTCGTTTCTACCCATCGGCAAATAATTTTATGGAGGCTAAAATTCACAATTTCATGAGCTATAACCCACAATTTTGGCTATTTTTAGTTATTTTTTATCTTGAAAAATAATTTTGTAAAGGCCAAAATTCACAAGTTTATGAGCTATAACCCATAATTTTTGGCCATTTTAGTTATTTTTATCATCGAAAAATAATTTTGTGGAGGCCAAAATTCACCATTTCATAAGCTATAACCCATAATTTTTGGCTATTTTTAGTCATTTCTACCCATCAACAAATAATTTCATGAAATCTAAAATTCACGATTTCATGAGCTATAGCCCATAATTTTTGGCCATTTTAGTCATTTCTACCTATCGGCAAATAATTTCACAAAGTCCAAAATTCATGATTTCATGAGCTATAATCCATAATTTTTGCCATTTTAGTCATTTCTACCCATCGGCAAATAATTTCACGAGTCCAAAATTCATGATTTTATGAGCTATAACCCAAGATTTTTGGCCATTTTAGTCATTTCTACCCATTGGCAAATAATTTTGTGGAGGCCAAAATTCACGATTTCATAAGCTATAACCCATGATTTTTGGCTATTTTTAGTCGTTTCTACCCATCAACAAATAATTTCACGAGTCCAAAATTCATGAATTCATGATCGATAACCCATGATTTTTGGCTATTTTTAGTCATTTCTACCCATCAACAAATAATTTCACGAGTCCAATAATGCGAGATTCATGACCTATAGCTCATAATTTTTATTCATTTTAGTCATTTCCACCTATCGGCAAATAATTTCACGAGTCCAAAATTCACAACTTAATGAGCAAAAACTAATAGTTTTGGCTATTTTTAGTCATATCGACCATCGACAAATAATTTTGTAAAGGCTAAAATTCACAAGTTCATGAGCTATAACCCACGATTTTTAGCTAATTTTTATCATTTTTGACAATCGGCAAATAGTTTTGCGGAGGCTAAAATTCACGATTTCATAAGCTATAACCCATGATTTTTGGTCATTTTTAGTTTTTCTACCCATCGGCAAATTATTTCGGGATGTTAAAATTCAATATTTCACGAACTATGACGTACTATTTTTGCAATCTTTAGTTATTTTTGATCATTGAAAAATAATTTTGTAAAGGCTAAAATTCACAAGATTATGAGCTATGATCAATAATATTTAGGCCATTTTAAGTAGTTTCGACCATTGACTAATAATTTTGAGGTGGCAAAATCCACCATTTCATGAGCTATAACCCACAATTATTTTTATATTTTTAGTCATTTCGATCATCGGCAAATAGTTTTATGGAGGCTAAAATTCACATTTACATGAGCTATAACTCATGATTTTTGTAGAATCTAAAATTTAAGATATCATCAGCTATAATCCATGATTTTTAATATCACAATTTCATTAGTCTATAACCCACAATTTTTGACCATTTTTAGTCGATTTTGACCATCGACAAATATTTTGTGAATGCCAAAATTCATGAGTTCATGAGCTATAACCCACGATTTTTACCATTTTTAGTCGTTTCTACCCATCGGCAAATATTTTGTGAATGCCAAAATTCACAATTTCATTAGTCTATAACCCATGATTTTTGGCTATTTTTAGTTTTTCTACCCATCGACAAATAATTTCATGAAATCTAAAATTCAAGATTTCATGAGCTATAATCCATAATTTTTGCTATTTTTAGTTATTTTTTATCTTGAAAAATAATTTTGTAAAGGCTAAAATTCACAAGATTATGAGCTATGACCAATAATTTTTTGGCCATTGTTAGTCGTTTCTTACCATTGGCTAATAATTTTGAGGTGACAAAAATCCACCATTTCATGAGCTATAACCCACAATGTCTTTTATATTTTTAGTCATTTCGACCATCGACAAATAGATTTGCGGAGGCTAAAATTCATATTTTTATGAGCTATGACCCATGATTTTTATGGAATCTAAAATTTAAGATATCATCAGCTATAATCCATGATTTTTTAATATCAAAATTTCATTAGGGTGTGTTTGGATTTCAATGGGGTTAAGGGAAGTTAAGTGTAACTAGGTGAGAGAAGAGAAGGGAAGGGAGGGAGTTCCCTTCCCCTTGGTTACACCAAATTGGGGTAACAAATTTTATGCTATTAGGGGGTGAACTAAGGGGAATTAGGGTGAATAACTTCAACTCCTAAATGTTCTCAAATAAGGTGAATGGTTCCACTAACTTCTCTTCTCCCTTATTCCTCTCAATCCAAACAAACCCTTAGACTATAACCCACGATTTTTACCATTTTTAGTCGATTTTGACCATCGGCAAATATTTTGTGAATGCCAAAATTCATGAGTTCATGAGCTATAACCCACGATTTTTAGCTAATTTTTATCATTTTTGACAATCGGCAAATAGTTTTATGGATGTTAAAATTCACAAGTTCATGAGCTATAACCCACAATTTTGGCTATTTTTAGTCGTTTCTACCCATCAACAAATAATTTTGTGGAGGCCAAAATTCATGATTCATGACCTATAACTCATGATTTTTATTCATTTTAGTCATTTCCACCTATCGGCAAATAATTTCATAGAGTCCAAAATTCACAACTTAATGAGCAAAAACTAATAGTTTTGGCTATTTTTAGTCATATCGACCATCGACAAATAATTTTGCGGAGGCCAAAATTCACATTTTCATGAGCTATAACCCATGATTTTTATGGAATCTAAAATTCAAGATATCATGAGCTATAACCCATGATTTTTAATATCACAATTTCATTAGTCTATAACCCACAATTTTTGACCATTTTTAGTCGATTTTGACCATCGACAAATATTTTGCGAATGCCAAAATTCATGAGTTCATGAGCTATAACCCATGATTTTGGCCATTTTTAGTCGATTTTGACCATCGGCAAATAATTTTGTAAAGGCTAAAATTCACAATTTCATGAGTCTATAACCCACGATTTTAGGCTATTTTTAGTCATTTTCACCTATCGGCAAATTATTTCTTGGATGTTAAAATTCAATATTTCATGAACTATAACATACTATTATTAGTTATTTTTATCATCAAAAATAATTTTGTAAAGGCTAAAATTCACAAGATATGAGCTATGATCAATAATATCTTAGCCATTTTAGTCATTTCGACCATTGGCTAATAATTTTGAGGTGGCAAAATCCACCATTTCATGAGCTATAACCCACAATTGTTTTAATATTTTTACTCATTTCGACCATCGACAAATAGTTTTATGGAGGCTAAAATTCACATTTTCATGAGCTATAATCCATGATTTTTATGGAATCTAAAATTCACGATATCATGAGCTATAGCATGATTTTTGAATATAACAATTTCATTAGTCTATAACCCACGTTTTTGACCATTTTTAGTCAATTTTACCATCGACAAATATTTTTGTGAATGCCAAAATTCATGAGTTCATGAGCTATAATCAATGATTTTTATGGAATCTAAAATTCACGATATCATGAGCTATAGCATGATTTTTGAATATAACAATTTCATTAGTCTATAACCCACGTTTTTGACCATTTTAGCCAATTTTGTCATTTCGACCATCGGCAAATAGTTTTGCGGATGTTAAAATTCACAAGTTCATGAGCTATAACCCGTAATTTTTGGCTATTTTTAGTCATTTCGACCATTGGCTAATAATTTTGTGGAGGCCAAAATTCACGATTTGATAAGCTATAACCCATAATTTTTGACCATTTTAGTTTTTCTACCCATCGACAAATAGTTTTGCGGATGTTAAAATTTAATATTTCATGAACTATAACATACTATTTTTGCTATCTTTAGTTATTTTTATCATCAAAAATAATTTTGTAAAGGCTAAAATTCATGAGATTATGAGCTATGACCAATAATATTTTGGCCATTTTAGTCATTTCGACCATTGGCTAATAATTTTGAGGTGGCAAAATCCACCATTTCATGAGCTATAATCCACAATGTTTTTTACATTTTTAGTCATTTCGACCATCGACAAATAGTTTTGCGGAGGCTAAAATTCACATTTTCATGAGCTATATCCATGATTTTTATGGAATCTAAAATTCAAGATATCATGAGCTATAACCCACGATTTTTAACATCACAATTTCATTAGTCTATAACCCACGATTTTTGACCATTTTTAGTCGATTTTGACCATCGGCAAATATTTTTGCGAATGACAAAATTCATGAGTTCATGAGCTATAACCCACGATTTTTAGCTAATTTTTGTCATTTTTTACAATCAGCAAATAGTTTTGCAGATGTTAAAATTCACAAGTTCATGAGCTATAACCCGTAATTTTTGGCTATTTTTAGACGTTTCTACCCATCAGCAAATAACTTCCCGGAGTCCAAAATGCAAGATTCATGACCTATAACACATGATTTTTATTCATTTTTAGGCATTTCCATCTATCGGCAAATAATTTCACAGAGTCCAAAATTCATAATTAATGAGCAAAAAACTAATAGTTTTTGGCTATTTTTAGTCATTTCTGACCATCGGCAAATAATTTTGCGCAGGCCAAAATTCACGATTTGATAAGCTATAACCCATGATTTTTGGCCATTTTTATTTTTTTCTACTCATCGGCAAATTATTTCTTGGATGTTAAAATTCAATATTTCATGAACTATAACATACTATTATTAGTTATTTTTTATCATCAAAAAATAATTTTGTAAAGGCTAAAATTCACAAGATATGAGCTATGATCAATAATATCTTAGCCATTTTTAGTCGTTTCTGACCATTGGCTAATAATTTTGAGGTGGCAAAAATCCACCATTTCATGAGCTATAACCCACAATTGTTTTTAATATTTTTACTCATTTCTGACCATCAGCAAATAGTTTTGCGGAGGCTAAAATTCACATTTTCATGAGCTATAATACAGGATTTTTATGGAATCTAAAATTCACGATATCATGAGCTATAACGCATGATTTTTGAATATAACAATTTCATTAGTCTATAACCCACGTTTTTTGACCATTTTTAGTCAATTTTTACCATCGACAAATATTTTTGTGAATGCCAAAATTCATGAGTTCATGAGCTATAATCTGAGATTTTTATGGAATCTAAAATTCACGATATCATGAGCTATAGCATGATTTTTGAATATAACAATTTCATTAGTCTATAACCCACGTTTTTTGACCATTTTTAGCCAATTTTTGTCATTTCCGACCATCGGAAAATAGTTTTGCGACTGTCAAAATTAATAAGTTAATAAGCGAAAAACTAATAGTTTTTGGCTATTTTTAGTCATTTCTGACCATAGGCTAATAATTTTGCGGATGCCAAAATTCACGATTTCATAAATTATAACCCATGATTTTGGCCATTTTAGTTTTTCTACCCATCGAAAAATTATTTCGGATGCTAAAATTCAATATTTCATGAACTATAATGTACTATTTTTGCTATCTTTAGTTATTTTTATCATCAAAAATAATTTTGTGAAGGCCAAAATTCCGAGATTATGAGCTATGACCAATAGTTTTTTTCCCATTTTTAGTCGCTTATGACTCTTAGCTAGTAATTTTGGGGTGGCAAAATCCACCATTTCATGAGAAATAACCCACAATTTTTTACATTTTTAATCATTTTTGACCATCGGCAAATAGTTTTGCGATGTTAAAATTCACAATTTCATGAGCTATAACCCATGATTTTTAATATCACAATTTTATTAGTCTATAACCCATGATTTTTTCCATTTTTAGTCAATTTTGACCATCGATAAATATTTTTGCGAATAACAAAATTCATGAGTTCATGAGCTATAACCCATGATTTTTAGCCAATTTTGTCATTTTTACAATCAGCAAATAGTTTTGCCGATGTCAAAATTCACAAGTTCATGAGCTATAACCCGTAATTTTTGGCTATTTTAGGCGTTTCTACCCATCGACAAATAACTTCGAGTCAAAATGCAAGATTCATGACCTATAACACATGATTTTTATTCATTTTAGGCATTTCCATCTATCGGCAAATAATTTCACAGAGTCCAAAATTCATAATTAATGAGCAAAAAACTAATAGTTTTGGCTATTTTTAGTCATTTCGACCATCGGCAAATAATTTTGTGAAGGCCAAAATTCACGATTTGATAAGCTATAACCCATGATTTTGGCCATTTTAGTCGTTTCTACCCATCGACAAATAATTTTGTGGTGGTAAAATCCACCATTTCATGAGCTATAACCCATAATTTTTGGCTATTTTTAGTCATTTTTACCATCAAAAATAATTTTGTAAAGGCTAAAATTCACAAGATATGAGCTATGATCAATAATATCTTAGCCATTTTAGTCGTTTTGATCCAATGGCAAATAATTTTGAGGTGGCAAAATCCACCATTTCATGAGCTATAATCCACAATGTTTTTACATTTTTAGTCATTTCGACCATCGGCAAATAGTTTTATGGAGGCTAAAATTCACATTTTCATGAGCTATAACCCACAATTTTTATGGAATCTAAAATTCAAGATATCATGAGCTATAATCCATGATTTTTAATATCACAATTTCATTAGTCTATAACCCATGATTTTTGACCATTTTTAGTCGATTTTGACCATCGACAAATATTTTTGTGAATGCCAAAATTCATGAGTTCATGAGCTACAACCCACGATTTTTAGCCAATTTTGTCATTTCGACCATCGACAAATAGTTTTGCCGATGTCAAAATTCACAATTTCATAGCTGTAACCCACGATTCTTGGCCATTTTTAGTCGTTTCTACCCATCAACAAATTTTTTGTGAATGTCAAAATTCACAATTTCATGAGCAAAACCTATGATTTTTGTTCAATTTAAGTCGATTTTGACCATTGGCAAATTATTTTGCGGAGGCCAAAATTCACAATTTCATGACCTATAACTCATGATTTTTATTTATTTTTAGCCATTTTCACCTATCGACAAAAATTTCACGAGTCCAAAATTCACAACATAATGAGTTAAAACTAATAGTTTTTGCCCATTTTAGTCATTTTTACCATCGGCAAATAATTTCGTTTTGTCCTAAATTCATGATTTCGTGATCAATATCTCAACATTTTTGGCCAATTTTAGTCGTTTTGATCCAATGGCAAATAATTTTGATGTGGCCAAATTCATAATTTCATGAGCTCTAACCCACGACTTTTTGCTATTTCTAGTCGTTCAGATGCATTGACAAATAACTTTGCTAAGTCAAAAATTCCTGAATGTTTTATTGATAACCCATGATTTTTAGCTAGTTTTAATACTTCCGACTCATTGGCAAATAATTTCATGAAAAACCAATTAATTTGTAGAGCTACCATGATTTTAGGCAATTTTTAGCCATTTTTACCCATCTGTAAATAATTTCATGGCGGTTGAAATTCATGATTTCATGAGTTACAGCCCAAATGTTTTTGCATTTTCACTGCTTTTGGCCATCTCAAATAATTTTGCAAAGGCCAAAATTCATGAGTTCATGAGCTATAACCCAAATTTTACCATTTTTAGTCATTTCATTTGTTAGCAAATAATTTTATGAGCTAAAATATACTATTACATGAGCTATAACCCTTAATTTTTGATCATTTTTCGTCACTTCTACCCATCAGCAAATTTTTTTGTGAATGTCAAAATTCACAATTTCATGAGCAAAACCTATGATTTTTGTTCAATTTAAGTCGATTTTGACCATTGGCAAATTATTTTGCGGAGGCCAAAATTCACAATTTCATGACCTATAACCCATGCTATTTAGCCATTTTTAGTCGTTTCTACCCATCGGCAAATAATTTTGAGGTGGCAAAATCCACCATTTCATGAGCTATAACCCACAATTTTTTTACATTTTTAGTCATTTCGACCATCGGCAAATAGTTTTGAGGAATTCACATTTTCATGAGCTATAACCCACGATTTTTATGGAATCTAAAATTCAAGATATCATGAGCTATAACCCAAGATTTTTAATATCACAATTTTATTAGTCTATAACCCACAATTTTTGATTATTTTTAGTCAATTTTGACCATCGGCAAATAATTTCAAAGAATCCATAGTTCATGGTTTCTTGAGCTATAACCCACGATTTTTAGCCATTTTTAGTCATTTTTACCATCAAAAATAATTTTGTGGAGGATGAAATTCATGAGTTCATGAGCTATAACCCATAATTTTTGGCTATTTTTAGTCATTTCTACCCATCAATAAATAATTTGCGAGTCTAAAATGAAAGATTCGTGACCTATAACTCATGATTTTTATTATTTTTAGCCATTTTCACCTATCGACAAAAATTTCACGAGTCCAAAATTCACAACATAATGAGTTAAAACTAATAGTTTTTGCCCATTTTTAGTCATTTCGACCATCGGCAAATAATTTCGTTTTGTCCTAAAATTCATGATTTATGTGATCAATATCTCAACATTTTTGGCCAATTTTAGTCGTTTTGATCCAATGGCAAATAATTTTGATGTGGCCAAATTCATAATTTCATGAGCTCTAACCCACGACTTTTTGCTATTTCTAGTCGTTCAGATGCATTGACAAATAACTTTGCTAAGTCAAAAATCCCTGAATGTTTTATTGATAACCCATGATTTTTAGCTAGTTTTAATACTTCCGACTCATTGGCAAATAATTTCGCGAAAACCATAACGCCGAATTTGTAGAGCTACCATGATTTTAGGCAATTTTAGCCATTTTACCCATCTGTAATTTCATGGCGGTTGAAATTCATGATTTCATGAGCTATAACCCATGATTTTGGCCATTTTTAGTCATTTTTACCATCAAAAATAATTTTGCAAAGGCCAAAATTCACGATATCATGAGCTATAACCTATAATTTTTTCCATTTTTAGTCATTTCTACCCATCGGCAAATAATTTTGTGGATGCCAAGATTCACCATTTCATAAGCTATAACCCACAATTTTGGCAACTTTTTAGTCATTTCGACCATCGGCAAATAATTTTATGGAATCTAAAATTCAAGATATCATGAGCTATAATCCATTATTTTTGTCATTTTAGTTATTTATATTCATTGGCAAATTATTTTGCGGATGCTAAAATTCACTCTTTCATAAACTATAGCCCACTACAAGTTTATGGTGATAACCAACAATTGTTTGGTCCTTTTTAGCAATTTCTTACCATCAGTAATAATTTTAGGAGGTTAGAATTCATAATTTTATGAGCTATAACCCTACAATGTTTGAACATTTTTAGTCATTTCCACCCATCGATAAATAATTTCACATTGTCCTAAAATTCATAATTTCATGAGCTATAACTCATAATTTTTATATTTTTTTATTATTTCTACCCATTGGTAATTTTAAGGATGCCAAAATTCATGATCTCATGAGCTATAACCCATGATTTTTTCCTATTTTTGTCATTTCAACCTTTAGAAATAATTTCATGGAATACAAAATTCAAGATTTCATGAGATATAACCCAGTTTCGGCCATTGTTAATCATTTCTATTCATTTATAAATAGTTTCATGGAGTTAAAATTCACAATTTCATGAGGAATAACTCGCGATTTTTGGCTATTTTTTGACATTTCTACACATTGGCAAATAATTTCGCAAAAGCAAAAATTGACAATTTCTTGAGCTATAACCCAAGTTTTTTTTTTGTGCCATTTTTACTCTTTTCATACAATCAGCATATAATTTTGTGGATGCCAAGATTCACCATTTCATAGCTGTAACCCACGATTCTTGGCCATTTTTAGTCAATTGTATCCATCGGCAAATAAATTCGCGGAATCCAAACATTCAAAATTGCATGAGCTATAACCTACGCTTTTAGGCTATTTTTATTCATTTCTAACCATTAGAAAATAATTTCACGGAGTTCAAAATTCACCATTTTATAAGCTATAACTCATGATTTTGGCCATTTTTAGTCATTTTTACCCATCAACAAATAATTTCGTTTAGTCCAAAATTCATGAATTCATGAATTATAACCCAAGATTTTTAACCAGTTTTAGTCGTTTCGACCCATTGGCAAATAACTTTGCGGTGGCCAAATTCATAATTTCATGAGCTATAACCCATGACTTTTTACTATTTTGAATCATTCAGATGCATTAACAAATATTTTCGTGAACTCAAAAATCCATGAATTTATGATCGATAACCTACGATTTTTGGCTAGCTTTAATAATTCTAACCCATTAGCAAATAATTTCAAAGAATCCATAGTTCATGGTTTCTTGAGCTATAACCCATAATTTTAGGCATATTTTGGTCGTCTACCCATCGACAAATAATTTTGTGGAGGATGAAATTCATGAGTTCATGAGCTATAACCCATGATTTTTAATATCACAATTTCATTAGTTATAACCCACAATTTTGGCAACTTTTAGTCATTTTTACCATCAAAAATAATTTTGTCAACGCAAAATTTACTAGTTCATGAGCTATAACCTATAATTTTTTCCATTTTTAGTCATTTCGACCATCAAAAATTATCTACTGAGGCCAAAATTTATGATTTCAAGAGCTATAATCCATTATTTTTGTCATTTTAGTTATTTATATTCATTGGCAAATTATTTTGCGGATGCTAAAATTCACTCTTTCATAAACTATAGCCCACTACAAGTTTATGGGCGATAATAACAATTGTTTGGTCCTTTTTAGCAATTTCTTACCATCAGTAATAATTTTAGGAGGTTAGAATTCATAATTTTATGAGGCCAAATAATTTCATAGAGTCCAAAATTCACAATTTCATGAGCAAAACCTATGATTTTTGTTCAATTTAAGTCGATTTTGACCATCAACAAATAATTTCACGGAGTTCAAAATTCACAATTTCATGAGCTATAACCCATGATTTTGGCCATTTTTAGTTTTTCTACCCATCGGCAAATTATTTCATGGATGCTAAAATTCAAGATTTCATGAGCTATAACACATAATTTTTGGCCATTTTTAGTTATTTTTATCATCAAAAATAATTTTGCAAAGGCCAAAATTCACGATATCATGAGCTATAACCCATAATTTTTGGCCATTTTTAGTTGTTTTCACCATTGGTAAATTATTTCATTGATGCTAAAATTTACTATTTCATGAACTATAACCCACAATTTTAGTAATTTTTGGTCATTTCGACCATCGGCAAATAATTTTATGGAATCTAAAATTCAAGATTTCATGAGCTATAACCCACAATTTTTATGGAATCTAAAATTCAAGATATCATGAGTTATAAGCCACAAATTTTAGCAATTTTAGTTATTTTTACCACGACAAATAACTTTGTGAAGGTCAAAATTTACGAGTTCATAAGCTATAATTTTTGGCAAATTTTATCATTTTTGACCATCAACAAATAATTTTGTGACAGACAAAATTCACGATATCATGAGCTATAACCCATGATTTTTTCCAATTTTTAGTCGTTTCTATTCATCGGCAAATTATTTCATGGATGCTAAAATTTACTATTTCATGAACTATAACCCACTACTTTTTTCTATTTTTAGTTGTTTTTTACCATTGAAAACAATTTGTTAAGGCCAAAATTCACGAGTTTATGAGCTGTAACCAAATAATTTTTTGGTCATTTTTAGCAATTTATTACCATCAGTAATAATTTGAGGAGGCCAAAATTCACCATTTCATAAGCTATAACTCATAATTTTTATTATTTTTAGTCATTTCTACCCATCAACAAATAATTTCGCGCAGTCAAAAAATTCACGATTTCATGAGCTATAGCTCATGATTTTTATCCATTTTCACCATTTCTACCTATCGACAAATTCACGATTTCATGATCTATAATCCATAATTTTGGCCCTTTTAGTTATTTTTATCATCAAAAATAATTTTGCAAAGGCCAAAATTCATCGATTCATGAGCTATAACCCACAATTTTAGTAATTTTTGGTCATTTCGACCATCGGCAAATAATTTTGCGGGTAAATTTCCCCATTTCATGAGCTACAACTCTCGATTTTTAGCCATTTTAGTTGTTTTCACCATTGGTAAATTATTTCATTGATGCTAAAATTTACTATTTAATGAACTAAAATTCATAATTTTATGAGCTATATAATCCATGATGTTTGGCCATTTTTAGTTATTTTTACCATCAAAAATAATTTTGAGGATGCCAAAATTCATGATTTCATGAGCTATATAATCCATAAATTTTGTCCATTTAGTCATTTCTACCCATCGACAAATAATTTCATGGAGCCCAAAATGCACAACTTCATGGTCTATAACTCCAAGTTTTTGTAAATTTTAGTCCTTTTACCTATTGGCAAATAATTTTGTGGAGGATGAAATTCATGAGTTCATGAGCTATATAATCCATAAATTTTGTCCATTTAGTCATTTCTACCCATCAACAAATAATTTTGTGAAGGACAAAATTCATGATTTCATGAGCTATTGCCCACGATTTTAGGCTATTTTAGTCATTTCTACCCATCGATAAATAATTTTGCAGAGGCCAAAGTTTTATGCTTTCATGAGCTATAACACATAATTTTTGGCCATTTTAGTCATTTCTACCCATCGACAAATAATTTTGTGGAGGATGAAATTCATGAGTTCATGAGCTATAACTCATGATTTTGGCCATTTTAGTCATTTTTATCTATTTACAAATAACTTCATGAAGTCCAAAATTCAAGATTTCATAATCTATAACCCAAGATTTTTAGCTATTTTAGTCATTTTTATCTATTGATAAATAATTTCACAAAGTTTAAAATTCATGATTTCATTAGCTATAACCCAAGATTTTAGCCAAATACACAAGTTCATAAGCTATTTTTGGCCATTTTAGTCATTTCGACCATCGGCAAATAATTTTGTGAAGGACAAAATTCATCGATTCATGAGCTATAACCCATAATTTTTATCTATTTTTAGTCATTTCGACCATCGGCAAATAATTTTGTGGAGGATGAAATTCATGAGTTCATGAGCTATAACCCACAATTTTTATGGAATCTAAAATTCAAGATTTCATGAGCTATAACCCATGATTTTTAATATCACAATTTCATTAGTTATAACCCACAATTTTAGTAATTTTTGGTCATTTCGACCATCGACAAATAATTTTGTGAAGGACAAAATTCATGATCTCATGAGCTATAACCCACGATTTTTATGGAATCTAAAATTCAAGATTTCATGAGCTATAACCCACGATTTTTATGGAATCTAAAATTCAAGATTTCATGAGCTATAACCCATGATTTTTAATATCTCAATTTCATTAGTTATAACCCACAATTTTAGTAATTTTTGGTCATTTCGACCATCGACAAATAATTTTGTGAAGGACAAAATTCATGAGTTCATGAGCTATAACCCACGATTTTTAACAATTTTAAGTCATTTCTACCCATCGACAAATAATTTTGTGGAGGATGAAATTCATGAGTTCATGAGCTATAACCCATAATTTTTGGCTATTTTTAGTCGTTTCTACCCATCAACAAATAATTTTGTGACGGACAAAATTCACGATATCATGAGCTATAACCCATGATTTTTCCAATTTTTAGTCGTTTCTATTCATCGGCAAATTATTTCATGGATGCTAAAATTTACTATTTCATGAACTATAACCCACTACTTTTTCTATTTTTAGTTGTTTTTACCATTGAAAACAATTTGTTAAGGCCAAAATTCACGAGTTTATGAGTCAGAACCAAATAATTTTTGGTCATTTTAGCAATTTATTACCATCGTAATAATTTGAGGAGGCCAAAATTCACCATTTCATAAGCTATAACTCATAATTTTTATTATTTTTAGTCATTTCTACCCATCAACAAATAATTTCATAAAATCCAAAATTCATGATTTCATGAGCTATAGCTCATGATTTTTATCCATTTTCACCATTTCTACCTATCGACAAATTCACGATTTCATGATCTATAATCCATAATTTTGGCCCTTTTAGTTATTTTTATCATCAAAAATAATTTTGTGAAGGACAAAATTCATCGATTCATGAGCTATAACCCACAATTTTAGTAATTTTGGTCATTTCGACCATCGGCAAATAATTTTATGGAGGCCAAATTTCCCCATTTCATGAGCTACAACTCTCGATTTTTAGCCATTTTAAGTCATTTCTACCCATCAACAAATAATTTCAGGTGTTCGAATATTCATAATTTCATGAGCTATAACTCATTATTATTATCCATATTCATCATTTCTACCCTTTGGCAAATAATTTCTTTGAAATCTAAAATTTATAATTTCAAGAGCTTTAACACATGATTTTTGGCTATTTTAGTCATTTCGCCGGTGAATAAATTTTGTTAGGTCAAAATTCATGATTTCATGAGCTACAACCCTAGATTTTTAGCTAATTTTGTTGTTTCTATCCTTCAGCAAATAATTTCATAAAATCCAAAATTCATGATTTCATGAGCTATTGCCCACGATTTTAGGCTATTTTTAGTCATTTTTATCTATTTACAAATAACTTCATGAAGTCCAAAATTCATGATTTAATAAGCTATAACCAAAGATTTTTTGCCAGTTTACATCGTTTCAACCAATTGGCAAATAATTTCACTGAACCTAAAATTCAAGATTTCATGAGCTATAACCCACAATTTTAAGCAATTTTTAGTTGCTCTACCCATCGGCAAATAATTTCGTAGAGGCTAACATTCACAATTTCATGAGTCTATAACCCACAATTTTTGCCAATTTTAGTTATTTTTACCATCGACAAATATTTTCACAAAGGCCAAAATTCAAGAGTTCATGAGCTATAATCCATGATTTTAGCCACTCTTAATCATTTCTGACCATTTGCAAATGGTTTTGCGAAGGCCAGAATTCACATTTTGGCCATTTTTAGTCGTTTCTAGCCATCGATAAATAATTTTGCGGAGTCTAAAATTTTATAATTTCATGACGTATAACTCATGATTTTTATCCATTTTAGTCATTTCTACTTATCGGTAAACAATGTCATGGAGTTCAAAATTCACAATTTCATGAGCTATAACTCATGATTTCTATTCATTTTAGTCATTTCCACCTATCGAAATAATTTCACAAAGTTTAAAATTCATGATTTCATTAGCTATAACCCAAGATTTTTAAAATACACAAGTTCATAAGCTATTTTTGGCCATTTTAGTCATTTGACCATCGACAAATAGATTTTCGAGAGGCCAAAATTCCCAATTTCATGAGCTATAACCCACGATTTTTAACAATTTTAAGTCATTTCTACCCATCAACAAATAATTTCAGGTGTTCGAATATTCATAATTTCATGAGCTATAACTCATTATTATTATCCATATTCATCATTTCTACCCTTTGGCAAATAATTTCTTTGAAATCTAAAATTTATAATTTCAAGAGCTTTAACACATGATTTTTGGCTATTTTAGTCATTTCTGCCCTTCGGTGAATAAATTTTGTTAGGTCAAAATTCATGATTTCATGAGCTACAACCCTAGATTTTTAGCTAATTTTGTTGTTTCTATCCTTCAGCAAATAATTTCATAAAATCCAAAATTCATGATTTCATGAGCTATTGCCCACGATTTTAGGCTATTTTAGTCATTTTTATCTATTTACAAATAACTTCATGAAGTCCAAAATTCATGATTTAATAAGCTATAACCAAAGATTTTTGCGGTTTACATCGTTTCAACCAATTGGCAAATAATTTCACGGTGTTCGAATATTCATAATTTCATGAGCTATAACTCATTATTATTATCCATATTAGGTCATTTCTACCCTTTGTGAAATAATTTCTTTGAAATCTAAAATTTATAATTTCAAGAACTTTAACATGATTTTTGGCTATTTTAGTCATTTCGCCCTTGATGAATAAATTTTGTTAGGTCAAAATTCATGATTTCATGAGCTACAACCCACAATTTTTTAACATTTTTGTCATTTCTGACCATCGGCAAATTATTTCGATGTTAAAATTCAATATTTCATGAGCTATAACCCACGATTTTTATGGAATCTAAAATTCAAGATATCATGAGCTATAACCCATGATTTTTAATATCACAATTTCATTACTCTATAACCCACAATTTTTGACCACTTTTAGTCAATTTTGACCATCGATAAATAATTATGCGAATGCCAAGATTCATGACTTCATGAGCTATATTCCACGATTTTTAGCCAATTTTGTCATTTCGACCATCGGAAAATAGTTTTTGGATGTCCAAATTCACAAGCTCATGAGCTATAACCCATAATTTTTATCTATTTTTAGTGGTTTCTACCCATCGATAAATAATTTTCTTGGTCTAAAATTTTATAATTTCATGACGTATAACTCATGATTTTTATCCATTTTAGTCATTTCTACTTATCGGTAAACAATGTCATGGAGTTCAAAATTCACAATTTCATGAGCTATAACTCATGATTTTTGCCATTTTAGTTATTTTTATAATTGAAAAATAGTTTTGTGAGGGCCAAACTCACAATTTCATGAGCTATAACCCATGAATTTTGGCTATTTTTAGTCATTTCTATCCATCGTCAAATAATTTTGTTTAGTCTAAATTTCATGATTTTATGAGCTATAACCCTAGATTTTTGGCTAGTTTTAGTCATTCCAACCCATCGGCAAATAATTTCATGATTTCATGAGCTATAACCCATAATTTTTGGCCTTGCAATTTCGATTATTTTGACCATTGACAAATAATTTTTTGCCATTTCTAACCTTAGACAAATAATTTCATGAAATCTAAAATTCACAATTTGAAGAGCATTAACCCATGATTTTTGGCTATTTCTAGCCATTTCTACCCATCGACAAATATTTTCATTTAGTGCGAAATCCATACTTTCAAGAGATAACTCAAGATTTTTGGCCATTTATAGTCATTTCTACTCTTGACCAAATAATTTCAAGAAATGCAAAATTCATGACTTCATTAGCTATAACCCATGATTTTAGGCTAATTTTAGTCATTTTTATCTATTGAAAAATAATTTCACTAAGTCTAAAATTTATTATTTCATGAGCTAAACCCAATATTTTTGCTAGTTTAATCATTTTGA
The DNA here is from genome assembly GCA_012295165.1 of Asparagus setaceus. Taxonomy (NCBI): domain Eukaryota; kingdom Viridiplantae; phylum Streptophyta; class Magnoliopsida; order Asparagales; family Asparagaceae; genus Asparagus; species Asparagus setaceus. The sequence continues at coordinate 70,834,805 of CM022704.1, forward strand.
CCCATTAGAAAATAATTTCACTAAACCTAAAATTTAGAATTTCATGAGCTATATCCCATGATTTTGGGCAATTTTAGCTTCTACCCATCGGCAAATACTTTCATGAAGGCTAAAATTCACGATTTAATGAGTCTATATATAACCCACAATTTTTGCTTAATTTTTAGTCATTTTGACCATCAAAATATTTTTTCAAGGCTAAAGATCACGAGTTCATGAGCTATAACCCACGATTTTTAGCCATGTTTAGTTCATTCACGACCATCGAAGAGTTTTGGAGGCCATAATTCACAATTTCATGAGCTATAACCCACGATTTTAGTCATTTTTATCATTTCTACCCATTGCCAAATAATTCCATAAAGTCATAAAATTCACGATTTCATGAGCTATAACTAAAGATTTTTATCAATTTTTAGTCATTTCTATCTATCAACAAATAATTTCATAGAGTCCAAAATTCACGATTTCATCAAATATAACTAATAATTTTTGGCTATTTTTAGTCATTTCTGACGATGGACAAATAGTTTTGCCGGGTCGAAATTCACAAATTCATGAGTTATAAACCCATAATTTTGGTTATTTTTATTCATTTTTACCTATCGTAAATAGTTTCCACGTAGTTAAAAATTTAAGATTTCATGAGCTATAACACATGATTATTATTCATTTTAGTCATTTCTACCAATAGGCAAATAATTTCCGCGGGTCTAAAATTCACGATTTCATGAACTATAACACATGATTTTTGAATATCACAATTTCATTACTCTATAACCCACGATTTTTAGCCATGTTTAGTCATTTCGACCATCGGCAAATAATTTTGTGAATGCCAAAATTCATGAGTTCATGAGCTATAACCCATGATTTTAGGCTAATTTTAGTCATTTTTATCTATTGAAAAATAATTTCACTAAGTCTAAAATTTATTATTTCATGAGCTAAACCCAATATTTTTGCTAGTTTAATCATTTTGACCCATTAGAAAATAATTTCACTAAACCTAAAATTTAGAATTTCATGAGCTATATCCCATGATTTTGGGCAATTTTAGCTTCTACCCATCGGCAAATACTTTCATGAAGGCTAAAATTCACGATTTAATGAGTCTATATATAACCCACAATTTTTGCTTAATTTTTAGTCATTTTTACCATCGACAAATAATTTTGTAAAGGCTAAAATTCACGATTTCATGAGCTATAACCCACGATTTTTAGCCATGTTTAGTCATTTCGACCATCGGCAAATACTTTCATGAAGGCTAAAATTCACAATTTCATGAGCTATAACCCACGATTTTAGTCATTTTTATCATTTCTACCCATTGCCAAATAATTCCATAAAGTCATAAAATTCACGATTTCATGAGCTATAACTAAAGATTTTTATCAATTTTTAGTCATTTCTATCTATCAACAAATAATTTCATAGAGTCCAAAATTCACGATTTCATCAAATATAACTAATAATTTTTGGCTATTTTTAGTCATTTCGACCATCGGCAAATAGTTTTGCCGGGTCGAAATTCACAAATTCATGAGTTATAAACCCATAATTTTGGTTATTTTTATTCATTTTACCTATCGTAAATAGTTTCCACGTAGTTAAAAATTTAAGATTTCATGAGCTATAACACATGATTATTATTCATTTTAGTCATTTCTACCAATAGGCAAATAATTTCCGCGGGTCTAAAATTCACGATTTCATGAACTATAACACATGATTTTCGACCATTTTTAGTCATTTATATCCATCGGCAATTAATTTCACTTAGTTGAAATTCATTCTACCCATCATCAACAAATTTCATTTAGTTTGAAATTGATGATTTCATGAGCTATAACCCAAATTTTTTAGCTAGTTTTAGTCATTAAAACAAATCGGCCCGATAATTTGGCGGAGTACATAACTCATGATTTTTATACATTTTTAGTCGGTACTAACTTATTGGCAAATAATTTCATAGAGTCCAAAATTCACGATTTCATGAGCTATAACTCATGATTTTTACCATTTCTAGACATTTCTACCAATAGGCAAATAATTTTGTTTAGTGCAAAATTCAAGATTTCATGAGCTATAACCAAAGATTTATGACCAGCTTTACTCATTCCTACCATGACAAATAATTTTGTTGAGTATAAAACTCATGATTTCATAAGCTATAACCCATGATTTTTGACCATTTTTAGTCATTTCTACCAATAGGCAAATAATTTCATGAAATCTAAAATTCAAGATTTCATGAGCTATAACCCACAATTTTTGACCATTTTTAGTCATTTTTATCTATTGAAAAATAATTTTGTAAAGGCTAAAATTCATGAGATTATGAGCTATGACCAATAATTTTTGGCCATTTTAGTCATTTCTACCCATTGGCAAATAATTTTGTGGTGGTAAAATCCACCATTTCATGAGCTATAACCCACAATTTTTGCTTAATTTTTAGTCATTTCGACCATCGGCAAATAATTTTATGGAGGCTAAAATTCACATTTTCATGAGCTATAACCCATGATTTTTATGGAATCTAAAATTCAAGATATCATGAGCTATAACCCATGATTTTTAATATCACAATTTCATTAGTCTATAACCCACGATTTTTATGGAATCTAAAATTCAAGATATCATGAGCTATAACCCATAATTTTTGGCTATTTTAGTCATTTCACCATTGGCAAATAGTTTTATGGAGGCTAAAATTCACATTTTCATGAGCTATAACCCACGATTTTTATGGAATCTAAAATTCAAGATATCATGAGCTATAACCCATAATTTTATGGAATCTAAAATTCAAGATATCATGAGCTATAACCCACAATTTTTAATATCACAATTTCATTAGTCTATAACCCACAATTTTTAATATCACAATTTCATTAGTCTATAACCCACGATTTTTAGCCATGTTTAGTCATTTCGACCATCGGCAAATATTTTGCGAATGCCAAAATTCATGAGTTCATGAGCTATAACCCACAATTTTTGCTTAATTTTTAGTCATTTCGACCATCGGCAAATAGTTTTTGGGATGTTAAAATTCACAAGTTCATGAGCTATAACCCATAATTTTTGGCTATTTTAGTCATTTCTACCCATCGACAAATAATTTCACGAGTCTAAACTTCACAATTTCAAGAGCAATAACTCACGGTTTTGGCTATTTTTAGTCGTTTCTACCCATCGACAAATAATTTTTTAGTCCAAAATTTATGATTTCATGAGCTATAACACATGATTTTTGGCTATTTTAGTCATTTCGGTCCATTACCAAATAATTGTATTGTGGTCAAATTCCGCGATTTTAGCTATAACCCATGATTTTTGGCTATTTTTAGTCATTTTGACCCATTAGAAAATAATTTCACAAAGTTAAAATCCACAAATTCATGATCCATAACCCACGATTTTGGCTAACTTTAATCGTTTTGACTCATTGGCAAATAATTTCATAGAGTCCAAAATTCATGATTTCATGAGCTATAACCCATGATTTTAGGCATATTTTTATCGTCTCCACCCATTGGTAAATAATTTCCACGGTTGAAATTCGTTTCTACCCATTGGCAAATAGTTTTTGAGGCCAAAATTCACAATTTCATGAGCTATAACCCATGATTTTGGCCATTTTAGTCATTTCTACCCATCGGCAAATTATTTCGGGATGTTAAAATTCAATATTTCATGAACTATAACGTACTATTTTTGCAATCTTTAGTTATTTTTATCATCAAAAATAATTTTGTAAAGGCTAAAATTCACGATTTCATGAGCTATAACCCATAATTTTTGGCCATTTTAGTCATTTCGACCATTGGCTAATAATTTTGAGGTGGCAAAATCCACCATTTCATGAGCTATAACCCACAACTTTTAATATTTTTAGTCATTTTGACCATCGGCAAATAGTTTTATGAGGCTAAAATTCACATTTTCATGAGCTATAACCCATGATTTTTATGGAATCTAAAATTCAAGATATCATGAGCTATAACCCATGATTTTTGAATATAACAATTTCATTAGTCTATAACCCACGATTTTTGGCTATTTTTAGTCGATTTTGACCATCGACAAATATTTTTGTGAATGCCAAAATTCATGAGTTCATGAGCTATAACCCACGATTTTTAGCCAATTTTGTCATTTCGACCATCGACAAATATTTTTGTGAATGCCAAAATTCACAAGTTCATGAGCTATAACCCATAATTTTGGCTATTTTTAGTCATTTCTACCCATCGGCAAATAATTTTGCACTCAAAAATGCAAGATTCATGACCTATAACTCTTTATTTTTATTCATTTTAGTCATTTCGACCATCGGCAAATAATTTCACAGAGTCCAAAATTCACAATTTCATGAGCTAAAACTAATAGTTTTGGCTATTTTAGTCATTTCGACCATTGGCTAATAATTTTGAGGTGGCAAAATCCACCATTTCATGAGCTATAACCCATAATTTTGGCTATTTTAGTCATTTCTACCCATCGCAAATTATTTCTAGGATGTTAAAATTTAATATTTCATGAACTATAACGTACTATTTTTGCTATCTTTAGTTATTTTTATCATCAAAAATAATTTTGTTTAGTGCAAAATTCAAGATTTCATGAGCTATAACTCATGATTTCATAAGCTATAACCCATAATTTTGGCCATTTTTAGTCATTTCACCATTGGCTAATAATTTTGAGGTGGCAAAATCCACCATTTCATGAGCTATAACCCACAATTTTTTAACATTTTTGTCATTTCGACCATCGGCAAATTATTTCTAGGATGTTAAAATTCAATATTTCATGAACTATAACCCACATATTTTAAAGAATCTAAAATTTAATAAATCATGAGCTATAACCCATGATTTTTGAATATAACAATTTCATTAGTCTATAACCCACGATTTTTGGCTATTTTTAGTCGATTTTGACCATCGACAAATATTTTTGTGAATGCCAAAATTCATGAGTTCATGAGCTATAACCCACGATTTTTAGCCAATTTTTGTCATTTCGACCATCGACAAATATTTTTGTGAATGCCAAAATTCACAAGTTCATGAGCTATAACCCATAATTTTGGCTATTTTTAGTCGTTTCTACTCATAAGTAAATAATTTTGAGGAGTCCAAAATGCAAGATTCATTACCTATAACTCATGATTTTTATTCATTTTAGTCATTTCCACCTATCGGCAAATAATTTCATAGAGTCCAAAATTCACAACTTAATGAGCAAACAACTAATAGTTTTGGCTATTTTTAGTCATTTCGACCATTGGCTAATAATTTTGAGGTGGCAAAATCCACCATTTCATGAGCTATAACCCACAACTTTTAATATTTTTAGTCATTTCGACCATCGGCAAATTATTTCTAGGATGTTAAAATTCAATATTTCATGAACTATAACCCACATATTTTAAAGAATCTAAAATTTAAGATATCATGAGCTATAACCCACGATTTTTAACATCACAATTTCATTAGTCTATAACCCACGATTTTTGGCTATTTTTAGTCGATTTTGACCATCGACAAATATTTTTGTGAATGCCAAAATTCATGAGTTCATGAGCTATAACCCACGATTTTTAGCCAATTTTTGTCATTTTCGACAATCAAGAAATTGTTTTGCGGATGTCAAAATTCACAAGTTTATGAGCTATAACCCACAATTTTGGCTATTTTTAGTCGTTTCTACCCATCAACAAATAATTTCACGGAGTCCAAAAATGTAAGCTTCATGACCTATAACTCATGATTTCTATTCTTTTTTAGTCATTTCCACCTATCGGCAAATAATTTCGCAGAGTCCAGAATTAACAACTTAATGAGCTAAAAACTAGTAGTTTTTAGCTATTTTCAGTCATTTTTGACCATCGGCAAACAATTTTGTGCAGACCAAAATTCACAATTTCATAAGCTATAACCCATGATTTTTGACCATTTTTAGTTTTTTCTACCTATCGGCAAATTATTTCTGGGATGTTAAAATTTAATATTTCATGAACTATAACGTACTATTTCTGCCATCTTTAGTTATTTTTTATCATCAAAAAATAATTTTGCAAAGGCCAAGATTCACCAGATTATGAGATATGACCAATAATTTTTTGGCCATTTTTAATCGTTTCTGACCATTGGCTAATAATTTTGAGGTGGCAAAAATCCACCATTTTATGAGCTATTATCCACAATTTTTTTTACATTTTTAGTCATTTCGACCATCGGCAAATAATTTTGCAAAGGCCAAAATTCACAATTTCATGAGCTATAACCCATAATTTTATGGAATCTAAAATTCAAGATATCATGAGCTATAACCCATTACTTTTATGGAATCTAAAATTCACAATTTCATTAGTCTATAACCCACGATTTTTGACCATTTTAGTCGATTTTGACCATCGGCAAATAATTTTGCAAAGGCCAAATTCATGAGTTCATGAGCTATAACCCATGATTTTTAGCCATTTTAGTCATTTCGACCATCGGCAAATAATTTCATGGAGTCCAAAATTCACAATTTCATGAGCTATAACCCATAATTTTTGGCTATTTTTAGTCATTTCTACCCATCGACAAATAATTTTTGGCCATTTTAGTTTTTCTACCCATCGACAAATTATTTCGGGATGTTAAAATTTAATATTTCATGAACTATAACATACTATTTTTGCTATCTTTAGTTATTTTTATCATCGAAAAATAATTTTGCAAAGGCCAAGATTCACGAGATTATAAGCTATGACCAATAATTTTTGGCCATTTTAGTCATTTCGACCATTGGCTAATAATTTTGAGGTGGCAAAATCCACCATTTCATGAGCTATTATCCACAATTTTTTACATTTTTAGTCATTTCGACCATCGGCAAATAATTTTGCCGGGCCAAAATTCACGATTTCATGAGCTATAACCCATTACTTTTATGGAATCTAAAATTCAAGATATCATGAGCTATAACCCATGATTTTTAATATCACAATTTCATTAGTCTATAACCCACGATTTTTGACCATTTTAGTCGATTTTGACCATCGACAAATATTTTTGAATGCCAAAATTCATGAGTTCATGAGCTATAACCCACGATTTTTAGCCAATTTTTGTCATTTTCAACCATCGACAAATAGTTTTGCGGATGTCAAAATTCACAAGTTCATGAGCTATAACCCACAATTTTGGCTATTTTTAGTCGTTTCTACCCATCAACAAATAATTTCACGGAGTCCAAAATGCAAGATTCATGACCTATAACTCATGATTTCTATTCATTTTAGTCATTTCCACCTATCGGCAAATAATTTCACGAGTCCAAAATTCACAACTTAATGAGCTAAAACTAGTAGTTTTAGCTATTTTAGTCATTTTGACCATCGGCAAATAATTTTGCGGAGGCCAAAATTCACGATTTCATAAGCTATAACCCATGATTTTTGACCATTTTAGTTTTTCTACCCATCGGCAAATTATTTCGGGATGTTAAAATTTAATATTTCATGAACTATAACGTACTATTTTTGCTATCTTTTGTTATTTTTATTATCAAAAATAATTTTGCAAAGGCAAGATTCACGAGATTATGAGCTATGACCAATAATTTTTGGCCATTTTAGTCATTTCGACCATTGGCTAATAATTTTGAGGTGGCAAAATCCACCATTTCATGAGCTATTATCCACAATTTTTTAACATTTTTTGTCATTTCGACCATCGGCAAATAGTTTTGCGGAGGCTAAAATTCACATTTTTATGAGCTATAACCCATAACTTTTATGGAATCTAAAATTCAAGATATCATGAGCTATATCCCATGATTTTTTAATATCTCAATTTCATTAGTCTATAACCAATGATTTTTGACCATTTTTAGTCGATTTTGACCATCGACAAATATTTTTGCGAATGCCAAAATTCATGAGTTCATGAGCTACAACCCACGATTTTTAGCCAATTTTTGCCATTTTCAACCATCGACAAATAGTGTTGCGGATGTCAAAATTCACAAGTTTATGAGCTATGACCCACAATTTTAGCTATTTTTAGTCGTTTCTACCATCAACAAATAATTTCACGGAGTCTAAAATTAACAACTTAATGAGCTAAAAACTAGTAGTTTTCAGCTATTTTCAGTCATTTTTTACCATCGGCAAACAATTTTGTGTAGACCAAAATTCACGATTTCATAAGCTATAACCCATGATTTTTGACCATTTTTAGTTTTTTCTACATATCGGCAAATTATTTCTGGGATGTTAAAATTTAATATTTCATGAACTATAACGTACTATTTTTTCCATCTTTAGTTATTTTTTATCATCGAAAAATAATTTTACAAAGGCCGAAATTCACGAGATTATGAGATATGACCAATAATATTTTGGCCATTTTTAGTCGTTTCTAACCATTGGCTAATAATTTTGAGGTGGCAAAAATCCACCATTTCATGAGCTATAACCCACAATATTTTTTTTACATTTTTAGTCATTTTAGACCATAGGCAAATAGTTTTGCGGAGGAATTCACATTTTCATGAGCTATAACCCACGATTTTTATGGAATCTAAAATTCAAGATATCATGAGCTATAACCCAAGATTTTTAATATCACAATTTCATTAGTCTATAACCCACGATTTTTGGCTATTTTTAGTCGATTTTGACCATCGACAAATAATTTTGTGGAGGCCAAAATTCACGAGTTTATGAGCTATAACCCACGATTTTTAGCCATTTTTGTCATTTTTGACAATCGGCAAATAGTTTTTGGGATGTTAAAATTCATAAATTCTGAGCTATAACCCATAATTTTTGGCTATTTTAGTCATTTCTACCCATCGACAAATAATTTTGTGGAGTCCAAAATGCAAGATTCATGACCTATATCTCATGATTTCTATTCATTTTTAGTCATTTCCACCTATCGGCAAATAATTTCACAGAGTCCAAAATTTACAACTTAATGAGCAAAAAACTAATAGTTTTGGCTATTTTAGTCATTTCGACCATCGGCAAATAATTTTGTGGAGGCCAAAATTCACCATTTCATGAGCTATAACCCATGATTTTTGAATATCACAATTTCATTACTCTATAACCCACAATTTTTGGCTAGTTTTAGTCATTTCGACCATCGGCAAATAATTTTGCGGTGGCAAAATCCACAATTTCATGAGCTATAACCCATGATTTTTGACCATTTTTAGTTTTTCTACCCATCGACAAATAATTTTGTGAAGTCTAAAATTCACGATTTCATGAGCTATAACCCATAATTTTTGGCTATTTTTAGTTATTTTTATCATCGAAAAATAATTTTGCAAAACCAAGATTCACGAGATTATGAGCTATGACCAATAATTTTTGCCATTTTAGTCATTTCTAACCATTGGCTAATAATTTTGCGGTGGCAAAATCCACAATTTCATGAGCTATAACCCACAATTTTTTAACATTTTTGTCATTTTGACCATCGGCAAATAATTTTGCGGAGGCCAAAATTCACGATTTTATGAGCTATAACCCACAATTTTTATGGAATCTAAAATTCAAGATATCATGAGCTATAACCCATGATTTTTGAATATCACAATTTCATTAGTCTATAACCCACGATTTTTGACCACTTTTAGTCAATTTTGACCATCGATAAATAATTATGCGAATGCCAAGATTCATGACTTCATGAGCTATATTCCACGATTTTTAGCCAATTTTGTCATTTTAGACCATCAGAAAATAGTTTTTCGGATGTCCAAATTCACAAGCTCATGAGCTATAACCCATAATTTTTATCTATTTTTAGTGGTTTCTACCCATCAGTAAATAATTTTGCAGACTCAAAAAATGCAAGATTCATGACCTATAACTCTTTATTTTTATTCATTTTTAGTCATTTCCACCTATCAGCAAATAATTTCACAGAGTCCAAAATTCACAACTTAATAAGCCAAAAACTAATAGTTTTTGGCTATTTTTAGTCGTTTCTGACCATTGGCAAATAATTTTGTGAAGTCTAAAATTCACGATTTCATAAGCTATAACCCATGATTTTGGCCATTTTTATTTTTTCTACCCATGGGCAAATTATTTCGGAATGTTAAAATTCAATATTTCATGAACTATAGCGTACTATTTTTGCTATCATTAGTTATTTTTATCATCGAAAAATAATTTTGCAAAATCAAGATTCACGAGATTATAAGCTATGACCAATAATTTTTAGCCATTTTAGTCATTTCGACCATTGGCTAATAATTTTGAGGTGGCAAAATCCACCATTTCATGAGCTATAACCCACAACTTAATTTTACATTTTTAGTCATTTCTGACCATTGGCAAATAGTTTTGCGAAAGTTAAAATTCACATTTTCATGAGCTATAACCCATAATTTTTATGGAATCTAAAATTCAAGATATCATGAGCTATAACCCACGAATTTTTAATATCACAATTTCATTAGTCAATAACCCAGATTTTCGACCATTTTTAGTCGATTTTGATCATCGGCAAATATTTTGCGAATGCCAAAATACATGAGTTCATGAGCTATAACCCATGATTTTTAGTCAAATATTTTTGTCATTTTCGACAATCAGCAAATTGTCTTGCGGATGTTAAAATTCACAAGTTCACGAGCTATAACCCGTAAATTTTGGCTATTTTTAGTTATTTCTACCCATCAGCAAGTGATTTGTGGCCATTTTTAGTTTTTTCTACCCATCGGCAAATTATTTCTAGGATGTTAAAATTTAATATTTCACGAACTATACCCTACAATTTTTTTTCTATCTTTAGTTATTTTTTATCATCGAAAAATAATTTTGCAAAATCAAGATTCACGAGATTATAAGCTATGACCAATAATTTTTGCGCCATTTTTAGTCATTTCTGACCATTGGCTAATAATATTTAGGAGGAAAAAATCCACCATTTCATGAGCTATTATCCATAATTTTTTTATTTACATTTTTAGTCATTTCTGACCAATGTCAAATAGTTTTGAAGAGGCTAAAATTCATATTTTTATGAGCTATAACCCACGAATTTAATGGAATCTAAAATTCAAGATATCATGAGCTATAACCCATGTTTTTGAATCACACAACCCACGATTTTTGACTATTTTTAGTCGATTTTGACCATCGACAAATATTTTTGTGAATGCCAAAATTCATGACCAATGTCAAATAGTTTTGCGGAGGCTAAAATTCATATTTTTATGAGCTATAACCCACGACTTTTATGGAATCTAAAATTCAAGATATCATGAGCTATAACCCATGATTTTTGAATCTTACAATTTCATTAGTCTATAACCCACGATTATTGACTATTTTTAGTCGATTTTGACCATCAACAAATATTTTTGCGAATGCCAACATTCATGAGTTCATAAGCTATAACCCACGATTTTTAGCCAATTTTTTTCATTTTCAACCATCGACAACTAATTTTCCGGATGTCAAAATTCTAAAGTTTATGAGGTATAACCCATAATTTTGGCTATTTTTAGTCGTTTCTACCTATTAGCAAATAATTTCACGGAGTCCACAAATGCAAGATTCATGACCGATAACTCATGATTTCTATTCATTTCTAGTCATTTCCACCTATCGGTAAATAATTTCATAGAGTCCAAAATTCACAACTTAATGAGCTAAAAACTAATAGTTTTTAGCTATTTTTAGTCATTTCTGACCATCGGCAAATAATTTTGCCCAGGCCAAAATTCACGATTTTATAAGCTATAACCCATGGTTTTTTACCATTTTTGTTTTTTCTACCCAACGACAAATTATTTCTAGGATGTTAAAATTTAATATTTCATGAACTATAACATACTATTTTTGCTATCTTTAGTTATTTTTTATCATCGAAAAATAATTTTGTAAAGGCCAAAATTCACGAAATTATGAGCTATGAGTAATAACTTTTTGGTAATTTTTAGTCGTTTCTAATCATTGGCTAATAAGTTTGCGGTGGCAAAATTCCACAATTTCATGAGCAACAATCCACAATTTTTTAAACATTTTTAGTCATTTCTGACCATCGAAAAATAGTTTTGCGGAGGCTAAAATTAAACATTTTCATGAGCTACAACTCACGATTTTTATGGAATCTAAAATTCAAGATGACATGAGCTATAACGCATGATTTTTTAATATCACAATTTCAATACTCTATAACCCACGATTTTTGACCACTTTTAGTCCATTTTGACCATCGATATATAATTTTGCCAATGCCAAAATTCATGAGTTCATGAGCTATATTCCACGATTTTTAGCCAATTTTTGTCATTTTCGACCATCGGAAATAGTTTTGTGGATGTCAAAATTCGCAAGTTCATGAGCTATAACACATAAATTTTGGCTATTTGTTGTCGTTTCTACCCATCCGCAAATAATTTCACAGACTTAAAAAATGCAGAATTCATGACCTATAACTCATTATTTTTATTCATTATTAGTCATTTCCACCTATCGGCAAATATTTTCACAAAGTCCAAAATTCACAACTTAATGAGCCAAAAACTAATAGTTTTTGTCTAGTTTTAGTTGTTTCTGACTATTGGCAATTAATTTTGGGAAGGCTAAAATTCACCATATCATAAGCTATAACCCATGATTTTTGGCTATTTTTAGTTTTTCTACCCATCAGGAAATTATTTCTGGGATGTTAAAATTCAATATTTCATGAACTATAACATACTATTTTTTGCTATCATTAGTTATTTTTATCATTGAAAAGAACTTTTAAAGGCCAAAATTCAAGAGATTATGAGCTATGACTAAAAATTTTTTGTCCATTTTTAGTCGTTTCTGACCATTGGCTAATAATTTTGAGGTGGCAAAATCCACCATTTCTTGAGCTATAACCCACAATTTTTTTATATTTTTAGTCATTTCAACCTATCGGCAAATAATTTTATGAGGCTAAAATTCACATTTTCATGAGCTATAACCCACGATTTTTATGGAATCTAAAATTCAAGATTTCATGAGCTATAACCCAAGATTTTTAATATCACAATTTCAATACTCTATAACCCACAATGTCTTTTATATTTTTAGTCATTTTTACCATCGACAAATAATTTCACGAGTCCAAAATGCAAGATTCATGACCTATAACCCACGATTTTTAGCCATTTTAGTCATTTCGACCATCGAAAAATAGTTTTGCGGATGTCAAAATTCACAAGTTCATGAGCTATGACCCATAATTTTGGCTATTTTTAGTCATTTCTACCCATCGACAAATAATTTCACAGAGTCCAAAATGCAAGATTCATGACCTATAACTCATGATTTCTTTTTATTTTAGTCATTTCAACCTATCGGCAAATAATTTCCACGAGTCCAAAATTCACAACTTAATGAGCTAAAACTAATAGTTTTGGTCGTTTTCGTCGTTTGACCATCGGCAAATAATTTTGCGGAGGCTAAAATTCACGATTTCATAAGCTATAACCCATGATTTTTGGTCATTTTTAGTTTTTCTACCCATCAAGAAATTATTTCGGGATCTTAAAATTCAATATTTCATAAACTATAATGTACTATTTTTTGCTATTTTTAGTTATTTTTTATCTTGAAAAATAATTTTACAAAGGCCAAAATTCACGATTTCATAAGCTATAACCCATGATTTTTGGCCATTTTAGTCATTTCTACCCATCGGAAATTATTTCGGGATCTTAAAATTCAATATTTCATGAACTATAACATACTATTTTTTGCTATCATTAGTTATTTTTATCATTGAAAAGAACTTTTAAAGGCCAAAATTCAAGAGATTATGAGCTATGACTAAAAATTTTTTGTCCATTTTTAGTCGTTTCTGACCATTGGCTAATAATTTTGAGGTGGCAAAAATCCACCATTTCTTGAGCTATAACCCACAATTTTTTTTATATTTTTAGTCATTTCTGGCCATCGACAAATAGTTTTACGCAGGCTAAAATTCACATTTTCATGAGCTATAACACACGATTTTTATGGAATCTAAAATTCACGATATCATGAGCGATAACGCATGATTTTTGAATATCATAATCTCATTAATTATAACCCGCGATTTTTTACCATTTTTAGTTGAATTTGACCTTCGATAAATATTTTTTTGAATGCCAAAATTCATGAGTTCATGACCTATAACCCACGATTTTTAGCCAATATTTATTATTTTCGGCCATCGAAAAATAGTTTTGCGGATGTCAAAATTCACAAGTTCATGAGCTATGACCCATAATTTTTGGCTATTTTTAGTCGTTTCTACCCATCAGCAAATAATTCCGCCGAGTCCAAAAATGCAAGATTCATGACCTATAACTCATGATTTCTTTTTATTTTAGTCATTTCAACCTATCGGCAAATAATTTCCACGAGTCCAAAATTCACAACTTAATGAGCTAAAAACTAATAGTTTTTGGCTGTTTTTCGTCGTTTCTGACCATCGGCAAATAATTTTGCGGAGGCTAAAATTCACGATTTCATAAGCTATAACCCATGATTTTTGGTCATTTTTAGTTTTTTCTACCCATCAGTAAATTATTTCTGGGATCTTAAAATTCAATATTTCATAAACTATAATGTACTATTTTTTTTGCTATTTTTAGTTATTTTTTATCTTCGAAAAATAATTTTACAAAGGCCAAAATTCACGAGATTATGAGCTATGACCAATAATTTTTTTGGCCATTGTTAGTCGTTTCTTACCATTGGCTAATAATTTTGAGGTGGCAAAATCCACCATTTCATGAGCTACAACCCACAATTATTTTTATATTTTTAGTCATTTCGACCATCGGCAAATATTTTGTGAATGCCAAAATTCATGATTTCATGAGCTATAACCCACAATTTTTATGGAATCTAAAATTCAAGATATCATGAGCTATAACTCATGATTTTTGTAGAATCTAAAATTCACAATTTCATTAGTCTATAAGCCATGATTTTTGACCATTTTTAGTCGATTTTGACCATCGACAAATAATTTTACGAATGCCCAAATTTATGATTTCATGAGCTATAACCCACGATTTTTAGCCATTTTAGTCATTTCGACCATCAAAAATAATTTTGTGGAGGCCAAAATTCACAATTTCATGAGCTATAACCCATAATTTTGGCTATTTTTAGTCGTTTCTACCCATCGACAAATAATTTCACGAGTCCAAAATGCAAGATTCATGACCTATAACTCATGATTTTTATTCATTTTAGTCATTTCCACCTATCGGCAAATAATTTCCACGAGTCCAAAATTCACAACTTAATGAGCAAAAACTAATAGTTTTGGCTATTTTTAGTCATTTCTACCCATTGGCAAATAATTTTGTGGAGGCCAAAATTCACCATTTCATGAGCTATAACCCATGATTTTGGCTATTTTTAGTCATTTCTACCCATCGGCAAATTATTTCGGGATGTTAAAATTCAATATTTCATAAACTATAATGTACTATTTTTTTGCTATTTTTAGTTATTTTTTATCATCGAAAAATAATTTTACAAAGGCCAAAATTCACGAGATTATGAGCTATGACCAATAATTTTTGGCCATTTTAGTCATTTCGACCATTGGCTAATAATTTTGAGGTGGCAAAATCCACCATTTCATGAGCTATAACCCACAATTATTTTTATATTTTTAGTCATTTCGACCATCGGCAAATAATTTTGCGGAGGCTAAAATTCACAATTTCATGAGCTATAACCCATAATTTTTATGGAATCTAAAATTCAAGATATCATGAGCTATAACCCACGATTTTTATGGAATCTAAAATTCACGATTTCATAAGCTATAACCCATGATTTTTGACCATTTTTAGTCGATTTTGACCATCGGCAAATATTTTGTGAATGCCAAAATTCATGAGTTCATGAGCTATAACCCATGATTTTTGGTCATTTTAGTCATTTCGACCATCGGCAAATAGTTTTGCGGATGTTAAAATTCACAAGTTCATGAGCTATAACCCATAATTTTTGGCTATTTTTAGTCATTTCTACCCATCACCAGTGATTTGTGGCCATTTTAGTTTTTCTACTCATCGGCAAATTATTTCGGGATGTTAAAATTCAATATTTCATGAATTATAACGTACTATTTTTGCAATCTTTAGTTATTTTTATCATTGAAAAATAATTTTGTAAAGGCTAAAATTCATGAGAATATGAGCTATGACCAATAATATTTTGGCCATTTTAGTCATTTCGACCATTGACTAATAATTTTGAGGTGGCAAAATCCACCATTTCATGAGCTATAATCCATAATTTTTGCTATTTTTAGTCATTTTAGTCATTTCGACCATTGACAAATAATTTTGTAAAGGCTAAAATTCATATTTTTATGAGCTATAACCCACGATTTTTATGGAATCTAAAATTCAAGATATCATGAGCTATAACCCATGATTTTTAATATCACAATTTTATTAGTCTAGAACCCACAATTTTTGACCATTTTTAGTCGATTTTGACCATCGACAAATATTTTGTGAATGCCAAAATTCATGACCAATGTCAAATAGTTTTGCGGAGGCTAAAATTCATGATTTTATGAGCTATAACCCACGATTTTTATGGAATCCAAAATTCAAGATATCATGAGCTATAACCCATGATTTTTAATATCACAATTTCATTAGTCTATAAGCCATGATTTTTGACCATTTTTAGTCGATTTTGACCATCGACAAATATTTTCTGAATGCCAAAATTCATGAGTTCATGAGCTATAACCCACGATTTTTAGCTAATTTTTGTCATTTTCCACAATCGACAAATAGTTTTAGGATGCTAAAATTCAAAAGTTCATGAGCTATAACCCATAATTTTGGCTATTTTTAGTCGTTTCTACCCATTGGCAAATAATTTCACGAGTCCAAAATTCAAGATTTCATGAGCTATAACTCATGATTTTTATTCATTTTAGTCATTTCCACCTATCAGCAATTAATTTCATAGAGTCCAAAATTCACAACTTAATGAGCAAAAACTAATAGTTTTGGCTATTTTAGTCATTTCGACCATCGGCAAATAATTTTGCGGAGGCCAAAATTCACGATTTCATAAGCTATAACCCATGATTTTTGACCATTTTAAGTTTTTCTACTCATCGTGAATTATTTCGGGATGTTAAAATTCAATATTTCATGAACTATAACATACTATTTTTTGCTATCATTAGTTATTTTTATCATCAAAAATAATTTTGTAAAGGCTAAAATTCACAAGTTCATGAGCTATAGCCCATAATTTTTGGCTATTTTTAGTCGTTTCTACCCATTGGCAAATAATTTTGTGGTGGTAAAATCCACCATTTCATGAGCTATAATCCACAATGTTTTTTTACATTTTTAGTCATTTCGACCATCGGCAAATAGTTTTGCGGATGTTAAAATTCAATATTTCATGAACTATAACCCACGATTTTTAGCTAATTTTTGTCATTTTCCACAATCGACAAATAGTTTTAGGATGCTAAAATTCAAAAGTTCATGAGCTATAGCCCATAATTTTTGACTATTTTAATCATTTCTACCCATCGACAAATAATTTCGAGAGTCCAAAGCTGCAAGATTCATGACCTATAACTCATGATTTTTTCATTTTAGTCATTTCCACCTATCAGCAATTAATTTCATAGAGTCCAAAATTCACAACTTAATGAGAAAAAAAAGTTTTGGCTATTATTAGTCATTTCGACCATCGGCAAATAATTTTGCGGAGGCCAAAATTCACAATTTGATAAGCTATAATCCATAATTTTTGACCATTTTAAGTTTTTCTACTCATCGTGAATTATTTCGGGATGTTAAAATTCAATATTTCATGAATTATAACGTACTATTTTTGCAATCTTTAGTTATTTTTATCATTGAAAAATAATTTTGTAAAGGCTAAAATTCATGAGAATATGAGCTATGACCAATAATATTTTGGCCATTTTAGTCATTTCGACCATTGGCTAATTATTTTGGGGTGGCAAAATCCACCATTTCATGAGCTATAACCCATAAATTTTTTAATATTTTTAGTCATTTGACCATCGGCAAATAGTTTTCTTGGGTAAAATTCATATTTTCATGAGCTATAACTCACGATTTTTATGAAATCTAAAATTCAAGATATCATGAGCTATAACCCATAATTTTTAATATCACAATTTTATTAGTCTAGAACCCACAATTTTTGACCATTTTAGTCGATTTTGACCATCGGCAAATATTTTGCGAATGCCAAAATTCTTGAGTTCATAAGCTATAACCCACGATTTTTAGCTAATTTTTATCATTTTTGACAATGGCAAATAGTTTTGCGGATGTTAAAATTTACAAGTTCATGAGCTATAACCCATAATTTTTGGCTATTTTTAGTCGTTTCTACCCATCGACAAATAATTTCACGAGTCCAAAATTCATGAGTTCATGAGCTATAACTCATGATTTTTATTCATTTTAGTCATTTCCACCTATCAGCAATTAATTTCATAGAGTCCAAAATTCACAACTTAATGAGAAAAAAAAGTTTTGGCTATTATTAGTCATTTCGACCATCGGCAAATAATTTTGCGGAGGCCAAAATTCACAATTTGATAAGCTATAATCCATAATTTTTGACCATTTTAAGTTTTTCTACTCATCGTGAATTATTTCGGGATGTTAAAATTCAATATTTCATGAATTATAACGTACTATTTTTGCAATCTTTAGTTATTTTTATCATTGAAAAATAATTTTGTAAAGGCTAAAATTCATGAGAATATGAGCTATGACCAATAATATTTTGGCCATTTTAGTCATTTCGACCATTGGCTAATTATTTTGGGGTGGCAAAATCCACCATTTCATGAGCTATAACCCATAAATTTTTTAAATATTTTTAGTCATTTGACCATCGGCAAATAGTTTTCTTGGGTAAAATTCATATTTTCATGAGCTATAACTCACGATTTTTATGAAATCTAAAATTCAAGATATCATGAGCTATAACCCATAATTTTTAATATCACAATTTTATTAGTCTAGAACCCACAATTTTTGACCATTTTAGTCGATTTTACCATCGACAAATAATTTTGTGAAGGCCAAAATTCACGAGTTCATGAACTATAACCCACGATTTTTAGCTAATTTTTGTCATTTCGACCATCGGCAAATAATTTTGTGAAGGCCAAAATTCACAATTTCATGAGCTATAACCCATAATTTTGGCTATTTTTAGTCGTTTCTACCCATCGACAAATAATTTCCGAGACTTAAAAATGCGAGAATTCATGACCTATAACACATGATTTTTATTCATTTTAGGCATTTCCATCTATCGGCAAATAATTTCACGAGTCCAAAATTCATAATTAATGAGCAAAAACTAATAGTTTTGGCTATTTTAGTCATTTCGATCCATTGGCAAATAATTTTGTGAAGGCCAAAATTCACCATTTCATAAGCTATAACCCATGATTTTTGGCTATTTTAGTCATTTTTACCATCGACAAATATTTTCTGAATGACAAAATTCATGAGTTCATGAGCTATAACCCACGATTTTTAGCTAATTTTTGTCATTTTTACAATCAGCAAATAGTTTTGCGATGTTAAAATTCACAAGTTCATGAGCTATAACCCGTAATTTTGGCTATTTTTAGGCGTTTCTACCCATCGACAAATAATTTCATGGAGTCCAAAATGCAAGATTCATGACCTATAACACATGATTTTTATTCATTTTAGGCATTTCCATCTATCGGCAAATAATTTCACGAGTCCAAAATTCATAATTAATGAGCAAAAACTAATAGTTTTGGCTATTTTAGTCATTTCGACCATCGGCAAATAATTTTGTGAAGGCCAAAATTCACGATTTGATAAGCTATAACCCATGATTTTTGGCCATTTTATTTTTCTACTCATCGGCAAATTATTTCTTGGATGTTAAAATTCAATATTTCATGAACTATAACATACTATTATTAGTTATTTTTATCATCAAAAATAATTTTGTAAAGGCTAAAATTCACAAGATATGAGCTATGATCAATAATATCTTAGCCATTTTTAGTCGTTTGACCATTGGCTAATAATTTTGAGGTGGCAAAATCCACCATTTCATGAGCTATAACCCACAATTTTTTTATATTTTTAGTCATTTCGACCATCGACAAATAATTTTATGAGCTATAACTCATGATTTTATGAGCTATAACCAATGATTTTTATGGAATCTAAAATTCACGATATCATGAGCTATAGCATGATTTTTGAATATAACAATTTCATTAGTTTATAACCCATGATTTTTGGCCATTTTAGTCAATTTTACCATCGACAAATATTTTTGTGAATGCCAAAATTCATGAGTTCATGAGCTATAACCCACGATTTTTAGCCATTTTAGTTATTTTTACCATCGACAAATATTTTTGTGAATGCCAAAATTCACGAGTTCATGAACTATAACCCAAGATTTTTGGCCATTTTTAGTCGTTTCTACCCATCGACAAATAATTTCATGGAGTCCAAAATGCAAGATTCATGACCTATAACACATGATTTTTATTCATTTTAGGCATTTCCATCTATCGGCAAATAATTTCACGAGTCCAAAATTCATAATTAATGAGCAAAAACTAATAGTTTTGGCTATTTTTAGTCGTTTCTACCCATCGGCAAATAATTTTATGGGGCTAAAATTCATGATTTCATGAGCTATAACCCATGATTTTTGGCCATTTTAGTCATTTCTACCCATCAAGAATTATTTCGGGATCTTAAAATTCAATATTTCATGAACTATAATGTACTATTTTTGCTATCTTTAGTTATTTTTACCATCGACAAATATTTTTGTGAATGCCAAAATTCATGATTTCATGAGCTATAACCTGAGGATTTTATGGAATCTAAAATTCACGATATCATGAGCTATAGCATGATTTTTGAATATAACAATTTCATTAGTCTATAACCCACGTTTTTGACCATTTTAGCCAATTTTGTCATTTCCGACCATGGAAAATAGTTTTCTTATTGTCAAAATTAATAAGTTAATAAGCGAAAACTAATAGTTTTGGCTATTTTAGTCATTTCTGACCATAGGCTAATAATTTGCGGATGCCAAAATTCACGATTTCATAAATTATAACCCATGATTTTTGGCCATTTTAGTTTTTCTACCCATCGACAAATATTTTTGTGAATGCCAAAATTCATGATTTCATGAGCTATAACCCATGATTTTTGGCTATTTTTAGTTATTTTTATCATCAAAAATAATTTTGTGAAGGCCAAAATTCACGATTTCATGAGCTATAACCCACAAATTTTACCATTTTAGTCATTTCGACCATCGGCAAATAATTTTGAGGTGGCAAAATCCACCATTTCATGAGAAATAACCCACAATTGTTTTAATATTTTTACTCATTTCGACCATCGGCAAATAGTTTTGCGAGGCCAAAATTCACAATTTCATGAGCTATAACCCATGATTTTTATGGAATCTAAAATTCACGATATCATGAGCTATAGCATGATTTTTGAATATAACAATTTCATTAGTCTATAACCCATGATTTTTTCCATTTTAGTCAATTTTGACCATCGATAAATATTTTTGAATGCCAAAATTCATGAGTTCATGAGCTATAACCCATGATTTTTGGCCATTTTAGTTATTTTTATCATCAAAAATAATTTTGTGAATGCCAAAATTCACAAGTTCATGAGCTATAACCCATAATTTTGGCTATTTTAGTCATTTCTACCCATCGACAAATAATTTCACGAGTCCAAAATTCATGATTTCATGAGCTATAACTCATGATTTTTATTTATTTTTAGCCATTTTCACCTATCGGCAAATAATTTCACGAGTCCAAAATTCACAACATAATGAGTTAAAACTAATAGTTTTGGCTATTTTAGTCATTTCGACCATCGGCAAATAATTTTGTGAAGGCCAAAATTCACGATTTCATAAGCTATAACCCATGATTTTTGGCCATTTTAGTTTTTCTACCCATCAATAAATAATTTCATGGCGGTTGAAATTCATGATTTCATGAGCTATAACTCATGATTTTTATCCATTTTAGTCATTTCTACCCATCGGCAAATAATTTCGTTTTGTCCTAAATTCATGATTTCATGAGCTATAACACATGATTTTTGGCTATTTTAGTCATTTCGCCCATCGGCAAATAATTTTGTGAAGGCCAAAATTCATGATTTCATGAGCTATAACCCATGATTTTTGGCTATTTTAGTCATTTCTACCCATCAATAAATAATTTCATAAAATCCAAAATTCATGATTTCATGAGCTATAACCCACGATTTTTGGCTATTTTAGTCATTTCTACCCATCGACAAATAATTTCATGGAGTCCAAAATTCATGATTTCATGAGCTATAACCCATGATTTTTGGCCATTTTAGTCATTTCTACCCATCGGCAAATAATTTCCATGAACCTAAAATTCAAGATTTCATGAGCTATAACCCACAAATTTTACCATTTTAGTCATTTCTACCCATCGGCAAATAATTTCATGGCGGTTGAAATTCATGATTTCATGAGCTATAACCCACAATTTTTGCCAATTTTAGTTATTTTTACCATCGACAAATATTTTAAAGGCCAAAATTCATGAGTTCATGAGCTATAATCCATGATTTTTGGCCATTTTAGTCATTTCGACCATCGGCAAATAATTTTGATGTGGCCAAATTCATAATTTCATGAGCTATAACCCATGATTTTAGGCAATTTTAGCCATTTCTACCCATCGACAAATAATTTTATGAGTCTAAAATTTACAATTTCATGAGCTATAACTCATGATTTTTATCCATTTTAGTCATTTCTACCCATCGGCAAATAATTTCATGGCGGTTGAAATTCATGATTTCATGAGCTATAACCCATGATTTTTAATATCACAATTTCATGAGCTAAAACTAATAGTTTTGGCTATTTTAGTCATTTCGACCATCGACAAATAATTTTGCGAGGCCAAAATTCACGATTTCATAAGCTATAACCCATGATTTTTGGCTATTTTAGTCATTTCTACCCATCGACAAATAATTTCATGGCGGTTGAAATTCATGATTTCATGAGCTATAACCTATAATTTTTTCCATTTTAGTCATTTTTACCATCAAAAATAATTTTGCAAAGGCCAAAATTCACGAGATTATGAGCTATGACCAATAATTTTTGGCCATTTTAGTCGTTTCTACCCATCGGCAAATAATTTTGAGGTGGCAAAATCCACCATTTCATGAGCTATAACCCACAATTTTTTACATTTTAGTCATTTCGACCATCGGCAAATAATTTTGCAAAGGCCAAAATTCATAATTTCATGAGCTATAACCCACAATTTTTATGGAATCTAAAATTCAAGATTTCATGAGCTATAACCCATGATTTTTAATATCACAATTTCATTAGTTATAACCCACGATTTTTGGCTATTTTAGTCATTTTTACCATCGACAAATATTTTGTGAATGCCAAAATTCATGAGTTCATGAGCTATAACCCATGATTTTTAGCCATTTTAGTCGTTTCTACCCATCGACAAATAATTTCATGGAGTCCAAAATTCACAAGTTCATGAGCTATAACCCATAATTTTTGGCTATTTTTAGTCGTTTCTACCCATCGACAAATAATTTTGTGAAGGCCAAAATTCACGATTTCATGAGCTATAACCCATGATTTTTGGTCATTTTAGTCATTTCTACCTATCGGCAAATAATTTCACGAGTCCAAAATTCACAACATAATGAGTTAAAACTAATAGTTTTGGCTATTTTAGTCATTTCGACCATCGGCAAATAATTTTGATGTGGCCAAATTCATAATTTCATGAGCTATAACCCATGATTTTTGGTCATTTTAGTCATTTCTACCCATCAAGAATTATTTCGGGATCTTAAAATTCAATATTTCATGAACTATAACGTACTATTTTTGCTATCTTTAGTTATTTTTATCATCAAAAATAATTTTGCAAAGGCCAAAATTCATGATTTCATGAGCTATAACCCATAATTTTTGGCTATTTTAGTCATTTCGACCATTGGCTAATAATTTTGAGGTGGCAAAATCCACCATTTCATGAGCTATAACCCACAATTTTTTACATTTTAGTCATTTCGACCATCGGCAAATAATTTTGTGAAGGCCAAAATTCACATTTTCATGCATAATAACCCATGATTTTTAATATCACAATTTTATTAGTCTATAACCCATGATTTTTTCCATTTTAGTCAATTTTGACCATCGATAAATATTTTTGCGAATAACAAAATTCATGAGTTCATGAGCTATAACCCATGATTTTTAGCCAATTTTTGTCATTTTAGACCATCGGCAAATAGTTTTGCGATGTCAAAATCATAAGTTCATGAAATATAACCCTTAATTTTTGGCTATTTTAGCCATTTCTACCCATCAATAAATAATTTAGCGAGTCTAAAATGAAAGATTCGTGACCTATAACTCATGATTTTTATTTATTTTTAGCCATTTTCACCTATCGACAAAAATTTCACGAGTCCAAAATTCACAACATAATGAGTTAAAACTAATAGTTTTTGCCCATTTTAGTCATTTCGCCCATCGGCAAATAATTTCGTTTTGTCCTAAATTCATGATTTAAGTGATCAATATCTCAACATTTTGGCCAATTTTAGTCGTTTTGATCCAATGGCAAATAATTTTGATGTGGCCAAATTCATAATTTCATGAGCTATAACCCACGATTTTTGGCTATTTTAGTCATTCCTATGCATCAACAAATAATTTTGCAAAGGCCAAAATTCACAATTTCATTAGTTATAACCCACGATTTTGGCCATTTTAGTCATTTTACCCATCAACAAATAATTTCGTTTAGTCCAAAATTCACAATTTCATGAGCTATAACCTATAATTTTTTCCATTTTAGTCATTTTTACCATCAAAAATAATTTTGCAAAGGCCAAAATTCACGATTTCATGAGCTATAACCTATAATTTTTTCCATTTTAGTCATTTCTACCCATTGGCCAATAATTTTAAGGATGCCAAAATTCACAATTTCATGAGCTATAACCCACAAATTTTACCATTTTTAGTCATTTCGACCATCGGCAAATAATTTTGCGGAGGCTAAAATTCACAATTTCATGAGCTATAACTCATGATTTTTGTAGAATCTAAAATTTAAGATATCATGAGCTATAACCCACAATTTTTAATATCACAATTTCATTAGTCTATAACCCACGATTTTTGGCTATTTTTAGTCATTTCGACCATCGGCAAATAATTTTGCAAAGGCCAAAATTCATGAGTTCATGAGCTATAACCCATGATTTTTGGCTATTTTTAGTCGTTTCTACCCATCGACAAATAATTTCATGGCGGTTGAAATTCATGATTTCATGAGCTATAACCCATAATTTTTGGCTATTTTTAGTCGTTTCTACCCATCGACAAATAATTTTGCAAAGGCCAAAATTCATAATTTCATGAGCTATAACCCATAATTTTTGGCTATTTTTAGTCGTTTCTACCCATCGACAAATAATTTCATGGCGGTTGAAATTCATGATTTCATGAGCTATAACCCATAATTTTTGGCTATTTTTAGTTATTTTTATCATCAAAAATAATTTTGCAAAGGCCAAAATTCACGATTTCATGAGCTATAACCTATAATTTTTTCCATTTTAGTCATTTCGACCATCGGCAAATAATTTTATGGAGGCTAAAATTCACGATTTCATGAGCTATAACCCATGATTTTTTACCATTTTTAGTCATTTTGACCATCGGCAAATAATTTTGCAAAGGCCAAAATTCATAATTTCATGAGCTATAACCCATGATTTTTATGGAATCTAAAATTTAAGATATCATGAGCTATAACCCATGATTTTTAATATCACAATTTCATTAGTCTATAACCCACGATTTTTGGCTATTTTTAGTCATTTTTACCATCGACAAATATTTTGTGAATGCCAAAATTCATGACCAATGTCAAATAGTTTTGCGGAGGCTAAAATTCACAATTTCATGAGCTATAACCCATGATTTTTATGGAATCTAAAATTTAAGATATCATGAGCTATAACCCATGATTTTTAATATCACAATTTCATTAGTCTATAACCCACGATTTTTGGCTATTTTAGTCGATTTTGACCATCGACAAATATTTTGCGAATGCCAAAATTCATGAGTTCATGAGCTATAACCCACGATTTTTACCATTTTTAGTCATTTCAACCTATCGGCAAATAATTTTATGGATGTTAAAATTCACAAGTTCATGAGCTATAACCCATAATTTTTGGCTATTTTTAGTCGTTTCTACCCATCGCAAATAATTTCACAGAGTCCAAAATTCACAATTTCATGAGCTATAACTCATGATTTCTTTTTATTTTTAGTCATTTCCACCTATCGGCAAATAATTTCACAGAGTCCAAAATTCACAATTTCATGAGCTAAAACTAATAGTTTTGGCTATTTTTAGTCATTTCGACCATCGGCAAATAATTTTGCGGAGGCCAAAATTCACGATTTGATAAGATATAACCCATGATTTTTGGTCATTTTAGTTTTTCTACCCATCGAGAAATTATTTCGGATCTTAAAATTCAATATTTCATAAACTATAATGTACTATTTTTTGCTATTTTTAGTTATTTTTTTATCTTCGAAAAATAATTTTGTGAAGGACAAAATTCATCGATTCATGAGCTATAACCCACAATTTTAGCCACTTTTTGTCACTTTCGACAATCGGCAAATAGTTTTGCGGAGGCTAAAATTCACATTTACATGAGCTATAACTCATGATTTTTGTAGAATCTAAAATTCAAGATATCATGAGCTATAACCCATGATTTTTAATATCACAATTTCATTAGTCTATAAGCCATGATTTTTGACCATTTTAGTCGATTTTGACCATCGACAAATATTTTCTTGAATGCCAAAATTCATGAGTTCATGACCTATAACCCACGATTTTTAGCCAATATTT
Organism: Asparagus setaceus; assembly: GCA_012295165.1. Lineage (NCBI taxonomy): Eukaryota > Viridiplantae > Streptophyta > Magnoliopsida > Asparagales > Asparagaceae > Asparagus > Asparagus setaceus. Next base: position 70,861,912 of record CM022704.1, read on the forward strand.
ATTATTTTCGGCCATCGAAAAATAGTTTTGCGGATGTCAAAATTCACAAGTTCATGAGCTATGACCCATAATTTTTGGCTATTTTTAGTCGTTTCTACCCATCAGCAAATAATTCCGCCGAGTCCAAAAATGCAAGATTCATGACCTATAACTCATGATTTCTTTTTATTTTTAGTCATTTCAACCTATCGGCAAATAATTTCACAGAGTCCAAAATTCACAACTTAATGAGCTAAAAACTAATAGTTTTTGGCTGTTTTTCGTCGTTTCTGACCATCGGCAAATAATTTTGCGGAGGCTAAAATTCACGATTTCATAAGCTATAACCCATGATTTTTGGTCATTTTTAGTTTTTTCTACCCATCAGTAAATTATTTCTGGGATCTTAAAATTCAATATTTCATAAACTATAATGTACTATTTTTTTTGCTATTTTTAGTTATTTTTTTATCTTGAAAAATAATTTTACAAAGGCCAAAATTCAGAGATTATGAGCTATGACCAATAATTTTTGGCCATTGTTAGTCGATTTCTTACCATTGGCTAATAATTTTGAGGTGACAAAAATCCACCATTTCATGAGCTATAACCCACAATGTCTTTTATATTTTTAGTGATATCTGACTATCAGCAAATAGATTTGCGGAGGCTAAAATTCATATTTTTATGAGCTATGACCCATGATTTTTATGGAATCTAAAATTTAAGATATCATCAGCTATAATCCATGATTTTTTAATATCAAAATTTCATTAGGGTGTGTTTGGATTTCAATGGGGTTAAGGGAAGTTAAGTGTAACTAGGTGAGAGAAGAGAAGGGAAGGGAGGGGAGTTCCCTTCCCCTTGGTTACACCCCAAATTGGGGGTAACAAATTTTATGCTATTAGGGGGTGAACTAAGGGGAATTAGGGTGAATAACTTCAACTCCTAAATGTTCTCAAATAAGGTGAATGGTTCCACTAACTTCTCTTCTCCCTTATTCCTCTCAATCCAAACAAACCCTTAGACTATAACCCACGATTTTTTACCATTTTTAGTCGATTTTGACCATCGGCAAATATTTTGTGAATGCCAAAATTCATGAGTTCGTGAGCTATAACCCACAATTTTTAGCCACTTTTTGTCACTTTCGACAATCGGCAAATAGTTTTGCGGATGTTAAAATTCACAAGTTCATGAGCTATAACCCACAATTTTTGGCTAGTTTTAGTTGTTTCTATCCATTAGCAAATAATTTCACGGAGTCCAATAATGCGAGATTCATGACCTATAGCTCATAATTTTTATTCATTTTTAGTCATTTCCACCTATCGGCAAATAATTTCACAGAGTCCAAAATTCACAACTTAATGAGCAAAAAACTAATAGTTTTTGGCTATTTTTAGTCATATCTGACCATCGACAAATAATTTTGTAAAGGCTAAAATTCACAAGATTATGAGCTATGACCAATAATTTTAGGCTATTTTAGTCATTTCGACCATCGGCAAATAGTTTTCGGATGTTAAAATTCAATATTTCACGAACTATGACGTACTATTTTTGCAATCTTTAGTTATTTTTGATCATTGAAAAATAATTTTGTAAAGGCTAAAATTCACAAGATTATGAGCTATGATCAATAATATTTAGGCCATTTTAAGTAGTTTCGACCATTGACTAATAATTTTGAGGTGGCAAAAATCCACCATTTCATGAGCTATAACCCACAATTATTTTTTATATTTTTAGTCATTTCTGATCATCGGCAAATAGTTTTGCGGAGGCTAAAATTCACATTTACATGAGCTATAACTCATGATTTTTGTAGAATCTAAAATTCAAGATATCATGAGCTATAACCCATGATTTTTTAATATCACAATTTCATTAGTCTATAAGCCATGATTTTTGACCATTTTTAGTCGATTTTGACCATCGACAAATATTTTGCGAATGCCAAAATTCATGAGTTCGTGAGCTACAACTCACGATTTGTAGCCAATTTTTGTCATTTTCCACAATCGACAAATAGTTTTGCGGATGCTAAAATTCAAAAGTTCATGAGCTATAGCCCATAATTTTTGACTATTTTTAATCATTTCTACCCATCAGCAAATAATTTCGCAGAGTCCAAAACTGCAAGATTCATGACCTATAACTCATGATTTTTATTCATTTTTAGTCATTTCCACCTATCAGCAATTAATTTCATAGAGTCCAAAATTCACAACTTAATGAGAAAAAAAAAAGTTTTTGGCTATTATTAGTCATTTCTGACCATCGGCAAATAATTTTGCGGAGGCCAAAATTCACAATTTGATAAGCTATAATCCATAATTTTTGACCATTTTAAGTTTTTTCTACTCATCGACGAATTATTTCTGGGATGTTAAAATTCAATATTTCATGAATTATAACGTACTATTTTTGCAATCTTTAGTTATTTTTTATCATTGAAAAATAATTTTGTAAAAGGCTAAAATTCATGAGAATATGAGCTATGACCAATAATATTTTGGCCATTTTTAGTCATTTCTGACCATTGGCTAATTATTTTGGGGTGGCAAAAATCCACCATTTCATGAGCTATAACCCATAAATTTTTTAATATTTTTAGTCATTTCTGACCATCGGCAAATAGTTTTGCGGAGGTAAAAATTCATATTTTCATGAGCTATAACTCACGATTTTTATGAAATCTAAAATTCAAGATATCATGAGCTATAACCCATAATTTTTTAATATCACAATTTTATTAGTCTAGAACCCACAATTTTTGACCATTTTTAGTCGATTTTGACCATCGGCAAATATTTTGCGAATGCCAAAATTCTTGAGTTCATAAGCTATAACCCACGATTTTTAGCTAATTTTTATCATTTTTGACAATCGGCAAATAGTTTTATGGATGTTAAAATTTACAAGTTCATGAGCTATAACCCATAATTTTGGCTATTTTTAGTCGTTTCTACCCATCAATAAATAATTTTATGGTACAAAATGCAAGATTCATGACCGATAACTCGTGATTTTTATTTATTTTAGTCATTTTCACCTATCAGCAAATAATTTTGTAAAGGCTAAAATTCATGAGATTATGAGCTATGACCAATAATTTTTAGGCTATTTTTAGTCATTACTGACCATTGGCTAATAATTTTGTGGTGGTAAAAATCCACCATTTCATGAGCTATAATCCACAATGTTTTTTTACATTTTAGTTATTTCGACCATCACAAATATTTTTCTGAGGCTAAAACTTACATTTTCATGAGCTATAACCCATGATTTTTATGGAATCCAAAATTCAAGATATCATGAGCTATAACCCACGATTTTTTAACATCACAATTTCATTAGTTTATAACCCATGATTTTTGGCTATTTTTAGTCGATTTTGACCATCGACAAATATTTTGCGAATGACAAAATTCATGAGTTCATGAGCTATAACCCACGATTTTTAGCTAATTTTTGTCATTTTTTACAATCAGCAAATAGTTTTGCAGATGTTAAAATTCACAAGTTCATGAGCTATAACCCGTAATTTTTGGCTATTTTTAGACGTTTCTACCCATCAGCAAATAACTTCCCGGAGTCCAAAATGCAAGATTCATGACCTATAACACATGATTTTTATTCATTTTAGGCATTTCCATCTATCGGCAAATAATTTCACAGAGTCCAAAATTCATAATTAATGAGCAAAAACTAATAGTTTTGGCTATTTTAGTCATATCGACCATCGACAAATAATTTTGTAAAGGCTAAAATTCACATTTACATGAGCTATAACTCATGATTTTTATTCATTTTAGTCATTTCCACCTATCGGCAAATAATTTTATGGATGTTAAAATTCAATATTTCATGAATTATAACGTACTATTTTTGCAATCTTTAGTTATTTTTGATCATTGAAAAATAATTTTGTAAAGGCTAAAATTCACAAGATTATGAGCTATGATCAATAATATTTAGGCCATTTTAAGTAGTTTCTGACCATTGACTAATAATTTTGAGGTGGCAAAATCCACCATTTCATGAGCTATAACCCACAATTATTTTTATATTTTTAGTCATTTCGATCATCGGCAAATAGTTTTATGGAGGCTAAAATTCACATTTACATGAGCTATAACTCATGATTTTTGTAGAATCTAAAATTCAAGATATCATGAGCTATAACCCATGATTTTTAATATCACAATTTCATTAGTCTATAAGCCATGATTTTTGACCATTTTAGTCGATTTTGACCATCGACAAATATTTTTGCGAATGCCAAAATTCTTGAGTTCATAAGCTATAACCCACGATTTTTAGCTAATTTTTATCATTTTTGACAATCGGCAAATAGTTTTGCGGATGTTAAAATTTACAAGTTCATGAGCTATAACCCATAATTTTTGGCTATTTTTAGTCGTTTCTACCCATCAATAAATAATTTTGCGAAGTACAAAAATGCAAGATTCATGACCGATAACTCGTGATTTTTATTTATTTTTAGTCATTTTCACCTATCAGCAAATAATTTTGTAAAGGCTAAAATTCATGAGATTATGAGCTATGACCAATAATTTTTAGGCTATTTTTAGTCATTACTGACCATTGGCTAATAATTTTGTGGTGGTAAAAATCCACCATTTCATGAGCTATAATCCACAATGTTTTTTTTTTACATTTTTAGTTATTTCTGACCATCGTCAAATATTTTTCGGAGGCTAAAACTTACATTTTCATGAGCTATAACCAATGATTTTTATGGAATCCAAAATTCAAGATATCATGAGCTATAACCCACGATTTTTTAACATCACAATTTCATTAGTTTATAACCCATGATTTTTGGCTATTTTTAGTCGATTTTGACCATCGACAAATATTTTGCGAATGACAAAATTCATGAGTTCATGAGCTATAACCCACGATTTTTAGCTAATTTTTGTCATTTTTACAATCAGAAATAGTTTTGCGATGTTAAAATTCACAAGTTCATGAGCTATAACCCGTAATTTTGGCTATTTTAGACGCTTCTACCCATCAAGAAATAACTTCCTGAGTCCAAAATGCAAGATTCATGACCTATAACACATGATTTTTATTCATTTTAGGCATTTCCATCTATCGGCAAATAATTTCACGAGTCCAAAATTCATAATTAATGAGCAAAAACTAATAGTTTTGGCTATTTTAGTCATTTCTGACCATAGGCTAATAATTTTATGGATGCCAAAATTCACGATTTGATAAGCTATAACCCATGATTTTGGCCATTTTATTTTTTCTACTCATCGGCAAATTATTTCTTGATGTTAAAATTCAATATTTCATGAACTATAACATACTATTATTAGTTATTTTTATCATCAAAAATAATTTTGTAAAGGCTAAAATTCACAAGATATGAGCTATGATCAATAATATCTTAGCCATTTTTAGTCGTTTCGACCATTGGCTAATAATTTTGAGGTGGCAAAATCCACCATTTCATGAGCTATAACCCACAATTGTTTTAATATTTTTACTCATTTCGACCATCGGAAAATAGTTTTATGAGGCTAAAATTCACATTTTCATGAGCTATAATACGTGATTTTATGGAATCTAAAATTCACGATATCATGAGCTATAACGATGATTTTTGAATATAACAATTTCATTAGTCTATAACCCACGTTTTTGACCATTTTAGTCAATTTTACCATCGACAAATATTTTTGTGAATGCCAAAATTCATGAGTTCATGAGCTATAATACAGGATTTTTATGGAATCTAAAATTCACGATATCATGAGCTATAACGCATGATTTTTGAATATAACAATTTCATTAGTCTATAACCCACGTTTTTTGACCATTTTAGTCAATTTTACCATCGACAAATATTTTTGCGAATGCCAAAATTCTTGAGTTCATAAGCTATAACCCATGATTTTAGCCAATTTTGTCATTTCGACCATCGGCAAATAATTTTGTAAAGGCTAAAATTCATGAGATTATGAGCTATAACCAATGATTTTTATGGAATCTAAAATTCGATATCATGAGCTATAACCCACAATTTTTGACCATTTTTAGCCATTTTTGTCATTTCGACCATCGGAAAATAGTTTTATGATCACAAAATTAATAAGTTAATAAGCGAAAACTAATAGTTTTGGCTATTTTAGTCATTTCTGACCATAGGCTAATAATTTTATGGATGCCAAAATTCACGATTTCATAAATTATAACCCATGATTTTGGCCATTTTAGTTTTTTCTACCCATCAAAAATTATTTCGATGCTAAAATTCAATATTTCATGAACTATAACATACTATTTTTGCTATCTTTAGTTATTTTTATCATCAAAAATAATTTTGTGAAGGCCAAAATTCACGAGATTATGAGCTATGACCAATAGTTTTTTCCATTTTAGTCGCTTATGACTCTTAGCTAGTAATTTTGGGGTGGCAAAAATCCACCATTTCATGAGAAATAACCCACAATTTTTTTTACATTTTTAATCATTTTTGACCATCGGCAAAAAGCTTTGCGGATGCTAAAATTCACATTTTCATACGCAATAACCCATGATTTTTTAATATCACAATTTTATTAGTCTATAACCCATGATTTTTTTCCATTTTTAGTCAATTTTGACCATCGATAAATATTTTTGCGAATAACAAAATTCATGAGTTCATGAGCTATAACCCATGATTTTTAGCCAATTTTTGTCATTTTCGACCATCGGCAAATAGTTTTGCCGATGTCAAAATTCATAAGTTCATGAAATATAACCCTTAATTTTTGGCTATTTTTAGCCATTTCTACCCATCAATAAATAATTTCGCAGAGTCTAAAAATGAAAGATTCGTGACCTATAACTCATGATTTTTATTTATTTTTAGCCATTTTCACCTATCAGCAAAAAATTTCACAGAGTCCAAAATTCACAACATAATGAGTTAAAACTAATAGTTTTGGCTATTTTAGTCATTTCGACCATCGGCAAATAGTTTTGCGGAGGCTAAAATTCACATTTTCATACGCAATAACCCATGATTTTGGCCATTTTAGTTTTTTCTACCCATCGAAAAATTATTTCGGATGCTAAAATTCAATATTTCATGAACTATAATGTACTATTTTTGCTATCTTTAGTTATTTTTATCATCAAAAATAATTTTGTAAAGGCTAAAATTCACAAGATATGAGCTATGATCAATAATATCTTAGCCATTTTTAGTCATTTCGACCATTGGCTAATAATTTTGAGGTGGCAAAATCCACCATTTCATGAGCTATAACCCATGATTTTTTCCATTTTTAGTCATTTCTGACCATAGGCTAATAATTTTATGGATGCCAAAATTCATGATTTCATGAGCTATAATACGATTTTATGGAATCTAAAATTCACGATATCATGAGCTATAACCCATGATTTTTAATATCACAATTTTATTAGTCTATAACCCACGTTTTTGACCATTTTAGTCAATTTTGACCATCGATAAATATTTTTGCGAATAACAAAATTCATGAGTTCATGAGCTATAACCCATGATTTTTAGCCAATTTTGTCATTTTCGACCATCGGCAAATAGTTTTGCCGATGTCAAAATTCATAAGTTCATGAGCTATAACCCATGATTTTGGCCATTTTAGTTTTTTCTACCCATCGAAAATAATTTCACAGAGTCCAAAATTCACAATTTCATGACCTATAACTCATGATTTTTATTTATTTTTAGCCATTTTCACCTATCAGCAAATAATTTTGTAAAGGCTAAAATTCACAAGATATGAGCTATGATCAATAATATCTTAGCCATTTTTAGTCATTTCGACCATTGGCTAATAATTTTGAGGTGGCAAAATCCACCATTTCATGAGCTATAACCCACAATTTTTTACATTTTTAATCATTTTTGACCATCGGCAAATAGTTTTGCGGAGGCTAAAATTCACATTTTCATGAGCTATAATACATGATTTTTATGGAATCTAAAATTCACGATATCATGAGCTATAACCCATGATTTTTAATATCACAATTTTATTAGTCTATAACCCATGATTTTTGGCTATTTTAGTCATTTCGACCATCGACAAATATTTTTGTGAATGCCAAAATTCATGAGTTCATGAGCTATAACCCACAATTTTGGCAACTTTTAGTCATTTTTACCATCAAAAATAATTTTGTCAGCATAAAATTTACTAGTTCATGAGCTATAACCCTTAATTTTTGGCTATTTTAGCCATTTCTACCCATCAATAAATAATTTCAGAGTCTAAAATGAAAGATTCATGACCTATAACTCATGATTTTTATTTATTTTTAGCCATTTTCACCTATCGACAAAAATTTCACGAGTCCAAAATTCATAATTTAATGAACTAAAACTCATAGTTTTTGCCCATTTTAGTCATTTCGACCATCGACAAATAGTTTTGCGGAGGCTAAAATTCACATTTTCATACGCAATAACCCATGATTTTGGCCATTTTATTTTTTCTACTCATCGGCAAATTATTTCTTGGATGTTAAAATTCAATATTTCATGAACTATAACATACTATTATTAGTTATTTTTATCATCAAAAATAATTTTGTAAAGGCTAAAATTCACAAGATATGAGCTATGATCAATAATATCTTAGCCATTTTTAGTCGCTTCGACCATTGGCTAATAATTTTGAGGTGGCAAAATCCACCATTTCATGAGCTATAACCCACAATTGTTTTAATATTTTTACTCATTTCGACCATCGACAAATAGTTTTATGGAGGCTAAAATTCACATTTTCATGAGCTATAATCTGAGGATTTTTATGGAATCTAAAATTCACGATATCATGAGCTATAGCATGATTTTTGAATATAACAATTTCATTAGTCTATAACCCACGTTTTTGACCATTTTAGTCAATTTTACCATCGACAAATATTTTTGTGAATGCCAAAATTCATGAGTTCATGAGCTATAATCTGAGGATTTTTATGGAATCTAAAATTCACGATATCATGAGCTATAGCATGATTTTTGAATATAACAATTTCATTAGTCTATAACCCACGTTTTTGACCATTTTAGCCAATTTTGTCATTTTCGACCATCGGAAAATAGTTTTCTTATTGTCAAAATTAATAAGTTAATAAGCGAAAACTAATAGTTTTGGCTATTTTAGTCATTTCTGACCATAGGCTAATAATTTTGCGGATGCCAAAATTCACGATTTCATAAATTATAACCCATGATTTTGGCCATTTTTAGTTTTTTCTACCCATCGAAAAATTATTTCTGGGATGCTAAAATTCAATATTTCATGAACTATAATGTACTATTTTTTGCTATCTTTAGTTATTTTTTATCATCAAAAAATAATTTTGTGAAGGCCAAAATTCACGAGATTATGAGCTATGACCAATAGTTTTTTTCCCATTTTTAGTCGCTTATGACTCTTAGCTAGTAATTTTGGGGTGGCAAAAATCCACCATTTCATGAGAAATAACCCACAATTTTTTTTACATTTTTAATCATTTTTGACCATCGGCAAAAAGCTTTGCGGATGCTAAAATTCAATATTTCATGAACTATAATGTACTATTTTTGCTATCTTTAGTTATTTTTATCATCAAAAATAATTTTGTGAAGGCCAAAATTCACGATTTCATGAGCTATAACCTATAATTTTTTTCCATTTTTAGTCATTTCGACCATAGGCTAATAATTTTGGATGCCAAAATTCACGATTTCATGAGCTATAACCCACAATTTTTTACATTTTTAATCATTTTTGACCATCGGCAAAAGCTTTGCGGATGCTAAAATTCACATTTTCATACGCAATAACCCATGATTTTTTAATATCACAATTTTATTAGTCTATAACCCATGATTTTTTTCCATTTTTAGTCAATTTTGACCATCGATAAATATTTTTGCGAATAACAAAATTCATGAGTTCATGAGCTATAACCCATGATTTTTAGCCAATTTTTGTCATTTTCGACCATCGGCAAATAGTTTTGCCGATGTCAAAATTCATAAGTTCATGAAATATAACCCTTAATTTTTGGCTATTTTTAGCCATTTCTACCCATCAATAAATAATTTCGCAGAGTCTAAAAATGAAAGATTCGTGACCTATAACTCATGATTTTTATTTATTTTTAGCCATTTTCACCTATCAGCAAAAAATTTCACAGAGTCCAAAATTCACAACATAATGAGTTAAAAACTAATAGTTTTTGCCCATTTTTAGTCATTTCTGCCCATCGGCAAATAATTTCGTTTTGTCCTAAATTCATGATTTCGTGATCAATATCTCAACATTTTTGGCCAATTTTAGTCGTTTTGATCCAATGGCAAATAATTTTGATGTGGCCAAATTCATAATTTCATGAGCTCTAACCCACGACTTTTTGCTATTTCTAGTCGTTCAGATGCATTGACAAATAACTTTGCTAAGTCAAAAATCCCTGAATGTTTTATTGATAACCCATGATTTTTAGCTAGTTTTAATACTTCCGACTCATTGGCAAATAATTTCGCGAAAACCATAACGCCGAATTTGTAGAGCTACCATGATTTTAGGCAATTTTTAGCCATTTTTACCCATCTGTAAATAATTTCATGGCGGTTGAAATTCATGATTTCATGAGTTACAGCCCAAATGTTTTTGCATTTTCAGTCGTTTTTGGCCATCTGTAAATAATTTTGCAAAGGCCAAAATTCATGAGTTCATGAGCTATAACCCACAAATTTTTACCATTTTTAGTCATTTCTGACTGTTAGCAAATAATTTTGCGGAGCTAAAATATACTATTACATGAGCTATAACCCTTAATTTTTGATCATTTTTCGTCACTTCTACCCATCAGCAAATTTTTTTGTGAATGTCAAAATTCACAATTTCATGAGCAAAAACCTATGATTTTTGTTCAATTTAAGTCGATTTTGACCATTGGCAAATTATTTTGCGGAGGCCAAAATTCACAATTTCATGACCTATAACCCATGCTATTTAGCCATTTTTAGTCGTTTCTACCCATCAGTAAATAATTTTGCTGAGTCTAAAAATTCATGATTTAATAAGCTATAACTCATTATTTTTATCCATTTTTAGTCATTCCTATGCATCAACAAATAATTTCACAGAGCCCAAAATTCATAATTTAATGAACTAAAACTCATAGTTTTTGCCCATTTTAGTCGTTTCTACCCATCGAAAATAATTTCACAGAGGCTGAATATCATGATTTCATGAGTCTATATAACCCACGGTCTTTTTATTTTTAGACATTGTTTACCGTCGATAAATATTTTCACGAAGGCCAAATTTCACGAGTTCATGAGCTATAACCCATGATTTTTAGCCATTTTTAGTCTTTTTCGACAATCGACAAATAGTTTTGCAGAGGTTAAAATTCACAATTTCATTAGTTATAACCCACAATTTTGGCAACTTTTAGTCATTTTTACCATCAAAAATAATTTTGTCAGCATAAAATTTACTAGTTCATGAGCTATAACCTATAATTTTTTCCATTTTTAGTCATTTCGACCATCAAAAATTATCTTACTGAGGCCAAAATTTATGATTTCAAGAGCTATAATCCATTATTTTTGTCATTTTTAGTTATTTATATTCATTGGCAAATTATTTTGCGGATGCTAAAATTCACTCTTTCATAAACTATAGCCCACTACAAGTTTATGGGCGATAACCAACAATTGTTTGGTCCTTTTTAGCAATTTCTTACCATCAGTAATAATTTTAGGAGGTTAGAATTCATAATTTTATGAGCTATAACCCTACAATGTTTGAACATTTTTAGTCATTTCCACCCATCGATAAATAATTTCACATTGTCCTAAAATTCATAATTTCATGAGCTATAACTCATAATTTTTTATATTTTTTTATTATTTCTACCCATTGGCCAATAATTTTAAGGATGCCAAAATTCATGATCTCATGAGCTATAACCCATGATTTTTTTCCTATTTTTTGTCATTTCAACCTTTAGAAATAATTTCATGGAATACAAAATTCAGTATTTCATGAGATATAACCCACGAGTTTCGGCCATTGTTAATCATTTCTATTCATTTATAAATAGTTTCATGGAGTTAAAATTCACAATTTCATGAGGAATAACTCGCGATTTTTGGCTATTTTTTGACATTTCTACACATTGGCAAATAATTTCGCAAAAGCAAAAATTGACAATTTCTTGAGCTATAACCCAAGTTTTTTTTTTGTGCCATTTTTACTCTTTTCATACAATCAGCATATAATTTTGTGGATGCCAAGATTCACCATTTCATAGCTGTAACCCACGATTCTTGGCCATTTTTAGTCAATTGTATCCATCGGCAAATAAATTCGCGGAATCCAAACATTCAAAATTGCATGAGCTATAACCTACGCTTTTAGGCTATTTTTATTCATTTCTAACCATTAGAAAATAATTTCACGAGCCCAAAATTCATAATTTAATGAACTAAAACTCATAGTTTTTGCCCATTTTAGTCGTTTCTACCCATCGAAAATAATTTCACAGAGGTGAATATCATGATTTCATGAGTCTATATAACCCACGGTCTTTTTATTTTTAGACATTGTTTACCGTCGATAAATATTTTCACGAAGGCCAAATTTCACGAGTTCATGAGCTATAACCCATGATTTTTAGCCATTTTTAGTCTTTTCTGACAATCGACAAATAGTTTTGCAGAGGTTAAAATTCACAATTTCATTAGTTATAACCCACAATTTTTGGCAACTTTTTAGTCATTTTTTACCATCAAAAAATAATTTTGTCAACGCAAAAATTTACTAGTTCATGAGCTATAACCTATAATTTTTTTCCATTTTTAGTCATTTCGACCATCAAAAATTATCTTACGGAGGCCAAAATTTATGATTTCAAGAGCTATAATCCATTATTTTTGTCATTTTAGTTATTTATATTCATTGGCAAATTATTTTGCGGATGCTAAAATTCACTCTTTCATAAACTATAGCCCACTACAAGTTTATGGGCTTATAACCAACAATTGTTTGGTCCTTTTAGCAATTTCTTACCATCAGTAATAATTTTAGGAGGTTAGAATTCATAATTTTATGAGCTATAACCCTACAATGTTTGAACATTTTTAGTCATTTCCACCCATCGATAAATAATTTCACATTGTCCTAAAATTCATAATTTCATGAGCTATAACTCATAATTTTTATATTTTTTATTATTTCTACCCATTGGCCAATAATTTTAAGGATGCCAAAATTCATGATCTCATGAGCTATAACCCATGATTTTTTCCTATTTTTGTCATTTCAACCTTTAGAAATAATTTCATGGAATACAAAATTCAAGATTTCATGAGATATAACCCACGAAGTTTCGCCATTGTTAATCATTTCTATTCATTTATAAATAGTTTCATGGAGTTAAAATTCACAATTTCATGAGGAATAACTCACGATTTTTGGCTATTTTTGACATTTCTACACATTGGCAAATAATTTCAAAAGCAAAATTGACAATTTCTTGAGCTATAACCCAAGTTTTTTGTGCCATTTTTACTCTTTTCATACAATCAGCATATAATTTTGTGGATGCCAAGATTCACCATTTCATAGCTGTAACCCACGATTCTTGGCCATTTTAGTCAATTGTATCCATCGGCAAATAAATTAGCGGATGCCAAAATTCATGATCTCATGAGCTATAACCCATGATTTTTTCCTATTTTTGTCATTTCAACCTTTAGAAATAATTTCATGGAATACAAAATTCAGATTTCATGAGATATAACCCACGAAGTTTCGCCATTGTTAATCATTTCTATTCATTTATAAATAGTTTCATGGAGTTAAAATTCACAATTTCATGAGGAATAACTCATGATTTTTGGCTATTTTTGACATTTCTACACATTGGCAAATAATTTCAAAGAATCCATAGTTCATGGTTTCTTGAGCTATAACCCAAGTTTTTTTTGTGCCATTTTTACTCTTTTCATACAATCAGCATATAATTTTGTGGATGCCAAGATTCACCATTTCATAGCTGTAACCCACGATTCTTGGCCATTTTAGTCAATTGTATCCATCGGCAAATAAATTAGCGGAATCCAAACATTCAAAATTGCATGAGCTATAACCTACGCTTTTAGGCTATTTTTATTCATTTCTAACCATTAGAAAATAATTTCACGGAGTTCAAAATTCACCATTTTATAAGCTATAACTCATGATTTTGGCCATTTTAGTCATTTTACCCATCAACAAATAATTTCGTTTAGTCCAAAATTCATGAATTCATGAATTATAACCCAAGATTTTTAACCAGTTTTAGTCGTTTCGACCCATTGGCAAATAACTTTGCGGTGGCCAAATTCATAATTTCATGAGCTATAACCCATGACTTTTTACTATTTTGAATCATTCGGATGCATTAACAAATATTTTCGTGAACTCAAAAATCCATGAATTTATGATCGATAACCTACGATTTTTGGCTAGCTTTAATAATTCTAACCCATTAGCAAATAATTTCAAAGAATCCATAGTTCATGGTTTCTTGAGCTATAACCCATAATTTTAGGCATATTTTGGTCGTCTCTACCCATCGACAAATAATTTTGTGGAGGATGAAATTCATGAGTTATAAGCCACAAATTTTAGCAATTTTTAGTTATTTTTTACCACGACAAATAACTTTGTGAAGGTCAAAATTTACGAGTTCATAAGCTATAATTTTTGGCAAATTTTATCATTTTTGACCATCAACAAATAATTTTGTGACAGACAAAATTCCGCGATATCATGAGCTATAACCCATGATTTTTCCAATTTTTAGTCGTTTCTATTCATCGGCAAATTATTTCATGGATGCTAAAATTTACTATTTCATGAACTATAACCCACTACTTTTTCTATTTTTAGTTGTTTTTACCATTGAAAACAATTTGTTAAGGCCAAAATTCACGAGTTTATGAGTCAGAACCAAATAATTTTTGGTCATTTTAGCAATTTATTACCATCGGTAATAATTTGAGGAGGCCAAAATTCACCATTTCATAAGCTATAACTCATAATTTTTATTATTTTTAGTCATTTCTACCCATCAACAAATAATTTCGCGCAGTCAAAAAATTCACGATTTCATGAGCTATAGCTCATGATTTTTATCCATTTTCAGTCATTTCTACCTATCGACAAATTCACGATTTCATGATCTATAATCCATAATTTTTGGCCCTTTTTAGTTATTTTTATCATCAAAAAATAATTTTGTGAAGGACAAAATTCATCAGTTCATGAGCTATAACCCACAATTTTAGTAATTTTTGGTCATTTCTGACCATCGGCAAATAATTTTGCGGAGGCCAAATTTCCCCATTTCATGAGCTACAACTCTCGATTTTTAGCCATTTTTAGTTGTTTTCACCATTGGTAAATTATTTCATTGATGCTAAAATTTACTATTTAATGAACTAAAATTCATAATTTTATGAGCTATATAATCCATGATGTTTGGCCATTTTTAGTTATTTTTTACCATCAAAAAGTAATTTTGAGGATGCCAAAATTCATGATTTCATGAGCTATATAATCCATAAATTTTGTCCATTTAGTCATTTCTACCCATCGACAAATAATTTCATGGAGCCCAAAAATGCACAACTTCATGGTCTATAACTCCAAGTTTTTGTAAATTTTTAGTCCTTTTTACCTATTGGCAAATAATTTTGCAGAGTACGAAATTTATGATTTCCTGTGCTATAACCCATAATCTTTGGCTATTTTTAGTCCTTTATACTCATTAGCAAATAATTTTGCACAGGCCAAACTTTACGATTTCATGGGCGAATCCATGATTTTTGGCTTTTTCGTCATTTCTACCCATCGATAAATAATTTTGCAGAGGCCAAAGTTTTATGCTTTCATGAGCTATAACACATAATTTTTGGCCATTTTTGGTCGTTTCTACCGATCAGCAAATTATTTCGTTGATGCTAATATTCAAGATTTAATGAGCTTTAACTCACGATTTTAAGCCATTTTATTTTTTTATCAAATTACAAATAATTTTATTTAGTCCAAAATTCAAGATTTCATAATCTATAACCCAAGATTTTTAGCTATTTTTAGTCATTTTTATCTATTGATAAATAATTTCACAAAGTTTAAAATTCATGATTTCATTAGCTATAACCCAAGATTTTTAGCCAAATACACAAGTTCATAAGCTATTTTTGGCCATTTTAGTCATTTCGACCATCGACAAATAGATTTTCGAGGCCAAAATTCCCAATTTCATGAGCTATAACCCACGATTTTTAACAATTTTAAGTCATTTCTACCCATCGATAAATAATTTTGCAGAGTACTAAATTTATGATTTCATGAGCTATAACTCATAATTTTTATCCATATTCAGTCATTTCTACCCTTTGGCAAATAATTTCTTTGAAATCTAAAATTTATAATTTCAAGAGCTTTAACACATGATTTTTGGCTATTTTAGTCATTTCTACCCATTAGCAAATAATTTTGCACAGGCCAAACTTTACGATTTCATGGGCTTAATCCATGATTTTTGGCTATTTCTAGCCATTTCTACCCATCGATAAATAATTTTGCAGAGGCCAAAGTTTTATGCTTTCATGAGCTATAACACATAATTTTTGGCCATTTTTGGTCGTTTCTACCGATCAGCAAATTATTTCGTTGATGCTAATATTCAAGATTTAATGAGCTTTAACTCACGATTTTAAGCCATTTTTATTTTTTTTATCAAATTACAAATAATTTTATTTAGTCCAAAATTCAAGATTTCATAATCTATAACCCAAGATTTTAGCTATTTTTAGTCATTTTTATCTATTGATAAATAATTTCACAAAGTTTAAAATTCATGATTTCATTAGCTATAACCCAAGATTTTTAGCCAAATACACAAGTTCATAAGCTATTTTTGGCCATTTTAGTCATTTCTGACCATCGACAAATAGATTTTCAGAGGCCAAAATTCCCAATTTCATGAGCTATAACCCACGATTTTTAACAATTTTAAGTCATTTCTACCCATCAGCAAATAATTTCACAGTGTTCGAATATTCATAATTTCATGAGCTATAACTCATTATTATTATCCATATTCATCATTTCTACCCTTTGGCAAATAATTTCTTTGAAATCTAAAATTTATAATTTCAAGAGCTTTAACACATGATTTTTGGCTATTTTTAGTCATTTCTATCCATCGTCAAATAATTTTGTTTAGTCTAAATTTCATGATTTTATGAGCTATAACCCTAGATTTTAGCTAATTTTGTTGTTTCTATCCTTCAAAGAAATAATTTCATAAAATCCAAAATTCATGATTTCATGAGCTATTGCCCACGATTTTAGGCTATTTTTAGTCATTTTTATCTATTTACAAATAACTTCATGAAGTCCAAAATTCATGATTTAATAAGCTATAACCAAAGATTTTTTGCCAGTTTACATCGTTTCAACCAATTGGCAAATAATTTCACTGAACCTAAAATTCAAGATTTCATGAGCTATAACCCACAATTTTAAGCAATTTTTAGTTGTTCTACCCATCGGCAAATAATTTCGCAGAGGCTAACATTCACAATTTCATGAGTCTATAACCCACAATTTTTGCCAATTTTTAGTTATTTTTTACCATCGACAAATATTTTCACAAAGGCCAAAATTCAAGAGTTCATGAGCTATAATCCATGATTTTAGCCACTCTTAATCATTTCTGACCATTTGCAAATGGTTTTGCGAAGGCCAGAATTCACATTTTGGCCATTTTTAGTCATTTCTAGCCATCGATAAATAATTTTGCGGAGTCTAAAATTTTATAATTTCATGACGTATAACTCATGATTTTTATCCATTTTTAGTCATTTCTACTTATCGGTAAACAATGTCATGGAGTTCAAAATTCACAATTTCATGAGCTATAACTCATGATTTTTTGCCATTTTTAGTTATTTTTTATAATTGAGAAATAGTTTTGTGAGGGCCAAACTCACAATTTCATGAGCTATATAACCCATGAATTTTGGCTATTTTTAGTCATTTCTATCCATCGACAAATAATTTTGTTTAGTCTAAATTTCATGATTTTATGAGCTATAACCCTAGATTTTTGGCTAGTTTTAGTCATTCCAACCCATCGGCAAATAATTTCATGATTTCATGAGCTATAACCCATAATTTTTGGCCTTGCAATTTCAGTTATTTTGACCATTGACAAATAATTTTTGGCCATTTCTAACCTTCGACAAATAATTTCATGAAATCTAAAATTCACAATTTGAAGAGCATTAACCCATGATTTTTGGCTATTTCTAGCCATTTCTACCCATCAGCAAATATTTTCATTTAGTGCGAAATCCATACTTTCAAGAGATATAACTCAAGATTTTTGGCCATTTATAGTCATTTCTACTCTTCAAAGAAATAATTTCAAGAAATGCAAAATTCATGACTTCATTAGCTATAACCCATGATTTTAGGCTAATTTTAGTCATTTTATCTATTGAAAAATAATTTCACTAAGTCTAAAATTTATTATTTCATGAGCTAAACCCAATATTTTTGACTAGTTTAATCATTTTGACCCATTAGAAAATAATTTCACTAAACCTAAAATTTAGAATTTCATGAGCTATATCCCATGATTTTGGGCAATTTTAGCCACTTCTACCCATCGGCAAATACTTTCATGAAGGCTAAAATTCACGATTTAATGAGTCTATATATAACCCACAATTTTTGCTTAATTTTTAGTCATTTTTGACCATCAAGAAATATTTTTTCAAGGCTAAAGATCACGAGTTCATGAGCTATAACCCACGATTTTTAGCCATGTTTAGTCATTTCTGACCATCAGCAAATAGTTTTGCGGAGGCCATAATTCACAATTTCATGAGCTATAACCCACGATTTTAGTCATTTTTTATCATTTCTACCCATTGCCAAATAATTCCATAAAGTCATAAAATTTACGATTTCATGAGCTATAACTAAAGATTTTTATCAATTTTTAGTCATTTCTATCTATCAACAAATAATTTCATAGAGTCCAAAATTCACGATTTCATCAAATATAACTAATAATTTTTGGCTATTTTTAGTCATTTCTGACGATGGACAAATAGTTTTGCCCAGGCCGAAATTCACAAATTCATGAGTTATAAACCACGAATTTTGGTTATTTTTATTCATTTTTACCTATCTGTAAATAGTTTCACGTAGTTAAAAAATTTAAGATTTCATGAGCTATAACACATGATTATTATTCATTTTTAGTCATTTCTACCAATAGGCAAATAATTTCACGGAGTCTAAAATTCACGATTTCATGAACTATAACACATGATTTTCGACCATTTTTAGTCATTTATATCCATCGGCAATTAATTTCACTTAGTCTGAAATTCATTCTACCCATCATCAACAAATTTCATTTAGTTTGAAATTGATGATTTCATGAGCTATAACCCAAATTTTTTAGCTAGTTTTAGTCATTCTGACTCATCGACGAATAATTTCGCGGGGTACATAACTCATGATTTTTATACATTTTTAGTCGTTCTAACTTATTGGCAAATAATTTCCTAGAGCCCATAATTCACGATTTCATGAGCTATAACTCATGATTTTTTACCATTTCTAGACATTTCTACCAATCGCCAAATAATTTTGTTTAGTGCAAAATTCAAGATTTCATGAGCTATAACCAAAGATTTATGACCATTTTACTCATTCGGCCCATTGACAAATAATTTTGTTGAGTATAAAACTCATGATTTCATAAGCTATAACCCATGATTTTTGCTAATTTTAGTCGCTCATATGCATTGATAAACAATTTCAGAGTAAAAAATTAGTGAATTCATGATCAATAACCCACAATTTTTAGGCTATTTTCATTTGTTTCTATCTACTTACAGATAATTACACAAATTCTAAAAATCACGGTTACATGAGCTATAACTCACAATTTTGGCCGTTTTTAGTCATTTCTACCCATGGACAAATAATTTCATTTAGTCCAAAATTCATGAATTCATGAGCAATAACCCAAGATTTTTTTTCAGCTTTAGTCGTTTCGACCCATTAGCAAATAATATTGTAGTGGCCGAATTCACAATTTCATAATCTATAACCCACAACTTTTTAATATTTTTAGACGTTCTGATGCATTAACAAATAATTTCGCAAAGTCAAAAATCCAAAAATTTATGATCGACAATCCACGATTTTAGGCCAGCTTTAATAATTCTAACCCATTAGCAAAAAACGTCACGGAATCCATAATTTAGGATTTCTTGAGCTATCCACGATTTTAGGCATATTTTCATCGTCTCTACCCATCAATAAATAATTTAGTGGAGTTTTAAATTCACGATTTCATGAGCTATAACCCACAATTTTTGGTGATCTGTAGCCATTTTTATCATCGATAGATAATTTTATTAAGGCTAAAATTTATGATTTCAGGAGCTATAACCTATAATTATTAGCTATTTTTAGTCATTTCGACCATCAAAAATAATTTTGTGGAGGCCAAAATTCACGATCTCATGAGCTATAACCCATAATTTTGGCTATTTTTAGTCATTTCTACCCATCGACAAATAATTTTATGAAGTATAAATTTATAATTTCATGAGCTATAACACATGATTATTATTCATTTTAGTCATTTCTACCAATAGGCAAATAATTTCACGAGTCTAAAATTCACGATTTCATGAACTATAACACATGATTTTCACCATTTTAGTCATTTATATCCATCGGCAATTAATTTCACTTAGTCTGAAATTCATTCTACCCATCATCAACAAATTTCATTTAGTTTGAAATTGATGATTTCATGAGCTATAACCCAAATTTTTTAGCTAGTTTTAGTCATTCTGACTCATCGACGAATAATTTCGCGGGGTACATAACTCATGATTTTTATACATTTTTAGTCGTTCTAACTTATTGGCAAATAATTTCCTAGAGCCCATAATTCACGATTTCATGAGCTATAACTCATGATTTTTTACCATTTCTAGACATTTCTACCAATCGCCAAATAATTTTGTTTAGTGCAAAATTCAAGATTTCATGAGCTATAACCAAAGATTTATGACCAGCTTTACTCATTCCGGCCCATTGACAAATAATTTTGTTGAGTATAAAACTCATGATTTCATAAGCTATAACCCATGATTTTTTGCTAATTTTAGTCGTTCATATGCATTGATAAACAATTTCAGAGTAAAAAATTAGTGAATTCATGATCAATAACCCACAATTTTTAGGCTATTTTCATTTGTTTCTATCTACTTACAGATAATTACACAAATTCTAAAATCACGGTTACATGAGCTATAACTCACAATTTTGGCCGCTTTTAGTCATTTCTACCCATGGACAAATAATTTCATTTAGTCCAAAATTCATGAATTCATGAGCAATAACTCATGATTTTTGCCTTTTGTCATTTCTACCCATCGCCAAATAATTTTGTTTAGTGCAAAATTCAAGATTTCATGAGCTATAACCCATAATTTTTGGCTATTTTTAGTCATTTCTATCCATTTACAAATAATTTCTTAGAGTTTAAAATTCACAATTTCATGAGCTATAACCCACAATTTTAGGCCATTTTAATAATTCTAACCCATTAGCAAAAACGCCACGAATCCATAATTTAGGATTTCTTGAGCTATCCACGATTTTAGGCATATTTTCATCGTCTCTACCCATCAATAAATAATTTAGTGGAGTTTTAAATTCACGATTTCATGAGCTATAACCCACAATTTTTGGTGATCTGTAGCCATTTTTTATCATCGATAGATAATTTTATTAAGGCTAAAATTTATGATTTCAGGAGCTATAACCTATAATTATTAGCTATTTTTAGTCATTTCTGACCATCAAAAAATAATTTTGTGGAGGCCAAAATTCACGATCTCATGAGCTATAACCCATAATTTTTGGCTATTTTTAGTCATTTCTACCCATCGCCAAATAATTTTGTTTCATGCAAAATTCATGATTTTATGTGCTATAACCAAAGATTTTTGGCTAGTTTTAGTCATTTCGACCCATCGACAAATAATTTTATGAAGTATAAATTTATAATTTCATGAGCTATAACCCATGATTTTGTGCTAATTTTAGTTGTTCAGATGCATTAACAAATAACTTCACGGAGTACAAATTTCATGACTTCATGATCAATAACCCACAATTTTTAGGCCATTTTCATTTGTTTTTATCTACTTACAAATAATTTCATGAATTCCAAAACTCATAATTACATGAGCTATAACTCACAATTTTTGGCAAATAATTTCATGAAGGCCAAAATTGACGATTCATGTGCTATAACCCATGATTCTTTGCCATTTTTAGCCGTTTTTTACCTTCAAAAAATAATTTCACAAAGGTTAAAATTAAGAGTTCTTGAGCTAAAACCCACAATTTTTAGATATTTTTAGTATTTTCTGACCATCGGCAAATAAATTTGTGGAGGACAAAATTCACGATTTCATTAGCTATAACCCATGATTTTTTAGCCATTTTTAGTCATTTCTACCCTTCAAGAAATAATTTTACGAAATACAAAATTCTGGATTTCATGAGGTATAATCCACGAAATTAGGCCATTTTTAGTCATTTCTATCCATTTACAAATAATTTCTTAGAGTTTAAAATTCACAATTTCATGAGCTATAACTCATGATTTTTTGCCTTTTTTGTCATTTCTACCCATCAGCAAATAATTTCATAGAGGAAAAAATTAGCAATATCATGAGCTATAATCTAAGTTTTTTTGGCCATTTTTAGTCATTTCTAGCAATTGGCATATAATTTTGTGGAGGCCAAAATTCACCATTTCATGAGCGGTAAGCCATGATTTTCTGTCATTTTTAGTCGATTCTACCCATTGGCAAAGAAATTCGCGGAGTCCAAAAATTCACAATTGCATGAGCTGCCACCTATGATTTTAGGTTAATTTAGTCATTTCTGTCCATTGACAAATAATTTCATGGAGTCCAAAATTCATGATTTCATAAGCTATTACTCATGATTTTGGCCATGTTTAGTCACTTCAACCCATCGACAAGTAATTTTGTTTAGTCCAAAATCCATGAATTCATGAGCTATAACCCTAACGGAGGAGATGACCCATAACAGAATAAAATGGAAGAATAGGATTCATGTAGTTGACCCAAAATATTTGGGATAAAGGCTTGGTTGTTGTTGTTGTTGTATGAGCTATATAACCCAAGAGTTTTTGCCTGCTTTAATCATTTCGAAGCATTGGCAAATAATTTTGCGGTGGCCAAATTCATGATTTCATGAGCCATAACCCACAACTTTTTGGTAAATAATTTTATGGGGGCCAAAATTCACAATTTATGTTCTGTAACCGATGATTCTTGGCCATTTTTAGCCATTTTTTACCTTCAAAAAAAAATTCATAGATATCAAATTTTAGAGTTCTTGAGTTATAACCCACGATTTTTGGCTATTTTTAGTCGTTTATGACCATCGGCAAATAATTTTGTGGAGGAAAAAATTCACGATTTCATGTTTTATAACCCATTTTTTTTGCCATTTTTAGTCGTTTCTCCCCAACAGCAAATAATTTTGCAAAGTCCAAAAATTGGCAAATAACTCATTATTTTTTTTCATTTTTATTCATTTCTACTTATCAACAAATAATTTTATGGGGCACAAAATTTATGATTTCATGAGCTATAACCCAAAATTTGTGTCCATTTTTAGCCATTTCTAACCATTAGCAAATAATTTTATAGAGGCCAGATTTGTGATTTCATGAGCTATTACCCATGACTTTTAGCCATTTTTAGTTATTTCTACACATCAACAAATAATGCAGGACAAAATTTTTAATTTCATGAGTTATAATCCATATTTTTTGGCCATTTTAGTCGTTTCTACCCATCAACAAATTATTTCACAGATGCTAAAATTCAAGATTTCATGAGCTATAACTCAATATTTTAGGCAATTTTTAGTCATTTCTATCAAATTGTAGATAATTTCACAAAGTTCAAAATTCACAATTTGGAGCTATAACCCATTATTTTTGTTCATTTTTATCATTTCTACCCTTCACATGTAATTTCACGAAATACAAAGTTTGCAATTTCATGAGCTATAACCCATGATTTTAAGCTATTTTTATGCATTTCAACCTATTAGCAAATAATTTCACTGAGTCCAAATTTCATAATTTTATGAGCTATAATGCATGATTTTTGCCTTTTTATTACTTCTACCCATTGACAAATAACTTTGAGGAGGATAAAATTCACAATTTCATGAGCTATAACCCATTATTTTTAGCCATTTTAGTCATTTCTACCATTTGAGAAATAATTTCACGGAATACAACATTCAGGATTTCATAAGGTAACCCATGAGTTTAGCCCATTATTAGTCATATCTATCCATTTAGAAATAATATCTTGAGTTTAAAATTTACTATTTCATGAGCTATAACTCACTATTTTGGCCATTTTGTTATTTTTACCCATCGGTAAATAATTTCGCAAAGGAAAAAAACTGACAATTTCATGAGCTATAATCTACTTTTTTGGCCATTTTTAGTCATTTCTAACAATTGGCATATACTTTTCTGGAGGCCAAAATTCACCATTTCATGAGCGATAACCCATGATTTTTTACTATATTTAATCATTTCAACCCATTGGCAAATAAATTTGCGGAGTCCAAAAATACACGATTGCATGAGCTCTAATGTATATTTTTTGTTTATTTTTATTCATTTCTATCCATTGATAAATAATTTCATAGAGACCAAAATTCACGGTTTCATAAGCTATAAGTCATAATTTTGGCTATTTTTAGTTATTTCTACCCATTGACAAATAATTTCATTTAGTCCAAAATTCATGAATTCATGAGTAATAACCTAAGATTTTTGGCTAGCTTTAGTCATTTCGATCCATTGGCAAATAATTTTGCGGTGGCCAATTTCATGATTTCATGAGCTATAACCCACGATCTTTTACTATTTTTAGTCATTCAGACGCATTAACAGATAATTTCGCAAAGCCAAAAATCCTTGAATTTATGATTGATAACACTCAATTTTTGCCCAGCTTTAATAATTTCGACGCATTAGCAAATAATCCACGAAAGCCATAATTTAGGATTTCTTAAGCTATAACCCACGATTTTAGGCACATTTCAGTCGTCTCTACCTATCGACAAATAATTTCACGAAGGTTGAATTCACGATTTCATGAGCTATAACCCACAATTTTTGGTGATTTTTAGTCATTTCTGACCAACGGTAAATAATTTTGTGGGGGCTAAAATTCATGATTTTAGGAGCTATAACCCATAATTTTTGACCATTTTAGTCATTTCTAACCATCGGCAAATAATTTTGCCGAGGCTAAAATTCACGATTTCATGAGCTATATAACCCATGATATTTGCCCATTTTTAATAATTTCTATTCATCGGCAAATTATATCGCGGATGCTAAAATTCATTATTTCATGAGCTACAACCCACTACTTTTTTCTATTTTTAGTTATTTTTTACCATCAAAAAATAATTTTTCTAAGGCCAAAATTTACGAGTTTATGAGCTATAACTGACAATTTTTTGGTCATTGTTAGCAATTTCTTACCACCAGCAATAATTTGAAGAGGCCAGAATTCACGATTTTATGAACTATAACCCATAATTTTAACCATTTTTAGTCATTTCTATCCATCGCTAAATAATTTTATGCGGTTTAAAATTCACAATTTCATGAGCTATAACTCATGATTCTTATCCATATTTAGTCATTTCTACCTATCGGCAAATAATTTTGAGGAGTACAAAATTCACAAGTTTATGAGCTATAATCCATAATTTTTTGCCAGTTTTTGTTATTTTTTACCACTGAAAAATAATTTTGTGAACGACAAAATTCACGAGTTCCTGAGTTATAACCCACAATTTTAGCAATATTTTGTCATTTCTGACCATCGGCAAATAATTTTGTGGAAGGCAAAATTCATCATTTTATGAGCTACAACCCACTACTTTTTCTATTTTTAGTTATTTTTACCATCAAAAATAATTTTTCTAAGGCCAAAATTTACGAGTTTATGAGCTATAACCCACAATTTTGGTGATTTTTAGTCATTTCGATCCATTGGCAAATAATTTCATGGAGTACAAAATTTATAATTTCATGAGCTATAACCATGATTTTTGGCCATTTTTAGTTATTTTTTATCATCGAAATATAATTTTATGAATGCCAAAATTCATGAATTCGTGAGCTATAACCCACGATTTTTGGCTATTTTTAGTCATTTCTAACCATCAACTAATAATTTTGAGGATGACAAAATTCATGATTTCATGAGCTATAACCCACTTTTTTGCCTATTTTTAGTCGTTTCTGCTTATCAGCAAATAATTTCATGGAGTACAAAATTTATAATTTCATGAGCTATAGCCCATGATTTATGACCATTTTTAGCCATTTCTACCAATCAGCAAATAATTTTGTAGAGGCCAAATTTGTGATTTCATGAGCTATTACTCGTGACTTTTGGCCATTTTTAGTCGTTTCTACCCATCGCTAATAATTTCATGCAGGACAAAAATTTTAATTTCTTGAGTTATAATCCATGATTTTTGACCAAGTTTAGTCATTTCTACCCATCAACAGATTATTTCACAGATGCTAAAATTCAAGATTTCATGAGCTATAACTCAAAATTTTAGGCCATTTTTAGTCATTTCTTTCAAATTGCAATAATTTCACGGAGACCAAATTTCATGATTCGAGAAGCTATAACCCCTTATTTTTGTTTATTTTTTTGCCATTTCTACCCTTTACAAGTAATTTCATGAAATTCAAAGTTCACGATTTCATGAGCTATAATCCATGGTTTTAGGCTATTTTTATGCGTTTTTGTCTATTGGCAAATAATTTCACGAAGTCCGAAATTTACAATTTCATGAGCTATAACGCATGATTTTTTGCTACTTTTTATTGTTTCTACCCATTGACAAATTATTTTGAGGCCAAAATTCACAATTTCATGAGCTATAACCCATGATTTTTTAGCCATTTTTAGTCATTTCTACCCTTCGAGAAATAATTTCATTGAATACAAAATTTAGGATTTCATGAGGTATAACCCATGAGTTTAGGTCATTTTCAATCATTTCTATCCATTTACAAATAATTTATTGGAGTTCAAAATTCATGATTTCATGAGCTAACACATGATTTTTGGCCAATTTTGTCATTCTACCCATTGGCAAATAATTTTGCAGAGACAGAAATTGACAATTTGATGAGCTATAACTCAAGTTTTTTGGCCATTTTCAGTCATTTCTGATAATTGGCATATAATTTTGTGGAGGCTAAAATTCACCATTTCATAAGCGGTAATCCATAATTTTTTGCTATTTTTAGTCATTTCTACCCATTGGCAAATAAATTCGCAGAGTCAAAAAATTCACAATTGCATGAGCTATAACATATGATTTTAGTTATTTTTAGTCATTTCTATCTATTGACAAATGATTTCATGGAGTCTAAATTTCACTATTTGCCGATGGGTAGAAACGACTAGAAAATGGCCAATAATTTTGCGAGGCCAAAATTGACGATTTCCTCTGCGATAACCCATGATTTTTGGCAAATTTATGATTTCTTGGGCAATAACCCATAATTTTTGACTTTTTTAGTCGTTTCTACCCATCAAAAGATAATTTTGCAAAGGCTAAAGTTTTATGACTTCATGAGTTATAACACATAATTTTTGGCCATTTTTAGTCCTTTCTACCAATTCGCAAATGATTTCGCCGATGCTAAAATTCAAGATTTAATGAGCTATAACTCACAATTTTAAGCCATTTTTATTCATTTCTACCAAATTGCAAATAATTTTATTTAGTCCAAAATTCATGATTTCATTAGCTATAACCCAAGATTTTTGGCCAAATACACAAGTTCATGAGCTCTTATCCATGATTTTTTGCCATTTTTGTCATTTCTGACCATTGACAAATAGATTTGCGGAAGCCAAAATTCACAATATCATGAGCTATAACCCACAATTTTTAGCAAATTTAAGACGTTTCTACCCATTGGCAAATAATTTCACGGAGTCCTAAAATTTATGATTTCATGAGCTATAAATCACGATTTTTATCCTTTTTTAGTCATTTCTACACTTCGGCAAATAATTTCATTGAATACAAAATTTAGGATTTCATGAGGTATAACCCATGAGTTTAGGTCATTTTCA
This sequence comes from Asparagus setaceus, assembly GCA_012295165.1. Taxonomy (NCBI): domain Eukaryota; kingdom Viridiplantae; phylum Streptophyta; class Magnoliopsida; order Asparagales; family Asparagaceae; genus Asparagus; species Asparagus setaceus. Next base: position 70,890,275 of record CM022704.1, read on the forward strand.
ATCATTTCTATCCATTTACAAATAATTTATTGGAGTTCAAAATTCATGATTTCATGAGCTATAACCCAAGATTTTTAGTCATTTTAGTCATTTCTATCCTTCAAAGAAATAATTTCACTAAATCGAAAATTCACAATTTCATAAGATATAGCCCATGATTTTAGGCTATTTTAGTCATTTTATCTATTGACAAATAACTTAACGATCCAAAATTCATGATTTCACAAGCTATAACCCAAGATTTTTGGCTAGTTTTAATAATTTTGACCCATTGGCAAATAATATAACTAAACCTAAAATTTAGGATCTCACAAACTATAGCCCACGGTTTTAGGCAATTTTAGTTATTTCTACCCATCGACAAATAATTTTGCGAAGCCTAAAATTCACGATTTCTTGAGTCCATAACCCATGACTATAGGCAAATTTTTAGTCATTTTTACCATCGACAAATATTTTAGTAAAGGCTAAAATTTACGAGTTCATGAGCTATAACCCACGATTTTGGCTATTTTAGTCTTCTACCCATCGGCAAATAATTTCATGGTCCAAAATTTACAATTTCATGAGCTATTACTCATAATTTTTAGCTATGTTTGGTAGTCTCGGACGATCGGTGAATAGTTTTGCGAGTATAAAATTCTTGATTTCATGAGCTATAACCCACGCTTTTGGCCATGCAATTTTAACTATTTTTGCCATTGACAAATAATTTTGCGAAGCCTAAAATTCACGATTTCTTGAGTCCATAACCCATGACTATAGGCAAATTTTTAGTCATTTTTACCATCGACAAATATTTTAGTAAAGGCTAAAATTTACGAGTTCATGAGCTATAACCCACGATTTTTAGTCATTTTAGTCATTTCTATCCTTCAAAGAAATAATTTCACAAAGGCTAAATTTCACGATTTCATGAGCTATAACCCAAGATTTTTGGCTATTTTAGTCATTTTATCTATTGACAAATAACTTAACGATCCAAAATTCATGATTTCATGAGCTATAACCCAAGATTTTTGGCTAGTTTTAATAATTTTGACCCATTGGCAAATAATTTCACTGAACCTAAGATTCAGGATTTCATGATCTATAATCCATGATTTTTGGCTATTTTTAGTTATTTTTATCTATTGACAAATAACTTAACGATCCAAAATTCATGATTTCATGAGCTATAACCCAAGATTTTTGGCCATTTTAAGTCATTTCTACCCATCGACAAATATTTTAGTAAAGGCTAAAATTTACGAGTTCATGAGCTATAACCCACGATTTTGGCTATTTTAGTCTTCTACCCATCTAAGAAATAATTTCACAGAGTCTAAAATTTACAATTTCATGAGCTATTACTCATGATTTTTAGCTATGTTTGGTAGTCTCGGACGATCGGTGAATAGTTTTGCAGAGTATAAAATTCTTGATTTCATGAGCTATAACCCGTTTTTGGCCATGCAATTTTAACTATTTTTGCCATTGACAAATAATTTTATGAAGGCCAAAATTCACGAGTTCATGAACTATAACCCAAGATTTCTCTGCCATTTTTAGTCATTTCTACCCATCGGCAAATAATTTCACGAAATCGAAAATTCACAATTTCATGAGCTATAACCCATTATTTTTGCCATTTTTAGTCATTTTTACCATCGGCAAATAATTTTAGAGAGGCCAAAATTCAAAATTTAGTTAGCGATAACCAAAGATTATTGGCCATTTCTAACCTTCGACAAATAATTTGATGAAATCTAAAATTCTCAATTTCAAGAGCTTTAATCCATGATTTTTGGCTATTTTAGTCATTTTACCCATCACAAAGAATTTTATTTAGTTTGAAATTCATGATTTTATGAGCTTTAACTCAAGATTTTTGGCCATTTTAAGTCATTTCTACCCTTCAAGAAATAACTTCATGAAATCCAAAATTCACGATTTCATGAGCTATAACCCATTATTTTTGCCATTTTTAGTCATTTTATCTATTGACAAAACATTTCAAGAAGTCCAAAATTCATGATTTCATGAGCTATAACCCAAGATTTTTAGTCATTTTTAGTCATTTCTATCCTTCAGCAAATAATTTCACGAAATCGAAAATTCACAATTTCATAAGATATAGCCCATGATTTTAGGCTATTTTAGTCATTTTTATCTATTGACAAATAACTTAACGATCCAAAATTCATGATTTCACAAGCTATAACCCAAGATTTTTGGCTAGTTTTAATAATTTTGACCCATTGGCAAATAATATAACTAAACCTAAAATTTAGGATCTCACAAACTATAGCCCACGGTTTTAGGCAATTTTTAGTTATTTCTACCCATCGACAAATAATTTTGCGAAGCCTAAAATTCACGATTTCTTGAGTCCATAACCCATGACTATAGGCAAATTTTTAGTCATTTTTTACCATCGACAAATATTTTAGTAAAGGCTAAAATTTACGAGTTCATGAGCTATAACCCACGATTTTGGCTATTTTTAGTCTTCTCTACCCATCGGCAAATAATTTCGCGGGGTCCAAAAATTTACAATTTCATGAGCTATTACTCATAATTTTTAGCTATGTTTGGTAGTCTCAGACGATCGGTGAATAGTTTTGCAGAGTATAAAATTCTTGATTTCATGAGCTATAACCCACGTTTTTTGGCCATGCAATTTTAACTATTTTTTGCCATTGACAAATAATTTTGCGAAGGCCAAAATTCACGAGTTCATGAACTATAACCCAAGATTTCTCTGCCATTTTTAGTCATTTCTAAACATCGACAGATAATTTACAGAAGCCAAAATTCATAATTTCTAGAGCTATAACCCATTATTTTTTGCCATTTTTAGTCATTTTTTACCATCGGCAAATAATTTTAGAGAGGCCAAAATTCAAAATTTCGTTAGCGATAACCAAAGATTATTGGCCATTTCTAACCTTCGACAAATAATTTGATGAAATCTAAAATTCTCAATTTCAAGAGCTTTAATCCATGATTTTTGGCTATTTCTAGTCATTTTTACCCATCGTCAAAGAATTTTATTTAGTTTGAAATTCATGATTTTATGAGCTTTAACTCAAGATTTTTGGCCATTTTAAGTCATTTCTACCCTTCAGCAAATAACTTCATGAAATCCAAAATTCACGATTTCATGAGCGGTAACCCCTAATTTTTGGCTATTTTTAGTTATTTTTATCTATTGACAAAACATTTCAAGAAGTCCAAAATTCATGATTTCATGAGCTAAACCCAAGATTTTTGGCCAGTTTTAATCATTTCTACCCTTGACAAATAACTTCATGAAATCCAAAATTCACGATTTCATGAGCTATAACCCAAGATTTTTAGTCATTTTAGTCATTTCTACCAATCAGCAAATAATTTCACAAAGGCTAAATTTCACGATTTCATGAGTCTATAACCCACGATTTTTGACCATTTTTAGCCATTTCTGACCGTCAGCAATTAGTTTTGTAGAGGCCAGAATTAATAATTTCAAGAGCTATAGCCCACGATTTTGGCCATTTTTAGTCATTTCTACCCATCGGCAAATAATTTCACAGAGTCTAAAAATTTACAATTTCATAAGCTAGCAAATAATTCCGCGGAGTCTAAAAAATTACGATTTCATAAGCTATAACTCAAGTTTTTTATCCATTTTTAGTCATTTCTACCCTTAAGCAAATAGTTTTATAGAGTCCAAAATTCACGATTTCATGAGCTATAACTCATGATTTTTGGCTATTTTTAATCGTTTCTGAGGATTGACAAGTATTTTTGCTAAGGCCAAAATTCACAATTTCATGAGCTAAAACCAATAAATTTTCGCCACTTTTATTCATTTTTACCCATTGTAGGGTCGAAAAAATTTATTGATTGAATGAATGTATTACAATCAAATTCTCTCGATTACAGAGGAAGAGGAGATTGATTTGACTCCTCTTTTGTATGGGTTCTTGGTGGCGAGAGGATGCTTCGCTCGATGCTCAAGTCGAGGTTGCTTCCCGTTGACGATCAGATCAAAGCTGCGAATGATCTAGAGGTTGCTGACGAGGCTCGTGGTCTCTCCCCTGCTCAAGTGCTTGATTTTCCAAAAGCTCTTCGACTTTTTCCCAGCTAGCCAGCCCTTTCTCCCGTTGGGCTTGTAGATATTTATTGGAGCTGCCGCGATGTCGTGCGGATGCTACTGATATAGCGGCTGCACTACGATTAGCGGACTGCTTCTGATAGCGCGAGCTGCTACAGTAAACGCGGGCAGTGGACCTCGTCAGACTCTGGTGCTGCGGGCGAGCCTCGTTAAGCCACTGCTGTGGGCGAACCTCGGTTGAATGTCGAGGTTCACCGCTGTAGGCGAACCTCGGTTGAATGTTGAGATTCACCGCTGTAGGTGAACCTCGTTGAATGTCGAGGTTCACCGCCGTAGGCGAACCTCGGTTGAATGTCGAGGTTCACCGCCGTAGGCGAACCTCGGTTGAATGTTGAGATTCACCGCCGTAGGTGAACCTCGGTTGAATGTCGAGGTTCACTGCTGTAGGCGAACCTCGGTTGAATGTCGAGATTCACTGCTGTAGGTGAACCTCGGTTGAATGTCGAGGTTCACTGCTGTAGGCGAACCTCGGTTGAATGTGGAGATTCACTGCTGTAGGTGAACCTCGGTTGAATGTCGAGATTCACTGCTGTAGGTGAACCTCGGTTGAATGTCGAGGTTCACTGCTGTAGGCGAACCTCGGTTGAATGTTGAGATTCACTGCTGTAGGTGAACCTCGGTTGAATGTCGAGGTTCACTGCTGTAGGCGAACCTCGGTTGAATGTTGAGGTTCACCGCCGTAGGCGAACCTCGGTTGAATGTTGAGGTTCACCGCTGTAGGCGAACCTCGGTTGAATGTTGAGATTCACCGCTGTAGGTGAACCTCGGTTGAATGTCGAGGTTCACCGCCGTAGGCGAACCTCGGTTGAATGTTGAGGTTCACCGCTGTAGGCGAACCTCGGTTGAATGTTGAGATTCACCGCCGTAGGTGAACCTCGGTTGAATGTTGAGGTTCACCGCCGTAGGCGAACCTCGGTTGAATGTCAAGATTCACTGCTGTAGGTGAACCTCGGTTGAATGTCAAGATTCACTGCTGTAGGTGAACCTCGGTTGAATGTTGAGGTTCACCGCCGTAGGCGAACCTCGGTTGAATGTTGAGATTCACCGCTGTAGGTGAACCTCGGTTGAATGTTGAGATTCACCGCCGTAGGTGAACCTCGGTTGAATGTCGAGGTTCACCGCCGTAGGCGAACCTCGGTTGAATGTCGAGGTTCACCGCCGTAGGCGAACCTCGGTTGAATGTCGAGGTTCACCGCTGTAGGCGAACCTCGGTTGAATGTTGAGGTTCACCGCCGTAGGCGAACCTCGGTTGAATGTCAAGATTCACTGCTGTAGGTGAACCTCGGTTGAATGTTGAGATTCACCGCTGTAGGTGAACCTCGGTGAATGTCGAGGTTCACCGCCGTAGGCGAACCTCGGTTGAATGTTGAGATTCACCGCTGTAGGTGAACCTCGGTGAATGTCGAGGTTCACCGCCGTAGGCGAACCTCGTCAGACCATTGTTGAGCTTCGTTTCTCGTGCGAACCTCGTGTTAAGATCGAACTCCGCTCCACGTACGAACCTCGGTTGAATGTCGAGCCTCGCAGCCAGGGCGAACCTCCTCTTTTGTCTCTTAGCATTTTCTAAGGCTTACATGAGAACATGCTACGACGAACAGGTCGTAACTTTCAAGCCGTACGTCGGAATTGGACGAATTATATATGAAAATCGACTATCTCGACGAGACGGAGCCAATTGTTTCAGTCATTTTGCCCAATTCCTTCCGGTTCGAGAGATATCAGCACTTTTGTCTATTTTGTAAAGTCAAGCATTCAGGTGAACTTAACCTTTAGGCGGACCTGACTTCATTCAGATGGACCCTTAAGCTCTTTTGCTCATTCTGAGTTGCTGTGTAGGGATTAAGGCAATTTTTATTGCCTACACCCATCAGTAAGTAGTTTCACGAAGGCCAAAAATTTAAGATTTCATGAGCTATAACTCATGATGTTTATCCATTTTTAGTCATTTCTATCAATAGGAAAATAATTTAACGAAGACACAAATTCACAATTTCATGAGCTATAACTCATCATTTTTTGCCATTTTTTGCCAGTTCTACCCATCGTCATCTAATTTCGTTTGGTCCAAAATTCATGATTTCATGTGCTATAACCCAATATTTTAGCCAGTTTTAGTCATTCTGACACATCGGTAAATAATTTTGCGGAGTACATAACTCATGATTTTTATACATTTTTAGTCATTTCCACTTATCGATAAATAATTCACAGAGTCCATAGTTCACAATTTCATGAGCTATAACTCATTATTTTTTGCCATTTTTAGTCATTTCTACCCTCCGACAAATAATTTCATGAAATACAAAATTTAGGATTTTATGAGCTATGAACAATGATTTTAGGCCATTTTTAATCATTTCTATACATTTACAAATAATTCGCGGTGTCAAAAATTAATGATTTCGTGAGCAATAACCCATAATTTTGGTTATTTTAGTTATTTTTACACTTTGGTAAATAATTACGTGGAGTCCAAAATTAATAATTTTAAGAGCTATAACTCATGATTTTTTCCCATTTTTAGTTGTTTCTATCTATTGGAAAATAATTTTGCTAAGTACAAAATTCACAATTTCATGAGCTATAACTCAAACTCTGTTGTGGCGAGCCTCGTCAAACTTTGGCGTTGTGGGCGAGCCTCGTCAAACTTTGGCGTTGTGGGCGAGCCTCGTCAAACTTTGGCGTTGTGGGCGAGCCTCGTCAAACTTTGGCGTTGTGGGCGAGCCTCGTCAAACTTTGGCGTTGTGGGCGAGCCTCGTCAAACTTTGGCGTTGTGGGCGAGCCTCGTCAAACTTTGGCGTTGTGGGCGAGCCTCGTCAAACTTTGGCGTTGTGGGCGAGCCTCGTCAAACTTTGGCGTTGTGGGCGAGCCTCGTCAAACTTTGGCGTTGTGGGCGAGCCTCGTCAAACTTTGGCGTTGTGGGCGAGCCTCGTCAAACTTTGGCGTTGTGGGCGAGCCTCGTCAAACTTTGGCGTTGTGGGCGAGCCTCGTCAAACTTTGGCGTTGTGGGCGAGCCTCGTCAAACTTTGGCGTTGTGGGCGAGCCTCGTCAAACTTTGGCGTTGTGGGCGAGCCTCGTCAAACTTTGGCGTTGTGGGCGAGCCTCGTCAAACTTTGGCGTTGTGGGCGAGCCTCGTCAAACTTTGGCGTTGTGGGCGAGCCTCGTCAAACTTTGGCGTTGTGGGCGAGCCTCGTCAAACTTTGGCGTTGTGGGCGAGCCTCGTCAAACTTTGGCGTTGTGGGCGAGCCTCGTCAAACTTTGGCGTTGTGGGCGAGCCTCGTCAAACTTTGGCGTTGTGGGCGAGCCTCGTCAAACTTTGGCGTTGTGGGCGAGCCTCGTCAAACTTTGGCGTTGTGGGCGAGCCTCGTCAAACTTTGGCGTTGTGGGCGAGCCTCGTCAAACTTTGGCGTTGTGGGCGAGCCTCGTCAAACTTTGGCGTTGTGGGCGAGCCTCGTCAAACTTTGGCGTTGTGGGCGAGCCTCGTCAAACTTTGGCGTTGTGGGCGAGCCTCGTCAAACTTTGGCGTTGTGGGCGAGCCTCGTCAAACTTTGGCGTTGTGGGCGAGCCTCGTCAAACTTTGGCGTTGTGGGCGAGCCTCGTCAAACTTTGGCGTTGTGGGCGAGCCTCGTCAAACTTTGGCGTTGTGGGCGAGCCTCGTCAAACTTTGGCGTTGTGGGCGAGCCTCGTCAAACTTTGGCGTTGTGGGCGAGCCTCGTCAAACTTTGGCGTTGTGGGCGAGCCTCGTCAAACTTTGGCGTTGTGGGCGAGCCTCGTCAAACTTTGGCGTTGTGGGCGAGCCTCGTCAAACTTTGGCGTTGTGGGCGAGCCTCGTCAAACTTTGGCGTTGTGGGCGAGCCTCGTCAAACTTTGGCGTTGTGGGCGAGCCTCGTCAAACTTTGGCGTTGTGGGCGAGCCTCGTCAAACTTTGGCGTTGTGGGCGAGCCTCGTCAAACTTTGGCGTTGTGGGCGAGCCTCGTCAAACTTTGGCGTTGTGGGCGAGCCTCGTCAAACTTTGGCGTTGTGGGCGAGCCTCGTCAAACTTTGGCGTTGTGGGCGAGCCTCGTCAAACTTTGGCGTTGTGGGCGAGCCTCGTCAAACTTTGGCGTTGTGGGCGAGCCTCGTCAAACTTTGGCGTTGTGGGCGAGCCTCGTCAAACTTTGGCGTTGTGGGCGAGCCTCGTCAAACTTTGGCGTTGTGGGCGAGCCTCGTCAAACTTTGGCGTTGTGGGCGAGCCTCGTCAAACTTTGGCGTTGTGGGCGAGCCTCGTCAAACTTTGGCGTTGTGGGCGAGCCTCGTCAAACTTTGGCGTTGTGGGCGAGCCTCGTCAAACTTTGGCGTTGTGGGCGAGCCTCGTCAAACTTTGGCGTTGTGGGCGAGCCTCGTCAAACTTTGGCGTTGTGGGCGAGCCTCGTCAAACTTTGGCGTTGTGGGCGAGCCTCGTCAAACTTTGGCGTTGTGGGCGAGCCTCGTCAAACTTTGGCGTTGTGGGCGAGCCTCGTCAAACTTTGGCGTTGTGGGCGAGCCTCGTCAAACTTTGGCGTTGTGGGCGAGCCTCGTCAAACTTTGGCGTTGTGGGCGAGCCTCGTCAAACTTTGGCGTTGTGGGCGAGCCTCGTCAAACTTTGGCGTTGTGGGCGAGCCTCGTCAAACTTTGGCGTTGTGGGCGAGCCTCGTCAAACTTTGGCGTTGTGGGCGAGCCTCGTCAAACTTTGGCGTTGTGGGCGAGCCTCGTCAAACTTTGGCGTTGTGGGCGAGCCTCGTCAAACTTTGGCGTTGTGGGCGAGCCTCGTCAAACTTTGGCGTTGTGGGCGAGCCTCGTCAAACTTTGGCGTTGTGGGCGAGCCTCGTCAAACTTTGGCGTTGTGGGCGAGCCTCGTCAAACTTTGGCGTTGTGGGCGAGCCTCGTCAAACTTTGGCGTTGTGGGCGAGCCTCGTCAAACTTTGGCGTTGTGGGCGAGCCTCGTCAAACTTTGGCGTTGTGGGCGAGCCTCGTCAAACTTTGGCGTTGTGGGCGAGCCTCGTCAAACTTTGGCGTTGTGGGCGAGCCTCGTCAAACTTTGGCGTTGTGGGCGAGCCTCGTCAAACTTTGGCGTTGTGGGCGAGCCTCGTCAAACTTTGGCGTTGTGGGCGAGCCTCGTCAAACTTTGGCGTTGTGGGCGAGCCTCGTCAAACTTTGGCGTTGTGGGCGAGCCTCGTCAAACTTTGGCGTTGTGGGCGAGCCTCGTCAAACTTTGGCGTTGTGGGCGAGCCTCGTCAAACTTTGGCGTTGTGGGCGAGCCTCGTCAAACTTTGGCGTTGTGGGCGAGCCTCGTCAAACTTTGGCGTTGTGGGCGAGCCTCGTCAAACTTTGGCGTTGTGGGCGAGCCTCGTCAAACTTTGGCGTTGTGGGCGAGCCTCGTCAAACTTTGGCGTTGTGGGCGAGCCTCGTCAAACTTTGGCGTTGTGGGCGAGCCTCGTCAAACTTTGGCGTTGTGGGCGAGCCTCGTCAAACTTTGGCGTTGTGGGCGAGCCTCGTCAAACTTTGGCGTTGTGGGCGAGCCTCGTCAAACTTTGGCGTTGTGGGCGAGCCTCGTCAAACTTTGGCGTTGTGGGCGAGCCTCGTCAAACTTTGGCGTTGTGGGCGAGCCTCGTCAAACTTTGGCGTTGTGGGCGAGCCTCGTCAAACTTTGGCGTTGTGGGCGAGCCTCGTCAAACTTTGGCGTTGTGGGCGAGCCTCGTCAAACTTTGGCGTTGTGGGCGAGCCTCGTCAAACTTTGGCGTTGTGGGCGAGCCTCGTCAAACTTTGGCGTTGTGGGCGAGCCTCGTCAAACTTTGGCGTTGTGGGCGAGCCTCGTCAAACTTTGGCGTTGTGGGCGAGCCTCGTCAAACTTTGGCGTTGTGGGCGAGCCTCGTCAAACTTTGGCGTTGTGGGCGAGCCTCGTCAAACTTTGGCGTTGTGGGCGAGCCTCGTCAAACTTTGGCGTTGTGGGCGAGCCTCGTCAAACTTTGGCGTTGTGGGCGAGCCTCGTCAAACTTTGGCGTTGTGGGCGAGCCTCGTCAAACTTTGGCGTTGTGGGCGAGCCTCGTCAAACTTTGGCGTTGTGGGCGAGCCTCGTCAAACTTTGGCGTTGTGGGCGAGCCTCGTCAAACTTTGGCGTTGTGGGCGAGCCTCGTCAAACTTTGGCGTTGTGGGCGAGCCTCGTCAAACTTTGGCGTTGTGGGCGAGCCTCGTCAAACTTTGGCGTTGTGGGCGAGCCTCGTCAAACTTTGGCGTTGTGGGCGAGCCTCGTCAAACTTTGGCGTTGTGGGCGAGCCTCGTCAAACTTTGGCGTTGTGGGCGAGCCTCGTCAAACTTTGGCGTTGTGGGCGAGCCTCGTCAAACTTTGGCGTTGTGGGCGAGCCTCGTCAAACTTTGGCGTTGTGGGCGAGCCTCGTCAAACTTTGGCGTTGTGGGCGAGCCTCGTCAAACTTTGGCGTTGTGGGCGAGCCTCGTCAAACTTTGGCGTTGTGGGCGAGCCTCGTCAAACTTTGGCGTTGTGGGCGAGCCTCGTCAAATAATTTCATGAAATACAAAATTTAGGATTTTATGAGCTATGAACAATGATTTTAGGCCATTTTAATCATTTCTATACATTTACAAATAATTTCATGGAGTCCAAAATTCATGATTTCATGAGCTATAACCTATGATTTTTGGCTATTTTTAGTCATTTTACACTTTGGTAAATAATTACGTGGAGTCCAAAATTAATAATTTTAAGAGCTATAACTCATGATTTTTTCCCATTTTTAGTTGTTTCTATCTATTGGAAAATAATTTTGCTAAGTACAAAATTCACAATTTTATGAGCTATAACCCATGATTTTTGGTCGCTTTTAATTGTATTTAACCTATCAGCAAATAATTTTGCGAAAGCCAAAATTTACGATTCCATGAGCTATAACCTATGATTTTTATTCATTTTTAGTCGTTTCAATGGATCGGCAAATTATTTTGCGGATGCTAAAAGTTAAGATTTCATGAGCTATAACCCACAATTTTAGACCAGTTTTAGTCATTTCAATCAAATTGCAAATAATTTCGCAAAGTCTAAAATTCACAATTTCATGAGCTATAACCTATGATTTTTGGCTATTTTTAGTCATTTCTACCATTTGGCAAATAAGTTCATGAAATCCAAAATTCACGATTTCATGAGCTTTAAGCCATGATTTTAGGCTGTTTTTAGTCATTTCTATTCATTTACATATAATTTCATGGAGTCCAAAATTCATGACATTGGCCTTATTTAGTCGTTTCTACCCATCAGCAAATAATTCTGCATAGACCAAAATTCACGATTCCATGAGTTAAAACCCGCAATTTTTGATCATTTTGAGTCATTTCTAGCCTCCGACAAATAATTTCATGAAATATAACATTCAGGATTTTATGAGCTATGACCAATGATTTTAGGCCATTTTTAGTCATTTCTATCCATTTACAAATAATTTCGCGGAGTCTAAAATTAACGATTTCATGAGCTATATCCCATGATTTTTTGTCAGTTTTAGGCATTTTTACACTTTGGTAAATAATTTAGTGGGGTCCAAAAAATCATGATTTCATGAGCTATAACTCATGATTTTTGTCCATATTAAGTCATTTCTACCTATTGGAAAATAACTTTGCTGAGTGCAAAATTCATGATTTCATGAGTTAAAACCCGCAATTTTTAGCTATTTTTAATCGTTTCTACCCATCAGCAAATAATTTTGCGGTGGCCAAAATTCACGATTCTATGAGCTATAATCAATAATTTTTGACTATTTTAAGTCATTTCTATCCGACGAGAAATAATTTTTTAAATCCAATATTTATGATTTCATGAGCTATAACTCACGATTTGAGGCTGTTTCAGTCATTTCTATTAATTAGCAAACAATTTTAAGGAGTCCAAAATTTAAGATTTCATGATCTATGACTCATGAATTTTGACCAGTTTTAGTCACTTTTACCCATTGGCAAATAATTTCGTGATGGCCAAAATTCACGATTTCATGAGATATACTCATGATTTTTGCCCATTTTTCATCGTTTCTACCCTCAGACAAATAATTTCATGGAGTCCAAAATTTAAGATTTCATGAGCTATAATCAATAATTTTTGACTATTTTAAGTCATTTCTATCCATTTACAAATAATTTCACGAATCTAAAATTAACAATTTCATGAGCTATTTGGTCATTTTAGTCGTTTCTACCCATCGGCAAATAATTTCATGGAGTCCCACAATTCATGATTCCATGAGCTACAACTCATGATTTTTTCCCATTTTTAGTTGTTTCTACCTATTGGAAAATAACTTTCTTTGAGTGCAAAATTCATGATTTCATGAGCTATAACACATGATTTTTGGTCATTTTAGTCGTTTCTACCTATCGACAAATAATTTCATGGAGTCCAAAATTTAAGATTTCATGAGCTATAACCATTAATTGTTTGCCATTTTAGTCATTTCTATCCGACGAGAAATAATTTTTAAATCCAAAATTCACGATTTCATGAGCTATAGCTCACGATTTGAGGCTATTTTAGTCATTTCTATCAATTAGCAAACAATTTTAAGGAGTCCAAAATTCACGATTTCATGATCTTTTTAACTCATGATTTTTATCATTTTAGTCATTTCTACCTATTGGAAAATAATTTTGCGATGGACAAAATTCACGATTTCAAGAGCTATAACCCATGATTTTTGCTCATTTTTCATCGTTTCTACCCTCCGACAAATAATTTCATGAAATACAAAATTTAGGATTTTATGAGCAATAAAAATGATTTAAGGTGATTTTTCTCGTTTCTATCCATTTACAAATAATTTCATGGAGTCCAAAATTCACGATTTCATGAGCTATAACCCATGATTTTTGTCCATATTAAGTCATTTCTATCCGACGAGAAATAATTTCATGGAGTCCAAAATTCACGATTTCATGAGCTATAACTCATGATTTTTATACATTTTAGTCATTTCTACCCTCAGACAAATAATTTCATGGAGTCCAAAATTCATGATTTCATGAGCTATAACTCATAATTTATAGTAGGTTTTAGTTGTTTCTACCCATCGGCAAATAATTTTGCGGTGGCCAAAATTCACGATTTCATGAGCTATATCCCATGATTTTTGGCTATTTTCATTCCTTTCTAGCTATCGACAACTTATTTTGTGAAAGCCAAAATTTACAATTTCATGAGCTATAACTCATGATTTTTGTCCATATTAAGTCATTTCTATCAATTAGCAAATTATTTTATAGAGTCAAAATTTACAATTTCATGAGCTAGAAAACACAATTTTAGGCTATCTTTAGTCATTTCTATCAACCATGATTTTTACCATTTTTAGTCGTTTCTATCATATGGAAAATATTTTCTTGAAATTCAAAATTCACAATTTTATGAGCTATAATCCACGATTTAAGGCTATTTTAGTCATTTCTATCAATTAGCAAATTATTTTATAGAGTCAAAATTTACAATTTTATGAGCTATAACTCATGATTTTTGGTCATTTTATTTATTTTTACTTATCGGCAAATAATTTCGTGATGGCCAAAATTCACGATTTCATGAGATATACTCATGATTTTTGCCCATTTTTCATCGTTTCTACCCTCAGACAAATAATTTCTAGAAGTCCAAAATTCACGATTTCATGAGCTATAACCCATGATTTTTGGCCATTTTAGTCATTTCTATCCATTTACAAATAATTTGTGAGTCTAAAATTAACGATTTCATGAGCTATATCCCATGATTTTTGGCTATTTTAGTCATTTCTACCTATTGGAAAATAATTTTGCGGTGGCCAAAATTCACGATTTCATGAGCTATAACTCATGATTTTTGTCCATATTAAGTCATTTCTACCTATTGGAAAATAACTTTCTTTGAGTGCAAAATTCATGATTTCATGAGTTAAAACCATAATTTTTAGCTATTTTAATCGTTTCTACCCATCGGCAAATAATTTTGCGGTGGCCAAAATTCACGATTCTATGAGCTATAATCAATAATTTTTGACTATTTTAAGTCATTTCTATCCGACGAGAAATAATTTTTAAATCAATATTTATGATTTCATGAGCTATAACTCACGATTTGAGGCTATTTTTAGTCATTTCTATTAATTAGCAAACAATTTTAAGGAGTCCAAAATTTAAGATTTCATGATCTATGACTCATGAATTTTGACCAGTTTTAGTCACTTTTACCCATTGGCAAATAATTTCGTGATGGCCAAAATTCACGATTTCATGAGATATACTCATGATTTTTGCCCATTTTTCATCGTTTCTACCCTCCGACAAATAATTTCACAGAATACGAAACTCAGGATTTTATGATCTACAATAAATGATTTTAGGCCATTTTTAGTCATTTCTATCCATTTACAAATAATTTCACAGAATCTAAAATTAACAATTTCATGAGCTATTTGGTCATTTTCAGTCATTTTTACACTTTGGTAAATAATTTCATGGAGTCCCACAATTCATGATTCCATGAGCTACAACTCATGATTTTTTTCCATTTTCAGTTGTTTCTACCTATTGAAAAATAATTTTCTTGAGTACAAACTTCACAATTTCATGAGCTATAACCCATGATTTTTGCTCATTTTTCATCGTTTCTACCCTCGACAAATAATTTTATCGGGCCGAATTTATGATTCCAAGAGCTATAACCATTAATTGTTTGCCATTTTTAGTTATTTCTATCCTCGATAAATAATTTTTAAATCCAAAATTCACGATTTCATGAGCTATAGCTCACGATTTGAGGCTATTTTTAGTCATTTCTATCAATTAGCAAACAATTTTAAGGAGTTCAAAATTCACGATTTCATGATCTTTTTAACTCATGATTTTTTATCATTTTTAGTCATTTTTACCTATTGGAAAATAATTTTGCGATGGACAAAATTCACGATTTCAAGAGCTATAACCCATGATTTTTGCTCATTTTTCATCGTTTCTACCCTCGACAAATAATATTTCACGAGAATACAAAACTTCGGGATTTTATGAGCAATAAAAATGATTTAAGGTGATTTTTCTCGTTTCTATCCATTTACAAATAATTTCATGGAGTCCAAAATTCACGATTTCATGAGCTATAACTCATGATTTTTATCATTTTAGTCATTTTACACTTTGGTAAATAATTTCATGGAGTCCCACAATTCATGATTCCATGAGCTACAACTCATGATTTTTTCCATTTTCAGTTGTTTCTACCTATTGAAAAATAATTTTCTTGAGTACAAACTTCACAATTTCATGAGCTATAACACATGATTTTTGGTCATTTTAGTCGTTTCTACCTATCGACAAATAATTTTATCGGGCCGAATTTATGATTCCAAGAGCTATAACCATTAATTGTTTGCCATTTTAGTTATTTCTATCCTACGATAAATAATTTTTAAATCCAATATTTATGATTTCATGAGCTATAACTCACGATTTGAGGCTATTTTTAGTCATTTCTATTAATTAGCAAACAATTTTAAGGAGTCCAAAATTTAAGATTTCATGATCTATGACTCATGAATTTTGACCAGTTTTAGTCACTTTTACCCATTGGCAAATAATTTCGTGATGGCCAAAATTCACGATTTCATGAGATATACTCATGATTTTTGCCCATTTTTCATCGTTTCTACCCTCAGACAAATAATTTCACGAATCTAAAATTAACAATTTCATGAGCTATAATCAATAATTTTTGACTATTTTAAGTCATTTCTATCCATTTACAAATAATTTCACGAATCTAAAATTAACAATTTCATGAGCTATTTGGTCATTTTAGTCATTTTACACTTTGGTAAATAATTTCATGGAGTCCCACAATTCATGATTCCATGAGCTACAACTCATGATTTTTTTCCATTTTCAGTTGTTTCTACCTATTGAAAAATAATTTTGCTGAGTACAAACTTCACAATTTCATGAGCTGTAACACGTAATTTTTGGTTATTTTTAATCGTTTCTACCTATCGACAAATAATTTTATCCAGGCCAGAATTTATGATTCCAAGAGCTATAACCATTAATTGTTTGCCATTTTAGTTATTTCTATCCTACGATAAATAATTTTTAAATCCAAAATTCACGATTTCATGAGCTATAGCTCACGATTTGAGGCTATTTTTAGTCATTTCTATCAATTAGCAAACAATTTTAAGCAGTTCAAAATTCACGATTTCATGATCTTTTTAACTCATGATTTTTATCATTTTAGTCATTTCTACCCATCGGCAAATAATTTTGCGATGGACAAAATTCACGATTTCAAGAGCTATAACCCATGATTTTTGCTCATTTTTAGTCGTTTCTACCCATCGACAAATAATTTCTAGAAGTCCAAAATTCACAATTTCATGAGCTATAACACATGATTTTTGGTCATTTTAGTCGTTTCTACCCATCGACAAATAATTTTGTGGAGTCCAAAATTCATGATTTCATGAGCTATAACCCATAATTTTTGTCCATTTTAGTCATTTCTACCCTCCGACAAATAATTTCTTGAAATACAAAATTCATGATTTCATGAGCTATAACTCACAATTTTAGGCTATTTTTAGTCATTTCTATCAATTAGCAAACAATTTTAAGGAGTTCAAAATTCACGATTTCATGATCTTTTTAACTCATGATTTTTTATCATTTTTAGTCATTTTTACCTGTCGGAAAATAATTTTGCGATGGACAAAATTCACGATTTCAAGAGCTATAACCCATGATTTTTGCTCATTTTTCATCGTTTCTACCCTCCGACAAATAATATTTCACAGAATACAAAACTCAGGATTTTATGAGCAATAAAAAATGATTTAAGGTGATTTTTTCTCGTTTCTATCCATTTTCCAATAACTTCGCGGAGTTTAAAATTCACGATTTCATTATAAGCCAGGATTTTTTATCATTTTTAGTCATTTCTACGCTTCGACAAATAATTTCATGGAGTCCAAAAATTCACAGCTTCATGACACTAATTCATGATTTTTGTGCATTTTTAGTTGTTCTACCTCTCGATAAATAATTTCACGGAGTATAAAATGCATGATTTCATGAGCTATAACTCATAATTTATAGTAGGTTTTAGTTGTTTCTACCCATCAGCAAATAGTTTTGCGGAGGCCATAATTTATTATTTCACGAATTATACGCATGACTTTTGGCTATTTTCATTCCTTTCTAGCTATCGACAACTTATTTTGTGAAAGCCAAAATTTACAATTTCATGAGCTATAACTTATAATTTTTGTCCACTTTTATAGCCATTTCTACCAATCGGCAAATTATTTTGCGAATGTTAAAATTCAAGATTTCATGAGCTAGAAAACACAATTTTAGGCTATCTTTAGTCATTTCTATCAACCATGATTTTTACCATTTTTAGTCGTTTCTATCATATGGAAAATATTTTCTTGAAATTCAAAATTCACAATTTTATGAGCTATAATCCACGATTTAAGGCTATTTTAGTCATTTCTATCAATTAGCAAATTATTTTATAGAGTCAAAAATTTACAATTTTATGAGCTATAACTCATGATTTTTGGTCATTTTTATTTATTTTTACTTATCGGCAAATAATTTCGTGATGACCAAAATTATGATCATAGATATACACCATTATTTTTGGCCATTTTTCATCATTTCTACCCTCCGACAAGAATTTCTTAGAATACAAAATTTCAGATTTTATGAGCTATAACCAACGATTTTAGGCCATATTTAGTCATTTCTTTCCATTTATAAATAATTTTGCGGAGTCTAAAATTCACAATTTCATGAGCTATAACACATGATTTTTGGTCATTTTAGTCGTTTCTACCTATGGGCAAATAATTTAGTGTAGGCAAAATTTTAAGACTTCATGAGTTATAGACCATGATTTTTGGCTATTTTTAGTCATTTTTCAGCCTCGACAAATAATTTCTAGAAGTCCAAAATTAACGTGTTTATGGGCTATAACTCATGATTTTTAGCCCTTTTTAGTCATTTATGAGCATTGACAAATAATATTGTGGGGGCCAAAATTCAAGATTTCATGAGTAGCCCACGATTTTTGACCATTTTTAGTCTTTCCTACATATCAACAAATAATTTCTTGAAATACAAAATTCATGATTTCATGAGCTATAACCCATGATTTATGATAATTTTTAGTCATTTTACCCATCAGAAAATAGTTTTACAAAATTCAAAATTTATGATTTCATGAGCTATAACCCATGATTTTTGGCCATTTTAAGTCATTTTTACCCACAGAGAAATAGTTTCATGAAGGCTAAAATTTAGGATTTCATGAGCTATAACCCATAATTTTTGTCCATTTTCAGTCATTTATACCCATTATCAAATTATTTTGAGATGCTAAAATTCAAGATTTCATGAGGTATAAATCACGATTTTAAGCCACTTTTAGTCATTTCTACCTATGGGAAATAATATCTTGCAATTCAAATTTTCATGAGGTATAAATCACGATTTTAGGCCATTTTTAGACATGTCTACCCTATGGGAAATAATATCTTGAAATTGAAAACTCATGATTTCACGAGCTATTACCCATGATTTCAGGCAATTTTTAGTCGTTTCTATCCATTAGCAAATTATTTCATGGAGTCCAAAATTTACGATTTTATGAGCTATAACTCATGATTTTTAGCCTTCTTTCATGCGTTTCTACCCATCGGTAAATAATTTCGTGGAAACCAAAATTCACGATTTCATGAGCTATAACGCACTATTTTGGCCATTTTTTGTCATTTCTACCAATTGGTAAATAACTCGCAGAGTACAAAATTCATGATTTCATGAGCTATAACTTACGATTCTGACCATTTGTAGTCGTTTCTACCCATCGACAAATAGTTTTGCAAAGGCCAAAATTTACGATTTCATGAGCTATAACCCACGATTTTAGGCCATTTTAGTCATTTCTATCCATTAGCAAATAATTTCATGGAGTCCAAAATTCACAATTTCATGAGCTATAACCCATGATTTTTGGCCATTTTAGTCATTTCTACCCATCGGCAAATAATTTCATGGAGTCCAAAATTTACGATTTCATGAGCTATAACCCATGATTTTTGGCTATTTTAGTCATTTCTACCCTTCGATAAATAATTTCATGAAGTCCAAAATTCACGATTTTATGAGCTATAACTCATGATTTTTGGCCATTTTAGTCATTCCTGACCATTGACAAATAATTTTGTGGAGTCCAAAATTCACGATTTCATGAGCTATAACCCATGATTTTTGGCCATTTTAGTCATTTCTACCCATCGACAAATAATTTCATGGAGTCCAAAATTCATGATTTCATGAGCTATAACCCATGATTTTTGATAATTTTTAGTCATTTCTACCCATCGACAAATAGTTTTGCAAAGGCCAAAATTCACAATTTCATGAGCTATAACTCATGATTTCATGAGCTATAACCCATGATTTTTGGCCATTTTAGTCATTTCTACCCATCGACAAATAATTTCATGAAGTCCAAAATTCATGATTTCATGAGCTATAACCCATAATTTTTGTCCATTTTCAGTCATTTATACCCATTATCAAATTATTTTGAGATGCTAAAATTCAAGATTTCATGAGGTATAAATCACGATTTTAAGCCACTTTTAGTCATTTCTACCCTATGGGAAATAATATCTTGCAATTCAAATTTTCATGAGGTATAAATCACGATTTTAGGCCATTTTTAGACATGTCTACCCTATGGGAAATAATATCTTGAAATTGAAAACTCATGATTTCATGAGCTATAACCCATGATTTTTGGCCAATTTTAGTTATTTCTATCCATTAGCAAATTATTTCATGGAGTCCAAAATTTACGATTTTATGAGCTATAACTCATGATTTTTAGCCTTCTTTCATGCGTTTCTACCCATCGGTAAATAATTTCGTGGAAACCAAAATTCACGATTTCATGAGCTATAACGCACTATTTTGGCCATTTTTTGTCATTTCTACCAATTGGTAAATAACTCTGCAGAGTACAAAATTCATGATTTCATGAGCTATAACTTACGATTTACAGCCATTTGTAGTCGTTTCTACCCATCAGCAAATAGTTTTGCAAAGGCCAAAATTTACGATTTCATGAGCGATAACCATGAATTTTCGCCATTTTTAGCCATTTCTAATCATAGACAAATAATTTTGCAGAGGCTAAATTTTATGATTTTATGAGCTATAACCCATAAGTTTAGTCCATATTTACTCGCTTCTGCCCTTCAACAAATAATTTCTTGAAATACAAAATTCATGATTTCATGACCTATAACTCACAATTTTGGGCTATATTTAGTCGTTCTTATCCACTAGCAAATAATTTCATAGATTCTAAAATTCACAATATTATGAGCTATAACTCATGATTTTTGGCCAATTTTAGTTATTTCTAGACATCGGTAAAATATTTCGTAGAGGCCAAAATTCACGATTTCATCAACTATAACCTATGATTTTTGCCCATTTTTAGTCATTTCTACCCTTCGATAAATAATTTCACGGAGACCAAAATTCACGATTTTATGAGCTGTAACCCATAATTTTTAGACATTTTCGATTGTTTCTGAGCATCAGTATATAATTTTGCGAAGGCCAAAATTCAAGAGTTCATGACCTATCTAGCCTACGATTTTTTGCTATTTTTGGTCATTTTTACCCATCCACAAATAATTTGGCGGAGGCTAAAATTCACAATTTCATCTGCTAGAACCCTAGATTTTACGCCTTTTGTCATTTTTATTGATTGGTAAATAATTTTGCGATGTCCAAAATTCACAATTTCATGAGGTATAACTCACAATTTTAGGCCATTTGTAGTCATTTCGACCCATCATCAAATAATTTTTCAGAGTTAAAAAATTCATTATTTAATGAGTTGTAACCCATGATTTTTGGCCATTTTAGTTATTTCTATCAATTGGCAAATAATTTCGCAGAGTCCAAAATTCACGATTTCATGAGTTATAACCATTATTTTTTATCATTTTTAGTCATATCTACCTATCTGCAAATAATTTCATGGTGGATTAAATTAATAATTTTATGAGCTACAACCCACAATATGTGGCCATTTTAGTCATTCCTGACCATTGACAAATAATTTTGTGGATGACAAAATTTACAATTCTATAAGCTATAACCGATGATTTTTTGACATTTCTAGTCATTTATTACCTTTAATAAATAATTTTGCAGAAGCTAAAATTCACGATATTCATGAACTATATCCCATGATTTTTGATAATTTTTAGTCTTTTCTAACCATTGGGAAAGGAAACCGAAATTCACAATTTCAAGGGCAATAATCCACAATTTTAGGCCATTTTTAGTCACTTCTATCCATTGGCAAATAATTTTAGGGAGCTAAAATTCATGATTTCATGAGCTATAACCCAGAATCTCAGGTCATTTTTAGTCATTTCTATCAATTGGCAAATAATTTCATGAAATTCAAATTCACGATTTCCTAGGTATACCACATGATTTTTTGGCCTGTTTTAGTCCTTCAGACCCATTGGCAAATAATTATACCCATTAGCAAATAATTTCATGAAGTCCAAAATTCACGATTTCATGATTTATAATCCATAATTTTAGGCCATTTTAGTCATTTCTACCCATCGGCAAATAATTTTGCGGATAATGAAATTCAAGATATTCAGAGCTATCACTCATTATTTTAGGTCATTTTTAGACATTTATATTCATTGGGAAATAATTTCATGAAGTCCAAAATTCACGATTTCATGATTTATAATCCATAATTTTAGGCCATTTTAGTTGTTTCTTTTAATTGGCAAATAATTTTGCGAAGTCCAAAATTCACGATTTCATGAGCTATAACTCAAGATTTTAGGCCATTATTAGTTATTTCTATCCATTAATAAATAATTTTGTGGAGTCCAAAATTCGCGATTTTATAAGCTATAACTCATGTTTTTAGACCATTTTTAGTCGTTTCCACCCATCGAGAAATAATTTTGTGCAACAGAAAAATTTATGATTTCATGAGGCCCAATATTTTTGGCCATTTTAGTTGCTTCTATCAATTGGCAAATAATTTCTAAGAATTCCAAATTCACTATTTCATGAGTTATAATCCATTATTTTTTTATACTTTCTAGATGCATCTACCTATCGGCAAATAATTTCACGAAAGTCAAAATTCACGATTTCATGATTTATAATCCATAATTTTAGGCCATTTTAGTTATTTTTAGTCGCATCTACCTATCGGCAAATAATTTCACGAAAGTCAAAATTCACGATTTCATGAGCTATAACCCATGATTTTTAGCCAGTTTTAGTTGCTCTAACCCATTGGCAAATAATTTCTAAAGGCTAAAATTCACGATTTCATTAGGTATAACCTATAACTTTTTGCCATTTTTAGTCAATTCTACCCATTGGCAAATAATTTACAGAGGCCAAAATTAATGATTTCATGAGCTCATCCATGATTTTTGTCAATTTTCGGTCTTTTGTACCGATTGGTAAATAATTTCCCAGATTTTATAATTCACAAAATTCTGAGCAATAGCTCATACTTTTAGGCTATTTTTAGTTATTTCTAACAATTGGCAAATAATCTTGCGAAGTCCAAAATTCACGATTTCAAGACCTAAAATCCACAATTTTTAGGCCATTTTTAGTTATTTCTTTCCATTAGCAAATAATTTTGCCGGGGCTAAAATTCATGATTTTATGAGTTATAACCCATAACTTTAGACTATTTTAGTCATTTCTATAAATTGCAAATAATATTGTGGAGTTAAAAATTCATGATTTCATATGCTATAATCTACGGTTTTTGCCAATTTTAGTTGTTTCTACCCATCGGAAAATAATTTCATGTAGTCAACAAACTTCATGATTTCATGAGCTATAACCCATAATTTTTTATCATGTTTATTTGTTTCTACCCATCGAAAAATAATTTCACGGGGTCAAAAAATTCATGATTTCATCGCTATAACCAATAATTTTTGCCATTATAGTCCTTTCCGACCATTGGCAAATAAGTTTACAGAGGCCAAAATTTAGAATTTCATGAGCTATAACCCAAAATTGTTTACCATTTTAGTTGTTTATGACCATCAGCAAAAAATTTCGCGGAGGCCAAAATTCACGATTTCATTAGGTATAACCTATAACTTTTGCCATTTTAGTCATTTCTATAAATTGCAAATAATATTGTGGAGTTAAAAATTCATGATTTCATATGCTATAATCTACGGTTTTGCCAATTTTAGTTGTTTCTACCCATCGGAAAATAATTTCATGTAGTCAACAAACTTCATGATTTCATGAGCTATAACCCATAATTTTTTATCATGTTTATTTGTTTCTACCCATCGAAAAATAATTTCACGGGGTCAAAAAATTCATGATTTCATGCGCTATAACCAATAATTTTTTGCCATTATAGTCCTTTCCGACCATTGGCAAATAAGTTTACAGAGGCCAAAATTTAGAATTTCATGAGCTATAACCCAAAATTGTTTACCATTTTAGTTGTTTATGACCATCAGCAAAAAATTTCGCGGAGGCCAAAATTCACGATTTCATAAGCTATAACCCATGATCTTTTGCCACTTTTATTCATTTCTATCCATTAGCAAATATTTCATAGAGTCAAAAGTTTATAATTTCATGAGCTATAACAGAAAATTTTAGGCTATTTTTAGCCGTTTCTACCCATCGGCAAATAAATTTGTAGAGTTAAAAAATTCACGATTTCATGAGCTATTTTAGTCGTATCTATCTATTGGCAAATAATTTCTCAGAGTCTAAAATTTGTGATTTCTTGAGCTATGACACGATTTTTTAGTTATTTTTAGTCGCATCTACCTATCAGCAAATAATTTCATGGAGGCTAAAATCCATGATTTTATGAGCTATAACCCATTATTTTCAGCAATTTTTAGTCATCTCTAACCATTGGTAAATAATTTTGGGATTCCAAAATTCACAATTTGACTAGCTTTAACCTATGATTTTTTTGCCATTTTTAGTCAATTTTATAAATTGGCAAATAATTTTGCAGAGGCCAAACTTAACACTTTCATGAGCTTACCCACGACTTTTATTAATTTTTGGTCTTTTCTACCCATTAGAAAATAATTTCCCAAATGCTAAAATTCATGATATTCTGAGCTCTCACGATTGTAGGCAATTTTTAGACATTTCTATCCATTGGCAAATAATCTTGCAAAGTCCAAAAGTCACAATTTCGTGAGCTATAACTCAAAATTTAGGCCATTTTTAGTCGTTTCTATAAATTGGCAAATAATTTTGCAGAGTCAAAAATTCACGATTTCATGAGCTATAACCCATAATTTTTGCCATTTTTAGTCGTTTCTATCCATTGGCAAATAATTTCTCAGAGTTCAAAATTTATGATTTCATGAGCTATAACCCACGATTTTTACCATTTTTAGTCGAATCTACCTATCAGCAAATAATTTCATGGAGTCAAAAATTCACGATTTTATGAGCTATAACCCATTATTTTTGGCCATTTTTAGTCATTTCTAACCATTGGTAAATAATTTTGGGATTCCAAAATTCACAATTTGACTAGCTTTAACCTATGATTTTTAGCCATTTTTAGTCAATTTTATAAATTGGCAAATAATTTTGCAGAGGCCAAACTTAACACTTTCATGAGCTTACCCACGACTTTTATTAATTTTTGGTCTTTTCTACCCATTAGAAAATAATTTCCCAAATGCTAAAATTCATGATATTCTGAGCTCTCACGATTGTAGGCAATTTTAGACATTTCTATCCATTGGCAAATAATTTTATGAGTCTAAAATTCACAATTTCATGAGCTATAACCCACGATTTTAGTCCATTTTTAGTTGTTTCTTTTCATTGGAAAATAATTTGCCAACGCCAAAATTCAGGCTTTTATGAGTTATAAACCGCAATTTGAGGCTAGTTTTAGTCATTTCTATCAAATGTAAATAATTTTATGGAGTCCAATAGTCATGCTTTAATGTGCTATAAGCCATGATTTTTGGCCACTTTTAGTTATTTCAACCCATCGGAAAATAATTTCGCGGAGTCAACAAAATCAAGATTTCATGATCTATAACCCACGATTTTTTACCATTTTTAGTTATTTCTACCCATCGAAAAATAATTTCATGGAGTTAAAAAATTCACGATTTCATGCACTATAACCAATTAATTTTGTTTATTATAGTCATTTCTGACCATTGGCAAATAAGTTTGTGGAGCCCAAAATTTAGGATTTCATGTGCTATAGTCGACAATTTTTTACTATTTCTAGTTGTTTATGACCATCGACAAAAAATTTTGTGAAGGCCAAAATTTACGATTTCATAATATATAACACACGATTTTTGGCCATTTTCAGCTATTTTTTACCATTGGCTAATAATTTCTCTTTGAGTCCAGAATTCACGGTTTTATGAGTTATAACGCATAATGTTTCACCATTTTTAGTCATTTCTAACCATTGGCAAATATTTCACAGAGTCAAAATTTTACTATTTCATGACCCATAATTTTTTGCCATTTTTTTCATTTCTACCTATTGGCAAATAATTTCTCAGAGTTCAAAATTTATGATTTCATGAGCTATGGCACACGATTGTTTTGTCATTTTTAGTCGAATCTACCTATCAGCAAATAATTTCATAGAGGCCAAAATGCACGAATTTATGAGCTATAACCCATGATTAATGGCAATTTTTAGTCATTTCTAACCATTGGTAAATAATTTCAGGAGGCTAAATTTTATAATTTCATGAGCTACAATCCATGATTTTAAGCCATTTTTAGTCACTTCTATCCATTGTAAATAATTTCAGAAAGCCAAAATTTATGAGCTCTAACCCACGATTCCATGCCATTTTTAGTCGTTTCTATAAATTGGCAAATAATTTCACAAAGTCCAAAACTCACGATTTCATGAGCTATACCCATGATATTTTGCCATTTTTAGACAAGTCTATCCATTGACACATAGTTTAGCTGAATGAGTTAACCCATGATTTATGGTAATTTTTAGACTTTTCTACCCATCAGTAAATAATTTCCAATATACCAAAATTCAAGATATTCTAAGCTAAAACTTATGATTTGAGGTCATTTTTAGTCATTTCTATCCATTGACAAATAATTTAACGAATTCCAAATTTTATGACCTACCCACAATTTTAGGCCATTTTTAATCATTTTTATCCATGGCAAATAATTTTTCGAAGGCCGAAATTCATAATTTCATGGTCTATAACCCATTATTTTTGGCCATTTTTAGGCGATTCTATCAATTGGCAAATAATTTTGCGGAGTCTAAAATTCATGATTTTATGAGCTATAACTCCAAAATTTAGGCCATTTTTAGTCGTTTATCCATTGACAAATAATTTTGCCAAATAATTTTGCGGAGTCTAAAATTCATGATTTTATGAGCTATAACTCCAAAATTTAGGCCATTTTTAGTCGTTTATCCATTGACAAATAATTTTGCAGAGTCAAATATTCGAGATTTCGTAAGCTATAACCCATAATTTTAGCCATTGATAGTCGTTTCTATCCATTGTCAAATAATTTTGCAGAGTCAAAAAATTCACGATTTTATGAGCTATAACCCATGATTTTTAGCCATTTTTAGTCATTCGGCAAATAAGTTCATGGTGGTCAAAATTCACGATTTCATGAAGCTATAACCCATGACTTTTTGCAATTTTTAGTTGTTTATGACCATTAGCAAATAACTTTGCGAAGCCCAAATTTCACGATTTCATGAGCTACAACTCTGATGTTAGGCCAATTTTTGTCATTTCTATCAATTGGTAAATAATTTCATGAAATCCAAAATTCATAATTTTATGAGCTATAACTGACAGATTTTAGGCCATTTTCAGTCGATTCTACCAATCAGTAAATAATTTTGTAGACTAAAAAAATCACAATTTTAGGAGCTATAACCAAAGTTTTTGGCCATTACAGTTGTTTGTATCAATTGGCAAATAATTTCTCAGAGTCCAAAATTCACGATTTCCTGAGCTATATCACTATTTTTTTATTTAGTTTTAGTCATATCTACCTATTGGCAAATAATATCACAGAAGCCAAAATTCACAATTTCATGAGTTACGACACACGATTTTAGGCCATTTTTGTTGTTTCTGACCATTAGCAAATAATTTTGCGAAAGCCAAAATTTCATGACTTCATGATCTATAACCTACGATTTTTTGCCATTGTTAGTCATTTCTACTCATTAGTAAATAATTTCATGGAGTCAAAAAATTCACAATTTCATGAGCTACAACCAATGATTTTTGGCCATTTTTTGCCGTTTATAACAAGTGGCAAGATCGCAGTGGCCAAAATTCATGATGTCGTGAACTACAATCCACGATATTTTGCCATTTTTAGTTTTTTATGACCATCAGCAAATAATTTTGCAGAGGCCAAACTTTATGATTTCTTAAGCTATAACCTATGATTTTTAGCCATTTTTATCTTTTCTCACTATTAGCAAATAATTTTGCAAAGGCCGAAATTAACGATTTCATGAGCTACAACTCCTGATTTTAGGCTATTTTTTGTCATTTCTATCAATTGGTTAATAATTTCTCCAAGACCAAAATTCAAGATTTCATTAGCTATGACTCACGATTTTAGGCCGTTTTAGTTATTTCTACCCATTGGCAAGAGTCAAAAAATTCACGATTTTATGAGCTATAACCCATGATTTTCTGCCACTTTAAGCTATTTCTATCAATTGGCAAAAAATTTCACAGAACTCAAAATTCACGATTTTATGAGCTACAACCCATGATTTTTTTATCATTTTTAGTCGTATCTACCTACCGACAAATAATTTTTTGAAGGCCAAAATTCATGATTTTATGAGCTATAACCTATGATTTTTAGCCATTTTTAGTTATTTCTGACCATTGGCAAATAATTTTGTGGAGACCAAAATTCATGATTTTATGAGCTATAACCCATACTTTTTTGCCATTTTAGTCGTTTATGACCTTCGGCAAATAATTTCGCGGATGTAAAAATTTACTATTTCATAAGCTATAGCCTACGATTGAGTCTAAAATTTACAATTTCATGAGCTAAAACTCATAATTTTTGGCAACTTGTATTCATTTCTAACCATTAGCAAATACTTCGCGGCGTAAAAAATTCACAATTTCATTAGCTATAACATAAGATTTTAGGCCATTTTTAGCCGTTTCTACCCATTGGCAAATAAATTTGCAGAGTTGAAATTTTCATGATTTCAGGAGCTATAACCCCTGAGTTTTGGTCATTTTAGTCGTATTTATCTATTGGCAAATAATTTCTCAGAGTCTAAAATTCACGATTTCTTGAGCTATAACACGATTTTTTTGTCATTTTTAGTCGCATCTTCCTTTCATCAAATAATTTCATTGAGGCTAAAATGCATAATTTTATGAGCTATAACCCATTATTTTTAGCAATTTTTAGTCATTTCTAACCATTGGTAAATAATTTTGGGACGCCAAAATTCACAATTTCATTAGCTATAACTTAAGATTTTTTGCCATTTTTACTCATTTCTATCCATTGGCAAATAATTTCGCAAAGGCCAAACTTAACGATTTCATGAGCTTACCCATGATTTTTGTAAATTTTGTCTTTTCTACCCATTGGCAAATAATTCCCCAAATGTTAAAATTCATGATATTCTGAGCTCTCACAATTTCAGGCCATTTTTATTCATTTCTATTCATTGCCAAATAATCTTGCAAAGTCTAAAATTCACAATTTCGTGACCTATTACCCACGATTTTAGGTCATTTTTAGTTGTTTCTTTCCATTGATAAATAATTTTGCCAAGACCAAAATTCACGATTTTATGAGTTATAAACCACGATTTTAGGCTAGTTTTAGTCATTTCTATCAATTACTAATAATTTTGTGAAGTCCAAAATTCACGCTTTCATGGGCTATAAGCCATGATTTTTTGCCACGTTTTGTTGTTTCTACCAATCGGAAAATAATTTTGCCAAGTCAACAAAATTCATGAATTCATGAGTTATAACCCACGATTTTTTACCATTTTTAGTTATTTCTACCCAT
This sequence comes from Asparagus setaceus, assembly GCA_012295165.1. Classification (NCBI taxonomy): domain Eukaryota; kingdom Viridiplantae; phylum Streptophyta; class Magnoliopsida; order Asparagales; family Asparagaceae; genus Asparagus; species Asparagus setaceus. The sequence continues at coordinate 70,919,607 of CM022704.1, forward strand.
CGGAAAATAATTTCGTGGAGTCAGAAATTCACGATTTTATGTGTTATAACCCATAATTTTTGGCCATTATAGTCGTTTCCAACCATTGGCAAATAAGTTCGCGCGGGCCAAAATTCAAGATTTCATGAGCTATAACCCATAATTTTTTATAAGTTTTAGTTGTTTATGACCATCAACAAATAATTTCGTGCAGGCCAAAATTCACGATTTCATAATCTCTAACCCATGATTTTTGGCAATTATAGTCATTTCGACCATTGGCAAATAATTTCATGGAGTCAACAAAATTCATGATTTCATGAGTTATAACCCACGATTTTTACCATTTTAGTTATTTCTACCCATTGGCAAATAATTTCATGGAGTCAACAAAATTCATGATTTCATGAGCTATAACCCATAATTTTTGCCACTTTTAGTTATTTCTACCGATCGGAAAATAATTTCATGGAGTCAACAAAATTCATGATTTCATGAGCTATAACCCACGATTTTTGGCCATTTTAGTTGTTTCTATCCATTGAAATATAATTTCACGGAGTCAAAATTCACAATTTCATGCTTATAACCCATGATTTTTGGCAATTATAGTCATTTCGACCATTGGCAAATACGTTTGTGGAGGCAAAATTCATAATTTCATGAGCTATAACCCATAATTTTTATAAGTTTTAGTTGTTTATGACCATCAACAAATAATTTCGTGGAGTCGAATTCACGATTTTATGAGCTATAACCCATGATTTTTGGCCATTTTAGTCAATTCTAACTATTGGCAAATAATTTCATGAGTTATAACCCATGATTTATGCCATTTTTACTTGTTTCTTTCCTTGGCAAATAATTTTTTCGAGGCCAAGATTCACAATTTCATGAATTATAACACACGATTTTAGACTATTTTTAGTCATTTCTATTGATTACAAATAATTTTGCGGAGTTCAAAATTCACGATTTCATGTGCTATAACCCATAATTTTTTGCCACTTTTAGTTATTTCTACCGATCGGAAAATAATTTCATGGAGTCAACAAAATTCATGATTTCATGAGCTATAACCCACGATTTTTGGCCATTTTTAGTTGTTTCTATCCATTGAAATATAATTTCACGGAGTCAAAAATTCACAATTTCATGCGCTATAACCCATGATTTTTGGCAATTATAGTCATTTCGACCATTGGCAAATACGTTTGTGGAGGCAAAAATTCATAATTTCATGAGCTATAATTTTTGGCCATTTTTTGTGGCTTATGACCATCGGCAAATAATTTCATGGAGGCCAAAATTCACGATTTCATAAGCTATGATTTTTAGCCATTTTCAGTCATTTTTTACTATTGGTTAATAATTTCGCGAAGTCCAAAATTCATGATTTCATGAGTTATAACCATAATTTTTCGCCATATTTTGTCATTTCTAACCATTGGCAAATATTTCACAAAGTCATAAATTCACTATATCATGAGTTATAACCTATTACTTTTGGCCATTTTAGTCAATTCTAACTATTGGCAAATAATTTCTCAAAGTCCAAAATTCTCAATTTCATGAGCTATGACACACGATTTTTTCTCATTTTTAGTCGCATCTACCTATCAGCAAATAATTTCATGGAGGCTAACATATATGAATTTATGAGCTATAACTAATGATTTTGGTCCATTTTTAACCATTTTTTAAAAATGGCAAATAAGACCGCGATGGCCAAAATTCACAATTTCATGAGCTATAACCCATGATTTTTTGCTATTTTTAGTTTTTTATGACCATCGGCAAATAATTTCGTGGAGGGAAAATTTATGATTTCATAAGGTACAACCTATGATTTCTTTCCATTTTAGCCTTTCGGACCATTTGCAAAAAGTTTGCAAACATAAAATTTAATGATTTCCTTATCTACAACCCACGATTTTAGGCTCTTTTTAACATTTCTATCAATTAGTAAATAATTTCTTAGAGTCTAAAATTTATAATTTCATGAACTATAACTCACAATTTTAGGACATTTTACTCATTTCTATTCATTAGCAAATAATTTCTCGAATTGAAAATTTCATGTTTTAAGAGCTATAACCCATAATTTTTGCCATTTTAGTTATTTCTATCAATTGGCAAAAAATTCGAGAATCAAAATTTTAATTTTATGAGCTATATAACCCATGCTTTTTATTATTTTTGGTCATATCTACCTATCGACAAATAAGTTCACAAATGCCGAAATTCACGATTTTATGAGCTATAACTTATAATATTTGGTCATTTTAGTCATTTCGATAATTAGTAAATAATTTTACTGAGGCCAAAATTCACAATTTCATGAGCCATAACCCATAACTTTTGCCATTTTAGTCATTTCTAACCATTGCTAAATATTTTGCAAAGTCAAAAATTCACGATTTCATGAGCTATAACAAAAGATTTTAGCCATTTGTAGTCATTTCAACCCATTGGCAAATAATTTAGTGGAGTCAAAAAATTCACGATTTCATAAGCTATACCCCATCATTTTTCGCAATTTTAGCCATTTCTATCTATTGGTAGATAATTTTTGTAGTCTAAAATTCAAGATTTCATAAGCTATGACATATTATTTTTTTATCATTTTTAGTCACATCTACCTATCAGCAAATAATTTCAGAGAGACCAAAATGCTATGAGCTATAACCCATGAGTTTTGGCCATTTTTAGTTATTCTGAACATTGACAAATAATTTCACTGATATCAAAATTAACAATTTCATGAGCTATATTAACCACGATTATTTACCATTTTTAGTCATTTATGACCTTCTGCAAATAATTTAGCGAAGTCCATAATTCACAAATTCATGAGTTTTAACCCACGATTTTTGGCAATTTTTAGTTATTTCTAACCATTGGTAAATAATTTTGGGAGGCCGAAATTCGTGATTTCATGAGCTATAATCCAAGATTTTAGGCCATTTTAGTCACTTCTATCTATTGGCAAATAATTTCGGAGAGCCAAAGTTCATGATTTCATGAGCTATAACCTACTATTTCAGGCCATTTTTAGTCATTTCTTTAAATTGGCAAATAATTTCACGGAGTCCAAAATTCACGATTTCATAAGATATAACCCATGATTTTTGGCCTTTTTGTCAATTCTACCAATTAGCACATAATTTCACGGAGGCTAAAATTAACGATTTCATGAGCTAACCCACATTTTATGGTAATTTTTAGTCTTTTGTACCCAATAGCAAATAATTTCACAAATACCAAAATTCACGATATTCTAAGCTATAACTTACAATTTTATGCTATTTTTAGTCATTTCTATCTATTGGCAAATAATTTTGCAAAACCAATATTAATGATTTCAAGAACAATAGTCCACTGGCAAATAATTTTAAGACGGCCAAAATTCATGATTTTCTGAGCTATAGCCCATGATCTTAGGTTATTTTTCGTCGATTCTATCAATTGGCAAATAATTTTACAGAGTCCAAAATTCAAGATTTCATGAGCTATAACTAAAAATTTTAGGCTATTTTTAGCCATGTCCATTGATAAATAACTTTGGAGTCCAAAATTCATGATTTCATGAGCTATAACCCATAATTTTTGCCATTTTAGTCAATTCTACCCATTAGCAAATAATTTCACGGAGGCTAAAATTAACGATTTCATGAGCTAACCCACATTTTATGGTAATTTTTAGTCTTTTGTACCCAATAGCAAATAATTTCACAAATACCAAAATTCACGATATTCTAAGCTATAACTTACAATTTTATGCTATTTTTAGTCATTTCTATCTATTGGCAAATAATTTTGCAAAACCAATATTAATGATTTCAAGAACAATAGTCCATCGGCAAATAATTTTAAGACGGCCAAAATTCATGATTTTCTGAGCTATAGCCCATGATCTTAGGTTATTTTTCGTCGATTCTATCAATTGGCAAATAATTTTACAGAGTCCAAAATTCAAGATTTCATGAGCTATAACTAAAAATTTTAGGCTATTTTTAGCCATGTCCATTGATAAATAACTTTGCGGAGTCCAAAATTCATTATTTCGTTAGTTATAACCCATAATTTTTTGCCATTGTCAGTCATTTCTACCTATTGGTAGATAATTTCCTAAAGTAGAAAAATTTACAATTTCATCAGCTATAATCCATGATTTTAGCCCATTTACAGTCATTTCTGACCATTTGCAAAAAAGTTCGCAGTGGCTAAAATTCACAATTTCATGAGATATAACTCGATATTTTAGGTGATTTTTGGCCATTTTTAGTCAATTCTACCCATTAGCACATAGTTTCGCAGAGGCCAAAATTAACGATTTCATGAGCAAATCCACAATTTATGGTAATTTTTAGTCTTTTCTACCCATCAGGAAATAATTTTACATATGACAAAATTCAAGATATTCTAAGCTACACCGTAAGATTTTAGGCTATTTCAAGTCATTTCTATCTATTCACAAATAACCCATGATTTTAAGCCATTTTTAATTGTTTCTATCCACAAGCAAATAATTTTATGGAGGCCAAAATTCACGATTTCCTGAGCTACAACCCATGATTTTAGGTCATTTTAGTCGATTCTATCAATTAGCAAAAATTTTTGCTGAGTCCAAAATCACGATTTCCCAAGCTATAACCCATGATTTTAGGTCATTTTTAGTCGATTTTATCAATTGGCAAAAAATTTTGCGGAGTCCAAAATTCACGATTTCATGAGCTATAACTCAAGATTTTAAGCCATTTTTAGTTATCTCTATCCATTGGCAAATAACTTTGTGGAGTCCAAAATTCGCGATTTTATGAGCTATAACCCATAATTTTTTGCCATTGTTAGTCGTTTCTATCCATTGGTAGATAATTTCATGGAGTCAAAAAATTCACGATTTTATGAGAAATAACCAATTGTTTTTGGCCATTTTTAGCTATTTCTGACCAGTGGGAAATAAGATCGTAGTGGCAAAAACTCACAATTTCATGAGCCATAACCGTTGATTTTTTACCATTTTTAGTTTTTTATGACCATTGGCAAATAATTTCGTGGAGGGTAGAATTTAAGATTTCAAGAACTATAACCTACGACTTTTTGTCATTTTTAGTCTCTTATAACCATTGGCAAATAATTTTGTAGAGGCCAAAATTAATAATTTCATGATCTACAATCCCTGATTTTAGGCCATTTTTGTCATTTCTATCAACAAGTAAATAATTTCTTAGAGTCTAAAATTCACAATTTCATGAGCTACAACTCATGATTTTAGGCCATTTTTATTCGTTTCTACCCATTAGCAAATAATTTTGCAGATTCAAAAAATTCACAATTTTATGAGCTATTACGCATGATTTTTAGCTAGTTTTAGTTATTTCTATCAATTGGCAAAAAATTTCTCAGAATCCAAAATTCTCGACTTTATGAGCTATATCCCATGATTTTTTTTATCATTTTTAGTCGTATCTACCTATCGGCAAATAATTTCACGAAGTTTAAAATTCATGATTTTATGAGCTATAACCCATAATTTTGGCCATTTTTAATCATTTCTAACCTTTAGCAAATATTTTGCGGAGTAGAAAATTCACAATTTCATGAGTTATAATGCAAGACTTTAGGCTATTTTTAGTCCTTTCTACCCATCGACAAATAATTTCACCGATTGAAAATTTCATGATTTCATGTGCTATAATCCATGATTTTAATCCATGATTTTTGGCCATTCTAGTTGTTTCTATCTGTTGGGAAATAATTTTAGAGTCTAAAATTCATGATTTCATGGCGATGACAAATCATTTTCATGTCATTTTTAGTTGCATCTACCTCTTAGCAATTAATTTCATGGAGCCCAAAATTCACGATTCTATGAGCTATAACTTCGTAATTTTTGACCATTTTAGTTGTTCGACCATTGGTAGATAATTTCACGAGCCTAAAATTCAAGATTTCATGAGCTTCAACCCGCGAGTTTTGCCATTTTAGTTATTTATGACCTTTGGCAAATAATTTAGCAAAGTGCAAAATTCACAATTTCATGAGTTATAATGCAAGACTTTAGGCTATTTTTAGTCCTTTCTACCCATCGACAAATAATTTCACCGATTGAAAATTTCATGATTTCATGTGCTATAATCCATGATTTTAATCCATGATTTTTGGCCATTCTAGTTGTTTCTATCTGTTGGGAAATAATTTTAGAGTCTAAAATTCATGATTTCATGAGCGATGACAAATCATTTTCATGTCATTTTTAGTTGCATCTACCTCTTAGCAATTAATTTCATGGAGCCCAAAATTCACGATTCTATGAGCTATAACTCGTAATTTTTGACCATTTTTAGTTGTTCTGACCATTGGTAGATAATTTCACGGAGCCTAAAATTCAAGATTTCATGAGCTTCAACCCGCGAGTTTTTGCCATTTTTAGTTATTTATGACCTTTGGCAAATAATTTAGCAAAGTGCAAAATTCACAATTTCATGAGCTGTAAGCCACAATTTTTAGCAATTTTTAGTCATTTCTAACCATTAGAAAATAATTTCATGGAGCCCAAAATTCACGATTTCATGAGCTATAACTCATGATTTTAAGCCATGTTAGTCATTTCTATCAATTGGCAAATAATTTTGAAGAGCAAAAATTTATGATTTGATGAGCTGTAACCCATGATTTCTGGCTATTTTTATTCATTTCTATAAATTGAGAAATAATTTCACGGTATCTAAAATTTAAGATTTCATGAGCTATAATCCATAATTTTTGGTCATTTTTAGTCAATTCTACCTATTGTCACATAATTTTATGGACGCCAAACTTAATGATTTCATTAGATAGCCCATGATTAATGGTAATTTTTAGCATTTTTTACTCATCGACAAATAATTTCACATATGCCAAAATTCACGATATTCTTATCTATAACTTATGATTTTAGGCACTTTTTAGTCGTTTCTATCCATTGACAAATAATTTCGCGAAGTCCAAAATTCATGATTTCATGACCTGTAACCCACGATTTTTAGCCATTTTTAATCTTTTCTATCCATGGGCAAATAATTTTGTAGAGGCCAAAAATAATGATTTCCTGAGCTATAATCCATAATTTTAGGTTATTTTTAGTTGATTCTATCAATTGGTAAATAATTTTAGGGAGTCCAAAATTCACGATTTCATGCTATAACTCAAGATTTTAGGTCATTTTTAGTTATTTCTGTCCATTGGCAAATTACTTTGCGCAGTCCAAAATTTGCGATTTCATTAGCTATGACCCATAATTTTTTGCCATTGTTAATCATTACTACCCGTTGGTGGATAATTTTGCAAAGTTAAAAAATTCACAATTTCATGAGTTATAATCAATGGTTTTTGACCATTTTTAGTCATTTCTGACTAGTGGAAAATAAGATCGCGGTGGCAAAAATTTATGATTTCACAAGCTATAACCTTGATTTTTTGCCATTTTTAGTTTGTTATGAACATTGGCAAATAATTTCACGGGGGGGGAAATTTTAAGATTTCATGAGCTATAATCTATGATTTTTGATCATTTTTAGCCTTTTATGACCATTGGCAAATAATTTCTTGGAGGCCAACATTAATCATTTCATGAGCCACAACCTGTTATTTTATGCCATTTTCTGTCATTTCTATCTATTGTTTAATAATTTCTTGTAGTCTAAAATTCATGATTTCATGAGCTATAACTCATGATTTTAAGCCATGTTAGTCATTTCTACCTATTTAAAAATATTTTCGTGGAGACGAAAAATTCATGATTTTATGAGATATAACCCATGATTTTTGGTCATTTTTAGCTATTTCTATCAATTGGCAAAAAATTTCTTAAAATTCAAAATTCACAATTTCATGAGCTATAACCCATATTTTTTTTATCATTTTTAGTCGTATCTATCAATCGGCAAATAATTTCATGAATGCCAAAATTCATGATTTTATGAGTTATATAACCTGTGAATGTTGGCCATTTTTAGTCATTTCTGACCATTGGCAAATAATTTTGCGATGACCAAAATTCACGATTTTATGAGTTATAACCTACTATTTTAGCCACATTTAGTCATTTATGACCTTCGCCAAATAACTTCGTGGAGGCCAAAATTCACGATTTTATGAGCTATAACCTACGATTTTTTGCCATTTTTAGTCTTCTCTGACCATTGGCAAATAATTTCGTGAAGTCTAAAATTCACTATTTCATGAACCATAACACAATATTTTAGGCTATTTTTAGTCATTTCTACCCATGCGCAAATAATTTCGTGAAGTCTAAAATTCATGATTTCATGAGCTATAATCCATGATTTTTCGCCATTTTAGTCGTTTCCATTTATTAGCAAAGAATTTCTCAAAGTCCAAAATTCATGATTTCATGAGCTATAATCCATGATTTTTTATGATTTTTTATCATTTTAAGTCAAATCTACTTATTGGCAAATAATTTCGTGAAGTCTAAAATTCATGATTTTATGAGCTATATCCCATGATTTTTGGTCATTTTTAGTCATTTCTAACCATTGGTAAATAATTTTAGGGAGTCCAAAATTCACAATTTCATGAGCTATATAACCCACAATTTTAGCAATTTTTAGTCATTTCTATCAATTGGCAAATAATTTCATGAAGTCCAAAATTCATGATTTCATGAGCTATAACCTCTGATTTTTGCCATTTTAGTCTTCTCGACCATTGGCAAATAATTTCGTGAAGTCTAAAATTCACTATTTCATGAACCATAACACAATATTTTAGGCTATTTTTAGTCATTTCTACCAAGCGGCAAATAATTTCGGGAGCCAAAATTCATGATTTCATGAGCTATAATCCATGATTTTTAGCCATTTTAGTCGTTTCCATTTATTAGCAAAGAATTTCTCAAAGTCCAAAATTCATGATTTCATGAGCTATAATCCATGATTTTTTATGATTTTTTATCATTTTAAGTCAAATCTACTTATTGGCAAATAATTTCTCGAAAGTCAAAAGTCATGATTTTATCGCTATTACCCATGACTTTTGATCATTTTAATCATTTCTAACCATTGGTAAATAATTTTGCTGAGGCAATAAATTTCATGAGCTATATAACCCACAATTTTTAGCTATTTTCAGTCGTTTATTACATTTGGCAAATAATTAAATGAAGTCTAAAATTTACAGTTTCACGAGCTATAGCATACGATTTTTGGCAATTTTAGTCTTTTCTAATCATTGGCAAATAATTTTGGGAGGCCAAAATTCACGATTTTATGAGCTATAACCTACGATTTTTGCCATTTTAGTCTTCTCGACCATTGGCAAATAATTTCGTGAAGTCTAAAATTCACTATTTCATGAACCATAACACAATATTTTAGGCTATTTTTAGTCATTTCTACCCATGCTAAATAATTTCACAGTCAAAAATTCATGCTTTCATGAGCTATAATCCATGATTTTTCGCCATTTTAGTCGTTTCCATTTATTAGCAAAGAATTTCTCAAAGTCCAAAATTCATGATTTCATGAGCTATAATCCATGATTTTTTATGATTTTTTATCATTTTAAGTCAAATCTACTTATTGGCAAATAATTTCTCGAAAGTCAAAAGTCATGATTTTATCGCTATTACCCATGACTTTTGATCATTTTAATCATTTCTAACCATTGGTAAATAATTTTGCTGAGGCAATAAATTTCATGAGCTATATAACCCACAATTTTTAGCTATTTTCAGTCGTTTATTACATTTGGCAAATAATTAAATGAAGTCTAAAATTTACAGTTTCACGAGCTATAGCATACGATTTTTGGCAATTTTAGTCTTTTCTAATCATTGGCAAATAATTTTGGGAGGCCAAAATTCACGATTTTATGAGCTATAACCTACGATTTTTGCCATTTTAGTCTTCTCGACCATTGGCAAATAATTTCGTGAAGTCTAAAATTCACTATTTCATGAACCATAACACAATATTTTAGGCTATTTTTAGTCATTTCTACCCATGCTAAATAATTTCACAGTCAAAAATTCATGCTTTCATGAGCTATAATCCATGATTTTTCGCCATTTTAGTCGTTTCCATTTATTAGCAAAGAATTTCTCAAAGTCCAAAATTCATGATTTCATGAGCTATAATCCATGATTTTTTTATGATTTTTTTATCATTTTAAGTCAAATCTACTTATTGGCAAATAATTTCTCGAAAGTCAAAAGTCATGATTTTATACGCTATTACCCATGACTTTTGATCATTTTTAATCATTTCTAACCATTGGTAAATAATTTTGCTGAGGCAATAAATTTCATGAGCTATATAACCCACAATTTTTAGCTATTTTCAGTCGTTTATTACATTTGGCAAATAATTAAATGAAGTCTAAAATTTACAGTTTCACGAGCTATAACGCACGATTTTTGGCAATTTTTAGTCTTTTCTAATCATTGGCAAATAATTTTGGGAGGCCAAAATTCATGAATTATCATCCATGATTTAAGGCCACTTTTAGTCATTTCTACCAAACGGCAAATAATTTCGGGGAGCCAAAATTCATGATTTCATGAGTTATAACCCATGATTGTAAACCATTTTTAGTCATTTTTATAAATTGTCAAATAATTTCACGAAGTCCAAAATTCACAATTTCACGAGCTAAAGCCCCCCATTTTTTACCATTTTTAGGCATTTATGATCTTCCGCAAATAATTTCGTGGAGGCCAAAATTCATGATTTCATGGGCTATAACCCATGATTTTTGGTAAATTTTAGTTTTTTTTTACCATTGGCAAACAATTTCGCGGAGGCCGAAATTCACGATTTCACGAGCTATAACCCATGGTTTAGGCTATTTTTATAGTTTCTATCCATTAGAAAATAATTTCGTGGAGTCTAAAATTCATGATTTCATAAGCTATAACCCATGATTTTTTAGCCATTTTAAGTCATTTCTGAGCATTGGCAATTAATTTCACTAAGGCAAAAATTTACTATTTCATGAGCTATAACCCACGATTTTTTAATAATTTTTAGTCTTTTCTACTCATTGATAAATAATTTTGCAAATGCTAAAATTCACGATTTCCTAAGCTATAACTCACAATTTTAGTCTAATTTTAGTCTTTTCTATTGTTTTGCAAATATTTAGTTAAGTCCAAAATTTATGGTTTCATTACCTATAACCTATGTTTTTGGCTATTTTTAGTCTTTTTTTCCCATTGGCAAGTAATTTCATGGTTGCCAAAATTCACTATTTTATGAGCAATAACCCACAGCTTTTAAGTATTTTTTATCATTTTGGCCTATCGAAAAATAGTTTTACGGATGCCAAAATTCACGATTTCAAGAGCTATAACCTATAATTTTTAGTCATTTCTAACATTCGGCAAATAATTTCATAGAATCAAAAATTCACAATTTAATGAGCTATAACACATGATTTTAGTCCATTTTTATTGTTTTTATCCATTGGAAAAGAATTTCACAGAGTCCAAAATTCACGATTCCATGAGTTATAATCCATAATTTTTGGCCATTTTAAGTTATTTCTGACCATTGGCAAATAATTTCACTGAGGCCAAAATGTACTATTTCATGAGCTTTAACTCGCGATTTTAGATCATTTTTAGTCTTTTCTATTATTTGGCAAATAATTTTGTGGTGTCCAAAATTCATAATTTCAAGAGCAATAACCCACGATATTTGGCCATTTTTAGTCGTCTTTACCCATCGGCAAATACTTTTACGGAGTCCAAAATTTACGATTTCATGAGCTATAAGCCACAATTTTAGGCCATTTTAATCGTTTCTGCCCATCGCCAAATAACTTTGCGAATGCTAAAATTCATGATTCCATGAGCTATTATAATCCACAATTTTAGGCCATTTTTATTCACTTCTATCCATTGCCAAATAACTTTACGGATGCCATAATTTATAATTTCATGAGCTATAATCCATAAATTTTGGCCATTTTAAGTTGTTTTTCACCACTGGCAAATAATTTTACTCGGGACGAAATTCACGATTTCATGAGATATAACTCATGACTTTTGGCCATTTGTAGTCATTTCTACCCATCGATAAATAATTTCACTTGAGTCAAAATAATTCACGATTTCATGAGCTATAACCCTTAATTTTTTACCATTTTAGTTGATACAATCAATTGGCAAATAATTTTGCAGAGGATAAAATTCATTATTTCATGAGCAATAACCCATGATTTTTGCCATTTTTAGTCATTTTCACCTATCGGAAATAATTTCATAGAGGCCAAAATTCATGATTTCATGAGTTACATCCCATAATTTTTGTCATATTTAATCATTCGACCATTGGCAAATAATTTTATGGAGACCAAAATTTATAATTTTATGAGCTATAACCCATGATTTTTGGCCATTTTAGTCGTCTTTACCCATCGGCAAATACTTTTACGGAGTCCAAAATTTACGATTTCATGAGCTATAAGCCACAATTTTAGGCCATTTTAATCGTTTCTGCCCATCGCCAAATAACTTTGCGAATGCTAAAATTCATGATTCCATGAGCTATTATAATCCACAATTTTAGGCCATTTTTATTCACTTCTATCCATTGCCAAATAACTTTACGGATGCCATAATTTATAATTTCATGAGCTATAATCCATAAATTTTGGCCATTTTAAGTTGTTTTTCACCACTGGCAAATAATTTTACTCGGGACGAAATTCACGATTTCATGAGATATAACTCATGACTTTTGGCCATTTGTAGTCATTTCTACCCATCGATAAATAATTTCACTTGAGTCAAAATAATTCACGATTTCATGAGCTATAACCCTTAATTTTTTTACCATTTTAGTTGATACAATCAATTGGCAAATGATTTCGCGGAGTGTGAAATTCATGATTTCACGAGCTATAACCCACAATTTTTTTTCATTTTTAGTCATTTTCACCTATCGGGAAATAATTTCATAGAGGCCAAAATTCATGATTTCATGAGTTACATCCCATAATTTTTTGTCATATTTAATCATTCCTGACCATTGGCAAATAATTTTATGGAGACCAAAATTTATAATTTTATGAGCTATAACCCATGATTTTTGCCATTTTTAGCCATTTATGGCCTCCGGCAAATAATTGTGGAGGACAAAATTCATGATTTCATGAGCTATAAGCCATGATTTTTGGCAATCTTTAGTCTTTCTGACCATTGATAAATAATTTTGCGAAGGCCAAATGTCATGATTTCATGCGACATAACTCATGCTATTAGGCCATTTCTAGTCGTTTCAATCAATTGGTAAATAATTTCATGGAGTCCAAAAATTAATATTTCATGAGCTATAACCCACGATTTTTAGTCAGTTTTAGACATTCCAACCCATAGGCAAATAAATTCGCAAATGTCAAAATTCACGATTTCATGACCTATAACCCAAAATTTTTGGCTATTTTAAATCAATTCTACTCATTTTCAAATAATTTCACATATGCTAAAATTCACGATTTCCTGAGCTTTAACTCATGATTTTGGGCTATTTTTAGTCATTTCTATCTATTTAGAAATAATTTCGCTAAGTCCAAAATTTGCGATTTCATGACCAATAACCAATAATTTTTAGCCATTTTTAATCGTTTTTACCCATCAGTGAATAATTTTATTGGGACCAAAATTCACGATTTAATAAGCTATAACCCATAATTTTTAGCCAATTTAGTCATTTCTACCCATCGGCAAATAATTTCATGGATGCAAAAATTCATGATTTTATGAGCTAAAACCCATGATTTTTAGTTACTTTTAGTCATTTCTACCCTTCGTAAATAATTTTACTAAATCCAAAACTCACAATTTCATGAGCTATAACCCAAAATTTTAGGTCATTTTTATTGCTTCTATCAATTTAAAAATAATTTCATAGAGTCTAAAATTCACGATTTCATGAGCTATAACCCATAATTTTTACTTTTTTAAGTTGATTTTAACCATTGGCTAATAATTTCGCTGAGGCTATAATTCACAATTTCATGAGCTATAACCCACGATTTTGAGTTCTTTTTAGTTGTTTCTACTCATCAGCAAATAATTTAACGGATGCCAAAAATCACAATATTCTAAGCTATAACCCACGATTTTAGACTATTTTTAGTCATTCTATCCATTGGCAAATAATTTCCCAAAGTCCAAAATTCACGATTCCATAACCTATAACCCGCAATTTTAGGCCATTTTTGTCATTTTTATCTATTGGCAAATAATTTTGCAGAGGATAAAATTCATTATTTCATGAGCAATAACCCATGATTTTTGGCCATTTTTTATCATTTCTATCAATTGGCAAATAATTTTGTGGAGTACAAAATTCATGATTTCATGAGCTTTATCTCTCGATTTTAGGCCATTCTTAATCGTTTCTATCGATTGGCAAATAATTTTGCGGAGTTCGAAATTCATGATTTCATGAGCTATAACACACAATTTTTTACCGTTTTAGTCATTTCTACCCATCGCCAAATAATTTCGCGAATGTAAAAATTCATGAATGCATGAGTTATAACCCATGATTTTTGACCATTTTTAGTTGTTTCTTCCCATAACCAAATAATTTTGCGGATGTCAAAATTTATGATTTCATGAGCTATAACCCACAATTTTTGCTATTTTAAGTCATTTTTTACTAATGGCAAATAATTTCACGGATGCTAAAATTCACGATTTTATGAGCTATAACTAGGGGTGCATTCGGTTCAGATATGACACTTACCATATCTATATTTGCTTTCTAAAAATGGATACGGATACAGATATGGATATTCATCGGTAAGAAAAGGACATGACCATATCCGCACTAAATGGAAACGGATACAGTTTGGATATTAGAGAAGCGGATACGGATACGATACGGATTTTAATCCGATATTTGGGAAACGGATATGAATCGGATATGACAAAAAATACATATGATTATAATATTTCGCAACCTAAATATAACTAAAAAAAGCATTCATCTATTAAACATAATCAAGATAAGTTTAATCAAGCATATAGAAATTGTCAGCTCGTAGACATAAATACTAGTCCTCATGTAGACCAATCTTAACAAATTGCTATGAACTCTTCAAACACACTCTTATCTTTAATACAAGTACCCCAAGTGTTGGTATGCATCCTTCTAGGACTACAGGGAGTTAGAGGAACAATTTGTATATTTCGATGGCCCCTTGTCAGTTCAGATGTACTTGCACCGTGCGGGATTCTGGTAGAAATCATTTCACTGTGTCTCTATTCTGTTAAGACATATCTCTAATAGTCACTTGTATCAACAAAATCAAGCACCAGAAGAAAGAATACCCGTATGAACAGCCTAACAAATGCACAATTTCGTTATTGAAAGCTGTAAAACAAAAACTTGTTCTGTCCCTTAAAACCACAAACCAGAGAAAATGCAGAGAAAAGATCAAACCAATAATTAGTTTTTGCCTGGCATAATGAGATGCAAGATCCTAAGATAAAAATGCTCTCAATGATCTCATTTTCCCTTGCCTACGAGCTCGAGAGCATCTGCAGTGGTGGGGACTGCTGGAATTGCTCCTTTCTGGGTCGTGCTTTCAATAAGGAACAAAGATAAGTAACCAAAAATATAAAAGTCATAATCCGGAAATAACAGTCAGAAATTTAGAAACAACACGTACAAATACATAAATAAAGTCACATACAAACTAAGACATGAGCAAAGTCACATACAATAAATTAAAAACCCACAAGTTCTATAACGTAGTACCCTAAGCAAAGAAAACATACAAACATCCAAACTAAGAAAACCATGTTCTTGAGAATAAAATATAAACCAAAAGATGAGACTCAATAATGCAAGAGAAAGATCTCTTAAAGGGAAAATTGTGTCAAGGCCCCAAATGTTGAAACATCATGTGCTGCAGCCCCTCCATTTTTTTCCATGTGGTTCAGCCCCAAAAAGCATCCCAAAATGCACTGCACCCCTTTTTTGGTCATGATTACATGCCAACTAAGCATGGAGAGAGAAAAAGAAATAAAAGACCCCAAAATACCCTTATCTCTTTCATTCTAGATCTAATGGCCATGACTCCTTCTTCCTCCTCTCTCCTAACCCATCTCCTTCCTCCTCTCCCCATCTTTCTTCTTTTTCTCTAAGACACCGACATCCTCCCCTCCGCCATCGCCGATCTTTAGTGCACACCCCGGCCATATTTTTCGACACTAAAGGCGAAGAGATGGCAAAGAACACGGCGGATGAGGCGGAGAGCCCAGTTCGAAGTTCGTTGGCGATGACGGGCATCTTCCCGAGCCGCTAGGAGGGGGCCCACAAGCAAATTAGCGGGCTATTGGACCCTCCGGTGCCACCGCCGATCTTGAGTGCACACTCCGGCCATATTTTTCGACACTAAAGGCGAAGAGATGGCAAAGAACACGGCGGATGAGGCGGAGAGCCCAGCTTGAAGTTCGTTGGCGATGACGGGTCTATTTTGGTTCATGTTAAGTCTATTTTAGTTCATGTTAAGTCTAACTTGGTTCACGTTAAGTCTATTTTGGTTCATGTTAAGTCTATTTTTGGTTCATGTTAAGTCTAACCCGGTTCATATTAAGTCTAACTTGGTTCATATTAAGTCTATTTTAATTCATGTTAAGTCAAACTTGGTTCATGTTAAGTCTATTTTGATTTAAAATGAACCAAGATGGACATAACATGATCCAAGTTAGACTTAAGATGAACCAAAATGGACTTAACATGAACCAAATTAATATGAACCAAGTTGGATTTAACATGAATGAAAATAGACTTAACATGAACCAAGTTAGAATTAACATGAACCGGGTTGCACTTAACATGAACCAAGTTTGAATTAATATGAATCAAGTTGGATTTAACATGAATGAAAATAGACTTAACATGAACCAAGTTAGAATTAACATGAACCGGTTGCACTTAACATGAACCAAATTAGACTTAACATGAACCAAAATAGACTTAACATGAACCAAAATAGACTTAACATGAACCAAGTTAGACTTAACATGAACCAAAATAGACTTAACATGAACCAAGTTAGACTTAACATGAATCGGTTAGACTTAACATGAACCAAAATAGACTTAACATGAACCAAAATAGACTTAACATGAACGAGTTAGACTTAACATGAACAAAATAGACTTAACATGAACCAAAATAGGCCCGTCATCGCCAACTTGGTTCATGTTAAGTCTAACGGTTTATGTTAAGTCTATTTTGATTCAATTAAAGACGCCAAAATGCCCTTATCTCTTCTATATTTTTTCATGTTAAGTCTAAAAATTAGACTTAACACGAAACATGTTAAGTCTATTTCAACTTAGTTTTAAGTCTAATTTCATGTTAAATTTAATTTAATTCATGTTAAGTCTAATTTAATTCAATTAAAGGCATACAATGCTCTTATCTCCTCTATATTTTTTCATGTTAAGTCTAAAAATTAGACTTAACATGAAACATGTTAAGTCTATTTCAACTTAATTTTAAGTCTAGTTTCATGTTAAATTCAATTTAATTCATGTTAAGTCTAATTTAATTCAATTAAAGACGCCAAAATGCCCTTATCTCCTCTATATTTTTTCATGTTAAGTCTAAAAGTAGACTTAACATGAAACATGTTAAGTCTATTTTAACTTAATTTTAAGTCTAGTTTCATATTAAATTCAATTTAATTCATGTTAAGTCTAATTTAATTCAATTAAAGACGCCAAAATGCCCTTATCTCCTCTATATTTTTTCATGTTAAGTCTAAAAGTAGACTTAACATGAAACATGTTAAGTCTATTTCAACTTCGTTTTAAGTCTAGTTTCATGTTTAAAGTCTAACAAATTAGACTTAACATGAAACATGTTAAGTCT
The DNA here is from genome assembly GCA_012295165.1 of Asparagus setaceus. Lineage (NCBI taxonomy): Eukaryota > Viridiplantae > Streptophyta > Magnoliopsida > Asparagales > Asparagaceae > Asparagus > Asparagus setaceus. The sequence goes on from CM022704.1 coordinate 70,937,495, forward strand.
ATTTCAACTTAATTTTAAGTCTAATTTCATGTTAAATTTAATTTAATTCATGTTAAGTCTAATTTAATTTAATTAAAAATGCCAAAATGTCCTTATCTCCTCTATATTTTTCATGTTAAGTCTAAAAATTAGACTTAACATGAAACATGTTAAGTCTATTTCAACTTAATTTTAAATCTAATTTCATGTTAAATTCAATTTAATTCATGTTAAGTCTAATTTAATTCAATTAAAAGCCAAAATATCCTTATCTCCTCTATATTTTTCATGTTAAGTCTAAAAATTAGACTTAACATGAAACATGTTAAGTCTATTTCAACTTATTTTTAAGTCTAATTTCATGTTAAATTCAATTTAATTCATGTTAAGTCTAATTTAATTCAATTAAAAATGCCAAAATATCCTTATCTCCTCTATATTTTTCATGTTAAGTCTAATTTTTAGACTTAACATGAAAAATATAGAAGAGATAAGGGCATTTTGGCGTCTTTAATTGAATCAAAATAGACTTAACATAAATCACGTTGGACTTAACATGAACCAAATTTGGACTTAACATGATTCAAAATAGACTTGACATGAACCAAGTTAGAATTAACATGAACCGGTTGCACTTAACATGAACCAAGTTTGAATTAATATGAATCAAGTTGGATTTAACATGAATGAAAATAGACTTAACATGAACCAAGTTAGAATTAACATGAACCGGTTGCACTTAACATGAACCAAATTAGACTTAACATGAACCAAAATAGACTTAACATGAACCAAAATAGACTTAACATGAACCAAGTTAGACTTAACATGAACCAAAATAGACTTAACATGAACCAAGTTAGACTTAACATGAATCGGGTTAGACTTAACATGAACCAAAAATAGACTTAACATGAACCAAAATAGACTTAACATGAACGAGTTAGACTTAACATGAACCAAAATAGACTTAACATGAACCAAAATAGGCCCGTCATCGCCAACTTGGTTCATGTTAAGTCAAACTTGGTTCATGTTAAGTCTATTTTGATTCAATTAAAGGCGCCAAAATGCCCTTATCTCTTCTATATTTTTCATGTTAAGTCTAAAAATTAGACTTAACACGAAACATGTTAAGTCTATTTCAACTTAGTTTTAAGTCTAATTTCATGTTAAATTTAATTTAATTCATGTTAAGTCTAATTTAATTCAATTAAAGGCATACAATGCTCTTATCTCCTCTATATTTTTCCATGTTAAGTCTAAAAATTAGACTTAACATGAAACATGTTAAGTCTATTTCAACTTAATTTTAAGTCTAGTTTCATGTTAAATTCAATTTAATTCATGTTAAGTCTAATTTAATTCAATTAAAGGCGCCAAAATGCCCTTATCTCCTCTATATTTTTTCATGTTAAGTCTAAAAGTAGACTTAACATGAAACATGTTAAGTCTATTTTAACTTAATTTTAAGTCTAGTTTCATATTAAATTCAATTTAATTCATGTTAAGTCTAATTTAATTCAATTAAAGGCGTAAAATGCCCTTATCTCCTCTATATTTTTTCATGTTAAGTCTAAAAGTAGACTTAACATGAAACATGTTAAGTCTATTTCAACTTCGTTTTAAGTCTAGTTTCATGTTTAAAGTCTAACAAATTAGACTTAACATGAAACATGTTAAGTCTATTTCAACTTAATTTTAAGTCTAATTTCATGTTAAATTTAATTTAATTCATGTTAAGTCTAATTTAATTTAATTAAAAATGCCAAAATGTCCTTATCTCCTCTATATTTTTTCATGTTAAGTCTAAAAATTAGACTTAACATGAAACATGTTAAGTCTATTTCAACTTAATTTTAAATCTAATTTCATGTTAAATTCAATTTAATTCATGTTAAGTCTAATTTAATTCAATTAAAAGCCAAAATATCCTTATCTCCTCTATATTTTTCATGTTAAGTCTAAAAATTAGACTTAACATGAAACATGTTAAGTCTATTTCAACTTATTTTTAAGTCTAATTTCATGTTAAATTCAATTTAATTCATGTTAAGTCTAATTTAATTCAATTAAAAATGCCAAAATATCCTTATCTCCTCTATATTTTTCATGTTAAGTCTAATTTTTAGACTTAACATGAAAAATATAGAAGAGATAAGGGCATTTTGGCGTCTTTAATTGAATCAAAATAGACTTAACATAAATCACGTTGGACTTAACATGAACCAAATTTGGACTTAACATGATTCAAAATAGACTTGACATGAACCAAGTTGGACTTGACATAAACCAAGTTGGACTTAACTTGGTTCATGTTAAGTCTAATTCATGTTAAGTCTAATGTTAAGTCTAATTTGGGCTCGAGCTCCTCCTCGTCCTCCTCCAGCACCACCTGCTTCACCTCGTTTTTCGCCACCTCTTCGCCTTTAGTATCGGAAATCGATCTATTATGTGACGGATCCTCCGACGAGAAAGCTAATGAATTCGAGGTTTTGGCCATTGCCATTGTCATCCAAATTTGAGTTTTTTTTGGTTTTGGGGGAAAAGATGGGTTAGAAGAGAGGAGGAGAGAAGAGGGGGAAGGGGGAACCATAGCCATTAGAGCTAGAGAAAAAAAAAGTGAATAATATGCTGGAGCGTGCACAAAAAGTCGGCGGCGACGGAGGGGATGTCGGTGTCTGAGAGAAAGAGGAGGAAGAGAGAGAGAGAGGATGAAGGGAATGTGTTAGGAAAGAGGAGGAGAGGAGAGCAGAGGAGGAAGAGGGAGACATAGACATCAGATCTAGAAAAAAAAGAATGGAGGAGACAAGGGTATTTTGGGATTTTTTATTTCTTTTTCTCTCTCTATGCTGATTTGGCATGTAATGATGATTAAAAAGGGGCTGCAGCACATATGTCACATTTCTTGGGGCTGAACCACATGGGAAAAAAGTGGAGGGGCTGCAGCACATAATGTTTCAACATTTGGGGCCTTGACACAATTTTCCCAAGATTAAATCTCATCATCCGAGTCGAGGGCCTCCACGATGTCACCTTTAAAACAATGAAAAGAGCAATTGTCATGTCAAGTATGTGAAAAATACAAATTTCAAATAATGTGCTTATGAAGTTAAATAACATACTTATGGATGCTTTTATAAAAGTCTCGACAATCTCTGAGTCATCGGCATCTGAAAGAGAAACCACACCAAGAGCATCATCCTTCATAGTTTGCACTTGTGTAACTACAAAAAAAAAAGAATAAAACATACAATCATTTAATGTACAATTAACTGAACATAATGAAATCTATATTAAATTTATAAATTTACCTCCTTTCTCCACTCTAATCCAATCTTGTGCACATATCAAACCCTCCACCGTCTCCATCATCATTCAACTTCTATAACAATGAATCACACGCCCCCGGTGCTAAAGGCCGATTCGGAAGCCATGGTTGAGGCCGGTATACCCAAAACATCTCTTGCAACTTTTGCTAATATAAGATACTTTCCACAACTTGATTTCCACCAATCCAATTTATCAAATTTCTCCATTGTGTCATCATTGTATCGAACAATACTCTCTTCCATATATAAATCCAAATCCATCTTTGTAGGCTCTTTCTCAATAGTTTCAACAAATTGTGCAAATCTAGATTTTCTTTTATCACCAACTCTTTCCACTTCTTTTATTTGCGAGCTTGAAGCATTTTCATTATTTTTTTATTGCTTTTTTTCAAGAGATGCATATTCCCCATGCTTTTTTTAATGACATCTAAAACTTCAAGTGTACACCTTTCACCATCCACACCATAAATCTCTTTAAAGTAATATTTTATTGCAATCATTTTGTATCTCGGATCAAGAAAAAATAGCCACCGGAAAAATCTTATTGCACATGCTCCAATATTTATCAAACTTTCTTTTCATTGTAAAAGTTAGCCACAATTGTATCATCATTACCTTTCAACCATTCCATTAAAAGCAATTGAATTTCACAAAATTCTTTAAATAAAAGATAGCAAGTAGGATACATACTACCAGAAAGGAGATTAGTTGCATCATAAAAGTGTTGCATCATAAAAGTATTTCATACAGCTGCGTAGGGAAGAAACTGAGATCATGAAAAGTGAAAACATTTTGCTCTCTGGACTTTTTAGATTGAATTGAATTCGGGTCGGGTTGCGGATAACATGAGTATATGTTATAGACCTAACCCAATATAAGTATTAGCAACTTAGTTACTTAGCACATTTTAAACATCCGGATATCCGAACCGTATCCGCAATTTCGACCCAAAAATCGTATCCAAAATCGTATCCGGATGAAAAATCAAAACCATAACCGTATCCGAAATCATATCTTGCCAGTTTCAATTTTTCCCTACCATATCCGTTTTCTAAACGGATGCGGTTGCGGTCGGTCCGGATATATCCGAACCGTTTTGCACTCTTAGCTATAACCCATGATTTTTGTCCATTTTTAGTTATTTCTACCCATCGGCAAACGATTTTGCGGAGTCTACATGAGCTATAACCCATTATTTTCGGCCATATTAGTCAATTCTATTAATTGGCAAATAATTTTGTGGATGCCAAAATTCATGATTTTATGAGATATAACCCATGATTTTTGGATATTTTTTTGTCGTTTCTTCCCTTCGGTAAATAATTTCGCAAGGTAGAAAAATTCATGATTTCATGAACTATAGCCCTTGATTTTTGGCCATTTTAGTCGTTCTATCAATTGGCAAATAACTTCACGGATGCAAAATTCACGATTTTTTTTTTACTTTTAGTCGTTTCTACCTATTGATAAATAATTTCACGAATGCCAAAATTCTTGATTTCATGAGCCATAACCCGCGATTTTTTGCCATTTTTAGTTTCTGACCATTAGCAAAGAAATTTCATGGAGGCCAAAATTCATAATTTTATGAGCTATAACCCACAATTTATTTTACAATTTTTAGTCATTTCTGACCTTCGGTAAAAAATTTCAGAGGACAAAATACGCGATTTCATGAGCTATAGCCTATAATTTTTTATAATTTTTAGTCTTTTCTGACCATTGGCAAATAATTTTTTGGAGCTCAATATTCATGATTTCATGAGCTATAACTCATAATTTTTTGCTATTTTTAGTCAATTCTACCCACTGGCAAATAATCTCGTGGATGCCAAAATTCACGATTTCTTGAGCTATAACTCACGATTTTAGGCATTTTTAGTTGTTTCTATCTATTTGAAAATAATTTTGCGAAGTCCAAAATTTATGATTTCATGACCTATAACCAACGACTTTTAGCCATTTTCAGTCTACCTATTGGCAAATAATTTCATGGAGTTCAAATTTCACGATTTTCTAAGCTATAACCCATAATTTTTAGCCAATTTAGTCATTTCTACCCAACGACAAATAATTTTGTGAATAAAAATTCAAGATTTAATAACCTATAACCCATGATTTTTTACTATTTTTAGTCATTTCTACCTTTCGCAAATAATTTCACGAAATCCAAAATTCATGATTTCATGAGCTAAACACATGATTTTAGGTTATTTTTATTATTTCCTTCAATTTGAAAATAATTTCATAGAGTCTAAAATTCATGATTTCATGAGCTATAACCCACGATTTTGGCCTTTTCAAGTTATTTTAATCATTGATAAATAATTTCGCTAAGGCTAAAATTCACTATTTCATGAGCTAAAACCCACGATTTTTATTATTTATAATTTTTAATTATTTTTAAGTGTGTGTGTGTATGCACACGCGCGCGTGTGTGTGTAATATAAACTCAAATAAAAATCGATCAAAAAGACTAGGAAATTGATTGAAGTGAAGAGTTAGCAGTTTTTTTTTAGAATTTTAAATAAAGTTTCTATGTTGGACTTAGCTTTGTATACTAATTGAAAAGATTGTCTATGAAATTTATTTTGAAACCTTTCATATTATTGTTTTCATGAGTAAGTACTAGCTTTAATTAGATAATTTAAAGATATCACGAGATTGATTTTATATTGATTTCTTCAAATTAGCAAATGATCAAATTTTGTGGGTATATTCACTGCAATCCTCACGAGACTACAACTCGTCCTCTTGGGTAACCTAGGAGTTTAAAAACTTGTTGCCTATGCTAAATGCAACCATAATTTCTACAAAAGTGAATTAAATTTATATTTATTTTTCTTTCATTGCTTGAGAACTAGCAAAGTTTAGGTGTAGAGTATATTGTTGGTACATTCTATTGCATTTGTGTATCTCTATTTATCTAAATTTTCATGCAAAAATAATTACTAAAATAGATCTTTTACCAATTTTTTCAGAAATAAGAAGTTTATGAAGAGAAGAGCCAATAAAGCAAAATTGGAAGAGTGCAAAAGCATAGCCCAAGAGATGAAAAGGAGTTAATTACAATATAAATGAAGTCCATGAAGCCCATATATCAAGTCTTGGAAAGAAAGGAAGAGAATCATCCCGATCAGCAAAAGGAGGCCAGTTAGTATCAATACCCCTATCGATACTAGTATCAATATGAGTATCGATACCCCTATCGATACTAGTATCGATATGAGTATAGATTGTTTTGAGAGATCCACTAGTTTTCATTTCTGTAAACCCTAGTTTTTGCTATAAGTAGGGGATAGACTTGAGGAAAGGGTGTCAAAATTTTGTAACTCCGTTTTAGAGAGGATGTTGCTTTTGTGTGTCTTCCAATTTTGTAAAAACTTTAGTTTTTATGGCAAAATAAATATTTTTTCCTCTCTAAATTTCTTTTAAAATTTGAAGATTTGGAGATGATCTGAAGCTTCATTGCTGGTGAGCAATCTTTTCTCTTTGTGAGTATTTCTTCTTTAATTCATGTTTTTCATGTTTTCCTCTTTTTAATTTATGCTTTTAATTCAGTCTTTATTTTCTAGTTTAATTCATGCTTAAATAGTCTCAAATGATATATTTAATTTTAGCTTAACAATTAGTTTAAATTCTTACTTTTATTTCATGTTTTCTTTTGTTGCAATTAAGTTAGGAATTAATATGAGTAGCTAATTTTCTTAGGCTATTTACTATTTGATGAAACTAGTGTAGTTATTATTTGTTTGTAGAATTGTTCTCCTTATGCTAAATTGTTCATGCTTAGAATAATCGATTAATTAGTAATTGGGAGAATAATCTAAATTGATAGATTATAATTTCTTTGAGTAGTTTGATAACCTATGTATTTTAATATTCTAGAATTATTACTTGATTTGATTTATTCTATCCATGAAATCTAATTTTACCTAGATTATAATTTGATAACTATACTTTCTTTTAGTAGATTTATGCTTTTAAATCTAAGTAATATTATAGGATAAAAAGAGAGTAATTTCTAAATCTAAGTAATAATTACCTAGCTGAATCAATCCTGAATGTCTAGTTTCTTATATTCTTCTCTCTCTCTTAATTCTAAATAGTTAGTTGTTTTCTCCTTTCATTAATTTAATTCTAGTTTCTTGCATTTATTTTCATTATTCTTTCCAATCTTCTCCTTTCTAGTTTCCTTCTAGTTTTTGCAATTGTTTTCTTTCTTCTTTCTCGGTTTTTTTATTGTTTTATTTTTGGTGTAAAATCAAACTCAACCCAACTTTTCAAAACTTCTTTTGAAATAACCAAATTAAAAGAAGTTTTAAAAACCCTCCTTCCTTGTGGATCAACCCATAAGTACTACAACCTCTAGTATACTTGCGACATCTGTTGATTATTTAGTGGATGGTTTTAATTTTAATATACTAACCACCAAATTTTAACAAAAAACTAACATAGTCATAACCTCTAGTTGTATACTTGCGACATCTGTTGATTATTCAGTGGATGGTTTCAATTTTAATATTCTAACCACCAAATTTTAACAAAAAACTAACAGTCGCTATTTTTCTTGTTTAGAGAAAAAAAAAGATGGGGTCTTAACAAAGAAACCCAGCCTGATGCATAAAAAAAAAGATGGTTATACATATTACAGCCTACGCTCCCAATTCCAAAAGCGTGGCCAAGATATATCAGCAATTTCCAACTTTAAAGAGTTTCGAATATAGTAGCAACTGACACAAAATAACATGGTCACTAATTAGGAACAACTTACAAGGAAATTGAGGGCTTCATAGCAATTTTTATGAAGTGCGGGGCTACGTAAAAATAACAAAAATGTAAGGGAGCCATACGTTGAAAATCATCTCCATGCCCCGATGCTCCGCTCCCTCCCCCCTTCTCCCCGCCACCGCGGCCTCCACCTCCGCCTCTCCTCCTCAAAACCCCAGCAACCAACCACCGAAGATCACGCCGCCGGCGAGATCGCCGCCCTCATCAACGAAACCCCTCCATTCCTCCTCCTCCTCCTCCTCCTCCTCCTCCTCCTCCTCCTCCTCCTCCTCCTCCTCCTCCTCCTCCTCCTCCTCCTCCTCCTCCTCCTCCACCTCCTCCTCCTCCTCCTCCTCCTCCTCCTCCTCCTCCTCCTCCTCCTCCTCCTCCTCCTCCTCCTCCTCCTCCTCCTCCTCCTCCTCCTCCTCCTCCTCCTCCTCCTCCTCCTCCTCCTCCTCCTCCTCCTCCTCCTCCTCCTCCTCCTCCTCCTCCTCCTCCTCCTCCTCCTCCTCCTCCTCCTCCTCCTCCTCCTCCTCCTCCTCCTCCTCCTCCTCCTCCTCCTCCTCCTCCTCCTCCTCCTCCTCCTCCTCCTCCTCCTCCTCCTCCTCCTCCTCCTCCTCCTCCTCCTCCTCCTCCTCCTCCTCCTCCTCCTCCTCCTCCTCCTCCTCCTCCTCCTCCTCCTCCTCCTCCTCCTCCTCCTCCTCCTCCTCCTCCTCCTCCTCCTCCTCCGCCCTCCTCTCCCGCGGCCGCACCCGCGACGCCCGCAACCTGTTCGGCCAAATGCTCGAGTCGAGAATCTCTCCCGACATTTGCACCTTCAACACTCTCATTCGCGGGTTCTGCTTGAACAGGTCGGTAGATGAGGGGTTCGAGTTGTTTCGCGAGATGGGGATGTACGGGTGTTGCCCGGATGTTGTTACGTATAATACACTGCTCGATGGGCTATGTAGAGCTGGGAAGGTTGAGACTGCGCGGAATTTCTTGGGTGGGATGAAGAGGAGAGGGGGGGATAGTTCTGTTTCTCCGAACGTTGTGTCGTATACGACTTTGATTCGGGGGTTTTGTGGGTGTGGGGATGTGGTGAGGGCTGTGGAGCTGTTTGATGAGATGGTTGGGATGGGAGTGAAGCCGAATAAGGTCACGTATAATACGCTTGTCAAGGGGCTTTGCGAAGCGAAGAGGATGGATTTGGTGAAGGAGGTTTTGGAACGGGAGGATGCTGGGTTTAAGCCGGATACCTGCACGTTCAACACTCTGATGGCTGCACATTGTGATTTTGGGAGAGCGGATGATGCGGTGAAGGTTTTTGAGAGAATGTTGGAGTTGCGGGTGAAGACTGATTCGGCTAGTTATAGTACACTGATACGGGGATTTTGCAAGAGTGGAGAGTTTAAGAGAGCGGAGGAGCTTGTTGATGAGATCTTGGAGAAGGGGGTGTTGAAGAGGCGAGGAGTTTGTGTTCCTTTGATGGCCGCCTATAACCCGATTCTTGATCACTTTTGTCATAATGGGAAGGCGAATAGGGCTGGAATGCTGATGAGGGAGCTTATCGAGAGGAGGGCAACAATAGATATTGCTGCATTTAAGACGGTGATTTTGGGATATTGTAGAGAGGGCGAGCTGAGAGAAGCCTATAAGCTATTAGTCTCAATGGTAAGGAGAAACCTCAATCCAGATTTGGAGGTATTTGAGGTTCTAATTGAAGGATTCTTGGCAAAGGAGGATCATGGTTTTGCTTTGAAGGCTCTAGAGAGAATGTTAAATTGTGGGCATCGGCCTAGCACGAATACTTTCCACTCAGTGCTTGCTGGGCTTTTGAAAAAAGATGGGTTTGCTGAAGAAGCTGGTAATTTGGTTGCCGTGATGGTGGAGAGAAAAGTTCGTCATCATATCGACCTTTCAACTGGTGTTGTTGCCAGTCTTCTTGGTATGGGATTGAACGATAGAGCTTTTGAGATTGTTGGGCTGCTTTATGATAACGGGTATTGTGTAAAGATGGAGAAGTTGGCTGAATCTCTTTACAAAGGCAATAAGTACTTGGAGGCACGAGATCTTCTGCTTTTTAGTTTGAAAAGGAATGAGAATTTGGATGCCAAAGTTCATGCCAGGGTTATTAACGGCCTTTGCGCAACTGGGAAAGCGGCAGAGGCATTTGAACTCTTCTATGTAATGAATGAAAAGGGAAGCGGCTGTGTCATCTCTTCTTGTTTGAATGATTTAAGAGATGCTCTTGAGAAAATTGGGAAGTTTAGAGAGGCGGAGTTTGTTTTTAAAAAAATGAACCGATTGGAAACTGTACCTGATGGGGACAAGCTGATACGGGCACAAAATGACATTACACACCGAAAAACAACAAATTTTAGAAAAATACAAAACCATAATAGCAATTATAAAGCAAAAGTGTCAAGTTCAATATCTGAAACAAGATGGCCTTACAAGCGAAGTGTTCATGCTTCATAGCTCACATATGTGAGACTTACTTCCTTTCCATTCTTTTGACTGGGAGTCTTTTCATACGAGGGTTCTATACAGGGCCTTGAAACTGTGAGAAATTTTTCAGACGATGAAGCTTTATGCTAGTTATCTATAGCAAGAAAGATTTCCTGCATATGAAGAAGTAGGTGAAGGATCAAGAACATGGATCTCTGAGGTAACCACCTGGATTTCTTATTTGTTACCTATTGTTTGTGGTTAATATTTTAGTGTTTCTCCAGTATTTAATTTTGGACGAAAACAATTTCATGAGTGCTTACGTCTATCCATCATTTTGTCAACCTACTGATTTCCATTTCAGAATTTTAAGGATAAGCTATCAAATAATATTTTGACCCATTATTTTCCATCATATTTACAACTGTTCTATCTCAAATCTGTTTAAGGTACTTCATCTTTATTTGTTTACCCGCACAATATTGATTCTGAAAGGCCACACATTTCTTTGATTTTAGCATATACATTGTTTCTGAATGCATTCAGGGAATTTTAGATGCTGTACCAGATGATGAAATGTATTTACCCAGATGATATCGATTTCTAAAGTCTTAGCATTTCTTCATATTTAGATATCTTCAATGCGGTATCCAGCCCATTCCTCTACAGATATCTCTTGAAGCATACATAAATTTTCCAAATGCGATGCATCCATCGTGGTTAAATCATCTAAAGAAATCCTTTTTCAGCTGGAATAGGCCACGACGACACATTTGTCTGATTCTTCTTGTACTTTGGCCTCTTTATGATTGGTAACTATAACTTTTGACTCTGACTGAACTTAACTGGCTCTAGTGCAGGTATCATACAGGTTTTAGTAGCCACTACAATTATATACCTTGAAAAAAGGACACATAGAAGAAACTTTATAATTTATCTATAAACTCAAGTGATGAGCAATTCCTTTCTCGTCAAAAATGCCTTCTTTTCTATTGCAGTCTGCAGACAGGGGAGACTCTCTATATGGAAACCATAATGGACAAATGCAAATTCTTCTACGCTTTAACGACGATTCTCTAAGACTTGCACATGACCTTTTAATTGTATTTTATGATGATTGTCTCATTAAAGTCATATCAAATGTTGCAGAGACCTTTTGATGGAGGTCTATGGAGATTGGAGAACTACCACTGGTTAGAAACCATGCATCTTCTCCGCTTGTGGTACAGGTAAACAACCGTCATAAGCTTATTTGGTAACCTGTGTGAGTTTCTACTTTTTGATTTTTCTAGTGCTCATATACTCATTTATTTTTCTAGTACTCACTACTCATCCACTCGTTGATTGAGATTGTGACATTACTCTAGAGGAGACAGTGTAGCAACACCAATGGAATGAGATTCAACATATCATCATCATATTCATCATATCAGGATTTCCCACAAAAAGTAGTTCATTATAGCACACGCCTTCCAGTTAAAAAGATTCCATGATCATGGTCTGGCTTCTTGTTCTGTCTATACAAATGTCAAGTGTATGCTTGTGTCTTTGTAATGATGAATTTTCATTGCTTTCTAATTTCTTTATTCCGGGCTCGGTTCATACGTACAAGTCCATGGAGTTCATAAGATCATGATTCCACATAGGTTTTTTTATTTTTACTTTTTTTATAATTCTATGAAGAGGTTAATGTGATTCCTTTTAGCAAATATTTCTTTTATCTTCCTATTCATCTCGTTCATGGAGTTCATAAGATAATGATTTCACATTACTTTTGGATAATTCTACAAAGAGCTTAATGTGATTCCTTTAGCAAACATTTCTTTTATCTTCCTCTTCATCTTGACTTCGATCTCATTTACGGAGGGTTAATGAGGTTCTTTTCTTCACAAGTTTTCAATTTTACGGGGTATAAGAATTTTCTCATACTTGCTACTTGGCTTTCTATATCCTGTTATCAAACAATGTCATGCTAATAGCTATCCTGGCTGGAAACTCGTGCTTTTGCCGTAATATAACTGCAATTTAAATTTGTCATAGTTATGCTTGCTTTTTAATCTTTTTAGTTACTTTTTTTTTTTTGGCAGGTCAGAGGAGGAGGATTGACCCTCAATCTGATGCCCCTTTCCTGTATTTTTAATTACCTTCAGTGCTACTTTCACTCCATAAGAGGTCTACGAATCTGGAGGAAGCTTTGAAGTAAAAGCAGGATACAGACAATTGGCAGCATTTCCTGATTATCTTTGAATGGACAAAATGTATGAGAAATGTGTATTAGTTGTCTTGTTATTCTTTGTGCACTCTTGCTTAGCTTACAATAATATGCACATCACAAAAATTTACCTTGAATAAAAACTTGATGCTTGATGATTGTTTGGAGTTTCTCAACTGAGAATTATGCTTTCATCTCGAATGTCTTTTGATGGATAAAAGACTTGTTTCTCAGTAGTACCAAGCAAGTGTTCTTACTTAAGCACATCTTGAGTTTAACAAATGAAACCAAGGAGGAACTTCCCTCTATTGCAATTTTATTCTTTCCAATAGTACTACAATCACTTTGAACAAACACATGTACCCCGCATATGTCCCCTTAAAACGAAAAAAAACTGAGGAAAAAAATGTTTTCTAAAAACCCTACTAAATTTACAAGAGAGCAATCTTTAGACCAAAGCCCTTTTCTCTTCTAGCTCTTGGGATTCTTCTTCCTCCTGTTGTTTCTGCTGCTGCTGAATTTTCGCCTTCCGAGAACTTGGATCATTTTCGGGTAGAAGCTTCAGAGTAATTCCCATGGCAATAAGCAAGAGTCCCGATCCATGCTGCCCCGTCAAAGGCTTGGTAAATATCAAATATGACAGTAGAAGCGTTACTGCTTTCCTCGCTGTGGTTATCTGAGAACAATATATATCACCGATAAGCAAACTAAAACAGTTACAAACTCTATGTACATGTTTAGAAGTGACAGAGATTTCATTGTACCATCGCTGTGGTTGCTGCCCCGAATATTGCAATTAGGGATAAAACCGATACTTGACCAACAAATGTGGCCATCGCTTCAAAAATCAACACACCATAAACATATGGATGCTGAAAATTCAGAGAGAATTATATGAGCAAAATAGAAACAGATGTCACATGACTGATACTTGATAGTTAAGATGAATGGTTGTATTCTGTAGATTTCCCACAAATTGTCAGTCTTGTAGGGTAGAAAGTCAATGTTTCTTTGAGGGGGAAAAAAAAGGTTTTAGGCTCAACTTGCAGAAGACCAAGTTCACTAAAACTCAGTTCAGTCTTATTCATATGAATGATTCTTGAAGTTTTCCAATTGAAATAACTCCTATAGGTATGTAGGCATGGATCTTACTCTACCTTTAAAGTTAAGGGTCAGTTTGGCAAATTGCACAAAACTGGGCCAGGACTCATATGATTCTTGAAGTTTTCCAATTGAAATAACTCCTATAGGTATGTAGGCATGGATCTTACTCTACCTTTAAAGTTAAGGGTTGGTTTGGCAAATTGCACAAAGCGGGCGGGACTCATATGATTCTTGAAGTTTTCCAATTGAAATAACTCCTATAGGTATGTAGGCATGGATCTTACTCTACCTTTAAAGTTAAGGGTTGGTTTGGCAAATTGCACAAAGCGGGCGGGACTCATATGATTCTTGAAGTTTTCCAATTGAAATAACTCCTATAGGTATGTAGGCATGGATCTTACTCTACCTTTAAAGTTAAGGGTTGGTTTGGCAAATTGCACAAAGCGGGCGGGACTCATATGATTCTTGAAGTTTTCCAATTGAAATAACTCCTATAGGTATGTAGGCATGGATCTTACTCTACCTTTAAAGTTAAGGGTTGGTTTGGCAAATTGCACAAAGCGGGCGGGACTCATATGATTCTTGAAGTTTTCCAATTGAAATAACTCCTATAGGTATGTAGGCATGGATCTTACTCTACCTTTAAAGTTAAGGGTTGGTTTGGCAAATTGCACAAAGCGGGCGGGACTCATATGATTCTTGAAGTTTTCCAATTGAAATAACTCCTATAGGTATGTAGGCATGGATCTTACTCTACCTTTAAAGTTAAGGGTTGGTTTGGCAAATTGCACAAAAGTGACTCATATGATTCTTGAAGTTTTCCAATTGAAATAACTCCTATAGGTATGTAGGCATGGATCTTACTCTACCTTTAAAGTTAAGGGTTGGTTTGGCAAATTGCACAAAAGTGACTCATATGATTCTTGAAGTTTTCCAATTGAAATAACTCCTATAGGTATGTAGGCATGGATCTTACTCTACCTTTAAAGTTAAGGGTTGGTTTGGCAAATTGCACAAAGCGGGCGGGACTCATATGATTCTTGAAGTTTTCCAATTGAAATAACTCCTATAGGTATGTAGGCATGGATCTTACTCTACCTTTAAAGTTAAGGGTTGGTTTGGCAAATTGCACAAAGCGGGCGGGACTCATATGATTCTTGAAGTTTTCCAATTGAAATAACTCCTATAGGTATGTAGGCATGGATCTTACTCTACCTTTAAAGTTAAGGGTTGGTTTGGCAAATTGCACAAAAGTGACTCATATGATTCTTGAAGTTTTCCAATTGAAATAACTCCTATAGGTATGTAGGCATGGATCTTACTCTACCTTTAAAGTTAAGGGTTGGTTTGGCAAATTGCACAAAAGTGACTCATATGATTCTTGAAGTTTTCCAATTGAAATAACTCCTATAGGTATGTAGGCATGGATCTTACTCTACCTTTAAAGTTAAGGGTTGGTTTGGCAAATTGCACAAAGCGGGCGGGACTCATATGATTCTTGAAGTTTTCCAATTGAAATAACTCCTATAGGTATGTAGGCATGGATCTTACTCTACCTTTAAAGTTAAGGGTTGGTTTGGCAAATTGCACAAAGCGGGCGGGACTCATATGATTCTTGAAGTTTTCCAATTGAAATAACTCCTATAGGTATGTAGGCATGGATCTTACTCTACCTTTAAAGTTAAGGGTTGGTTTGGCAAATTGCACAAAGCGGGCGGGACTCATATGATTCTTGAAGTTTTCCAATTGAAATAACTCCTATAGGTATGTAGGCATGGATCTTACTCTACCTTTAAAGTTAAGGGTTGGTTTGGCAAATTGCACAAAAGTGACTCATATGATTCTTGAAGTTTTCCAATTGAAATAACTCCTATAGGTATGTAGGCATGGATCTTACTCTACCTTTAAAGTTAAGGGTTGGTTTGGCAAATTGCACAAAAGTGACTCATATGATTCTTGAAGTTTTCCAATTGAAATAACTCCTATAGGTATGTAGGCATGGATCTTACTCTACCTTTAAAGTTAAGGGTTGGTTTGGCAAATTGCACAAAGCGGGCGGGACTCATATGATTCTTGAAGTTTTCCAATTGAAATAACTCCTATAGGTATGTAGGCATGGATCTTACTCTACCTTTAAAGTTAAGGGTTGGTTTGGCAAATTATTCTTTTCAAAGACTGAAGAAAGAACTTGACTAATTAAAAATTGATGAGTAGGTACCTTAACATGCAAAAATTACTATTTCTCGTTGGCCGACAGTAGATTTTTGGATGGAAGGAACAAAGAATATTACCTGAGAGCAGGAAGACCATGCCCTGAACAATTCTCCAGTTAAAACCATGGGTGGGATCAACATCGGTAGCCCAACAACAGTTGAACAAAATAGCATCTCCATCTGTTTAGACAAAAGCTCACACTTTTAGCATGAACATCAATGAAGCAGTACAACAGTAGAAACATAAACCAAAGGACCACATGCACAAGTGATGTTTTTTTGTAGTTCATCAGCCTGAATTTTTGGTTTTGTTCGCTCAGACGGAGACTCCCTCTGTTTTGGCTATATTTTTTGGGATATTGATATTTTCTTCATGCTGGCATTTTTTTCCTAGCCTCCTACAAAAATAACTATTTTCAATTATGTAACTTTTGTATGAATTATAGACACTACTTTTTGTTTGTACTCTTGTTAATGAAACACAGGGTGGGGGTGTAATACTGACTGCTGTTCTCAAATAAGGAGAGGAAAAAAAACCACCTCTTGCATGCCAGTCAAAATGAAACTTAAAATAAGGGGGGAAAAGAACAGAAAAAGGAATAAAATAAAAACAAGTGTGAATCACCTGAGTTGTTTCGGGATTCATGGTAAAGATGGCTTCTTGCAGGTTACCAAGAAAGGAATCCATGACGAGGGCACCACATACCATCACGACACCAATAACACTGAAATTAGGTGAGGTGTTGGCATCCGCTAAAGTGAATAGGATCAGACCGATCACGAGAAGAACTGCTGAAATGTATTCATGGGCTGGATATTTCCTTCGAAGTCCGGGAATAAAAGCCCCCATTATCATAACCGGCAACACCTAAATTAACAAACAAGGAAACTCATTTATATAAAAAGATATTACAAATCCAAATTTCATAGTTAGTAATGCTTGTTGAAGATCCTATGTTAACAAATATGCTAACAATGAAAAGAAGTTAGTATTGCATATTGGATTTTTTTTAAAACCTATAATTACAGATAAAATGAAGAAAGGACAATATTACTTCTTAAGGAGAACAACATGCTAAATTTCCATAATTCTGTAACTTTTAATAGAGTAGTTATCATAGTTAGGACCAATGAAACAGTAAATGTGAGGTTGTTATCAAAGAAAATGATGAGGACGAACGAGAGGAAAGGAAACAAAAGATATAAATATGAGGTTATGAGGTTATTATCAAAGAAAATGATGAGGACGAACGAGAGGAAAGGAAACAAAAGATATAAATGCAGTTCCATTCTATCAATTTTCTTCCCTTGAGTGGCGAAAATATTCAATGACCCACATGAATAGAATTTACTTTGAATGAATAGAATTATTCAGCCATGTGCAGATCGTGATGATGATTCTGTTAAATTTACACTCTAATTTAAAACGACAATATCTTTCATGGATCACAAAAATGGAGATTGTTATCAAAGAAAATGATGGGGACGAATGAGAGGAAAGGAATCAAAAGATATAAATGCAGTTCCATTCTATCAATTTCTCTTCCCTTGAATGGCGAAAATATTCAATGACCCACATGAATAGAATTTACTTTGAATGAATAGAATTATTCAGCCATGTGCAGATCTTGATGATGATTCTGTTATATTTACACTCTAATTGAAACGACAGTATCTTTCATGGATCACAAAAATGGAGATTGTTATCAAAGAAAATGATGGGGACGAATGAGAGGAAAGGAAACAAAAGATATAAATGCAGTTCCATTCTATCAATTTTCTTCCCTTGAGTGGCGAAAATATTCAATGACCCACATGAATAGAATTTACTTTGAATGAATAGAATTATTCAGCCATGTGCAGATCGTGATGATGATTCTGTTAAATTTACACTCTAATTGAAACGACAGTATCTTTCATGGATCACAAAAATGGAGATTGTTATCAAAGAAAATGATGGGGACGAATGAGAAGAAAGGAATCAAAAGATATAAATGCAGTTCCATTCTATCAATTTTCTTCCCTTGAGTGGCGAAAATATTCAATGACCCACATGAATAGAATTTACTTTGAATGAATAGAATTATTCAGCCATGTGCAGATCGTGATGATGATTCTGTTAAATTTACACTCTAATTGAAACGACAGTATCTTTCATGGATCACAAAAATGGAGATTGTTATCAAAGAAAATGATGGGGACGAATGAGAAGAAAGGAATCAAAAGATATAAATATGAGGTTATGAGGTTATTATCAAAGAAAATGATGAGGACGAACGAGAGGAAAGGAATCAAAAGATATAAATGCAGTTCCATTCTATCAATTTTCTTCCCTTGAGTGGCGAAAATATTCAATGACCCACATGAATAGAATTTACTTTGAATGAATAGAATTATTCAGCCATGTGCAGATCGTGATGATGATTCTGTTATATTTACACTCTAATTGAAACGACAGTATCTTTCATGGATCACAAAAATGGAGATTGTTATCAAAGAAAATGATGGGGACGAATGAGAAGAAAGGAATCAAAAGATATAAATGCAGTTCCATTCTATCAATTTCTCTTCCCTTGAATGGCGAAAATATTCAATGACCCACATGAATAGAATTTACTTTGAATGAATAGAATTCTTCAGCCATGTGCAGATCGTGATGATGATTCTGTTAAATTTACACTCTAATTGAAACGACAGTATCTTTCATGGATCACAAAAATGGAGATTGTTATCAAAGAAAATGATGGGGACGAATGAGAGGAAAGGAAACAAAAGATATAAATATGAGGTTATGAGGTTATTATCAAAGAAAATGATGAGGACGAACGAGAGGAAAGGAATCAAAAGATATAAATGCAGTTCCATTCTATCAATTTCTCTTCCCTTGAGTGGCGAAAATATTCAATGACCCACATGAATAGAATTTACTTTGAATGAATAGAATTCTTCAGCCATGTGCAGATCTTGATGATGATTCTGTTAAATTTACACTCTAATTTAAAACGACAATATCTTTCATGGATCACAAAAATGGAGATTGTTATCAAAGAAAATGATGGGGACGAATGAGAAGAAAGGAATCAAAAGATATAAATATGAGGTTATGAGGTTATTATCAAAGAAAATGATGGGGACGAATGAGAGGAAAGGAAACAAAAGATATAAATGCAGTTCCATTCTATCAATTTCTCTTCCCTTGAATGGCGAAAATATTCAATGACCCACATGAATAGAATTTACTTTGAATGAATAGAATTATTCAGCCATGTGCAGATCTTGATGATGATTCTGTTATATTTACACTCTAATTCGAAACGACAGTATCTTTCATGGATCACAAAAATCTAAGAGTACAATAACTTTTCAACAATGAAGTTAATTCTCTCAATACCAAATCAATGAAAGAATAAAGATGAGTATGGGTCATTAGAAAGTGCTAGGCAAAGCAAAACACAATAAGAGAAAGATGCATAAATAAACGCCACTCTCTTCTTTCGTTTTCGCTACCTAAGGTAGGAGAAAAGTTTCAATAATTTCGAAAAGAATATCAATCAAACTTAGCTTGATTTTATTACAATTATCCCGATTAGCCAATCAAGATAATGGAAATTCAATCACTTTCACTTTGATTTAGTCCTAGCAAGAAAATTTGCGCAAATCGTGGATGCAAACAATGGAGATAATGTGAATGCAAACCTTGGTAGATTTGAACATGAGCTGAGCAGGGTAATTAAGGAAAGCCAAAGATCCTTTGGTGAGTCCATGAGATCCCATAAGAACTGCTGAAAGCTTAACATATGTCTTCCATGGATTCACCATCTGCTTCATTGTGAATCCTTGAAGATATATGAGCCCTAAGTAAACAAATCCTTGCACAAATGTGAAGTACCAACCATAACTACAAAAAATAAATCAGAAAATTAAAATAAACCCAATAATTAAAATCAGATTACAAGTTCAAAGATTTAATCTCACCTAAACTGCAACCTATTATAGACATATTCCTGAAACATGGGCAAAAAAACTTTAATCAAGAAGAGAAACCCAGATGGAAATTTTAATATCACAAGAAAAGAAGTGGATACCAGAGGTCATTGAAAGTCATTGCATGCAATGAGAAAACCCCAAGAAATAAATGGTCAAATAAACAAATTTTCATACCTCACAAATGCCATTGACAAGATAGCCAAAAAAGAATCCAGAGGAGCAAATGAGAAATTGCTGCCATTTTGGCCTATCACTCAATGAAATCCCAAACAGAGACCTTGACTGCTCCTCTCTCTTCGTCATTCTCTCTCTCTCTCTCTCAAAAAAAACAAGAAAACAGAAAGAAGAGAGAGAGAAAACTAATAGAGCAGGGGAGGGGAGAACTTAAATGAGAATAATAATAATAATAATAAAGAAGAGAAGGGCAAAGGCAAAAGAGAGAAGCAAAGAATCCCAAGTTACTCTCTTTGTTACTCTCTTCTTAATTTGAGGGAAAAGTTTCTATTCATTAGTCTCTGTTTCCATATTTACTCTGTTTTTGGGGAGGGAATTAGGTGGTTGAACTTTCCAAACTCTATACAATATTTTGTTTATTTAGTATTTTTATTTGGTTATATCTCTTGATATTGGGAAATTACTTCCTTGTCCTCTGACGCCATTTTATCGAGAAGCAGGGGATCTGATCGCAATCCTATGCAGTTAAGATGATATCATCTTTGTACTTTTGTGTTGTGATCTGATGTTCATCTCATGGGCACTCAGATTGTACCTGCCACGTCAGCTTCACACTGGCCACGTCGGCTTCGGGTTTGAACCTAATTATAGCATCAATTATGAATTATCACTGGGAAAAATTGGGACGGGACGAACGTCCCTTTTCTTTCTTGTACGTGGGTAACGAAAGATTTGGCTGAGAAGAAAGTGTTCCAATTTTTTTTCCTTTCATTGATAGAATGATTGTTGTCCTGATATATGTTCCCGTGGGGCTCTTTGTTTTGCAAAAGAAAATCAGAAATTAGCTTTTCAGGACGTGACATGTCCACCACGTAGGATTAAAGGGTTTAAACATTTCTTTTTTCTTCAGTTTGGTTCGCTTATGATTTTTAG
Source organism: Asparagus setaceus (assembly GCA_012295165.1). Classification (NCBI taxonomy): domain Eukaryota; kingdom Viridiplantae; phylum Streptophyta; class Magnoliopsida; order Asparagales; family Asparagaceae; genus Asparagus; species Asparagus setaceus. Next base: position 70,958,629 of record CM022704.1, read on the forward strand.
GAAATAAGTCTTAGAACCCTCTGCCACATCAAAATAATAAGAAATCTCACCTCCGAGTTGCTTGGAAATAGGGTGAAAATGTGATTAAAGTGAATTAAATTAGGGGTTGTTTGGTTCAAATGCGAAAATTTTAGGATTTGTAATCTCATGGAGAATTTCAGATTTATAGGGTTTTATATATGCTTTGGGATTTCTAATATTTTGTTTGGTTCAACATTATTCTAGGAAAGCAAATCCTAAAATTTGTAATATCTTATTTGGTTCAAACCCAAATTATAGGATAATAAATTCTTAAAAAGAAAAAGATGTGAATATACTTACCTTGGTGAGGTTACCTCCCACAAAAATAAAGGGGTTTTGATATTGGTCCTTTAATCACTCCTATTTTGATATTAGTCCCCAAATCTTCATATTTTGATATTAGTCCCCAAATTGCTTGAGTTTGTTGATATTAGTCCTCAGGTTAGTTAGGGTTAGGATTAGAGAGGAATATCCGTTAAAACTTAAAAAAACCCATTACCTGCTTGTTCATCTTCTCAACGTGCCAGACTCTTGGTAGCAAATTGTCTTAATCAAATACGATGAGGCATAAATCGCCGGAGAAGGATTAGTCTTCTTAAAAATGAGGAAAAGCGGTGGGCGAAGCTGCTTCTCGAAGTAGATCAGTCGGCGCAGACGAAGCCGGAGCCATTTGATTAAGTTAAAATGAAGCGCCAGAAAATTCAGGTCCAGGAGTTAAGAGCGAAATTGGTATGAAGAATATGGGCTCAATAAATCAGCCGGAGAAATCGGAAGGAGGAAAGGGCTCGAGGTGGGCCCGATGCAGGCCTTGCCCTTTATTGCCTTTGATCGTGTGTCCTTCATTGTTTCATATCTCTTTCTTGCAGCCATGCCAGCGCCTCCTCGGAATCGCGTGGATTAGCCGGAAAGCTGGCCACCTCCATTGGTTAGTAATTTCATACCATGGTTAGTCTTAATCTAACCATGGTTAGAACTTTTAAACAAATAGTAATGAAGGACTTATATCAACAAACTTAAACAATTTGGGGACTAATATCAAAATATGAAGATTTGGGGACTAATATGAAAATAGGAGTGATTTAAGGGACCAATATCGAAAACCCCAAAATAAAATACAATGGTATAAAAGAGAGGTAAACATACCCATTTATGGGATTTACCAAATGGATTTGACAAATTCTAAAATTGGGTATTTTTGCATTTTGGGATTCAACATTCCAAAAATTTTCTTAAAACAAACACCAAATATAGAATCTCAAAACAAAAAAAACTCACTTTTTGATCCCAAAATATATAATCCACACCAAATGTTAAAATTTTCAAAAACACTCTCAAAGTTTCAAAATTTGCAAAACACACTCTCAAAAATTCAAAATCACAAAAAAATGACTAAAATTTCAAAACTTAGCAAAGAAAAAGGTAGTTGTTTGATATTCTTTTATTAAGACATATAAATTTAACTTCCAATTTAAGATTTATTATTCCTTTTCAACATCTAAATGTAGTCTAATTTCATCGAAAAAGATAAAGGTGGAGAGGATTGATGTTAGCTCAATAAAAAATGAAACAAAATGAATGGAAGACTTTGTTTTCGAATATTTTATAGAATAGTTTATTTTTTAAGAAATTAGGAATCTTTAGAAGGGATTTTTATGAACTTTTTTAGTACTTTTATATGATTATGTGGATGCTTTCATCATATAAAAGTGTACTAGAGTTAGCATTAATCTTTAATTTATGATTTTTTAAAAGTCTATTAAGGATTAGGAACAAACTCTATATTCTCTTTTGTGTCATTTTAGCCCACTTTTAACCAATCATCTTGTCTCATTAGCTTTAATTATTCATCTTCCTTTTATAACGCTATTTTTCAAGTGTTTTTCACTTTTGCAACACTATACTTTCTCGGTCAAGATTAATTTCATATCGGTCCAAATAACATGATGATTCAAATTGGCTTGGATTATATTTGTTTCCTATCAATTCAATTATCAATATAAAAATTTAAATTGGGTGTAGCTCATTTAAGCGAACATCAAAGAAAATAAAAATTACAATGCTAAAGTTTAGAGACATAAGTGAGCAAAACCATCAAAGTGGAACCAAGGAACAAATTTGAGTAAGAAAATAAACCAAAAATACTTAATCATGGTATTTAACCACTTGCATTGCACGTGCATAAAACCTAGTTAATTGGAAAAACCTCACTTTTAACTAAACTTTAGGGTGTGTGTTTGGCAACTCACTAGAAATGGGCCAACCTTGATTCTTAAACTCGTTTTAGCAAAAACTGAATTAGTTGTGGACCAACTCCCTTTAGGTTCATAACTAAACCAATTTAAAGGCCCAAAATGAACTAAAGTAAGCATGATTATTTCTAGTTCAGTTTTGCCAATTAACAAAATACTCTAATATTCGACAAGGTTTAATCTGAACTAGTTTTAAAGAGTTGTGTAGGGTTATATTTGGGTGTATTACAGTAAAAAATTTATTATATGATGCAGAACTTTTTAGAACGAAATTCAAAGCTTACTCTAGGAAAAAGAAAACCAAGTAGCATAATTGATCTGGTTGAAGAATAATCTTTTGGTTTTTCATTATATGATTCTTTTGTGGCTAAAAACTCATTCCTTAAATCTTTGAAATCTCGTTTGCTCATTGATAGCATCTTTATTTATTCAGTACTTAGCAAGTATAGATTGTTGATAGATTTTCGCTTAATAACCTATTATATTGTAAGGGTAACAATCTAATAAATAATTACCTAACTATATATTTTTCTTACCATGGTTTTGATAATAATCGGGATTTTTACGAGAATGTGGAAAATATCGCCCGTGTGGAAAATGTGGGCGGCCAAAGTGGAAAATATCGCCCGTGTGGAAAATGTGGGCGGCCAAAGTGGAAAATATCGCCCGTGTGGAAAATGTGGGCGGCCAAAGTGGAAAATATCGCCCGTGTGGAAAATGTGGGCGGCCAAAGTGGAAAATATCGCCCGTGTGGAAAATGTGGGCGGCCAAAGTGGAAAATATCGCCCGTGTGGAAAATGTGGGCGGCCAAAGTGGAAAATATCGCCCGTGTGGAAAATGTGGGCGGCCAAAGTGGAAAATATCGCCCGTGTGGAAAATGTGGGCGGCCAAAGTGGAAAATATCGCCCGTGTGGAAAATGTGGGCGGCCAAAGTGGAAAATATCGCCCGTGTGGAAAATGTGGGCGGCCAAAGTGGAAAATATCGCCCGTGTGGAAAATGTGGGCGGCCAAAGTGGAAAATATCGCCCGTGTGGAAAATGTGGGCGGCCAAAGTGGAAAATATCGCCCGTGTGGAAAATGTGGGCGGCCAAAGTGGAAAATATCGCCCGTGTGGAAAATGTGGGCGGCCAAAGTGGAAAATATCGCCCGTGTGGAAAATGTGGGCGGCCAAAGTGGAAAATATCGCCCGTGTGGAAAATGTGGGCGGCCAAAGTGGAAAATATCGCCCGTGTGGAAAATGTGGGCGGCCAAAGTGGAAAATATCGCCCGTGTGGAAAATGTGGGCGGCCAAAGTGGAAAATATCGCCCGTGTGGAAAATGTGGGCGGCCAAAGTGGAAAATATCGCCCGTGTGGAAAATGTGGGCGGCCAAAGTGGAAAATATCGCCCGTGTGGAAAATGTGGGCGGCCAAAGTGGAAAATATCGCCCGTGTGGAAAATGTGGGCGGCCAAAGTGGAAAATATCGCCCGTGTGGAAAATGTGGGCGGCCAAAGTGGAAAATATCGCCCGTGTGGAAAATGTGGGCGGCCAAAGTGGAAAATATCGCCCGTGTGGAAAATGTGGGCGGCCAAAGTGGAAAATATCGCCCGTGTGGAAAAATGTCAGCCGCCCAGACCAGAACGCTGCCATTCCAAAATTTTCTTAAAACAAACACCAAATATAGAATCTCAAAACAAAAACTCACTTTTAACTAAACTTTAGGGTGTGTGTTTGGCAACTCACTAGAAATGGGCCAAACTTGATTCTTAAACTCGTTTTAGCAAAAGCTGAATTAGTTGTGGACCAACTCCTTTAGGTTCATAACTAAACCAATTTAAAGGCCCAAAATGAACTAAAATAAGCATGATTATTTCTAGTTCAGTTTTGCCAATTAACAAAATACTCTAATATTCGACAAGGTTTAATCTGAACTAGTTTTAAAGAGTTGTGTAGGGTTATATTTGGGTGTATTACAGTAAAAAATTTATTATATGATGCAGAACTTTTTAGAACGAAATTCAAAGCTTATTCTAGGAAAAAGAAAACCAAGTAGCATAATTGATCTGGTTGAAGAATAATCTTTTGGTTTTTCATTATATGATTCTTTTGTGGCTAAAAACTCATTCTTTAAATCTTTGAAATCTCGTTTGCTCATTGATAGCATCTTTATTTATTCAGTACTTAGCAAGTATAGATTGTTGATAGATTTTCGCTTAATAACCTATTATATTGTAAGGGTAACAATCTAATAAATAATTACCTAACTATATATTTTTCTTACCATGGTTTTGATAATAATCGGGATTTTTACGAGAATGTGGAAAATATCGCCCGTGTGGAAAAATGTCAGCCGCCCAGACCAGAACGCTGCCACGTGCGGAATCGCGCCGCGTATTAAAGTAATTTATTCATTTTGTTTCCATTCTATTTATACGGTGACAGGCATTCAGCGAAACTTTCTTTTCCAACAACAGGAGTTAGTTTTCTTTCTTAAAATAAATTCTCTGCAACTGAGTTAGCACCTGAGAGGTAAGTGGGACCCTCTCTAGTTTAATATCTCCCTTTTATTGGGCTATAATTAGGGGTTCATGTCCGGTATATTCAAAAATATTAGCAATGTAATATAATAAGTTCGAAAATTAGTGTAGTAAATAAAATATCAAAAATGGTTCTTTATTGTGAATCATTAATATGGTGATCAGATACACTACTTGTTAGGATAATAATCTCATAATTTGGTGTGGAATTACTATGACAATATTTTTTTTATTCGGATTTGTTTGCTTATGTGTCGAAGATGCCTGGGATTTTTGGAGATCTATTTTATTTAAAATATTAGTATTTACTTTGAAAATTATTATTATTATTTCAAACAAATAATACCATCTCCATGCACTTGAATTTGAACTTTGAACAACCAATCCCTGTTGATCTCACCTTCTAAGGAGCAAAATTATCTTAATAAATCTGTCTAATCATGAACTGAAGGAGTATTAAGTTTATGGGGATTAATGCATATAGGTTCAGATCAATTGGAAAAGAACATGCTTCATTGACAAAATATTCTTCGCGTTTATAGTAGGTAGTGATCGGAAGTACAAAGACATAATGGCCAACGAGAAGATTGTTAGAGCATAAAGCTATATTTGCTCGACCTCTATTGAAACTTGATGTAGCGAGAGGAACATCCAACATGGTGCCTAAGCAGCCGAGTTCAAATCCGATAGTCATGAACTTAAAACGCATTTAATAAAACGCCACTGCAAAGCCCATGTTTCGGCCCATGAAAAGACATTTTAACTTATGAGGACATGGTAGAATATAAGAATATAACTCCCACTTTTGCTAAAATTTAAAATTGCACAAAATACCCTCAAAAGTTCAAATAGTAAAAAGCACCACGAAATTCTGAAATTTTAGGACTTGCAAACAATAAAAATGAATTCAAGGGATTACCATCAGGCACCTAAAATTTAAAATTTATAAAAAATAACCTCAAAGTTATAAAATTATAAAAACTCCTTCAAAAGTTAAAATGAACCACGAAATTTCAAAACCTATAACCAGTACATATCAAATCTAGAAATTATCACAGATCATCGAAAATTTAAAATTTTACAAAAATAACCTCAAAGTTATAAAAATTACAATGCTAAAGTTTAGAGACATAAGTGAGCAAAACCATCAAAGTGGAACCAAGGAACAAATTTGAGTAAGAAAATAAACCAAAATACTTAATCATGGTATTTAACCACTTGCATTGCGTGCATAAAACCTAGTTAATTGGAAAAACCTCACTTTTAACTAAACTTTAGGGTGTGTGTTTGGCAACTCACTAGAAATGGGCCAAACTTGATTCTTAAACTCGTTTTAGCAAAACTGAATTAGTTGTGGACCAACTCCTTTAGGTTCATAACTAAACCAATTTAAAGGCCCAAAATGAACTAAAGTAAGCATGATTATTTCTAGTTCAGTTTTGCCAATTAACAAAATACTCTAATATTCGACAAGGTTTAATCTGAACTAGTTTTAAAGAGTTGTGTAGGGTTATATTTGGGTGTATTACAGTAAAAAATTTATTATATGATGCAGAACTTTTTCGAACGAAATTCAAAGCTTATTCTAGGAAAAAGAAAACCAAGTAGCATAATTGATCTGGTTGGAGAATAATCTTTTGGTTTTTCATTATATGATTCTTTTGTGGCTAAAAACTCATTCTTTAAATCTTTGAAATCTCGTTTGCTCATTGATAGCATCTTTATTTATTCAGTACTTAGCAAGTATAGATTGTTGATAGATTTTCGCTTAATAACCTATTATATTGTAAGGGTAACAATCTAATAAATAATTACCTAACTATATATTTTTCTTACCATGGTTTTGATAATAATCGGGATTTTTACGAGAATGTGGAAAATATCGCCCGTGTGGAAAATGTGGGCGGCCAAAGTGGAAAATATCGCCCGTGTGGAAAATGTGGGCGGCCAAAGTGGAAAATATCGCCCGTGTGGAAAATGTGGGCGGCCAAAGTGGAAAATATCGCCCGTGTGGAAAATGTGGGCGGCCAAAGTGGAAAATATCGCCCGTGTGGAAAATGTGGGCGGCCAAAGTGGAAAATATCGCCCGTGTGGAAAAATGTCAGCCGCCCAGACCAGAACGCTGCCACGTGCGGAATCGCGCCGCGTATTAAAGTAATTTATTCATTTTGTTTCCATTCTATTTATACGGTGACAGGCATTCAGCGAAACTTTCTTTTCCAACAACAGGAGTTAGTTTTCTTTCTTAAAATAAATTCTCTGCAACTGAGTTAGCACCTGAGAGGTAAGTGGGACCCTCTCTAGTTTAATATCTCCCTTTTATTGGGCTATAATTAGGGGTTCATGTCCGGTATATTCAAAAATATTAGCAATGTAATATAATAAGTTCGAAAATTAGTGTAGTAAATAAAATATCAAAAATGGTTCTTTATTGTGAATCATTAATATGGTGATCAGATACACTACTTGTTAGGATAATAATCTCATAATTTGGTGTGGAATTACTATGACAATATTTTTTTATTCGGATTTGTTTGATTATGTGTCGAAGATGCCTGGGATTTTTGGAGATCTATTTTATTTAAAATATTAGTATTTACTTTGAAAATTATTATTATTATTTCAAACAAATAATACCATCTCCATGCACTTGAATTTGAACTTTGAACAACCAATCCCTGTTGATCTCACCTTCTAAGGAGCAAAATTATCTTAATAAATCTGTCTAATCATGAACTGAAGGAGTATTAAGTTTATGGGGATTAATGCATATAGGTTCAGATCAATTGGAAAAGAACATGCTTCATTGACAAAATATTCTTCGCGTTTATAGTAGGTAGTGATCGGAAGTACAAAGACATAATGGCCAACGAGAAGATTGTTAGAGCATAAAGCTATATTTGCTCGACCTCTATTGAAACTTGATGTAGCGAGAGGAACATCCAACATGGTGCCTAAGCAGCCGAGTTCAAATCCGATAGTCATGAACTTAAAACGCATTTAATAAAAACGCCACTGCAAAGCCCATGTTTCGGCCCATGAAAAGACATTTTAACTTATGAGGACATGGTAGAATATAAGAATATAACTCCCACTTTTGCTAAAATTTTAAAGTTTTGGCACAATGAATGGATTTTAACATGGGAACGGATCAACCTACGTTCAAGTTTGCCCAATTTTGCTCTCGCCCTTGGGGTTTTGCCAAGGCCAGAATTTCAGTAGGGTTTATGTGAAGTCTATTGTGGTTACTGCATCCAGTGGTTCTACATGCGCATTAATCTTTAATTTATGATTTTTTAAAAGTCTATTAAGGATTAGGAACAAACTCTATATTCTCTTTTGTGTCATTTTAGCCCACTTTTAACCAATCATCTTGTCTCATTAGCTTTAATTATTTATCTTCCTTTTATAACGCTTATTTTTCAAGTGTTTTTCACTTTTGCAACACTATACTTCTCGTGTCAAGATTAATTTCATATCGGTCCAAATAACATGATGATTCAAATTGGCTTGGATTATATTTGTTTCCTATCAATTCAATTATCAATATCCAAATTTAAATTGGGTGTAGCTCATTTAAACGAACATGAGAGAAAATAAAAAATTACAATGCTAAAGTTTAGAGACATAAGTGAGCAAAACCATCAAAGTGGAACCAAGGAACAAATTTGAGTAAGAAAATAAACCAAAAATACTTAATCATGGTATTTAACCACTTGCATTGCACGTGCATAAAACCTAGTTAATTGGAAAAACCTCACTTTTAACTAAACTTTAGGGTGTGTGTTTGGCAACTACTAGAAATGGGCCAAACTTGATTCTTAAACTCGTTTTAGCAAAAACTGAATTAGTTGTGGACCAACTCCCTTTAGGTTCATAACTAAACCAATTTAAAGGCCCAAAATGAACTAAAGTAAGCATGATTATTTCTAGTTCAGTTTTGCCAATTAACAAAATACTCTAATATTCGACAAGGTTTAATCTGAACTAGTTTTAAAGAGTTGTGTAGGGTTATATTTGGGTGTATTACAGTAAAAAATTTATTATATGATGCAGAACTTTTTAGAACGAAATTCAAAGCTTACTCTAGGAAAAAGAAAACCAAGTAGCATAATTGATCTGGTTGAAGAATAATCTTTTGGTTTTTCATTATATGATTCTTTTGTGGCTAAAAACTCATTCCTTAAATCTTTGAAATCTCGTTTGCTCATTGATAGCATCTTTATTTATTCAGTACTTAGCAAGTATAGATTGTTGATAGATTTTCGCTTAATAACCTATTATTGTAAGGGGTAACACTCTAATAAATAATTACCTAACTATATATTTTTCTTACCATGGTTTTGATAATAATCGGGATTTTTTTACGAGAATGTGGAAAATATCGCCCGTGTGGAAAATGTGGGCGGCCAAAGTGGAAAATATCGCCCGTGTGGAAAAATGTCAGCCGCCCAGACCAGAACGCTGCCACGTGCGGAATCGCGCCGCGTATTAAAGTAATTTATTCATTTTGTTTCCATTCTATTTATACGGTGACAGGCATTCAGCGAAACTTTCTTTTCCAACAACAGGAGTTAGTTTTCTTTCTTAAAATAAATTCTCTGCAACTGAGTTAGCACCTGAGAGGTAAGTGGGACCCTCTCTAGTTTAATATCTCCCTTTTATTGGGCTATAATTAGGGGTTCATGTCCGGTATATTCAAAAATATTAGCAATGTAATATAATAAGTTCGAAAATTAGTGTAGTAAATAAAATATCAAAAATGGTTCTTTATTGTGAATCATTAATATGGTGATCAGATACACTACTTGTTAGGATAATAATCTCATAATTTGGTGTGGAATTACTATGACAATATATTTTTTTATTCGGATTTGTTTGATTATGTGTCGAAGATGCCTGGGATTTTTGGAGATCTATTTTATTTAAAATATTAGTATTTACTTTGAAAATTATTATTATTATTTCAAACAAATAATACCATCTCCATGCACTTGAATTTGAACTTTGAACAACCAATCCCTGTTGATCTCACCTTCTAAGGAGCAAAATTATCTTAATAAATCTGTCTAATCATGAACTGAAGGAGTATTAAGTTTATGGGGATTAATGCATATAGGTTCAGATCAATTGGAAAAGAACATGCTTCATTGACAAAATATTCTTCGCGTTTATAGTAGGTAGTGATCGGAAGTACAAAGACATAATGGCCAACGAGAAGATTGTTAGAGCATAAAGCTATATTTGCTCGACCTCTATTGAAACTTGATGTAGCGAGAGGAACATCCAACATGGTGCCTAAGCAGCCGAGTTCAAATCCGATAGTCATGAACTTAAAACGCATTTAATAAAAACGCCACTGCAAAAGCCCATGTTTCGGCCCATGAAAAGACATTTTAACTTATGAGGACATGGTAGAATATAAGAATATAACTCCCAGCTTTTGCTAAAATTTTAAAGTTTTGGCACAATGAATGGATTTTAACATGGGAACGGATCAACCTACGTTCAAGTTTGCCCAATTTTGCTCTCGCCCTTGGGGTTTTGCCAAGGCCAGAATTTCAGTAGGGTTTATGTGAAGTCTATTGTGGTTACTGCATCCAGTGGTTCTACATGCGCATAGCTTTTTAGGTAGGATGCTCAGGATTGAGGAATGTTGCAAGCCTAGAATGAGACCTCACTCTGTTTTCTGTGGTTCCCTCTTTTTGTTGGTTGTAGCTTGGTTTTAGCCTTATGCATGTTGTTTGTGCAGTAATCATTAAGTTTGCAGATACAGAAACTCGCTGTTTAAAGGACCTTGCTTTAAGTCTTTTGTAACTGCCACATCTGGCATTTCTTTTCATGTCTTTATCAAGTTGAGAATCTCAGCGTTTGAATTAATTCAAAGAAAAAATTGTTGGAGAATCGACAATCCCCGATTCCGATCTGCGCAACCTGAAAATCAAACCACAAATTCACAAGATAGAAATAACAAGCAAGAAGAAGAACATCAAGATTTAACATGGTTTGGTCGACCAAGTTCGACCTACATCCACGAGACAAACAACACGAGAAGTCTACTATGTAAGAGGAAGAACAATACAAGAGAATCACTCATCTCTCATCTTCTCTCAACCTCACATACACACAGTCTTCCTTCATGTTTTCTCCAAAGCCCCCAGACTCTCATCTCATCTCTCTCACACAAGTGATACTTATATAGTGCTAAACCCTACACAAACTTAAAAGCCCAACAGACTTAAAGCTCATTGCATGCTAAACAGATACGAGAAATATCCCAATAAAAATAACAATAATAACATATACACTAATCTGAAGAAGAGGTAACCATATAATAAAATAGCAAACATACCGACAGTAGCCGTTGCAAGGTTGAAGCCAATGAACAAACCAAGTTCTCATTCAACAAGTCAAGCATCAGAATAATTTGAGGAAAAAGATAAACACGCTTACAAAGGAATCAAGAACTTCAATACCGTTGCTAAATATTCAGATCAAGTCTGTTGTAGTTCATGAATGTTCGTATGAAAACATAATCCTTAGCTACCCATGAATAACTTTCTAGAATCCAGACAATAATGTCACCATGCTTACAATCCCTTCACTCAGAAATGAACAAGAATATCAACAGCTTAAAACAATCAATTGTACAGAGTTACCCTTGGATAAACTGTTGTCATGATAAAAGAGCAAACACCAAACTTCTCAAGGTATAATCAAATGAGCGGCTAAAGTCAAAGCAGTATGGCATTCAAACATGCGCGAAATATGTAGCACCAGTAACCTAATCTCTGTTAGTATCGTGGATGATGATGATGATGATGATATCCCTGTATCTGCCCCTATTACTCTCATTTCACCTTTTTAACCAAAGTTAACGTTCTGTATTCAGCATCAGACTTGATGAAGCTCCACCAGAGATATGTGAGAGGAATTGTGGCAGCATGCCAAAGTGCATGGGCATCAACAAACCCGTTGTAGGGAGGGAAATCGTAAATTTCTAGAAGCATACTCAGAGCACCTCCGATCACAACTGTCCAAAGCTTAAACCGTGAAGGGTGGTGAGACATGGCAGCCCAAACTGCCCACATAAGGAGCTGACCAGCAGCCATTATAACACAAACCTTCATGTTCCATCCTGTACATTCAGGGAGAAATAAGAGTATGAGAACCAAGGAATAACTTTCTTTATAAAATCATCTAGACATGATTTCATACATGAAGCTAATGTTTGATAACAAAGATAACTTAATACAGGTGAACTGTATCCGAGAAAATAACGTAGAGTTTCAAATCACAAATTGACAACCCAACCTTATATTTCAAAGATTTAGGACCTGAACTATTGACATATTCAGAGCTCATCTTGGGAATTCCTATATGGAGTCCTCCAAGCTGTGTGCAGAGAAGCACAATGACGCATTATATTTTATAGGGTAAACCATAGTTGCATGGAACTCGGTTTGTTCCGGTTCACGGGACGGTTACGGGAACGCAGTACGCCACTCGTTAGGAATCGGGTATGAGGGGGGTAGGCTTATACGGTGGCTTATACGATACGTCAGGGGACGTGGTACGCTTTAGGTTTGATTCTGAAATGCCAGTTGATATCAGTAATGGTAAAAGAACCTTCAGAATCATGTTGCAATTAAGATATGCATACTTTATTTGCTTAATTTCTCATGTTTTTCGTCGTTTATTCTCTTAAAAAGAGTTATTTTTTCTTCAAAACGTAATTGGTTGGAATTCTAAATTGGGTTGCTGGAGTTCGTGAATCGGGTCGTGTTCCGCACGAATTGTCATGTCCCGGGCCCATGAGCCCGTTGGCGCGATACAAGCCGCGAGACCCACCAAATGTAACACGTTGTTTGGCTAAATCCACTGCCAAAAAGTGCTAGCACTTGTTACACTTGAGCCTTGGGCATTTCTATTTAAGTCACTCAAATATTTCACATTTTCTCGATGTGGGACTAAACACTTGGGGGGTCTCACACGAATCTGGGATGATTGAACCATGGTTTGCTATAGCGTACCACGTTCCCGACTTCTATGGGGTAAACTGCAAATAATCGCCCTCATTCATACATTCACTTGCACTCATCCCTCCTCAACTAGTAGCACTTGCACCCTTGCATTCATGAGGGAGAGAGGGTTATTTTGCATTATTCTTCTCAAAATGTGAATCTAGAGGGTTAGGTGCTAATAAAATAGTGAGGGATGATAAGTGAAAGTGAAAGTGAAAGTATATATGAACGGGTTATCCGCAATTTACCCTATTTTATATACTAAATGCAAGAACATGCACAAACGAGCACTATTATCACCTTGGATTGATTTCTAACATAATATAGATAATCTAGCCGCTTGATACATATAAAAAAAACAATTTCTCAAAAGGATGACAGACTTCTGGCTGCACTAAATCGAAGCATGGAGCTGATTTAAAAACATAACAGAACATGCGGAGAGAGTCAACTCACCATAGTCAAGTTCATAGAAGTTGAGATATAGTATGTGTGTCGTAACAAAGGCTAAAATGGGGGCTGCAAACATGACTCTAGAGGCCTCATCCTTCACATTAAAAGTTCGCAATAAAGCCAGAATGAAGGAGAATCCAAGTAAAGCCACAGCGGATGAATAATCCAGCTTCTCTGTCAAATCAAAATCTCTGTAGAACATGATAAATAACCATCAGAATGGAAGGCTAAGAACTTTATTCTCTTAACTATCTGCTTTCAGTTTTATGGAAAAGGAGCTACGAACTTACAGAGAATGGAATATAGCACTCCAAAACCATGCATTCATAGATAAAAGCCCATAGATATGCCATAATCCAGTATATTCATAGTACGTCTTCTTACTTTGAGGCGTGAGAGGCAATTTATAATTTACCAACAGGAAGAAAGACAGCCAGCCAGTGAAATGCATGATTAAATTGAGTGCAGAAAGTGCAGCAGAGACAGGCTCCTGGACAGAACTAGTATTTAACAAGTAGATACATAGGTTGCCATGCAACCAGAAGGAAAAAAAAAGAGAAATACCGAAAATTCAGAGTTTAAGGATTTTCATCAATAACATATACTAATGACAAACCTGAAAGACATGGACACGTATGAATGGCCATTTTCCATGATATTTCACAGGACTCAGGCCTAGTTTATCCCTCTCACTTTCTCTTTGCATCATACAGTGGTAACGGCAATCACTCCTGCAGTTTAATTGTTTCCATTGCATGTAGAGTGGTTCTTGCATGTACCATGAACTGTTGAGAATCTCATCTGAGAACCGGCAATGCAGGATGGAGATGTCTCCAATAGCTCCAGTCTCTTCACATTGTTTGACACAATTTCTGGTATCACAAAAAGATGTTAACCATAAATACCAGAGCAAAGCTTGAAATAGCATCTGAGTTGTAATATCAGCACAAAAAATCAAATAGGTTTTGCTAATTCTTGAAAGTTCACCAGACAAATACAACCACGATCAAAATATAAACATCTATGTGAACACCTTATGTAGACTTCTTCAGAAGAAAATGAAGGGGATTAACCTGGTGAATATAGTTTCTCCCACCTTATTAATTCTTATACAGTATTTTACAAATTAAAAAAATGTCATTAAGAAGCATAAAAGCTAGAAACTCCTTTTGCAACCTTTTTGACACATAGTGTGCACGCATAAGAAGGAAAAGGCTTAGTTATTAAAATTCTCTAACTTCTACCGTTCTACTTACATTGCAGATATAACTTGTAGAATATTGTAGACATAACTCGTACAAGGCTCCAACAAACATTAAATCGACCTCAAACCCACCTTTAATACATTTAAAAATCCATTCTGTTATGACTTATCACAGAATCTGCACATGATATCTTACCACCAAAATACCTTTAAGAAAATGAAGGAGCTAAAATCTTCTTCTAAAGTAAAGAAGTTACTAAAGACTAAATGTGATAATCATACTTACACTCAATATCTTAGTGTATAACTCCAAGAGTTGATGGCTCAATTTTAAAAGTAAAATTGTCCCACCCTACTGGATTTTTGAATCATATGATCTTTTCTAAGATAGCACTAGGACCCTCCCCAATATATATATATATATATATATATATATATATATATATATATATATATATATATATATATATATATATAACACTAGACCCCCAATATATATATATATATATATATATATATATATATATATATATATATATATATATATATATATAGGGGCGGATCAAATGAGAACCCGTAACAAATATGAGAACTAAGAACTAACACTCTACCCTTAGATCTTTAAACAATCAACGGTTCTGATTAAACTGTATTAAATTCAAAAACTTAATTAAAGGGCTTGCTCGTCATTTTGGTCAGAAAAGAATCAGTTATAATAGGCAGTTTTATATCTCCTAAATAATCGTGATTTCTTCATCACGTTTAAATTTTTTTCCTTTCTCAAATCTCTCTCTCTCAATCAATCTCTCTCTCCGTCTCCTACCCGCTCCCTAGCGCCCCGCCGGCCTCCCTAGCGCTGCCCCCGCTCCCCGCCTTCATCCCCGCCTCCTCCCCGTTGCCCCCGCGCCTCACCGCCTCCACTCCGCCGTTTCGCATCTCGCCGTCGGGTCCCCTCCTCCCCGCGGGCGTCCCCTCCTCCCCGCCGTTTAAATTTCAGTTTATTTTTATTGTTATTGAAAGAATAGTTTCAGTTATCTGTAATCATCAGTAGTTATTTATTTTGACGATTGATAATGTGATTCTGTATGTTATAATAAGAGATTCTGTAATTTAACGAAGAGGATTCTGTACGTTGATGAAAGCGAGTCTGTTAAATGTATGTAGAGTTTATGTAACCAATATATTGCGATTCTGTAAGTTATAACATACGATTCTGTAAATTGTTGAAAGGGTTCTGTAAATTGATAATTGAGATTCTGTAACCATTATGTTGAGATCCTGTAAGTCATAACATGAGATTCGTAAATTGTTGAAAGGAATTACGTAAGTTAATTAATGAGATTCGTAATCAATTAATTGAGATTCGTAGTTATAACATGAGATTACGTAAATTGTCAAAAGGATTACGTAAGTTAATTAATGAGATTCGTAACAAATATGTTGAGATTACGTAAGTAATAACATGAGATTCGTAAATTGTTGAAAGGGATTCGTAAGTTAATAAATGAGGGTTTTGGGATAAAAATGATAAAAATAATAAAGGATAAAATTAAGATAATTTAGACGAAGTTTGTGGGGTGCACAGAATCATTACATATCTTAGTTTCTCTCTCCTCCTTAAATTTCTCAAATCAAAACTAACTTATCTTCTTACTTTTCTTAATTTTATTTTTTTTCTTAATTAGGTAAACCTACGTTATAATTGATTGACGGTTTTCGTGATTATAGATTTTCCATTATATCTCTGTGCTTTTTACCTTTTACCCTTATTTTAGTTTCTAATGTCTATTTAATTACAATTACGCCACCTTAATTTTAGCAGAATCTCAGCCTTTGTTTTTTATTATGGATGGTTGATATTGAGTTCTTAGTTCTCACACTTATTTGGGTTCTCATTGGAACCGCCCCTATATATATATATATATATATATATATATATATATATATATATATATATATATATATAACCCACTTTTTAAACATTCCTTCCAACGCTATTTCCCACTCTTTTATATGAATACTAATAGTAGCCTTCTCCCTATCTACAATCTGCAGCCCCCAACATCCGTCTCCTCCCATGAAAAAAGTATCCTATCGGACTCTGAAACTCGAACCTCGTGTCCCCTATCTACAATTCAATCTATCTTTTTTTAGGTTGAAAACTTCTTCTTTGCTGCTCTTTCTGATATTTTCACCTTTAATAGTAGACAAATTGAAATAAAAACTAGACATATTCACAAAAAGTTAGTTGTACTAAAAAAAGAAAGGTTGAAATGTTCACAGAAAGACAGACAAATTAAAATAAAAGGTAGACAGATTCATTAAAGGTTATACTAGAATGGAAGATAGATAGATGATAGATCATAGATTCTAAGAAAGGTAGTGCATACAAATTCACATACAACTAGACATATTAAGCAAAAGGTAGACCAACACAAGTTCCACCAGCTAAGAATCTAGCACATATTTCAAGATTTGACTTCAAAGTGGATAGCACATGCTACAATTGCCAGTTGTTTCAAGGAACCTTGTACTCCATTGTGTACCCCATTTTGTCACATAATAGTCTTATATGATTTTTCTCGGAATCTACTTTTATGTGATAATGATGATAGTTTACCTTATTTATGGTTTAGCTGGTGATTGACACATCCAAAGAGAGAGTTATGTTATCAAATCGAGCTAGATTTTCTTTTGATGAGGGTGCAGGAATCCTAACATTTGGGTTTGATTTATGATTTGGCTCATTATCAATCCATCCAAGGAGAGGGTTATGATATCAAATCGAGCTAGACTTTGTTTAGATAGGGCACATGGTCCTTTTGTTTGGGTTTAGTTGATGATTTAGCTAGTTATCGATACATCCAAGGAGAGGGTTATGGTATCAAGGACACAAGGGCTCTACCGATTAAGAGAGTCACGATTTATCTAAAGTGAGGACATAGGGGTTCTATGTAGTGGAAAAGGATCATGATTTATCTCATTTTCATTAGTAAAATCATTATGAATTAATCGTCTATCAAACAAACGTGTTGAAAGTGCTGCTTGGTCTGCTTTTTGGTGGAGTCGTTTCTATTTAACTATTTTGGAATCATCTTCATGTTATGGTATGTATTTGAATTCTTTTCGAAGAAGATGATGGATGAGAATGTGAATTATAGTGCATATCCAACTATGGGTCATTATGATGGCATGCACAAGCTGTTTCTAAATATGAATATGTATCATGTTTTATCTTTTTTTCTTTCCACAAGAGATCAAACTACATGCGAGTTTTCATATACATTTGGACCATTCTAGTTTGCATCGAAAAGCTGGCGAGCTAAGACCTCATAGCTTCTCTAAAAAAAATGATTACTATGGAATCATATGGTATGCATTAAATTTGTTCAATTTCCATCCTCACATATCAGTCCAAAAGACAAAACATCCAAACGTTTCATACAATCCTTATAATTTGGTATGAACCCAAAGTTTCAAACTATATGCTTCTTTACTTTGAAAAAATCAGTGCTGAAGGCAAATAAACCAGATAAATACACAAAATTCCCCAGCAACTAAAAATTTAAGATAGAGCCAGCTCCCTCATTTTTCCTCTCCTTTTCCTAATTCTTCATCTTTTGATGTCTACAGGTGCCCATAACTTGCTAAAAACTAGAAGTTAGACCTAATTTCACAGAAATTCAACAGATCATAACGAGAATCAACAAGAGTAAAGAAAAAAAAAACAACAAAAAAATCAGAATTTTACCTGTAAAGGGGATCAGCATCGCCAGCACTGGCGTCGATCGATGCGAAGAGAAATCCAAACGCCAGCAGCAAACAACAGAACCAATGGCTCATCGTCATCTCAGAAGCGAAGATGAGCAGAACTCAAGATCAGCTCGCAGCGGATCCAGTCGATCGAAGATTTTCGATTCGAAATCCCTCACCCTAGCTAGAGATTCATCGAAGATTGGATTTAACTCAGAAATTTTGACGAGAGAGGAGAGAGAGTGTGCGTGAGATACGAATTAAATTTTCTAATGATTTTTATTTTTATTTTTTTTATTATTATTTTTATTTTTTCCCCCCTCCTTGACCAGCTACTTTGCTGTGCTAACTGCTACTAATAAATGAGATTCAATCAGTTTGGGTGGACCATAGAAATTTAAAACTGGATCTTTTTTTTTCTTTTTACTTTTTTCTTTTTTAAATTTTTGATAGAAAAACTGGGTCTTAAATATACTTTTTACTTCATTTATACGAAGGAAAATGAGAGATGATTGAAGTTTTTTTAAGTGGAGCCATCATTTAATAATCTGAAGAGATTTCAACAAGATTTTTAGATAATGTTTTGAAAATGTCAATTTAAGCCGCCATTATTTAATCATCTGAAGAGATTTCAACACGATTTCTAGATAAAATTTTCAAAATGTCAATTAGGAAAAAAGATGTTTTTTTTAATACTATGAAGAAAAGTGCCGCTGTGCAGATGCCCAAACGGGTCACATACAAGAATCGAGCTCATGTACAAATGCACAGTGTTCTGCAACATCAAAAATTAATAGGGGAATAATGTTGGAATATTTAATCAAAGAGATTAGAGAAAATTATTGATGAAAGGTCAGTGCAAATAGAAATGAACAAAGAGGAATAAAACAGTAAAGAATAAAAAAGTTGAGAGGCCAATGTCCTCTATAGCCAATGTCATTTTCATAGACAAAATCAAAACAAGGATATTTTCAGACGATTGACTTTTCCATGAAAACTTCCATAGCTGTGTATTTTTGAAACTTTGATTTTTCAGTAACCAATTTTTGAAAGTAAGAACACCCTGGAAGTTACCGTTCACCCGAAAACCACAAGTAAATTATCGATTAGTGGACAAATTATCTCCATTAATACATCAATACTTAGAGCGATACAATGAAGACCTGCTGCCACTCAAATATCAGAACCGCCAACTTTCGACTTCGAATTACTCAGCAGAAAGATCATACAATCAATCAAGCTCATACAAATCAGGTCATGGTTCACAAAATGTCAGCAAACGAGAGAGGCTCGAAGTGATGGTGCACTTGGGAGGCCCGTGCATGAAGCCCACCGTATCACTGTCTCAGATACCATGATATCAAGCTGCTCACCGAGACCGATAGTGTGATTTCTCTTGCTTCGGATACTAATCGTGGCTCGAGAAGTAGAAGCTGTGGCTACCACCTCCCTCTTGAATTCAACGCCCTTGTGTTCCGGTTCCTTGTCATTTGCAGAATTAATGGACACGCACAATTCAACAACGCTTGAATCTGAAACCCAATAAAAAAGATCAGAATTTTATGTCCACAATTGGGACTGAAATAACGGAAGATAAATTTACCTCTCTGGACAATTTCTTGATCATCTGAAGGAGGGGGACTGAAAAATGAAAAACTAGGCATCAATTGGACATTAGAGTCACAATTGTTCTGGAAGGAGAAGCCAATCGTAGGAGGGACATTATTGCAAAATGTAGAAAATGATGATTGGCAAGTGAATCTAGGCGAAGAAGGATCGGTCTGATTATGACAAGAAATGGGTGAAGAAAAACCGAAGCTAACATCACGGGATGTGGATACATGAAGGGTTGAAAAGGAACACGATCCTGAGTTTTGTTTTTGTCCAAAATTTGTTATACTGCGATGCTCGTTGGAGCTTTGTGGTTGATGAGCAAAGTCCTTTATCCAGGAATGATCTGCGAAAGAGAAGAAGCCAGCTTAGTGAATTGCACATCCAAGAAGTCAAAGATAAAGGAATCCTGATCTCACGCCTTAGAAAAGAAAAAAGAGAAAAAAAGAAAAAGAAAAAAGGAACCCTGATTGTGTGATTAAAATTCAGAAGAAAGCTATTTTAATACATATCTAACTGATGAATTAAATCAAAAATAAACTAACAACATAGTGACAATGACAGAAACTCAAAAAGAAGTATTTCAGAGTGAGATTTCCATTCAGATATTTACGTTATTTAATGCATCATACCATTTGCTTGTGTCTACTTTGCTTCTCATGTTCATAAACTTAGGACAATAAAGCTTGCATAAAATCAAACAGGCTGGAACATATTCTACACAAACTACACCTCACTTCCGCAAATCTATTTGGAATATAAGAAGGTTTCAGGCTATTTTTCTGTTTTATCTGACCTCTTTATGAGTCGCTAATTATTCTCAGTTGATTGGCTTAATCATAGGACTGCATGTTCATATACTCACGGCAATAAAGCTCGTATAAAATCAAACGGCGATATGGAAACATGTCCTATACAAACTATACCCCACATCCCTAAATCTAGTTGGAATATTGGAAGGTTTCAGGCTATTTTTCTGTTCTCTCTGAGTCTCTGACCTCTTTATGAGTCGCTAATTATTCACAGTTGACTGGCAAAATCATAGGACTGCCTGAAATCGACAATATCATAAAGTATTTCTGAATTCTATCGATGATTTTCAACCTTTTCATGGAGTATTCATGAATGATATATTGATCAATATTATTCGGCAGTGCAGGTGTCGGTACTATCTCCTTTTGTAGTTGTCCATCAATTGACTGAGGCCAGGACTACAATACAAATATAGCAGCTTTACATCAAGTAATAATTATATAGCATCCCAAATGCTGGATTTTCGGTCTTTAAAGTAAAAGTGAAGAAACTGACTAATTTCTGATTCGTAACAAGTGACTACACTTCAGAAGACCTCTGTGTTTGGGGTAGCATCTTGAGTTTGCACGTTTTACAGTTACTAGGTTTGTATCAGGCTTAGGACAGGCTTGGGCCCATGCGGGATGCATTTGTTGTAATTGTGGGTTTATGTTAGAGTTGTGGGAATCCCTATAAATGGTCCCTTTAGGAAAATCCTGAAAGTTGTGATACAATGTTGCCATTGGTGGTGACGAAGGAGAAGAGGAGCTACAAATTCTTTTCTCATGCATTTTTTTTAAAAACCTTACTTTTGTACATTTGATCCTAAGAAATGGTCCCAGAACATTGCCGGCTGACCATTAGCTGGTAGTTTGCATCGAGTAGAGAAGATAAAGAGCTATCCAAACTCCAGTCGTTAGCGGGTTGAGGTTGGAGCAAGCAGAGTTAGTGGCATGAGAGTAGAGGCCACAGACAATGTGACAGGCCATAGTGAGTAGTGAGGCAATCCAAGAGATCTTCTCAAAAAGATTGAGCAATGTCTACAGAGGAAATATGGTGAAGCTCAGGTGTGCAGTCAGCTTGCTGGACATACAGAAGACACTCAGTGGCTTGAGAGGTTGTGGTGAAAGTGAAACCAGCGAGTGATGTGGTAAGTTGGGAGTAGTCCAGCATCTTAGTGACAATGGAGGAATTGGTTTTTAATGGAAGACATAAAGAAGAAAATAGAGTCTGAGTTGTGTTTGGCCGTAGACAGTCACCAGTGAAGGACTGGTGAATGTACATGACAATCTGGCTGGTTTTGTCCTGTTGCAAGAGGAAGAAAGAAGCACAAGATCTCCTGCTCTGAAGCAAACAGCAGCCTGGTTAGCAGAATTGTTCTACACGGGTGTGCAACTTTGATGGGGTTTTGTGGACAATGCTTCGAGTTAGATTAGATGTGTCGAATCAGCAGAAAGATTGCTCTCCCTATGAACTATTGATTCAATAATAGTGTTGCAGGGTGAGATGGGAGATGGCTTGGATGGTTTCTAGGGAGTGTTGGTTCAGCCGAGCTCCAATCCCAAGCAAGAGATACAAGTGGAGGTGAATTGTTGTTATACTATCAGATTAAGGACAAGCCACAATGCAGTGTGTAGAGTTAGTCGAGTGGATATCCCATTCGAGGGTGTATGGGACACATAGAGTCAAACAGTGGATAAATGGAAACAATGGGGATTTGCAGATTTTACATCATCATCACATTTATTTCAGAGTGGCTTGTAGAATCAAGTCAAGCTGAACATTATTGGGGTTGTGCCTTGATGTTGTCTGTTTCACAACGACTGGGTTCATAACGGCTCCGTGTCAGTTTTGGACCCACAAGGAGATGCATGTGCACTGTTGTTTTGCAACTCTAGAATTGATGCTCTCCATTCTTTTATCTTAAATTTGTACATCAATCCTATGTCAGTGCAGTTTGAATCTTTCCTAACACAATTGCAGAACTATAGTTTGTCTCGGTCACAAAACAAACGTATCTTCAAAATCATGTACAAGAAAATAATATGTGAAAAAGTCAGAACTTTACCTAAAACCTGCTTGGCAGTAAATCTCTGTGCAGGATCCCTACATAGCATGCCAGTGATCAATTCCTTTGCAGACTCTGTTACGCTATCCCAAAGGTCAGAAGGGAACTGAAGCTCAGCGGACCTCACAGATTCGAAGATCCTTGACTTTGTTTTCCCCCAAAATGGAGGCATTCCACTTAGAAGAATGTATAGAATAACTCCAGCACTCCACACATCTGCTGCTTCATTGTATCCACCAGCTAATACCTCTGGTGCTATGTAGAAAGGACTGCCCACCGTACCATATAAGCTCTTCCCTGCATTCCAATCAAATAACCCTATTATTCAAAATATAAGACTATTCAAGGAATTAAACTTGGTATATCAGTAGGAAATCCTACATGTTTGACAGGGAAGAATGTTTATCACAAGATACACAACTATATTTAGTGGACGTAGATGTTTCTCATATACATGCTCAGGAGCACATTTATCATTCTTAAACACTTATTTTCAATTCTCAAAATGTATACTTGATTGTTGGCAATTTGGCATTTTAGATATTGCAGAATAGTAACTCATGGCAACCAAAATATATTTAACCCTTTACATATGTTGTCACTTCAGGAAAATAGTAGCATATAGATGAGCGTGAACTATGATGGCACATTTAGATCTTGTATATACACTGTTGATCACAATATACACATTTTGAAGTGAATACAAACTATAATTAACAAATTCATAGACTTGGATGTTTGTCATCCACAAAGCTCAACCAAAAGACTTCTCATGCTACCTAAAAACTTCCATAGCTAGTAACATTTAAATGCACTAGCAAGAAAGCTCCTAGCATTTGATCGTTGGTTGGCCCTCCATATGTTTATGTTTGTAATTCACCATAAGTGGATAGTCTTATGACCATACCCAGAACTTCACACAGATCATTATATCTCGATGCATAGACGAGAAAACTCCAAACTATTTCACTATTGACTTCTCGTTAGAGTTTAAGCATTTTCGACAGTGTCAGCTATGGAGAGCAAGGCTCCTCGAAAGCCCTAAAGCATGTTTGCAACCAACTGTCAA
Organism: Asparagus setaceus; assembly: GCA_012295165.1. NCBI lineage: Eukaryota > Viridiplantae > Streptophyta > Magnoliopsida > Asparagales > Asparagaceae > Asparagus > Asparagus setaceus. The sequence continues at coordinate 70,982,389 of CM022704.1, forward strand.
CACTCTTAGGTGGCGTTTGGCAAAGGGTTAAGTGAGGGGTTAAGGAGACCTAACCCCTTCTTAACCCACCAAACACAAAAAATCTGTACAAAGGTCAAAGTGAGTTAACCCTCCATAATTTGCCAAACGTAAAAAATACAGAAGGGTTAAGCTAACCCTTCTAGAGGGATTAAAATGAGTTAACCCCTCAAAATGAGGGGTTTACTAATACTCCTATTTAGAAGGATTAAGAGTTAACCCCTCTAATTATAAAGAAAATAGTCAAAGCTCTTATTATTCCCAAACACTAAAAATTATCACAAGGGCTAAAATAAAATTTATATAACGGGTTAATAATTTAGTCCTTCGGATTATCGAATGAGCTAACTATGTTAATCCTTCTCCTTAACCCCTCATCCTTAACCATTTGCCAAACGAGGCCTTAAGTCTTAAATTGATTAAGAAAACACCCCCAAACTTCTCATGGACTGAGAAACCTCGTAGAATATAATGAAAATTGACAACTTAAAGAACTGAACTCATCATAATTTCAAGCAATCAATCACTAACCTACCTGGCTCAATATAAGTAGCCAACCCAAAATCCGCAACCTTGATCACCGACGACCTCTCCATCGTCGCCAACAAAACATTCTCCGGCTTAAGATCTCGATGCACAATCCCATTCTCATGACAATACACCACAACCTCCATCAAATCCCTGAAAATTCTCCTCGCATCGGCCTCCGAAAACCTCCCACACTTCTCAATCCAATGAAACAACTCCCCCCCAGCACAAAGCTCCATCACCAAATGCACAAACCCTTCCTCCTCATAAACAGCCTTCAACTCCACCACATTCGGATGCCCCGAGAGCTTCGCCATCACCTCGATCTCCAGCTTCACACTCCTCAAATCCTCAGCCGAGACCAACCGATCCTTTGTGATCGATTTACAAGCTAACCTCTCTCCGCTGACCAAATCCAAGCAAGAACGGATCACCCCAAATTGACCCCAGCCCAATTGATCCCCGAGAACGTACTTATCTTGCAAATAAGAGAAATTGGGGGTTTCTATGATTGGATCTGCCAGCCCTGGGACTTTGTAGCAGTTGCAGTGGGAGTTTGGGGACAATTGAACCAGACCCATGATGGGTTTTTGGAGAAATCGATGATTTGATGATCAAAATCTCATCTTGGTGAGAGTTAGGGCAAGATTTGAGGGGGGCTAGAGGTCAGCGCCCTGCAGTTTTTATTTTCTTAGTGGGTGAGAGAGAGGAGAAGTGACTTGTGATGTCGGAGTGCAGAAAGAAGAGGAATTATTGCTTTTGATCTTTTTATTGTTCGGCGTATTTATTGGCTGTTATTGTTAGTGCTTCGCTTTGGTTTGGGGTTTGATCTCTTTCTCTGTTTATTTTTGAAATTAATGGGTTTTTAATTAGGGAGGTTTTTGGAGGCTTTAGGGACTTGGCTCGGACTGGAGTTTGAGACCTACTAGGATTGGGTGTTCGAGATGGGTCCCATTGTTGGGAATCTAGGGGATGTTGAGGAGCATAAAGAATGGCCTGTTTCTTTTGGGTTAAATATCAGAAAGCCCCCTTAACTTTGGACAATTATCGGAAAACCCCTCTTAACTTTCAAAATATCAGAAAACTCCTCTTAAGTATTGGAATTTTCACAAAACCTCCCTTTAACTTTTAGATTTTATCAAAATCCTCTTTAACTTTGAGATTTTATCAGAAAACCCCCTTAAATTAGGGGGGTTTTCGATAAAATCTCAAAGTTAAGAGGGTTTTCTGATAATCATCCAAAGTTAAGGGGTTTTCTAATATTTTCAAAGTTAATGGGGTTTTCTGATAATCATCCAAAGTTAAGGGGTTTTATGATATTTAGCCTTTCTTTGCTTTGGTTGAATTTTGCAGGTATTTGTCTTTTTTTTCTTTTTTTCTTTTTTTTTTTTGGTTCTTTTAGATATTTCATTGTTTACATATTAAGGTCGGAAAAACTTTGCTAAGAACATGAATTCAAGAATTTGGAATGTCACATGTTTGATGGTGTAAGTCAAACGAATTGTGATTTTTGTTGAATTTGGATCTTTTAGCTTCTTGTTTTACAACACAAGATTACTTTCTGAATTATAATCGTCTATTTATATCTATAATAATTATTATTCACTTCAAATATTGTGTAGTGTACTATGTAAAGTTAAAATATGAATTTTTCGTATTTATTCTGACTATAAATTCTGATGATAGTACGCAACTTTGATAATTTAAACCCTATAATTATGACATATGCTTGTAGAATGTAATAATTGAGAAAGTGTGCTTTTAGAATTTTGGAGAAAAATCAACCCAAACTCTAGAGAAACCTTTTTTTTCTTTTTTTTCAAGTGGGTCAGAGAGAGAAGTGACTTATGATGTTGGAGCGCAGAAAGAGGAGGAATTATTGCTTTGATTTTTTTATTGTTTGGTGTATTTATTGGCTGTTATTGTTAGTGCTTACTTTGGTTTGGGTTTGATCTCTTTTTATGTTTATTTTGAAATTAATGGGTTTTTAATTAGGAAAATTTTGGAGGTTTCAGGGACTTGCATTAGACTGGAGTTTGAGACCTACTGGGATTGGGTGCTCGAGATGGGTCCCATTGTTGGGAATCTAGGGGATGTTGGGGAGCAAAAAAGAATGGCCTGTTTCTTTTTTGCTTTGGTTGAATTTTGTAGGTATTTGGCTTTTTCCTTTTAGGTATTTCATTATTTACATATATAAGGTGGAACAAACTTTGGTAAGAACATGAATTCAAGAGGTTTTGGAGTGTCACATGTTTCTAGTGATAGTATAAGTTAAACAAATGGTGATTTTGGTTGAATTTGGGTCTTTTTAGCTTCTTCTTTTGCAATAGAAGATCGCTTTCTAAACTATAATTTGTCTATTTATATCTATAGTAACTATCATTCACTTCAACTATAGTTAGTTTATTATGTAAAGTTAAAGTATGAACTCTTCATATTTATTCTGAGTACATAAATTTTGATGGTAGTACGAGACTTTGATATATGACATATGTTTTTAGAAGGTAAAATTGAGAAAGTGCGGTTTTTAAAAATCATCCCAAATTCTAGAGAGTGTTTCTGATGCATAACTTTACCGATGCAATGAAAAATCTTGATTACTTTCTCTGCGAGTGGTTTTTTCAAAACAAGAAATAAATAAATTTCTTGGTGTAGAGTTTACTTTTCTCATGGATTTTGAGAATTTCATGGAAACGTCATGGATTTTGAGAATTTCATGGAAACAAATCTTATTGTCTTATGAAATGTTAATGAGATTCTTTAAGAGACTTCATTTCCAGAAATATTTTTTGGTGTTATTAGATTTAATGAACGATGAAGGAAAAGAAGTAACATTTTGTCCCCTAAATTTTTTCTGCTAAGACTTAAATCTTTATCATTCTCGCATTTGAAATATAAAATAAATTTCTCAATACAGATTGAGAAATTTATTTTCTCTGTATTTGAGAATTAAGTGGTTACACTGGATTATTGTTCAATAATCAATTACTCTTTTATTAGAACTAGTATAATGCACGTGCTTTGCACGTGGACACTCGTCTTATATTAATATTATGAACTTGTTTTGTGACTAAAAAATAAAGATTTGGAATCTACTGAAAAATAAATTTTAAAACTAATTAGAGATACCTAATATCCTCGGTTACATTTTGTCAATTGTGTCAATTTCAAGCAATTTCAATTTCGCACTCTAATTTTTATTCAAACAGATGAGCTTGCTTAGTGCTCTATGATGGCAGATAAAAAAATATTAGTCCACATATTAGCATAAAAAAATAAAACAATAAAATATATCTTAAAAAAATGTCAAACAACTTGCATGTGCAACATATTTGTAACTTAGAAATAGAGGATGATGTCATGACTTCCCTCTTCCTCCTTGACTGCATTTCACATGTAAAAGATTATTTAAAGTTGTTTGATCCCCCCTAAATATTGACGATGTAGTTTGATGAGATGTTTATATATAGAAAAGAAAATGAAGTTTATGATATAAGAATTTAAAGAGATGGAGAGTTATATTTTGTGATTAGTCATGAGGATATTAAAGATGATTAGTGGAGATAATGGATGAGTGAAGAGGCGTACATTAATGAGAAACTATTAAGAATTCTAATAAAATGGTAATATGTATGTATGTCATTGTATATACGTAGATATATAAAGTTGGAATTGTCAAATTTAAGAGGGATAAAAGGGCATTCAAAAAATTTAACACCCCAATCCTCTTTTATATGTAGTATAGATATAGATATAGATTAGTATGGTATGATTGTTTTCCCCCCTCTTGTTTGTTTTCACGATATAGTGATGTTTTACCAAGATTCTCCATGATGGATATCCATCATGATTCATGACATGAGCTTGTTTGGTGTGGGTAAAAAAAATGGGTGCAGTGCAGGTAGGCCACCTTGGTCTCCTTGACCACTTCACAAAAGGAAAGCCGACGAGACCCCGGGGTCCAATTGGGTTTGGATAGAAAATGAACTAAGTTGGAGGTCAGCACTCATTAGAGGGAGACAGGAGGCTTGTGAGCTAAGTTTTCGTGGCTGTTGCTGCTGCACAAAATCTGCGGCGTTCGTAGCCTTTGCCTGTCGTATTCCAGCCCGTAGCTACGGTACAAATAAAGAAAATAAAATTTTAAAAATTTTTAAAATAAAAAACGTGACATGTCAGCATGTGACGTGATCCGGATCTAGTTGAGCTGCTAAAATGGGTTGGATCCGGGTCTCACTTGAGTAAAACCCTACCCGTTTGCATTGTAAGGTCAAAGGCATAGGGTAAAAGTCTAGAAGAGACTTGGCCCAAGTGTCGTCTTATCAGGTGGCCTAGGATTGAGTCTGGTCTTGCTAAAATAAAATGTACAGGTCATGGAGATTAGACTCTAATTTTCTAGAAGTATTTTAAGTCAAATTAATCAGGTCACTAAATTATTTTAAAATGGGTTAATTTCACATAACCCCACTAAACATTGAAGGACGTTGCACATAACCTCCCTAAACTTTGTGCGGTGTTTGCACATAAACCCAAAATTCATTGAGAGTAGGGCAAAAAAAAAAACCCCAAAATTTAGGGGAGGGTATATGTTGCCTGTGAATGATAGGCGACAAAGCTAAAAAAAATTTCTCTCAAAGATATGATAGTTTTGTGAGACACCCTAAAGTTCAGGATGATTATGTGAAATAAATAAAGTTTAGAGGGTTATATGCAACAACCCCAAAGTCTAGGGAAGTTATGTGAAATTAACCTTTTTATTTTTTAATTACAAACAAACGCTTAGAACCTCATAAATATGCATCGAGATTCTTCAGGTAGCTTAAGCTATGGGCATGATATAATATATGGGAAGTCAGCATCTAGTTAATACAATTAGAAGGTTCTATCACCTGCCATGTGCATGGGAGCAATCATAACTAATCTATGACTTTGCTTTAGTTGTGAATTAGGTTGGTTGATTAGTTGGAAGAGGAATGATTGACTTAGAACTTAATTATTGAGGAAAGGGACCCTCCTTTTTCTTTTCTTTTTCTAATTTCAAAATTCATATACTAACATTATGAGCAATTCCTAACTAGTGAGAACTGAACAATATCATTTTATATTTTTAGTACTTTCCATAAGTTGGTGACTACCCTTCTACGGATTATAATACATTTGAAAGAATGTCTAGCTGGATATCAATTTACATATCCAGAATAACGTGATAATGTCGTAGTCATCACAATGCAACTCTAGAAGTCATGTTCATGAGACTCAAAGCATGTGGGGTGCTATATTGTAAGGTAGCAATGTTCAGCAATGAATTTTTTTTTTTTGAAAGAATTATGTGTAATATTAATATTTATAAGATAAACTGTGCCAGTTCCTAATGCATCATGTTTTTATTAGGAAATCACTTATACAGTTGCAAGAAATCACTCTTTAATCAAAATAAGCTAAAGCCAACCTTGTAGTGCTCATGTGATGTAAAGAAAAACAGGATATATTAGAAATAAAGACTAAAAATGATGACGATTAAAAGGTTTTATTTTTATTTTTATTGGATGGCAAATATGTTTCTTTTTCTCATTATGTTGCTGTTGCTCTTTCTTTTCCTTTTCTTTTTCTCTCTGCCTATGAATGATTCTTTAAGGAACATGAATAAAATATTGGGTGATCATACCATAGAAAACTGTCGAGAACATTTCATCATCATCTGCATAAAAATGTCAGTGGACCTTTTTTGCAGAGATTTCATCGGTCTTCATACCTAACAAGATGGAAACTTATCACAAAAATTACACTAGCTCCTTCTGCAAAAATTCTACAACAAACAATCTGAAACAACAGCCCAAGGTGACTATTCTTGTTTCTCTCAAAATAAATTGAGAAGAATATAACAGTTTATTAGAAGGTTGAAAGCTCAGCTCATTCATTCTGGACATATTTCCTCGAGCAACTTCTCTGTGATCTCGCCAACAGCCACGTTCTCCATCTTCAACCGCTTTCTCATTCCAGGGCTCTTCTTCTCGGCAGCACCATAAGTCCTAATTAGAGATTCAAACACCTCTGCTCCTAAATCAGGCTTAACCAATTTCAGAAGCTCGATAAATCCTTCAGCACCTCGAACATCCCTATTCTCTTCAAAGTATGACATCAAAGCAAAGATCACTTCATTCGGTGGAACCCAAATTCTATCATGGCTCCTACCCTTCTTGATTCCACGATCAACACACCTGAGCACAGACTTCATATCCCCGTTCTTTAGGTAGTACTCCATAAAGATCTCCCAAGATTTGGCATTAAGCCTTGCCCCTTTCTTTTTTGCTCGCTTCTTAAAGGTTTCAGCTTTTTCTAACATTCCTTCTTTAAGATAAGCACCAAGCAGAGCATTGACAATCCGAATGTCATATGTTGAGCACTTTGACTCCCATTCCTTGAAGCATGTCTCTGCACCTGATAAATCATTAAGCTTCACTAACACCTGGATCATGTTTAAGTAGCTTATGTTCGCCATTTTTGGAAATGCTAGCTTCAGCGAACGCCATATCCTATAAACTTCAACTAGGTTTCCAGCTCGTCCATACAATGTTATGAGGAACTGATAGGCTTCAAGACTCTGAGTATTGTTCCTCTTTTCGAGCTCTTTTAGAGCACCTTCAGCCTTCTGAATCATTCCTGCATCTATATATATGGAAGCTAAATTGCTATATGTTGTCCAATCAGCAGCAACTCGTCCATCTCTCTTCATCTCATCCATAACCCTCTCAACACCAGAGACATCTTTCATGGCAGCAAGGCTCCTCATCCAAATGTTGTAGGTGTAACAATCTGGCATTACTTCATTAGCCTTCATTTCTTGTATGATTCCAGGAATTTTGTCTGGTTGGTCGGTTTTAGAGTAGAGAGTCATCAAGCTGTTATATGCCATGGGGCTTGATGCAAATCTCAGTTCCTTCATCTTTTCCATAAGGGCCTCGGCTTTTTCAGTCATTGACTCTTTGCAGTAACAGTTCAGTAGAGCTCCATAAGCTAGGTGAGTTTTAGCAGAGTCAGGTAAATTGATGAAGTACTCTTCAGCGGAGGCGATGCCTCTTGCTTTGCCTACAAGATCGAGGCAAATTGCATGATCGCTATTTGTCAAGTTCATACCCCTCCTAGACATTGTTTCCGAAAGCTGCAGAAAATAAGAATAGCACATCAATGTCCGTATGAAAAGGGAAAACTGCGAAAGTAGATAGCCAACAACTAAAGACACTTGCAAATACGTCCAGAGCTTAAATATCTAGATACATATCATGTAACGTGGAACATGTAGAGTAATTGCTGAAGTAAATAATAGTCCAGTGGCCTGTAAAATATTATAGCAGAAAGCCCAATTCAAGCAGATATCACTTATGGTTCTTAGTATACAATCAGAAAACAAAACATTAATACCATAAAACTGGAAACTAGTAACCTAGAAAGATTCAAACCGATTGTACTCATCCTTCCATGACCACTGTGTTTCAGTAACAAAAGAGCAAAAGACTTGCCTAAACTATAATGGCACAGAGGTTATATCTTATAAGAAAATTCTGAACTATCTTACCTCGAGGTTTTAAAGTTGAAAAAAAAAAACAAAGAGAAATTAAGACAAAGTTATGATTATGATCATGCTATATCTGAAAATTCAAGAGGCAGTTTGTATGTAGGTAGAAGAAAAGCAGCAAAACCTTTCTCTCTGAAATAATAAAACGCAGTTTGCATGTACGTAGAAGAAAAGCAACAAATCCTTTCTCCCAAATTTGGGGTAGGATATGCTAGAACATAGAACTTTTGGCGCAATCTACATATGAGCGGAATGTATAACTCTCAAGGAGATTAAGAAAAGGAAAGGTAGGTCAGACTTGAAATGAGTAACATTTCCCGGAATGCACCATATTTGCAATGGCTTAAGGACATAATGGCTTTAACTGTGCAACAGAAGGTAAATGAAATACTAAATGTAAACCAACTGTTTAGGATGAAAATCTCCAACAAAAATCACAACTATACCCATGAGTTCAAACCCTCAATTGCCAACACGTTGTTATACATCTCAGTTGGCCCTCGAGTGAACAAGAGATAGTAGGGGACAAGAAATAAAAAGAGCATAAGAATTAAAAAATATCCTTAAAAGTTGCAAAATGAAAATTCTCAGGTTATAGAAAGTTTCTGATTAATGCAAAAGGCAATATAGACAGATAATCTGGTGTGAACGCCAACAGCATGAAATATACAAAAAATGAAGAAGGAAACTAGAAACTTCTACCCACGAAATGATCAAATAAGGGATAGGTCTAATGAAATCGTATTTGGATATTAATCCTTCAAAAATTCAAAATCAGATTATAGTCCTTCACAAAGTAAAATCTACTTCTTACAAATCCTCTAGTTAATGGTCATCTCCAAAATCAGAAATATTATGTTATTCCTCCAATGATGCTAGGTTTTCAAGTTAATATCCTCTCCTTCAGCCTCCTTTCCTCTCCTCTTGGAGTCCATCCACTCCAAATTGCAGTGTCTTCCTTTAAAGACAAATAGAAAAGAAAAGAAAAAAAGAACATAACGCAATGCATTAATCATCCTTATTCTCCTTATTTCAAATCAATCCCAGCCTTTCCTCTCCCTTTCTTCTCTGTGTCACCCATCCATCATTTGCTTTTGCTGTCTTCATCAATTAATGGCCATCCCTTCACTTCTTTTCATATCAAAATAGACGAAGCTTGCATATAATTAGACAACATTATCAACTACAACAAGAAAAAAAACATTTATACATCTAATCCAAGTTTTACATTTAACTTTAGAGAGAGTACATTGCTTAAGCTTTGTGCAAAGATAGAGGCTAAGGAGATGCCTAAGATACCTATTTATCTTCATGCTTATGCTCTGGAATCTGATACCTATGACTGTTATTTGGTGGGTAAGTGTAAACACACATATAGCTATTTCTGTGTAGCCTTTTGATGGTCGCTTGCATTGTTCCAATCAAGAGATTGCAGGACAATTGATCATCCATATGAAATGAATTACAACAACAAGAAAGACTTTATCGACCCATATAAGAATAGAGTTTGGTTTAGTGATCAAAGAAGTAGATGGACGTGAGGGTTAAGAAGAAGAGAATAAAGGTCATTTTACAACCATAACATGATTAAGTAAGACTTTTGGATGCAAAAAATGTTAACCAAGGGACATAACGAGCAGCTTCTATAACCTAAGGAACCGATTTCCAAATATAAATTTATATGGGGGACTAAAATCCAAATATGATTTTTTTTCCTTAGGCAATTATATCCTAAAACCCTTATAAAGAGAATAGACTGTTCATGGTCATCTTGATGATTCCAACATCTCTTCATATCATTACAAATATGTGTATCATTAAGTACAAATGCGTGCACAAGTCAGATGAAAGACAATACTACATTTAAATGAAGGACTAAAGAGGTAGAAATGGCACGGATAGAAGCAATAAAAGAGATCTAAGAGTCAATAATCTAAGAAAATGATTAACCCTTAAAGGAGCTCAATGGAAGAAGATTGGGTCAATGGTGTCTGATGCATGTCTATGTCAGACATGGGACCTGGTTTTAGGTTTTTTTTATTTTATTTAGGTAAAGCATCAAAATCATTTGTGCAATCATCAATAAATGACAAATCATTTGAACCCCCAGCAATGATTATAAATTTATAACAGGAACTTATACATCAGACAAACCAAATCGAAAAGTATTTGACTTTTTTGACTGCTCTAAGAGAATATATGACATATGTGCTTCACACTCGGGTAGAGATCCTCTACATCCTTAGTTGTAGAGAAATTCTACAATTCACCAATCAAATCTCCTCACTCAGTGGACCCCATGAATTTTATTAATTATTAAAATTATATAAAAACATTTAATTGCGGAATCCATTGAGATTAACGAATAGTATTAGTCCACATAGCTAATTGTAGGCTTTAATGATAGAACTAAAAACTCCGACTTCAATAATTGTGGATGACCAATCAATGTAGAAGAGGTTGAGACCTGATCCCAGTAGAATCACCAGTCTTATCATTAAAATATTCCATTCCACCTACTACAAATGTTCTACACTAATTACCATTTTCGTGTTTAGATTGAAAATATCCCAGAAGTGGGATACAAAATTGAACATCTGTGTAACAGAGAATTCGCTACAGCACAAGATCAAAAAGGAAACTTCTGAGTTGAACCACTAAGGTTCAATAATATCTAGCATAACAAGTACCAATACCAAAAACTTTTACCATTAGAAAGTGCAACTTCCAAGGGAAGTGTGATGGATAACCATCATATAGAGAATGCTATCATGGGATCACAATATAAGAGAGAAATAGTATACTACTAAAAACAAATTAATTGATGTAATAAATATGAAATAAGTTTTTAAAAGTAAAAAAGAGCATACAATGAAAGCTTTCTGACTGCATGAAGAAAGTGTTGACAAAAAGCAACTCAAGAACAGGCAAAATAAAAGTATCCCCTCAGTAACCAAGTTCAAACTCCCACCTGTTAGCATCTATACCACCAACCTACACATTCAGTATTTTTAACCTTTTCTTTCTGATCTTCAGCTGATCAGCAAACCAATAATGTCACACTTTGAGCCCGCAAGCCCGTTGATGCGATGTAAGTCATGGGACTCACTGAGAGCAACTCATAGTTTGGCTCAATCCACTGCCAAAAGGTGCTAGCACTAGTTGCTCTTGAAACCTTTGACTTTACTATTTAAACCATTCAAAGTCTTTTAGTTTTCCCGATGCGGGACTATTTGGGATATCACAATCGCCCCACCTTTAATACACAACATCCTCGTTGCGGCAATGACAATTAGCACATCCCTGTGTCACCGTCAGGCGATTTGGACTCTAGAGATAGCTCCTACGGGCTTTAGAGATGGCTCCCACCACACTCACGTGTAGCACTTAGTCCCGCATAACACTTACCTACATACTTACGGCTAAGCTGCTTTGATTCCATTTGTCACGCCTAAGCCCGTTGGCGCAATGTAAGTCAGCGGGACTCATTGAGACAACTCATTGTTTGGCTCAATCCATCGCCAAAAGGTGCTAGCACTAGTTGCTCTTGAAACCTTTGACTTTACTATTTAAACCATTCAAAGTCTTTTAGTTTTCCCGATGCGGGACTATTTGGGATATCACAATCGCCCCACCTTTAATACACAACATCCTCGTTGCGGCAATGACAATTAGCACATCCCTGTGTCACCGTCAGGCGATTTGGACTCTAGAGATAGCTCCTACGGGCTTTAGAGATGGCTCCCACCACACTCACGTGTAGCACTTAGTCCCGCATAACACTTACCTACATACTTCTGGCTGGCTAACTGCTTTGATTCCATTTGTCACGCCCTAAGCCCGTTGGCGCAATGTAAGTCGCGGGACTCATTGAGACAACTCATTGTTTGGCTCAATCCACTGCCAAAAGGTGCTAGCACTAGTTGTTCTTGAACCCTTTGACTTCACTATTTAAACCATTCAAAGTCTTAGCTTTCCAGATGTGGGACTATTTGGGGTATCACAAATAAATTAGTTAAAATCACCATTTTCCACCAAAAACCTAACTGAAATTCTAGGTCCACAAACGCCATGATCAGCATTTCCTAAAAGATCCCTTTGCAAATTTTCAACTTTCTTCAAAGTTAGCTACTGCTTGAAATATTTTAAAACCTTCCCAGGGCCCACATCTTATCTTCCATTAAATCATATTTCCTTTTTTTATTAATGTCTCATGCACCTAAATTTCTTCAAAGAGATCATGGCCATCAAATACGGCCACGCATAAATATATTCTTCTAAAACATTGATGTGCTACTGGGCAAACAAGGATCAACCAGAGCCTAGGAGGTAACTTGTGTATATCCCTTTAGAAATTGGCCAAATTGTTCTTTTATAAACATTGTGAAGTTGTTAAAATGTTTAAAAGTATCGAATTTGGAAGCTATTACCAACTGCAATCAAGATAAACTAAAAATTTCTTGACTCCATATCTATTATGTGTTCCAGACTTTCAGTTGTAGATAAATATTTGCCATCTTGGCTTAATTTTATTACTCCCCCTTCTTATTATACTCTCGGTGTTTCTTCATGCATATTTGTGACTACTCGACAAAGCATTCAAATAAACTGATTTATCATTCCACATGTCAACTGGTGCTTCAGGCCAATTTGATTAAGATATGTTGCTCTCAAATTGACACAATGACAACTCTAAGGCCTAATTGTTCAAAAGTGGAAAACAACCAAAAGCAAAACGTTTGTCAAAGCATTGGACTATTTTGAGGAGCATTGCACGTTAAAACTAGTTGCATACCCATTTTGAGCATCTACCTTCATTAACTGGACTTTGAAAACTCCCTTTTGTGCATACCCATTTTGAGCATCTACCCATTTTGAGCATCTACCTTCATTAACTGGACTTTGAAAACTAGTTGCATACCCATTTTGACCATCTACCTTCATTAACTGGATTGCACGTCAAAGACATTATCAATGGCTTTCATGGAAGTTAAAAGAGATAATTCAACCTTCCAAAGGATAGGAGATTTGCAACACAAATGTTGTATCAGAAATGACTAATCACTGCTATCTATCCAAGGTTTTAAAATAAACTCCTTTTTGTTGAGTAGGGGTTCACACTCTCGGCATAATTTTTACGATTATTTACAGATGTCTCCCATGTACTAGGAGGGTGTAGCTAATTATCACCCCGATCATATTTTATAAGCACATATATCCTCTTTGGCATGTCTTCAGTTAGCTTTAAACTCCCATGGTAATTACGTGATAGTCAAAAGCAGACATTTTCGAAGAATATCGCCACAAAATTCTCACGTGAACTTAAAAACCACAAGAAAATAACTACATCTCGGGAGTTTTTTTTTTTCCAAATAAACCTAAATTTAACACTCAGGAGCTTTTTTCCGAACTTTCACTTCAAGGCATTATGTTAAACAATCGATTTCACCATATTGTAAATCTCTACCTACAATCTCAGGAAAGCAATTCTTTAAAACGCTTATCCTAATTCTCAGATCCAATGTATCATACTGCAATCAATTCATTCATCCAAACACACTAATCCCCCTAAAAACAAAACGATGCCTTGAGGGCTCAGCTCTTTCCCAAATTTTCACTCCCAGGGATTAGATTAGCAATCAATTTCAACATATTTTAAATCTACATCTAATTCATTTGAAATCTGATTGATTCTCAGATCCAATGTCTCATAATGCAATCAACTCATTCATTCGAAAAACAAAACGATACCTTGAGGGCGGGGCGAAATCGCTTGCGATCGCGGAGTTTCTTGATTGAGACGCCGACCTCCCACTTGAAGACTCGCTTCCTGCTCTTGAGGAACTGCGTCAGCTCCTTCTTCACGCTCTCCGGCGAGCTCCCCTCCCTGAAGAGCCGCTTGTAGAGCGCCTCCTCCAGGTACTTGCTCGATCTCTTCGTTATCAGCTTCGTCCTCGTCGACATCGCCGTCGTCGCCATTACTAAGACCTCAGTGATCCCCGAGGGTTTTAGGTTTCTTGACGGTCGTCGAAGCTGAGATTAGGTCTTGTGAGGGTTTTTCGAGTGGAACGGGTCGGGTTTTGGTAGAGTGCTACTTGATCCGCTTGAAGATCCATTTAGGGGTCGTTTGGTTTGCCAAAAAACGGCTGAATTATCAAGGTTTTTTAGATTTTAGTCCCTTACATCAATAATTATTGCATGTTAGTCCTCAATCTTGGAAATTGCATATTAGTCCCTCAAATCCTATAAGGTCCTGCAAAATGGTCCATCTGTTAGTATTTCAGTTAAAAATCTAACCATGACAAGGTTAATTCTTAACCCAACATCTGCAATTACTAAACTATCAATCTCTCTGACATTTCAAAGATTTGTGAAGCTCAATTTTGGATTAGGATTCTTTTTTGACCATTGTAGAGGAAGAACTTAAGTGGATTTGAATCTTTTAAGCGGATAGGGTTTAAACCCATTAAGAAATGGGTTGGGGAGCAATATAGAGGGGTAAATTGGTCATTTTACCTCCAACCGTTAGATTTGACGGAATATTCCCCTCAAATCTAGTGTGGTTTAACTTGAAGACCTTTGCAAGGCACAATAGGATTAGATGGACTAATATGCAATTTTCTTGATTTGAGTGACTAATATGCAATTATGTAAGATTTAAAGGACTAGTATCTAAACAATCCTAAATAAAATTTGTAATATTTTAACCCTCATTAACTGGTTTGGTATTAATGGCTTCTCCGGCAAATTTTTGATATTAAAAGTTAATTAATTATGCACTAACATATAATTTTTCGATACTAGTGAAAATCTAGTGCAAAAAATGGCACGTTCTCCCTCCCTCCCTCACCTCTCTCTCTCTCTTCATCTCTATTAGCAAGTGAGAAAATGTGGGCATTTGGCTAATTTAGGATTAGTTTTACTACCGTTTTATCTTTATCATGTCATCTAAAAGCCCTTCCACTTTATCTAAACATAGCCACATCAGCCTTCTAATATCCCTAAAATTATATCACGTAAGGTCACATGCCATCTATAAGCGCAAATTTTTGTCGGCAGCAAAAATAGGTCTAAGTGCATATTTGATGAACTATAAATACTATAAAGTTGCCAGAGAAACTATTAAATACCAAACCGATTAAGAGGAGTTATTAAAAAAACAATTTAATAATTTAGCCCCAAAAAAAGCAAAGAAAAGTATTATAGGAAATAGGCCTCTACAACACTTACCTTTCTTTTGTTTGTTCTCACACTAAGACCAAGAAGAAAGGTGATATCGCATCCTCCCACTGAATAATGTGACTCATAGTTTATGAAACTCATTTCATAGGGTTTTTTTTTGTTTGTTGAGGAAATACGAAGAAATCATATTTCCTCCCTCACTTTCTTTTTTATTTGGTTGGTTACTTAGAAACCAAAGAAAAATATAAAAATAAAAATTTTTTTTGGGGGGGGGGGGGTGGGGGTATGTGGGTGGGGAGAGAGATGACGATCAATTGGGTTTCCCCATCTTCTCACAAATATATAAATAAATAAATAAAATCATTGAAGGAAAGCATTATAGGGAAACTGGTTTTCTATAACACTTTTCTTTCTTTTGCTTGGTTGAAATAAAAGAAACAATAAAAGAGTATGTGCCGGACCTAGGCTTAGAGCTGTAAGTAGATGCATTGGATCCCAAAATTTAAAATGGAAACCCCATTTCTAATAATTTGAGACGGAAATGAGCAAAAAAGAAGAAAATGTGGGTTCCCCGTGTGATTATGTGGTTCTTTCTTGGAAGCCATCTTTTAATGATTTTCAAGAAATTAACCAAAGAAGTTCTAAACTTCGAGTCACATCTTCCAATAAGAGGATGTCATATCATTTTTTTTCTTTTCTTAGATTTCTTATAACACTTTTCTTTAAATTTTTTGGGCAACCAAATAGCCCATAAGAGACTAAGCAAATAGGAACGATTAACGAATTTATATTTTATAGGAACAAACTATAGCAAATGTCGCTAGACTTTTGTTAATTAAAGTGTCAAAATCGTTAAAACAAATCATAAAATGTAGATTATTTCATAGCTTCAGATAAAAAAATATTTGATTTACAATGGAACTATAATTTTTAAAGCAGATAGACAAATCCAATTAATTTTGGAGCTAACCAAACACTTAATTTGGGTCTTAGAATATGTTTTCTACAATAAAATAACGTTGACATTAAAATGACGGGTTTAATATTACTTCCTTGCAACAATAATATTTTTCTGCACGCTTTTATATTTATTAAAATTGTGTCGAACTATTAAAAGAAGATGAATTCAAGTAGCTCTCTCTAAGATGATTGAAACAAAAATTTATGGTTGTCATATCTGAATTTATTGATTTTGACATAAATAACAGTAAATCTTCATATTTTCTTCATATTTTTGACAATTTGAACAGGATTTAAGAGACCTCAACTTGAATTGAAATAACAACAAACCGATAAAAGTAACATGTGAATTCGGAGTTGAACCAGGGTTTGCAGATCCGGACAAAATCCATCAAATAAATGCATATTAACTTTCTATCAAAAGTCTAATCTAAAGAGCAAAAAGACATTTTGGTGTGGTGTGGGCATTTGCGGTCGTGGTTTGCGCCTTTGCGGGATCCAGAGTCAAAATGCGAAAGCGACTACCCACTCCTAATCATTTATACAGATTATTATACCTTCTCCAAAAAAGACTTAACTGTATGATCCATAGCATTTCCAAAAAGTGAAAAAATGCAAGAGAAACATTTGTACTGATCATAGAATAAAATTTACATTTATAACCATATATCAGTTAAGTTCCTTATCTTCATATTCAAATTTAAAATTATACAAGTTGAAATAAAAACTCTTTGATTATCTAATTCCTAGGCATGAACATAGAATAGTTCTAGTATATTCTTGGAATATTTTCGGCATTTTCAAGGGCCTCAAACAAGATAACAAATATGAGAGTTTCAAACTTATACCCGGTCTTTATACATTTGCAAATGCGCAATAATATGATCAACGTCACAAGGAGTCATTTCTATTCTATGCCAAAGTTCAAAATGTGAATTCACAAATAATAGAATTTATTTATTGAAAAACACATGACAATATGTTCTTGTGTTCGATACTTTTTTAAATTTTTTTGATATGAGGGAAACACATACAAGGCATGAGGATCCCCATGTTGAAGCCCAAGCTTGAACCCCGTCTCTTTCCAAGGGAACGCCGTGTGTGTGGGTCTCACCTTCTATTCCCACACTCTAGGTTAGGTAGATGAGATTCGAACTAGGGACATAGGGATATTGTGTTAAAACAAAATAGAGAATGATGTATATGAGGTGGTACCATTTCTTAACGAAATTACCAAGAGATAAAGTGGTGAGGCCCACACATTTTGATGCTGACTAAAGAATGCGCTCACAGCCACTTTCACTACACGACTATCTCTCGATAAATTATTTAAGAAACGGCCGCCACCTCATATATATTTAAAAAAATAGAGATAGTTTGAGGAGTGAATACTATAGTAATCAACTTTCAAAATTGAATAAAAAAAATCAAAAGAATACGTCAACTGCACATATATGGAAAACCCCAGATACGTGACCTATCAAGTATAAAATCTAATTATCTAATTTATATCTCAATCCAAAACAAACCTTTCTAGCTCAATCCCCTTCCCTTTTATTTTTAACCAAAAAAAAAAAAAAAAAAGAAAATCATTCAATCGCTATCCATATACATATTATACATTTTCCAATAAACAAAACAGAAACGAACAAATAGAGAGATTGAACTCTTTGTACGTATTATCAATTGCACTTGCCCCAATTTTGTTCGGAGTAGACGTAAATTAAAATTAACCCTTTTAATCTTATCTCTATGATCTATATATAAATTTCCCAGAGGTCACAATCCATAGATTTCCTAGTTCCCGTGATACACCAAAAAACTAATTCCAGAGATCTCTCTTGCCACGTCACTTCCGTGAGGAGTTCTCTCTCATCCCTTCACTACTCTCTCTCTGGAGGTATTTAATTTGAAATTAATCATTCTTCTCGTCGCTGTTTATTTCTTATTTTGTTTCCATTCGCATCTCTCTCTCTCTCTCTCTCTCTTTTTGTTGATGGTCATCTAAATTTCTCTTTCAGGTAATCGAATGTTTACTTAGATCTATGTCTGTATTCTAATTTCTAACAGATTTTTTTTCTGTTAAAATTTTTGATGGTTTCTAGATCGACTTCAGTTTTTTTTTTGATTGATTGATTTAATGGCCGAAAATGAAATTGGTTAAGAGTGGCTGGTAGGTAGCATTAATGGCGAGAATAGGGCAATTAAAGGTGGGAGAATTATTGACTACTCTATTTATATTACCATTGTTTTAAAAAATCTGTTGGAAAAAATAAACAATTTTGAAGTAGTTACTGGATTTTTAAAAAGTTTTTGATTTCTAGAAGCAAGGATGTACTCCCAGAGATCCACTTACCTTGAGGAATGCTAGAAAAGTTGAAGAGTCGTGAGATGATTCTTTCTGTAGATTTTGATTAGGGATGGATTATTAGGATCATTTCACTCCATAATTGCGTATAAATTTTGTGTTAATGGTAGTGGAAAATATATAAATCATTAGAACAAGTAATGATGAGCTGTTAGTTGTGATACTTGCTTGATTACACTTCATTTCTTTAATTTGTTTTTGCCATCTTCATGATTCTGACCCATTACTGGTTCCAATATATGGAGCTGAAGATATCTTAACTTGTTGTTATATCATTTTTCAATTTATTTTATTGGACCTAAGAGATTTGATATAAAATGCATTATTGCTGTTTTACATTTTGGTCTGTATTTGTAAGTGAAGACGAAGAAAGTATATAATATTAGCTGTATTTGTTAACTGAAAACTTAGCTTTTATCCTAGTTTTACTTGCGCTTTAGAGTTTTCAATTATAGATCTAGATGGTCTCTCTTATATGATGGATCTCTTTTTCACAGAGAATTATATTACACATTCAACTTCAAGATGGTTAATTTCGGGAAGAAGTTAACAGCAAATCAAGTTGAAGAATGGAAAGAGTATGCTTATTCGCCCTTTATATTTTAGTCCCTGATAATACGCTTTAATCATCTTAAATTTAGTTTTAGTTGCATATGGAGTTGTCCTATCCATTTTAAAATTCTCTCTTGCTGTTTCCAGATTCTATATCGATTACAAGTTAATGAAGAAGAAGGTTAGGCAATATTCACAACAGATTCAGAGTGGAGGAAAGACTCGTCGCGAGATCCTTAAGGAATTCTCAAGGATGTTAGATGATCAGGTACACTTTTTTTTGTTCTTGCAAATATATATTGACACTCAAGCAAATGTGGACTTGTTATCTCAAGTATGCATGTGTTGCATCTATAGTGTAGAAATAATGCATTTTCTTGCCCAAATCCATTTGTGTTATATCAACAACATAAAAAAACTGTTTGTATTCTAGGGTACACAAACATAGTTCTTGGATTAGCAGATTCTCTACCTTTCAGCTATAGGTATAAGATTGTTGGAGATTGAATACAAATCACTTGTTAAAGAGTTCCCAGCTACTTATGTGTGTGGTTAAGGTGGAGATATTATGCTTTGGGATTGGTTTTTGTTATTTCTCTACTTTGATGTTGAGTTTATCTCTAATGCAATGAATAAATGCCTATATGTCCCACATCTTATGTAAAAAGAATTCACGTTATAATAAGTAATGAAAGAATTGGTATTTGACTATGCTGTCACATAATCTATTCCCATCTTACTAGAGTTTTATGTTGGTTGTATAATGTTTAACGTCTAGTCTCTTGTGATTTTTAACAATAAATTTTGTTACATTTTTTCTTTGGAGTTGATAACTAATATGGGTTCATTAGCTAATATGGGTTTATTAGCTAATTTTTTATGTTATGTTATTCAGATAGAAAAAACTGTACTCTTTCTATTGGAACAACAAGGGATTCTTGCCAGCAGGATTCAAGAACTGGGAGAGCAGCGTTCCATTCTTTTGGAGAACCCAGATATATCTAAGATATCTGAACTTCGAGAACAGTATAGGGCAGTGGGTTATGATCTTTTGAAGCTTCTCAGATTCGTTGATTTGAATGCTACAGGCATTCGTAAGATATTGAAGAAGTTTGATAAACGTTTTGGTTATAGATTCACAGATTATTATTTAACATCCCGAGCTAATCATCCATATTCCCAACTGCAACAGGTCTTCAAGCATGTGGTAATAATTTAACCTACAGTTCAGATTGAGTTTTATAGTAATGCTGATATAATCATTTTCTTTTTCATTTTCCCCCAATCAGTATCATTTTTTCGTTAATTTATACTATTGTTTCTTGAAAATATTGAAATAAAGGAATGCTTTATAAAATGCTCCCCATTCACTAATTTTTTTGTGTGCAGGGAATTGGAGCTGTTGTAGGAGCCTTATCTAGAAACCTTGCAGAAATTCAACATCGTCAAGGAAGCTACTTATCTATTTACGATCAGCCGTCGGCTGTTCCTCAGGTTTTTTTTTTTCCATTCTTCATAGGTTTTCGATTGATCAAGATTAGAATGTTCGGCATAATTTATCTTTGTTATGAATTTAAATCATTATCTCCACTCACAATAATCCTTTTGCTTATGATGCAGGACCCTGTCATTGATCTAATAAAGGCATCTGTAGATAAGCTTACACGCTCAACAAATTTCCTTCACTTTTTGGGACAGCATGCACTTATTGTCCAAGAAGATGTAACTGATGTTGTGGAAGAACAAGTTGACAAGAAATATCATTTTATGTCTCTTATGCTAAACCTGGTGAATACTTTCCTTTATATGGTCAACACATACATAATTGTCCCTACTGCAGATGATTACTCGATGAGCCTTGGTGCCGCTGCTACAGTTTGTGGTGTTGTAATCGGATCAATGGCTGTTGCACAAGTCTTCTCTTCAGTTTATTTCAGTGCATGGTCAAATAGATCATACTACAGACCTCTTGTGTTCAGCAGTATTGTGCTTCTTATGGGAAATCTGTTGTATGCATTGGCTTATGACCTTGAATCTTTAGCAGTTCTGATTATTGGTCGTCTACTGTGTGGGTAAGTGTTGGTTTCATTTACCTTAAGGAAAAAATGAACACACTTGCATTCTCATTAAACATTGATTGTTGTCCCACATGACACATGCATATGTTGCACTCATTACAGCATGTCCTTTATCTTCCATTGAGTAGACTAGTGTATTTTATTATTATATGTGACAAGTTGTGTATTTTTAAGATGTATCATTTTGTATAGAATTCCAAATGCATATACCTTAACTACTCCAGCCTAAGTTGCATGGAAACGAGTACGGGTACGGGTGGCGGTATGGGTACTGGACATGACAAATTTGTAAAAGGTAGGGTACGGGGACACGCCTACATAAATATTTATATACACATACATATATTATATATTGAAATTAATAATTGACATGGGAT
Organism: Asparagus setaceus; assembly: GCA_012295165.1. Taxonomy (NCBI): domain Eukaryota; kingdom Viridiplantae; phylum Streptophyta; class Magnoliopsida; order Asparagales; family Asparagaceae; genus Asparagus; species Asparagus setaceus. The sequence continues at coordinate 71,004,022 of CM022704.1, forward strand.
CAGCGTTGTTTTTCATTCACATGTTTTGAGAATTAAAATTCCTTTAAATTTTATGTTTTTTATTATGTGGATTATAAATTGAAAACCCAATCATTTTTGAACTAGTCACCCAAACGACCCTTTAATAGTTTGAATCCCAACCTATTTTCAAGAAGTTTTAGGAAGTGGATATGAAATGTAGGATATGCGTCCAAGAAGTGAATGAAAAGTGTTTTAACATAAAACATACATTGCATAAGTGAGCACAGGCTTGAATAAATGTATTCATATATACAAGGAGTGTCCAAGGAGTTTGGGTATTTATACAGGTGCGGGTGCTTGTCGGGTACGGGTACGGCTTCAGTTAGGAGTACCCAGGTAACATAGGCTCCAGCATATAAAGTGTTGCTGAGGCAATTTTTCAAACAGTATTTATGTCTTGCAAGTTTCTCTACGAGGTTAGGTGCATGACTAACTAGATTTTTCTTCTTTATCGTATATTTCTGTTTAATGATGGTAATAACAGGAGTTTGCAGACTTTTTTGAAATGTTATTCTTTCTTTCATGCTCAGTTGCATTAAAGTTTTCTTATCTGGAACTTTACCATGATTCAGACTGGGTTCCGCAAGGGCTGTTAACCGCCGGTACATTAGTGATTGTGTGCCACAAAAAATTCGCATGCAAGCATCTGCAGGTTTTGTTAGTGCCAGTGCACTTGGAATGGCTTGCGGTCCTGCCCTTGCTGGTTTGCTGCAGACCAATTTCAAGATCTATGGTCTCACAATTAACCAAGACACATTACCTGGCTGGGTGATGGCAGTGGCCTGGTTTATGTATTTGATTTGGTTGAGTTTTTCTTTTAAGGAGCCAGTTCGTGATACTGATGAGATCCAAATCCCACAGGAAACTGGTGTTGGTAGGTTAATCTTTATTCTCATGCCGTATTTAACATTCATACATGCAAATACATTTGCTTAGTTAAAATGGAAAGATTTTCTTTTTTGTTTTGTTTTGTTTATAGTATCAAGTTGAGAACTATCTAAATTCATGCTATTATGGAGCCGGGATTTTACATAGAGGTGCAGATTAGTTTTAATATCAAACAAAGGGATGTAAGGATCACTCGAGATCTTTTTGTCGAATCTTTACTTTTCCTTGCTGAGAGTGTTTGAAAAAGTAACTTGATTCATCTGAGTGCACTAGGAGCTAATGAGTGCTCCAGTTCAATTGGGTGGTACAATAGTAGTTGACAGGATAGCAAGGATCTTAGGTCGTGTGGCCTATATGAATGTGTCAAGGAAGTTAAAAAAAAAGGAAAAAAGATAGCAATTGGCAGCCTGTTAGAGGATGTGATCCTTAATAGACAATTAATAGAACTGAAAGGAGTAGGGGTTCAGGTGCAGATAATTTTGGATAAAGCATAAGGGTTTTGCTTTTCCTATGTATTTGTGTAAGTATCTATATGTTTACAGATGATTTTGGATGCTATTTGACTCACAATGACTATATGAATTAGTTACTCAACAACTTTTGCCATTGAGTTATACTAATTCACAAAAGAATAGGTTTCAGCCCATAGTTTCCTTGATTTATTTCATCATTCATAAGAAATATTGAGATATTAGATATTCCAATAGTGCTTTGTCTTATTTCTCAAAATGACTGTGTTCTTTTACAATTAGGACATGTTGATCATGAGCGACTTGAAGGTGGTCTGGTGCAACCTCTGCTTTTAAACTCAGAAGAGAAAAACTGAAGACGGTGGCGAAGAATATGATGATAGTGAAGAAGCTTCTGAAGATTCTCACTTACCTGCAAATTCAATTGGTTCAGCATATAGATTGCTTACACCTTCTGTGAAGGTTTGTTGTTTCTAATTATCTGACAGTTGGCCTTGTTTCTTTAAGCATTTAGTTATTGGTACATTCCAATTGTGAATTGGAACCTTTCCTGCATGCAGGAGTATGGAACACAGTGAACATTATAAATTAAATATATTTGCTATGGTTCTGTAAGCATCAAAGATGACATCTGTGTAGTAATTTGGTACACATTTTGAAGAACTTCTTACAATAGTATGAACTTTAACCTTTTCAATTGTCATAATGGACATCACATATGACTTGGATTTAACTGTGAAATGTGATTCCTGGTCTGCATTTTATATCAAAAATTCCTTTAGGCAATGAAAAGGATTCCTAATACTTATTGTAATACATCCTTCTACTATCTGATGGTTCAAATTGACAAATATTTTAGAACCTTATATCCATTGATCTAGAATCTTAAGAATATTGAATTAAATGGTCTATTGGAATCAGTTTACGTCTCAAATACCTATGGTTTGTATGCATAGACATTAATGTCATACTCCAATGTGGGCGCAGGGTGTTGAATGTGATAATAGTCCAAAATCTTGACACGAGGAGACAACTATATATGTTTATGCACTTGAATATGGTGTATGTCTCAGAAGTAAATCTATGTAATGGGTTGTTATTCATACAAGATAAAGCCTAATTTTAGTTCTATATGAAATAGCTTTTGTCGAAAAGACATAAGATTCAAATTTCTTTTACATGATTTCGAGGAGTAATAACCACACATTTGTAAGTGTCAATACCGGACTTGGATGGACGCAAGTGGTGCAGATCGTGCTAAAAGGAAACAAAGAACAAAATGAAGGAAACTTTTTATTCATCATGAACATTTGTGACTGGCGATGAACTGTGTTTACAATGTTTCTAGCATTTGCATGTTTCCTTCTTTTTAAGTCCAGAAATCTTACCTTTGTCTGTTTCCTCTGTAGGTCCAATTGCTGATATATTTCATGCTCAAATATGCAATGGAAATTTTACTTTCTGAATCAAGTGTCATTACCACATATTACTTTAATTGGACTACTAGTTCAGTGGCAATTTTCCTGGCTGTACTTGGGTTAACAGTTCTTCCTGTCAACGCAATCGTTGGAACATACATCAGCAACATGTTTGAGGACAGGTAATTGATAAATTAGTAATCTATTCTGGTGCAGTCAAGATATCTGAAAATTCATTATTCCTAGTACTGTTTATTTTACTTAAATGTTATTACTGCATTACCATCCATGGAAGCTGCTTTATCTCCCTTCTTGAAATTTGCTTTTTGTCAATATCGATATTTTCGCATATAATTCGTACATATATACTCTGTGTGTGTGTGTGTGTGTGTGTGTGTGTGTGTGTGTGTTGTAACTAATTTTATGCCCTTAGCATTTCATATTTGAAATTACGGTAGTAGGTTTGACAAAATGCGTATATTTGCAGCAGCAGATACTACTTTGAAATTGATATCGCTATACTTGTTAGAAAAAGTTATTTTGCATTAGATTTTTTTTTCTTTCACTTTGATTACACATTCTTCATATACACTGTAGCGATGTGCAACATTGGTAGTTACATGCATGCTGTAGTCCCATGTCTAGAATGTAGTTGCTTTATTAGCTTGATTACTAGGAATTCATATTAAATTAAATATGTATATCTGGAACATTAAATGAATTAAAGATTCGTTGTCTTTCCGTAAATATTGTCAACCTTTAGTGTAAATGTACTCATTGACATGCATGCTGTAGTCCCATGTCTAGAATGTAGTTGCTTTTTTAGCTTGATTACTAGGAATTCCTATTAAATTAAATTTGTATATCTGGAACATTAAATGAATTAAAGATTCATTGTCTATCCGGAAATATTGTCAACCTTTAGTGTAAATGTACTCATTGATATATGTCATATTTTATGCATATTTTTTTTTCTTTTTTTCTTTTTGATACTACAGTACTCTGGTTCTTTCTGATGGATGTGCTTATTGCGTGATGTATTTTCATTTTACTAACTTCTTTTGATTGGACAAGCTTTTTCTTGATGTCTGGTTTTTGATCAAACGAGGCTTAGATAATTGCAATGAATTTGCATTTTGATATAATTTCATTAACTGTATGAGTTTGAAAACCCAATATCCATAAACTTTTCCTGAAGATACAACCTTACAATTTGGTATATGGACAATTTGGTATATGGACTGTCAGTAAGAAGCGTTTATACTCTGAAATGTGTTCTGCCAGGATTGCAGCCTTTTGATTTTCTTTCATGCTTTCAGCAAGTTGTAAATATGCTTCGCTTTTGATTTGTTGTTATAGACTCTCAGACTCTATCTTGATATTTGTTACTCTCTTGCAGAAAGTTCTGTTTTGCTACTTTTCTTCAAATTCAACATGTTATTAACCTATATGTTGATATTTTGCAGACAAATCCTTCTAGCATCTGAAATTATGGTGTTATTAGGTATACTCTTGAGCTTCCACATTACAAAGACATATACGGTGCCTCAGTATGTGACCTCAGCACTTATTACGTTTGTAGCCGCTGAAGTGCTTGAAGGTAATTTCATGTCGAAAAGTGAACAACTGTTAAACTAATATGCACATTTTAGTTCCTCTTTTCTCGAGGGCTGTTTTCTAATGCTGTATTTACTTGTCTGGAAACTTTGTGCACCTTCTAAAAACATTTCTTTAAACATCAATTACCTTGATAGAGTTGAGGTTTACTGTCACCTAAGGCAATTCACATATAAACTGATAATATTAAATTGTAATAGAGAATCAAAGATGACATTTTGGGGTAAATTTCACAAAAATTACCATGAACTTTTAGAGCGATTTGCACAAAATCACATGAACACAGGTTCATTTCTGCTACTTCCTTTATTCTATTTCTTCAATTGAATGGCAAGATAAAATATTTCTTAAGGAAATATGCAACTTATTTCTTCAATTGAACGGCAATATATAATATTTCTTAAGGAAATATGCAACTAAGCATTAATTTTAGTAGAAAATGCTTCTATATTTGGGTTTTTTATATTAGTCCCTTAAATCTTTAATATTCAGAAACTAACCCCTCAAATTATTGAAATTGCTATTATGTCCTCCAATTCTTATAAGTTGACTCAGAATTAGTCCCTTAAATCATTGAAATTGCTATTAGGCCCCCTAATTCTTATAAGAGTTGTTTTGCCAAATGCAGGTGTTAATCTATCACTTTTATCAGAAGTTATGTCATCTCGGTTAGCACGTGGAACTTATAATGGTGGGCTTCTCTCGACTGAGGCTGGAACATTGGCTCGTGTAGTTGCAGACTGTACAATTACTTTAGCTGGGTATTTGGGAGTGAGCAAGCTCCTAAATGTCACCCTACTTCCTTCTCTAGTCATTTGTGTAGCCTCCATTGCCGCCACCATCCTCACCTTCAATTCTCTTTTCTAATTATTTTCAGTTAGTAATATTGCGTTCCTTTTCTAGGTGTGCATAGCAGAATGTTATTCATTGATTTATTGATCATTGTAATCGAATAAGTTACAGTTTGAGTTGCCTGTTTCTCTTAGGAATTTCTGCTTGAAAATTTGAACGGCAAGGATTTATAGTTATTGGAAGTGTATATAACTTTGAACACCATGTATATTTTGGCCGGTAGTAGATTCTTTTGTCGGTTTTTATTTATTTATAAAGTGTGGTTTTATGTATTAATCAATTATATACGCTCTTCGTCTCGTCATAGTGCCCTTATGATTATTGACAGTAGAATTTGAAGTACTATATAGTTGTTCATGTATCATGTTCTTAAATTATCTACTGGACTTGGAAACAGATGCCACATTTCCACAATCTTCCATTTACATAACTAAGCTTGGAATTAAACCAACTTAGGTTTCTTTTTCATTTCATCATTCTCTGAAATAAACATCCTAAAGAATCGTTGTAGGTACGCTTGACGTTTGATTAAAGACCACTAAACCGAAAAAGCTTCAACATAAACTCACTCTTTAACTACTACTTCAATCCTAAGAAGAAAATCATCATCCTTTATGCTCTGCCTCATTTCTCCTCGACCTCTCCCTTTGAATCTTAATCCCCATATACCTGGGGAAAAAAAAGCAAATATCTTCACTTGTGAGTTTTTGATTGATTCTCATAGAAAATAAATGGAACATGAGAACTAAGTTATAATTACCTTCCAAGCATCATAACCGTAGCTTGAGGATTAGTCCCGGGAGAAAAATTGAAAGTAGACCCATCAACAACTCTAAGCCCATCAACACCAATGACTCTATAATCACCATCAACAACTCCACCAACATGACAACCTCCATGATAATGCCAAATAGTCATCACAGTATCCCTACAATACTGCTCCAAAGACATCGAATCGTTATCGTGTCTCAGACGAAAATTCACGGGAAATTGCATTGTCATGTTGATCAGAGCTTGCAATGATATGAATGGGTACCGAAATCTTGAAAATGCGCGGGAATTTACTACGCGTTCGATGGTTTTGAGCCCGTCGACGCATCTTTGGAGGTCTTGGGGTTCTTTGAAGTAGTTGAAGGTGACCGAGGGGGTTTCGTGTGGGTCGGTGTTTCTGAGCTCAAGGTGGCCGGTGGAGAGAGGACCGAGGATTTTTTCGAGGATGAAGCCGCCTCTGAATGAGGAATCTGCGAGGTTGTTCATGATTTCTGTGGCTTTTGCGATGGCTTCGGGTGTTCTATCTTTTGGAGGTAGTGAGTATAGTTGTCCAGTCTGCAAGAGAATTTCAAACAATTTAATCATCTCAATTTTAGGCAACAAAAGAAAATAAGCCTGTGATTGGATATGCATATATTAATGCTAATTTTGTGAATAGTATCTCATTCTCTTTAATTAGAGTTTTAGAGTTTATATTCAATTGTATATGATGCTTTTACCACAAGGAGAGTATGCATGCTATTATATCATTGTTTTATTTTATTTTCTTCAATGAAACAGCTTAACCGTAATTCATATTACTCCTCTCAAACAACTCCATCTAAAATTTAGGCATTTATGAGTCAGAATGTAGGACAACTGAAAAAACAACATATGCAGAAAATAATTGTAACAAAAATAAGAATGTAGAATCATGTGTGAATGTACGCTATAGATTTATGTAAGAAATGAATGCGTTTGTAGAGATTAGAAGTTACTCCTAATGAGAACAAAGTCGTATAGAAATAAGTATTCAGCGGAGTACATTCATGAGACACATGACGTTCCACCATGTAATAATCCTTAAATCAGTGCAAAATAGAAATGATTTAGAGATCATTAGAAAGTTTCTCGTGCTAACATAAACCACTAGAACTACAGTAATGAGAATAAATGATAGCATTATAAACGGACCTGCGGAGAAAACATTCCAAAATTCCTCCCGCTCCCAGTCACACTGGCAGCCTCAATATACGCCCCCAGCCTCGTAATTCCCACAACCTGTATAAGCGAAACCTCGACAGGCGACGGCGACGGAACAAATATGGCGTTCATGGGGTTATCGGACATTCCTCGACCGACCATCGGCTGGTCGACGACGACGTCGATGCCGAGGGAGTTCAGGTGCGCAGCTGGGCCGATGCCGCTCAGCATTAGGAGGTGGGGGCTGCCCATTGCGCCTGCGGAGAGTATGATCTCGTTGTTGGGGCCTGGGTTGAGGTATGCTCTGTGGATTGTGCCGAAGCGGTCGGTGAAGAGCACGCCGTTGGCAGTTGGTTTTGTTGTGCCTGCAACGGGTTTGGGTCAGATTAGAGGTAGCATGACATATATAAAGAATCTTTAATGCGCATATTGCAATTGTGGCTGTATTGATAGACATTCTGTATCAATCTCAAATAATAAAAATATGTTGTTCCATTTTAGACAATACTTATTATAACAACGACAACAAATGTTTGGGGTCGGCTGTATGAATCATACTCTTTCATTCCGTTCTATTATGGACCATCTCCTCTTTTAGTAACCATTATCACAAACTTCTTAACAGCTTCTAATCAAGTTCTCTTAGGTCTAACTCTAAATCTATTTGCCTCATTAACTATAATATTATTATTTTTTCTAACCGGTGCACTAAGAGGTCTCCGTAACAAAAAGTTAATACGTAATATAGCTAAAATAAAACACAAATTTCTTAACAAAAAGTTAATAAAATTAAAAAAATTCTTCTGATCTTGCGCGTTCAAGAATAATCCATAGAAAATTAATTCCATACTTATATTTTTGAAAAATTATTTTATATATAGGCATGAGAGCGCCCTCACCTTCTTGCCTAAACAAAATCCTCGACACAGTGGCGTGCAGAAGCACCGTAATCCCCTGCGGCCTCGCGTACTGCAACAAATCCGCCGCCGTATGACGCCGCCCCTCCGCATCGAAAATCGTGCCCCCAACCTTCGTCCCATACAAATGCTCATACGTAAACCCGTTATACGGCCTCACCCCTGCCTCCAACAACCCGTCCCTCACCGCCGACTGCCACCTCCTCATCTCCGGCCTAAACGCCACCACCCTCTCCACCCACCGGTATGCTTCTCCGGCCAAAATCCCATCCCATCCGACATTTTGAATATAGCTTTGGCTCGCTCTTGTGTAGAAGCCTGCAAATTTATTCAGTTGTATTCAATTTGATAGTTCATTTAAAATAAATTTCATTAAAAAAATACTAAACAAATAGTTTTTAATATAATCAATTAGAACCGATGAGATGTATATTCGATTTATTTGATTGTTAACTATTTGTTTAAATTTTGATCCCACATAATTTGTATGATTACACACACACAGATATATATATATATATATATATATATATATATATATATATATATATATATATATATATATATATATATATATATATATATATATATATATATATATATATATATATATATATATATATATATATATATATATATATATATATATATATATAGATAGAGGTGTCATATATATATTTGACCCATCATATATTATTTTGAAAGACTTAAAAGCCCACATTTTGTTTTCCACCCAACATTCAAATTACAGATGTCATAACTGAATAATGATTGATTATGAATTTAAACGTCATTTAAAAATTAAAGTATTTCTAATCAAATAGAAAAATATATATCATCTCAATAAATTAAGAATAAATTATAGTACTTTTAATATTCATAAAGAATAAATAATTAATCCAATAAATATATTTAATATTCGTGAATATTCGAAAGATATTCGTACTTGAGAAAACTTCAGAGAAGATATTAGGATTCAAAGCCGAAGATTTTAAACAAACAAAAATATGAACATCTCGGTATTCGATTTGATTCCATTTTAGTTTTAGCCTTGTACCTGCATTGATGCAGCTACCGCCACCAAGAACACGAGCTCGTGCATTGATGACACCGTCAGTGGAGACGAAGCGTTCGGAGGGGGAGGAAGGGGAGGAGTCGGCGAGGGTGGAGGCGAAGGAGGCAAGATTTGTTATGTTCCGGTTGCCGTAGGGGGACCCACCACGCTCGAGGAGGAGGACGGTGGAGTGCTCCGAAAGGGTGGCGGCGAGAGGGCACCCGGCGGTGCCGCCGCCGATGATGATGTAGTCGTAGTAGGAGACGGAGGGGGATCGGGTGGCGTCGTGGAGAAAGGAGTAGTTTGGCGCTACGGAGGAGAGAGTGACAGTTGAGTTTAGTTGCACAACGCGCGGTTAAGTTAATAGGTGGATTATTGATGATCAATTCTAAATTTGCAAATTTGCTGGTTAATTTCTTTAGTCCTCATGTAAAAGAAATCCCCATAGGAAATCATATAAGTGGGAAAGAGCAAAAAATTGCCATTTCTAAATTAGTGCAAGTATTATATAGATATCAATTTAATTAAAATATTGTACTAGTGCAATCACCAATTCTGAAAATGTACACTAAAACATGTAACATGTTCGCTTTATAGTATATGATTTCCTATAGAAAGCTCCTATATGATTTCTTTTTCCCCATATTCTTCTCCATTTGTGGTCAATTGTTATAGTTTGTAATATTTCTATGGAATATTAAAAAAATATTGAAACAAGAAACTATCAATTATTGCAAGTTCATGATAGTTCTTTTCTTTAATGTATGATTTAATATATAAGCAGTTATTGCAATTGGAGCCGTGATTTCTTTAGAAATATAGTACCGTGAATGATTTCATAGAAAATATTCAAAATAGCTGCATTAATTAGAAAATATTGTCTATGGACATGAACCTATTAGAATGCAAAAGCATAGATTATGCGCAAGCTAGAAAACTTATTTCTTGCTTAAATTAGTTGTAAAAATGAGAAAGAAGAAGCACCTTGCTCTGAGTAGGAGATGGAAAGAAGAGAAAGAACACTAGTAAGAACTACCGCAATCCATCTCCATGAGAAAGGCCCCATCACTATTCACTGCTGTAAAAAAAAAAAAAACACAAGAGAAAGAATTAACCCTTGTATTCTAATATTATCATGAATTCACAAGAGAACTATTTATAGTGCAAACTGAACAATTTACAATTTTTGACTGACCTTGACTTGGTTAGGTGACTTATGGTCAGCACAAGTTTGTGAGCATACTTGTTGCTAATGTGAAGCTTCTTAATTACAATCTCACCAACAAAATTAAGTGGCCACTAAATTCATTCATATAAAGGAAATGGCTGAGACTTTTGAGCACCAACTCTCACATGAAATGAGCATGAGACTACTTTAAGAGGGAAACAAGGAGATTTAGCACCCTCTAGAGCTCGCAGAGGCAATAAAGAGATCATTGCTTGTCTAAGGGTAGTAGATGAGAAATTTAGTGCATTTCAACTAGAAATTTTGCTTTTAGGCTTGCTTGGCATTGTTGGGCCGATGGTACTGAAAGGCCTAATAATGAAAGTATATATCAGAAGATGTAGCTGGGATAAAGTCTTGCAGCCTGAAGTTAGGTTCATAAGTATATGAGGGTCAGTTTGGCAACTCTCTCAATAGTCTAAACTAGTTCAGTTATGAACCGAGTGGATCAAATCTGAAACTAGCTTAAAGCTAAAAATTGTCCTAATAAAACTAATTTAAGTCCCGGTTCAGTTTTTGCTAAACTAGGGTCTAGACTTAAACTGATTTTGTTCCACCAAACTAGTTTAAATTCGAGTTGCCAAACAGAGCCTAGCTTGCAACTGGCCCGATAAGCATTTTTTTTCCCAACACCATTAGATCCACGTAAAGCATTTCCTTTGACCTTATATTGTAACTTTTCAAAAGAAACTCTAACGTATCTTAAGAGAAATAATTTCGTATAACAAAAGAAACTCTCACATATCTTTAGAAATAATTTATAAGTATAAAAACAATATTCAAAATGACTCAGTTCAGTTGATATCTCTCTTTTTTTCCCCCTGTTATTTTCAAATCTTGGATTTCTCTTTCTTTTTTCCCCCTTTATTTTTTTCTTTAAATTGTCACTTTACGCCGGCTCAAAAGGATTCCAATTCTCGTGAGCATGCATGTCCCTTTCAATGAAGCTTCATTATCAAGTCAATTAATTAATTCTGCCCATTCTAATTTTTTTGGGGGTAAGTTAGTCGTTGCTGCTAAAGTAATGATGATACTTTTAAGTTATATATCACGATCTATAAAAACAATGCTAGGTGATAGTCTCGATTAGAAAAAAAAAAAAATGGGAAAACAAAAACGATAATATCTTTTTCATGAGGGAACTCTAGTGATAGACCGGAGTCAAAGTTGGTTTCTTGGGTTTATATTTAGGACATTTGTTCAGTTACAATCTTTATTGTTAGAACTTTGTCACATGCATTTATAGTGTTAGGGATAATTTTTCCCCCGATTCTAATGTCCACAACTGAGAGATCAAAACACAAGCTCACAAGATATATAGAAAGAATAGCAATCAAGACGAAAAATAACGAGATTTACGTGATTCGATTAAGTTCAACTTATATCCACAGGGCACAATACGAAAATAACGAGATTTACGTGATTCGATTAAGCTCACAAGATATATAGAAAGAATAGCAACTGGCCCGATAAGCATTTTTTTTTTCCAACACCATTGGATCCACCGTCCACGTAAAGCATTTCCTTTGACCTTATATTGTAACTTTTCAAAAGAAACTCTAACGTATCTTAAGAGAAATAATTTCGCATAACAAAAGAAACTCTCACATATCTTTAGAAATAATTTATAAGTATAAAAACAATATTCAAAATGACTCAGTTCAGTTGATATCTCTCTTTTTTTTTCCCTGTTATTTTCAAATCTTGGATTTCTCTTCTTTTTTCCCCCTTTATTTTTTTCTTTAAATTGTCACTTTACGCCGGCTCAAAAGGATTCCAATTCTCGTGAGCATGCATGTCCCTTTCAATGAAGCTTCATTATCAAGTCAATTAATTAATTCTGCCCATTCTAATTTTTTTGGGGGTAAGTTGGTCGTTGTTGCTAAAGTAATGATGATACTTTTAAGTTATATATCACAATCTATAAAAACAAGGCTAGGTGATAGTCTCGATTAGAAAAAAAAAATGCGAAAACAAAAACGATAATATGTTTTTCATGAGGGAACTCTAGTGATAGACCGGAGTCAAAGTTGGTTTCTTGGGTTTATATTTAGGACATTTGTTCAGTTACAATCTTTATTGTTAGAACTTTGTCACATGCATTTATAGTGTTAGGGATAATTTTCCCCCGATTCTAATGTCCACAACTGAGAGATCAAAACACAAGCTCACAAGATAGAAAGAATAGCAATCAAGACGAAGAATACCGAGATTTACGTGATTCGATTAAATTCAACTTATATCCACAGGGCACAATACGAAATATTCATTATGTATGAGAAAGAAGATTACAAGAGAAATTACTCATATCTCTCAATCCCTCAACCTCATATTAACACAATCATCATCTCATATGCTCTCCAAGCCCTCAATTTCATCCAAGTCTTTCTCTCATAAGAGAGACTTATATAGTGCTAAACCTTAACGCTAACTTGGTCCGAAGATTCGTTATAAGCTTAAAACCCACTGGATATTAAGCAGAGATGAAACATGTCCCAACATAAAGATATTGCTCGCTCATTTTCAGCTGGATAATGCAAAGAAGGGTCATTTACATTTACATTAATTATAAAAAATTGAAGGAGGAAATAAATAATAAGATAATTCATAAAAGGCACAACACGTCCACCTAATAATCGGCTAGGATCAACGACCAACTACTCATGTTATGGCGAGATTTGGTGGATAACAAAGTGACCGTGACAACTTTCTCAATTTTCTATCTTCCATTCACCAATAAAATAACAACGGTCTTTAGACTGACGTACATGCTCAACATTATTCAATCTAATTTGAGGTACAATCCTAAGCTTTCGGTGACTTAGAAATTTGTACTTTAGCTCTAAGGTCCTAGATTGAGATCCCCGGATCTAAGGAAATGACTTCGTTCCTATATCTAACTAATCTTTTAGGACTATAGGCTTACAGTAGCTAGTAGAATTCTTATCTTTATTCTCTTGGAATGTTGAGAAATGTTTGATTCCTCTCTTCTTATATTGCTATATATATATATGTCCTCTTAAGGCTCTCTTAACATCAAAAAGAAAAAAAGAAGATGAAGGTCAAGAAGAAGAAGAAGAAGAAGACATGAACGATATTGGCTTGGCTCATATCTCTTAGGATTTACTCCTTCTTAGAGATGAGCCGAACCAATATCACTCATGTATCCTTCTTCTACAACGCTATGATTTCAATGTTTGTAAAACTAAGGTACAATTTTTGAATCTATAATTTTCATTAGTCAACTGCAAAGTTGCAAAATGTATGCTGATTTTCAAATTTAAACTCGATATTTTTTTTGTTTTAATTAATGAGTTCTCTCGTCTCTTCCAATGTAAGCATTTTTCTTTAAAAGGATCGTTTGGTAGCATTTCTTTTAATTTTTTAATAGCCCAGCTAAATCGAACTCAAGATCGTGGGAGTCATATTGGAACCTCCCAACCATCCGAGTCACCAGCGGTGGGTCATTTCTTTTAACTTAGTTTCTCTAATAAAAGAACATTTCTTTAAGTTGTTTAACTATACTTATGACCTCATCATCATATACATATGTCAGTAAGTTTTTAAAATCACATTATATATGGCTTTATCTTGCTTACCTTATTCACTTTTTATCTATGGAAAAATCATAGCTTATAATTTTATATACTGATTACATTGACTTAAAGATGGAAAAATCATAGCTTATAATTTCTCCCTTTAGTAACACCCAGCTGAACAAACGGACCTTGGTCAGCAATAGATTAACCCCACTAGGACTAAAGGCCTAGGGCTCTCCGTCATTGGGCTTTATTATTAGATGCCAATAAGGCCCAGAAAAAGTTTTCTCCGCACGGCTTGATTAAACCCCATCCATCACAAAAATGAAGGGGGAAAACAAAAAAACAGAAAGAAACATGATCCCAAAAAAAAAAAAAAAAAAAAAGAGAGAGAGAGAGAGAGAGAGAGAGGAAAGGAGAAGAAAATAATTCGGAGAGAGTAAAGTATTGCCTGCCCGGGGGTTGGGGGGTGGGTTTGCTATGTGTTCATTTATGGAATAGGGTTTCTGCAAAGCCCAGCAATGAGCTTATTTTCTTTTCGAAACACAGAATGCAGTGAAGCTGTTTGAAGAAATGCCACTGAGAGAAAATGTTAATGCTTACCCAACAATCACCAAATTCAGTATTAATTCTGATGATGACAGCAGGATTCACAAGCTTATTTTATCTGATGATCCATTCCTGATGTTTTGACTCAGTCCAGTCCATTGGTTGTTAGTATCAATTTGACCTTTTCTCCTCCTAAAGCCTGAAGAGAAAGTCCAACAATCATCATGAACATCCTCTTCTTCTTCCTCTTGATCAAGACAATAACCCCATTTGGAGATACTTTCTGTCGTCTTCGGAGATGATGGCGACCGAGCCCATCTCTCTTGTCATTGACGAAATCTCCGGTACCATCTGTTCAGCAAAGGATGTGGTCATTGGAAGAAAGAGCTTCTCTCAGTTATCTACTTGCTTGGGAAAAATCATTGACATACTAGAAGAAATAATCAAGAAGCATCATGATCATCATGATAACATAGATATTGCATTGGAATCATTAGCCAACAAATGAAGCTAGCCAAGTCACTAGCCGAAGACTGCCGTGGAAATCGCAGCAGAGTCTATCTCCTCATCAACTGCCAGAGAATCTTGAAACCACAACTCGAGGCAATTTCAAAGGAAATAGGCCAAGCCCTGAGCCTCCTTTGTTCAATCAATGATGAAGCTGACGATAAAGAAGGACTGAGCAAGGAATTGTTGTTGTTTGAGTTTCGGACAACAGTGGCTGAGGAGGAAGTTCTAAATAAGATTGATTTGGGCATCCGGGAATGGAATTTTACCCGTTCATACGCAAACAGCTTGCTAACGCTCATTGCAGATACGATTGGGATCTCAAAAAAACCATCGGTATTAAAGAGAGAGCTTGACGATTTCAAGAAAGAAGTGGCTAATGCACGAAAGAGCAAAGAGAAAGAGTTGACTGAGGCAGTTCAGATGGATCAAATTGTAGCCCTACTTGAAAAGGCCGATGCTACCTTGTCTTTAAAGGACAAGGAGTTTAATTACTGTAGGAAGAGGGATGCGTTAGGGAGTCGTGCGCTAGAGCCTCTGCAATCATTCTATTGCCCTATAACGGGGGAGATAATGGAAGATCCTTTTGAAATATCATCAGGACAGACCTTTGAGAGGTTAGCCATCACCAAGTGGATTGCTGATGGAAACACAACTTGCCCGTTAACTATGACAACTTTGACTAATACTGTTCTCCGGCCCAATATCACCTTAAGGAAGAGTATTGAAGAGTGGAAGGATAGGAATGCCATTATTAGAATTGCGTCAATTAAATCGATTCTTGGGTCTAGTGATGAGGAAGAGATGGTCAAAGGCCTTGGGCAGCTTCAAGAGCTATGCGAAGAGAAAGAGTCTTATAGAGAGTATGTTGTATTGGAGAATTGTTTGAAGATTCTTGTTGGGCTTCTTGCCAAGAGTAATCGATTGATTAGGCATCTTGTCCTGTCCATCCTCAGCATCTTGGCAAAAGACAATGATGGCATTAAGGTAAATTTATTTCAACAAAAAGAACATCTGATTTTGTAGTTTGAGGAATGAAGAATGAGATCGGTGCAGTTTACTTGCAGGAACTAATTGCTGATGTTGAAGATTCTGTTGAATCCATTGTGCGCTCCCTAGCACGAAGGAGTGAAGAACGTAAATCAGCAGTGGCATTGCTTGTAGAAATGTCGAGATGTGAAATGGTTAGAGACAGTATTGGCAGGGTTCATGGCTGCATTCTTCTGTTGGTGACGATTTCAAACGGTGATAACAATCAAGCTGCCACTGATGCAACAGAGCTACTGGGAACTCTTTCATTTCTTGATGAAAACATAATACAAATGGCAAAGGCTAATTATTTCAAGCCGCTCTTGCAGCGTCTTCGTTCAGGTGCTCGTCTATGTTTCTTAGCTAAGTTTAACTGCTATGATATTGTAGTGTGGTTGTTGTTTTTTCTCATCTTGTATTAGAACTACTGAGTTCTTATAAGTCACTTTGAACAATGATGATGGTTACTAACAGAAAAGGTAGCTTTCCAACTGATCCCCACCATTTTCTAGAAAAAATAATCACACCATATCTGCAGAGATGGAATGGATCATTGAGCTTCATTCGTCACTAAAAAGTGAATATTGCGTATTTCTGATTAGATGTAGGACACAGTCTGAGGAGTATTGAGCTTTAAGTGCTTGCCTGAGTTATTATGTAGAATTATACATTTTCCATTTTTATAACAATTATGATTGGGGAAAATCCTGGTAGATACAAGAAAGCTTTTTGACTCTGAAATGAACGAGACCTGATATGTTTCATACATTATGTTAAAAACATAGATGTAGATATTGTAAAACCTTTTGATGATGCATGTTTTAGCCTTCTGATACTCCATTCTAAGAAAATGTTTTTACTGCGTCTGACACATAGATAAGATATCATCGATCCTCCCTAGCTTAAAATTTTGGTATTTAATGTGAGAAAACATTTCTAATATGGAAGCACTTAGGCTGAATAAGATTTTATAGTTTAGCCGAAGTTTCATAGGAGTTAGCACTTACATTGATTTAGGGTCTAAAAAACGATTCCTTTTTTCTATATGTGAGGGTTGTCAGAATGGCATGCATATCGCTTGCTTAATTTTGTGATTGTGTTGATTTAAAATCACCAGGATCAGATGACATAAAGAAGGTCATGGTAGCAACTTTGGCTGAGATGGAGCTGACAGATCATAGTAAAGCCAACCTGTTTCGTGATGGCGCACTTGAACCACTTCTGCATTTGGTCTCACATGTGGATAGAGATATAAAAATTATGGCTGTTAAAGCCCTACAAAGCCTCTCAAGCTTACACCAGAATGGTTTACATATGATCCGAGAAAGGGCAGTACATCAATTTCTGGACCTTTTACGCCCTCACGATTCAACATCATCTATTCTACAGGAATTGGTGGCCGTTACTATCATGAATATTGCCAAATCAGTACCAACTGTTGAAGATGACGAATCCCTGGGATTTCTAGAATCTGATGATGATATCTCCTGGCTTTTCTCCTTAATTATCTTGACAGGGCCCAATATACAGCGCTGCATTCTCCAAACATTTTATGCCTTGGGCCAACTTCCATCATCCAAAGACATGAGAACTAAGTTAAGACAGGTAAGCTTTCATACGAGAATTTCTTTTTCCTATATGATTAACTGACTTCTAAACTTGTTCTGCTCATTTGTAACCTTGAGATTTGACTATAGGCTCTGTTCTCGTTGTAGTCGTTTTTTACTTACAAAGATCTTCCTTGTAAATTTATGTTCGTGGATATTGGTTTCTGATTGATTGATGCATGTCATGGAAGACATCTGAAAGTAATGTGAACATTCAAGTCATGGATTAGGTGGCAAATGGCAGATGTGTAATGGTAATACTAGGTTCAGATATTGATACAAACCAAATGATGTTCCTATACTAATTGTGATGTAGCTTAATAAATTTATGTTTCTTAGCTGTCCACTTCTACTTAAAGGAGAGAGACAACTTTAAGGTCTTATATTACATGAACATAGTTACTAGAAACTACATGAGTAGTATGCTTTTTCTCAGGAAACCATTGTAACACTATGTTATACATACAACCCTGATATGAAATCATCCTTATGTAATAAGGTCACCTTTTGTACTGCATACACACATTGTAAACTCACTCAACTAACCATCATCTAAGAATCTGATGAACCTGCTAGATGGTCAAGTGACTGACTGATACAAGAGGTGCCATATATGAACAATTAGGATAATATAGCTATCCTCTTCTTCAGCATCCTTTTGATTGTCAAGCACTAGTTCATAATCTTGAATATTTGAGTCTGAATCTCTCCTACATTCAAGCACTTTGAGAGTGAAAGCTATTTGCTGATATTTAAAACTTAATATGAAGAATATTATCAGCTATTTAATGGTGTTGTTTCCCCATAATGCAGTTCTCGGCAATTCGAGTACTGATACCACTTTGTGAGCACACCGATCTTGTCTTAAGGGCAAGTGCTGTGAAGTTGCTGTTGTGCTTAATGGAAGGTGGAGATGATAGTCTATTAACAGCTGATGCAGGTCAGAGTTTCTTGAAAGCCTTATCATCGATCATTGAAACATCTAACGATGAGGAAGAAATAGCTGCTGCAATGGGCATTATATCGAAACTTCCTGCAGGTTATGATAAATTCACTCAGTGGCTTTTCGATGCAGAGGCACTTAAAAGCATTATCAAATTTCTGACCGATGTTAGACTTGTTGGGTTATCAAAGAATCCAATTCTGGAGAATGCTGTAGGAGCTTTATGTTTCTTCACTGTGTCAACAAACCATGAGTCCCAGAGGAGGGCAGCTGAGGCTGGGGTGATCCCAATGCTTGTTCAGCTGTTGGGGTCTGGCACTGCTTTGACAAAAATATATGCAGCGATATGCTTAGCTCAATTTTCGGAGAGCTCGCTTTCTCTTAGCCGGCCCATTGATAAGCCAAAATTCTTCTTCTGCTGCTCAACTCCACCTGAATTAGGTTGTGCAGTTCACTTGGGTGTTTGTTCAGTGGAGACTTCATTTTGTCTGTTGGAGGCTGATGCAGTGAAGCCATTAGTGAGATTGCTAGGAGAGGAAGATCGTACTGTATGTGAAGCTTCTTTGAAGGCACTGGCAACTCTACTGGAGGGTGAAATGCTGGAAAGAGGCAGCAGAGTAATTTCTGCATCAGAAGGGATCGGGCCAGTCATACGTCTCTTGACTTCTCATGAGACTAATCTACAGGAAAATGCTCTGCGAGTCTTGGAGAAGATTTTCCAGTTGGAGGAGCACAAGAAAATGTATGGTGCTTCAGCACAGATGCCTCTAGTTGACATAGCTCAGAGAGGAAGTGGGAAAATCCGAGCTTTGGCAGCTCGGGTACTTGCCCATTTGGATGTGCTTCATGATCAATCTTCCTACTTTTAGATACACCGATGAAAGCACAGGTTTGTTCAATTACAAAAATTTCATAGTTTAACTAGTGGAAGCTAGTTCTTGGTTGAGCCTAGCTCTCATGGTCCCCCTCCTCCCCAACACTTTGTTTTCTCCCATTAGTTTGTGTGTGTGAGCATGTACATAACACTGAGTGCTCATATGATATTGCCAAGTATGTGCATCTGTAAAGTATTCAGAAACTTTTATCTTGAATTTCAAACATTGTTCTGTATCATTTTGCACAGATTGCTTGTATGCAACAGATTTTGTAGAAAGGAAAAAAGAGAAGGAAAAAAAAAATCTAGAGACATCATATAATTTTCACTTGTGAGTGAAGAGCCATTTAGCTCCTTTCTTTTACATGAGCCATGGGAAACTATTCCAGTACAGAAATAACTGTAAAAGAATAATGTACAATATGTTGGGAAAGTTTATACAAATAATCTTTATCAATGTGCTCCTGTAATGAATTATTAACACACAAACGCATATACAAACAATTATCGTTTCAGAATGAAACTGGACAACCATCTACAACAATCCCAGGAGCAGTAGGACAAGAAGCCAAAGGGCATCCATCCAAGTCATTCCCCCACCAATTCAAACTGATGTTCTCCAAGCCCAGGCACAAGTACAACATCACCCCCATGAACGCAAGCCCTGCATCCAAAGCCCCCGACAACAAGTAATTATGCCTCTGCCACCAATCCCTTCGATATCTATACACAACAAACCCCGAGAAGAATCCAATAATAATCCAACTTGTATAATTCACAGCTGTCGCCGGTGGCATTTGGCCAGTTGCTCCGATGAGAATAGGCGCGTTGATGAGTTTAATCCAGTTGTGAGATGGAAAAGCTCTGTGAGCGAGAAAGACAAGGAGAGGGGCGATGGCGCCAGCGAGAAAGAACCAGTTGACGGCAGAGTAGGTGCCGAGGTCACCGAAGATGCGGCGGGGCCCAATAAGGCCCCAGATGACGGAGGCATCATAGAAGACGTGGTCGGCTGGGCATGTCCATGGGCTGTCGGAGGGGAGGAGCTCGGTGTTGCAGATGTTGGAGACTGAGTCCATCAGCCACCACGCTGTTCCCAGGTAAACTATCGCTGCTATCAATGTTCCTACAACCTGACCATTTTTGTTCACAGTGATGAAGTATCTTCAAGTAGTGCTTCTGAAATCCTATGTTATTATAGAATTTTTTGGAAATGGAAGTGTAAAATTCTATATGACGACCTATAATACTTTATTGTTCAGAATGTTGGAAATTAAGAACCGACACGTGCCAAAAAGTAAATGTATCACAAATAAGAATGTTACAGATAAGTGAATATATTCTAAGAGGTAGGATCAGAAATGAGTCAAACACTTATTAAGGATAAAATAAGAGAATCTTTTGAAATGGTCTAGTCACACGCAATGCAAGCTATTAGGTATACTAATTAGAATAAGTGATAGTATTATATTTAATAGAGAAAGGAGAAGTACAAAGCTACAAATAGACCTAAGAGAACTTGGTTAGAAGTTTTTAAGAAGGATATGATAATGATTAACTTAGTGGAGGTGATAGTCAGAACTGAGTGGAAGAGAAGGGTTAATGTAACCAACCCCAAAGTTTTTGTATAAAAACTTTGTTGCTGTCGTGGTTGTTATGATTTCCTGTAAAATTTTCAGATTGTTTGTAAGCACACTGACCTGAGCCATGAACATCATTCTCGGGGGGATCTTCATGTAGTGGCCAAGCTTGAAATCTTGCAGAAATGCCAATGCCTGACTCATACTGATATACCCATAAACCTTAAAGCACATGTTGGCAACTGGCCTGCCAGGATACAAGTATCCCATGATGTACTCTGTGATTATGTTCAGTCCTGGTGTCTGCTCATTTATTTCATACAATTGAAGACAGTTAACTCTAGTTCTGCACCATAATTTCAAGTTTTTGATTATTAAGACAAAATACCTGATTTGTGGTTGCTGTGATTATCCCAATAGGAAGAGTGAAGAAAATGGCGAGGGCGCAGGCGAGCAAAACACCCCACCATGGAAGCTGAAGCTGATCAATATAGTACTCGCACGCGAAGATTGTGAGCGCGATGTTGGCCACAAGGATGCAGATGAACCACCACTCAGGAACCTGATTGTATCTGCTCATCAGCCTCGTGTGCACATCCATCTTCCTCTCTTGGAAAGCCGACTTGCTCAGCTGCCATATTTCTCTGGTACACATCCAAAAGCGCCTCAAATTTGTTCCTATATTTCTTAGAAATAAGCGTTAATTGCAGATAGATCCCTGTAGTAAGCAAAGTTTAGAAGTCACTAACCCGGTAGTTTTATTTTTGCAGATACTCCCCCTGAGTGAATTTTTTTTTTTCATTTGTTTACCCTCAGGGGGTCTATTTGTCAAATAACAAATTTACCTTTCTCTGAGGGTAAGAGAAACAAAAGATATTCACTCAAAGGGTCTATTTGCAAGAATAAGACAAAAGAGGGGTAGTAAGTTCACAAAGCTATACTGCAAGGGTTTTATCCATATTTAATCCTAGAAATAATTTGCAGATACACCTCATGTACTAAAGGAGTCACTTATTGTTCCTAATTTTTTTTTATTAGCACCTGGATATTCAGTTATCCAAACAGAGTTATATCTCCATACTAATATCTGTACTGTTAGGATGTATATTTAATGAACATAAGAGAACAAAAGGTCTCTCATCAACATATTGATGTCACGTGACATTTTCTTGATGGGTACAGATAACAATGAGATAACTCCGTCGAACATCAGTATCAAAATGCTAATAGCACTGTGCATATACAATAAGTGACTACTCCCGTTACGCTTCAGAAGATGTATCTGCAATTAACCCTATTTGTTAACAGGACAGGAAATTTCAGCATACTCACCTCCCATGGAACAGGAGAACATGCGTGATTGTAGCAGTGAGCGACGCGAATCCAACACCGTAAGTAACAGCAAAAAACGTACTCAAATACAAAGGCCCGTTCTTCTCGTAAGCCTTCTCATCAAAATGAAAACTCGAATCCACAATACCTGATATGTTATACCTCTGCCCTTCAGCCGTGAACAATCCATCCGAAAATATTGGGAAATTTCTAGCTCGATACAAATCAAACCAATAAGCAATCGGGGTTATCACATACATAACAAGAAAAAAGCCGGCAGCCAAATTTGCAGTGGCGAACCAAGGGCTGGCGAGGGGACTGCCAAGGTAGGAGGAGATTGAAGACCAGTCTAGACCGATGGCGCCAATGCCGAGGCCGTAGAGGCCGGACCCGAGTTGTTGGGCGACGACGGAGTGAGGGAAGAGACAGCATATCCAGGAGATAGAGGTCAGCAGCTGGAAAATGTAGCCGGGAAAAACGTAGTATGCAAAGCTGCAGATGAAGGCGATGAGGAAGAATTGGTTTCGGGTTAGGGCGTTTGGCTGTCGTGCTTCTTTCTCGTGGAGTGCTCTGCATGAAAGATGAGAAGATTTAGCGTCTAGAAATTGGAGTTTCATAAAATTATGCATATTTTTTTTCAAAGCAAATTATGCATTTGATGGACTTAATTGGAAAAATAGATACTATTAACAGCTGGTTTATCCATTCATCTCGCTGTTTCTACTGTGAAATTTGATAGAACTACATCCACTCATCCTTGAGTTAAAATTGTCTTCAAAGCATGAGAAATCCTAACGGAATTGCCCTTATAAGAGTGGGGTGGTTTGCACCATTGATAGAATAGTCACAATTTTGAAACTAGCTTTCTAACCATCGGGTAATAATATTGATCATCTTATTTTATGGGGTGTACTGATAGAATTTTTATTCCCTATCTATCGCATTGGAGGCTGTGTATGAGTGATGATTTATTTATTTATTTATATGAGTGATGATTATTCATTACTTGATTAATGAATCTCTACTTTTTCATCTTTGGCAATCATCATGTCGGTTTGTGTGCCACTTCACTTTGCCTCCAAGTTTTATACATGTGCTTGCTTGATCGATTTGTGTCTAGGGTTATGAGTGTGAATTGATTCGAACCAACCCTAAATAGGTTTGACTTGCATCTAGATCTTATCCAATTGGTTAGTGATCCAAGTTGTATTGAGTTTTTTAAGATCAATCATGATTGATATTTTATGAAATTAAATTTTAAAATTGATATTGAGACACATAATTTTTTTTTTTCTTCATCTATGCTCATATCTATATAGATGATTCTCCGATTTCTTTTTGTTTTTCCCCGACCATGGCCTAGCCACGTGCGACACGCGACACATGAGAACTATACCAACCACATTCAACTACTCATATAAATCCAATAATTATGTTCATATAAAATTGCCTGACCCTGAAAAAGTCATGTCACGCAACTCACATGCCACGAATAATAACTGGAGGCTGAGCTGTTTCAAGATCCAGATCTATTTTTTTGAGTTAGCAAAAAAAAAAAAGGTTAACTATCATTATGGAGTCGACACTTTGTCGACTGTAAGAATCCTGAATCAGGATTCTTATAATCTGTAGCTACACAGCAGAAAAAAATTTATTGTTATAATCATGTAGTTTCTAAGGCATATTTATGATTTATTCTTCAATAAAAATGTGAAAATAATTGCAATTTAAGAAGGCTAAAATATTATTTATATGTATTTAGGAATGACTTCATTGAGATACTATTGGATGAACAATCCAAATCCCAACCCTAATTTATATATAGCTATCACAGTTGTCCATACATGCGAGCAACTTACAACTCTAAAACATAAACAACTCTCCCCTAGTTTTTGGACTTTTTCCAAAAATTCATAGACTCTGACAACTGAAACATCTATAAGACCAAGTTTAATCTACTCTAATATCTCAAAAGATTAGTATCTGTTTAACTATCAATTTATCAGAAATAATAGCAATTAGTTGCTATTAATTGTCCCTTTCCATGTGGAAAAGGAGACTAACTAGTGGTCCCCATCAACAACGTCACCACACAAAAGCAAAAACGTATACGTTTATAATTTAATCCCATCTGAAAATGGCTGGCATAGATTCTTACCTGAATAGAGACACTTGAACAAGATTATACGGCCACCACATCGCCGCCGGCTCCACCAAATAACGCCGGAATATTCCTGCCCATCCAAACCCCAACACCTACTCCATCCCCAAATGATTTAGATATTTTTTCACTCAAAAGTATAAAATAAATAAGTTATTTGTGTTTCTAAACGAACATGTATCTAATTATTTTTATTCAAAATGAGTAGACGGGGTTAGTTTTCCCTCCGTGATGTTGGCTGATGTGTCATACATCTAAGTAATGAATAGCAATCTGGATTTTTTTTATTATGATGTTGGCCGTAGTGATCTAGATATATGTCATACACTAGGTCATTGAAATTTGATAATTACATTGAAATGATTATTTCAGTATTATTATAATAAAATTGAGTGGACGAGATTAGTGTGTTCTTGTGTTGGTTTCACAGATACATTACATTATCTGCCGTTACTATGATTTGAACTATAGTGACACAAATGAATGTCACGCCAATAACACACCAGCCATCATCATGAGGAACTCCCCACCTGCAGATCTCCTATAATCATGGAAAAAAGAAGTCAGAAAGTGAGAAAAGAAAGAAAACTAACCTGAGTTGTGAGAATGACAATGAGGGAAACAAAGAAGGTCAAATTCTTGCCGTAAAAAATCTTCACTGCGGTCACAATATGAATCGCGTAAACAGTCCCAGCTCCAGAATTAGCAAAAATAGTAATAAGCACATGCTCCTTCATATTGAAAGGCCCCGGATTCAACGTAAACTCCCACCTCCTCCCTTTGAAGAAAACCCGATCAGTGATCGTCGACGCCATCAGATGACCGAGAGGCACCACGGCGATCTGAGCCGAGATCGAAGTGATCGAGAGCGGTTCTTTCCTGTACCAAAAGAATTGGTTCAAGAAGGAGAGCAACGCGCACGAGGCAGTGCCCAGGACCCACATGCGGAATGTGAGGACCGGGATTGACGGGTCATCGCCGGTCGGAACTGTTAAGGCGACCTGCTCGATCGGTGAATTTTCTTCGGAGGAGGAAGAAGTCGATGGCATCTCATTAACTGGAGAAAATGTTAGATATTGACCCAAAAAAACAGCTTAAAAATAAGAAAAATAGAGGAGTCGGAAACTTACGGAGTGGAGTTGTGATTTCTTCTTCTTTAGGATTCTCCATGGCTTTTTTTTTTTTTTTTTTGCTTGTTTTGGTTAAATTTTGGTAGGAATTAGCTTGGGATACTTTTGGTCTGGCTTTGGTTTGATTCTCCCGAAAGAGAGGAGTTCAAGCAAATGTGGTTGATGTATGTGTTTTGATGAATTTAATTGATTAAATTGTTTTTCTTTCTTTCTATAGTAGTCCCTCAAATCTGTAATATTTTGAAATTATTCCTTCTAAGTCATTGAAATTGCTACTGGTTGTTTCAAAATTTTCCTAGCAAGAGTAAAATATAAGAATTAGGGGACGTTTACCCCAAAAAATTAAAGAATCTGAGCACGTGATAACAATTTTAATTATGTGAGGGGGTAATTTGAATGTAAAAAGATTCAAGTGACTAATTGCGTGTTTAAAAGGAAGGTAGTAGCTGGCTTCAATCAATTTTACGTGCGAATTGATTTGCAGCTTAAGATTACCCACCCGCACACACAGTCACTGACATGTGGGTCCCATGTAATGAGTTCTTTTATTTGGTTCTTTAATGGGTGCTTGAAATGGGAATGGTATATAGGCGCAGCGTGTCTTGCTGTAGCAAATTGTTGGTGGCCCAATCGATCGTCCTCAGTCTGCAGGTAACGAAAGACGGAGAGGGATTCTGAATCAAGTGAATCTACTGCTGACGTCGACATTTTAAGATCCACATGAGTGGATCCGACCACGAACGAGGCCAGATACTTTGATGCATAGCAATTAGCAAAGGCCCAGGAGATATTTCTGTAGTCTAGACTGCACAGTGTCACTGTGTAAATTAAATATCAAATCATTAATTAATAAATAAAAAGAAAATAAAGCCAAAAAGGTGATGCCACTAATTAAGCTCAAGATGATTGGTCAAAGAAGAGAAACCCTAATAATATTCTTAGGTCTATTTGATCTAAACCTCATTTTTTAAGTATCATCTTTAACCTATGCATCCCGCTTGGTAGTTTTATAGGAATAAATTTAGTGTATATTCCTGAACGTTAAAACTTTCATGAAGATCACCTGCACACATGAACTATGCAGTATACGCTCAAAAATTAAGTTAGATTATTAGGAACCTAGAGCACTTTATGTGACATCCCACTCACTTCAGTACCACGTCGATGGGTGAGTGAATATTTGTGTGGTTTATATAGATAAGCCTAAAACTCAAGTGTAGCATCGGCTAATCAATTTTGACAGTGATTTGAGCTAAACAACACGCTATAATCAGTGGGTCCCACGGCTTACATTGCACCAAAGGGCTCGTGAGACCGGGGCGTGACAAATGGTATCAAAGCAGTTTGCCTTTCAGAAGCAATGAGTTAAATGCTATGTGGGGCTAATTGATACATTATGCTCACACAGTGGGAGCCACCTCTAGAGCCCGTAGGAGTCAGCTCTAAAGTCCACATCGCCTGGCGGTGATACTGGAATGTGCCAATTATTATGCTGCAACGAGAACGTCGTATATGTACGGTGGGGTGATTGTGACATCCCACTCACATCAGTCTCACATCGATGGGTGAGTGAATATTTGTGTGGTTTATATCGATAAGCTTGAGACTCAAGTGTAGAATTGGCTAATCAATTTTGAAAATAATTTGAGCCAAACAACGCACTTTACTCAGTGGGTCCCACGGTTTACATTGCTCGATGAGCTCGGGGGGTCGGGGCATGACACTCTATTCATCGGAAGGAAGGAAGATTATGAGATTAATAGCATCATAACATTTAAGGTCTTGTTCCACCAGTCAAATTTGACCATCTCTATGACTGATATGCCCCCAAGTTTCCCAAGCACAATGGAATACACAAATGTGCTTGTATTAACCAGAAATTAGAGCATAATTTCTTTGTTGCTAATTTAAAAAACTAACTATATTTAAGTTGTACTCACTTGTGCTCCGATCTCTTGCCCGGTAATAATCAGATAAAAAGACGTTTCGGGTTTAGTTACTAAGCAAGCAGAACACCTGTGAAGTATCCAGTTAACCATTTGCAAAGACGTCACGTACAACAGGGTAGAACCACAGCACATTTTTTTCCGCAAGAGCATCTTATACAATACCAAAGCTCTTCATCACCCAGGGATGAAAACCTACAGATTTTTAGAGGCAAACATGAAAACAAAATAAAATACAAAAAAGTGGGAGTCTCCTAGTTCACCATCACCAGAGCTCTACCATGGCACCTTACAAGCATCACGAGAGAAACAAGGACCTGAAACAAACAACGTGGTCCGATACGGATTCAGCGTGTGAAATTTTGCAAAATTTACAGTTAAATGTGAAATAACAAACCATCTACGTACAAAAGGGACTTCCTCCTTGTACAAATCAATCACACTGCAAGAGCTTTTCGGCTGCAAAATTTCGTTTCAGGGATCCTGCGGCTTCACTTTGTAATTTTGTATCTACCTACAGTCAAAATTTCTCTTAAGATGCGGCATTTTTAATATTTGAAACAAGAAAAAGAATTAAGGTACCACAGACTACTTACTATTGCAGACTATCTGCCTTCGTTTCCCTGGCCATTGATGTGCTATCAATTCATCACATACACATCATAAAATGATGTTTAGATGCTGCAGAATATGCAACCCTAGGAGGCAAATAGATGCGTAGCTGTATTGATTTGCTGCAAACTTCAACTCTTAACTCTAATCACAAAGTTTCCTGATGATCTGGTTCAAATACAATTGATATAAATGGTACAATGATTATGAGGTTTCCTGATAATCTGGTTCAGATACAACTGATTCAGTCATACAATCATGCATCGTCCAATTAGAGAACTGAAGACTGAATACATTGCACGGCAGCATAGATGATAAAATGCAAAGCTGCACATAGATGTGGACTAAAGACCTTTAACGAAATAATGAACTCATTACTACTACCATGCTCAAGTTCTCAGTGAGATCTTAAAGAGGGGAACTTACTGAATTGTCTTCATGTCTAATATACTGAATTGTCTTCCTGTCTAATATAACTCTTTTAACTTAGATGGATATCATGTTCAAAATGAAAACATGAAGGAAAAGCTTGAATATCCGAAATTTTAGTTAACTGAGCTGCATTAGTTAGTCCAGCACAAATATACCAACACCGTTCTTGATCATCTCCCTCTACAGGGAGTGAAGACAGTACAACACACAAAATATATGCCCATGCTCTAAAGTGCAAGCAAGGGGGAAATGTGTAAGTTCAATTTTCTTGAGGAGAATGAGAACCTCATCATTGGCAATAAAAATAAATTACTACCACGTAACATGTGCATGTTAGATTGTGAAATTAGGACACTTGACGTTGGAACGAAAGGATACATTTTGGACCCTCAGGTTTTTATAGAGAGTTATTAAAGTTGATCAGCATTAGAAGTAATTAATTTATGCCATATTTTAGAAGGGAATTTGAATGGACATACTCCAAATATATTTTTTGTTACAATTTAGATAAGAGTCTTTATAAAAATTTCTCTATTAACTTAAAATTTCTCTATTAACTTAGAAATCACCAAGGAAATCAGTTTATTACAATATTATTCATCCTATAGTATTCCTTCAATTCCAAAACAATGGGTCAAAAGCAAGGAAAAAAACAGTCCTGACTGGCATAAGGAAGAAAATATAGTTTGCTGCCTTAGCAAATATTCACTGCTTTTCCTAAATCTAACTTAACTGCTTTCCTGCTTTTCCCAAATCTCATTTCTTTCAACCCAAACTAATATCTTCCCCTATGAAAATGTGAATTACTTTTTCTTTTCTTTTTTATTAAAAAACATTGCCGTTCTATGAGACATGATACTTCTGCTTGTAATTTACTACATCTATTGCACAATTTTTTGGCATGTGAATGTATATGCAAATAAGGATTGCAAACTAATTCAAAAACTTCTGTGTTATTACCACAAGCAAATTTACAGTTAGATCATTTAAATTTCTATATGGTTGAAGTCAAATTATTAATTGGGCCCAAGAATCATTATTTTTAATTAAAGACAAGATTCGTAACTAATTTAGCTCATTCTTCCTCACGTTCTGCATTTTGGGTTTCTTTTTCACTGTGGAATCCTCTCCCATGACATTATAACTATGGATATGGAATTAGTTATATGAAATGTAATGACCTTATGCAAACCAACAATGCTTGCCAAGCAGTAACCACCCCAAAATTATGTGCGGGCAAGTGGAGGAGTAAGCAGGAGGGCCATAATTTTAGGGAAGAAAACTGTTCATATCTATAGGATGTTTTATGCAATTAGCCAGGTTAAGTTTATCTAAAGCTACTTGGTTTAAGAAAAATTCACACGGTCACCATTTTGATATACCCCATTTGAATTTGACAAATAAACAAATTTGCTGAAGCAATGTTACAAAATAAAAAGTCAGTACCCTCTCCAAATGTCCCGGACTTCAAAAATACATAGTGCTTTTATTTCTGAATAAGCTTAGCATTCAAGATGACAGGATTATCCATAAAATCAAGATAAGAACAAACTGGTACTCGCCCTTAGGCTATGCAGATAGTAAGATCTATATTTTGCAGAATGTAGGCTTGTCCTTTTGATTTGTGGCAGAATTACAAAAACTTATCATGAACTTTACTCCTTTCGACTAACTACCATGAGCATTCTAAATCATCAGCTTTCTCTAGAAATTTTCAATAAATACCTTCCATTTTCGAGTTGTTAATGGACATGTCATTTGACTTGTTCATGACAATTTCGAGAATAATTATCCTTTTTTTAATGAAATAGAAACAATTGTCCTTAAATGTCCTTTAAATGTCAGATGTTTTGCAGATGGTACATTCCATGAAATTTAACAAGGGCAAACAGCAAAATAACAAAGGTAAAGGTAGTTTCGAAAATTTAGCATTTGATTTTTAAATAACCTCAAAGTAACAGTGGAAACACCATAAAGTTGTTTAACAACCAAATGTATCCATGATAGAACTTGATGTTACCTAGACTACCAACAACCAAAAAAATATCGCATACAAATACTCCCAACTGAAGAAGTCAATTTTTAACTTGCTCAAGAGGTCGTCTATTGTAATTTACTATTTTAGGTTTTAACTAACTATTTACCAAAACTGTCATATGAGCTGTAAATTCAGGGCATGCTCAATTCAACAAATTTTAGAGAACAATAATTTATCCATCATCATATATATAAAATAGAACACAGCAACTATACATGCTGTTACCTAAGCTGATCAAGGCTAAGCTGGATTTCATCGAGCTCTATAGAGCTACATCATTCCTGCAAATCTTGGTTGTATGGTTGGGTTCTTTGCATGTCAAAATACAAGATACCTACTTACCAAATCATTGAGCTTCTAACAGATATACAATTTAATATCCAATTTAATTGAGTGTATAATTTCAAAAGTAAATATGAACACCGTTACGTTGATAGTATCTATTTCCCAAAAGAGAACACGAGAACTACCACAGTTGCATTGCAAAGGAACACAAGCAAACTTTTGGTCTATAACTGGGCTTGTTCGTGACTCAAGCTCCACTCAAGTTGAAGCATGATCCTCATCAATCTACAGATTTAGTTTTGTCAGCAGTTACCGAAGTAATAAAAAACCAAAATCGAACTCTATTCATCCTAAGAAACATGTATAAAGCTTACTAGCTGCACCAACACACATCTAAAAGACACGATAAAGAACGAATGACAACAAGACAAGAAACAACGACCAACAAAGTACCAATAAGCGAATCTAATAACAGCGCAGTTTCTCATGTGAGGCAGAACAAAATCAGACCATCTGTCTATCTTTCATATTGAAACATTGAAAACCTCTCTTAGTATCGCAGCCTGACCCAAGCAAAACCTCAAAAATGGTTTGTCACCCTTCTATTAAGAAAGTCGGGTGCTTAAGTAACAAATTCTTTTTGACATAGTAGATATATAATCCCCGTTCAAGCATCAAACTACTTTTCTCAGCATTGCTTTCTCAACCAGGAGATCAAATGGTGCATTTTCAGAATATACTCCAGGCCAATTCATCAACTTAAATGGCC
Source organism: Asparagus setaceus (assembly GCA_012295165.1). Classification (NCBI taxonomy): domain Eukaryota; kingdom Viridiplantae; phylum Streptophyta; class Magnoliopsida; order Asparagales; family Asparagaceae; genus Asparagus; species Asparagus setaceus. The sequence continues at coordinate 71,035,767 of CM022704.1, forward strand.
AGGATCACAATAGCCCCCATCAGGGTAAGTTATCAATTAATGGGGGTATACTCCAGCAGCACTTAATCGTACAAGGAAGAAAACCACGAAGATACAGCAAAACTGAAAGTTTAACAAGTCTCAAATAAATACCAACTGATGTTTTTAGATCTTACACCACATAGAAAGACTGAAGTTTAAGTACTATAAGTCTGCTTTAGGTAACAAAGGGTAAAACAACCAAATAGTTTTATGACGATGGATAACATAGATGATAGGCTGTAATATCTAACAATCTAAAGCCTAATTTCGCACCGCTCCCAGATCACTAATCGAATTAGAAAAGCCACCACGCGTAACCTACTTGAGTAAGTTCTTTTGCTCACAGAAACCACCACGATTCAACCAGACCTACAAGAAGCGCCCATCGGATAATTTCAGTATAATTTTGTTATGAGTACGTAGCGATATTATCGTAGTAAATATTTCGTAACTGTCACCTGACATGAAAAACCACCCACAGATTCAGCGTCTGCCACGAGGTCCACCAGATGACCTCGGACCTGGAAAGCGAGCAAATTGCAGCCGCAAGTTGGCTGAGTCTCGTTCATGTTCGTCGAACTTATAACCTGCAAAATCGAACCGCTGCTAATTTACGATGCGTAGGACTCCACTTAAGGGGATCTACTGCTGTATGTATGGGCAAACTGTATAACGTAATATCGCATAGCATGCTAAGCTACATTTAATGGCACTACTGCAAGCACTTTATTATATTTTTTGCCTTTTCCTTTTTTGATGGAACGTTATATCTTTTCTTAGGCCCATGTAAATTATATATCTGCAATTTTGTGGGATCAGGTCTACTTCTTGTAAACTGAGTGTATTACTCAAGCTGCAACAATTTTTATGCATATGCTAATTGTATAGTCCTATCACGTACTCAAAACTTCACTGCACAGTTTCTTATTTAATCCCTTCTCAACTTCTCGCTAGTTAGAAAAATTTTAACTCATCTGATAAATTATTGAGGATAAATTTATAGCCTGTCCCACTAATCTATATTGATGCATTCCTCAAAACATTATAGCATGGCATCGCAAATTAGCAATCCCTTGCTTCAGATGAAGCATAAATATTAAACTGGTTGGATTTGTCCATGGAGATTTGCCTTGAAGAAAGCAAAGTTCATGGTACAGTGGTGGACTCCGAGACTCTCAAATAAAGTTTCACCGATGATTATAATAGATTGTTACTGATGATAGATAGCTAAATGGTCCCAGTCGCAATAAGCTCTAGCTTGTCGTCCTGCAAATACTGAACCTTAAGTCCAGTATATCACCGGTATTACAGGCAAATATCCATTTGAGGATGTTGGCAACCAACCTACAACTAGCTTTTATGTACTAACAAGATCTACCATTGATTTGTTTTAAATATATCTTTTTGTATTGTTCTAAATGTTCAGTTACATAGTTAGTAATTATTTTAAATTGCTAATTGCAGTCACTAATATTATCTTTGTTCGTGATATCTCTGTATAGTAGTATTTCAACCAATGAGTTAGCCAAGTCACATACTAGAATGTTGTCTTGGTGAAGTTTTTGACATTGATCTCGAAAGTATCCTTGTTTTGATTTTAGTCCCTCAATTTGGAAGTCTCCCAAGTATCTCAAGTAACATGAGATAGGTAGACATCAATGTTTAGTTCTTGATTGGATTAGGTCATCATAAATGCCAATTGCAGCTCTTCCCCATTCTAAACCCCTTATTCTCAGCCGTAAGCGATCAAATTGAATCGAATACTAAAGGCTTCATATTTACATTTGTTTAAAATTATCAATTCAAATGTGAACTCTAATATTCATATCTAGAGGTTTTAATTTGAACTCGAATACTTGGTATTTGATAACTATTCATGAATATTCACGAATACTTATCGGATATCAAAGTACATTTATTCCGCTAAAGAATTTGATTTTTAAATAGTACTTAAATTCATAAATGAAAATTATTCCTTTATAATATATGATGTATATATATATTTAAATCAAAATTTTCATTAGAAAATAGATTTAAGATTATTTAAGTCTTAAAATCACTACATAAAACTTAAGTAGAAATGGTAAGTGGGTTAAAAATATGACATCATATGTGCAATAATACAAATAATAAGTGATCAAATTTTAAACAAATATTTGATGGGCAAGCGAATCGAATATACATCTGGTTAAATTCTATTCGTTAATAAACTCGAATACGAAAAAATATTTGTTTAGCGGTAAATGAACTACCGAATCGAATATGACCAAGTAGTTACTCGAAAAATTATCGAACTATTTGTTAATTATTTGGTTCATTTCCACCCCTATTCTCAGGTGATCCTTCTCTCTCGAGCTACAGATGTAGGAAGAGAAAGAAAGGTGAACTTGATGCTCCATTTCTCTCCTCTTAGTTCCATCCAAAAATCCTCGATCACCTTAACAGCTCTTCAAGACTAATAAAATACCTTTATGGGCCAGCTGCGCTAACATTGTGATGCCTCGAAGGATGATAGGAGATAAGAATAATGGGACCTGAGAGTAAAAGCAGAACAGAATATTTCTGGACTGTTCAAATGTGAGGGTATGACCATTGCATTTGAGGGATTTGGATTTTTTTCCCCCTGTATTCAAGCATTATCCAGGAACAGAGATTTATCTTAACAATTTTATAGGAAAGATAAATGATGATAGATATAATAGGCTGTGGAAAAAAGATCATTCGGCACTCATTACGCCCAAGTAGGGCGAAGGGCTTGATTTGGGATTCTTTACCCCATATTCATAATAGCTAAGTATACACAAGATTAGATGGGTTTCAGCTGGAGTCCATTGACATTGGGCTTAGCTGGATGTCGAATAGAAAATCAGGTTCCACAATAAAAGTCAGGCCAGTCTGATGATAGGACGAGCAGGTTGGACATGCGCTTGAATTTCATTTAGACCTAATAGGTAACCCTAATCAGGTAAGCTTCAGAATGTTCAGATCCAGGTTTTTCAAGGCAAAGGTCAAATAGCTAAAAATCTTGACAGCCCACTGCTTTACAAACTAAGCCTGAAAGAAACATCTAGAAGACATGACAATTGGGATAAAGATCCCAACACTCCATTGAAACAAGTAGGTCATGTTTTAATTAGAAAATAAAGCAGAAGATCAATACAAGCTCCCATAAAACTTCCACTTTGTTCATATTACACAAATAAATGAAGATAGAAGTGCCAGAAAGAAGTCTTATATACTAGCTTCACTTGATCAGTACTTTCAAACTAATAAAACATGCCAAACACAGTCTTAAAAATAGAAAAGTAAATGGTATCATCTGGAACTACACTACTTGCATTACTATAAGGTTATTATGCATATAAATTATAAAACCGTTCTTCTAAAGCCTCAAGTGGTTCATAAGCACAGATACCCCCCGGGGTTAAGACACCTATAAAAAATTGTAAGTTACACGCCGCCATTTAAGCTTATCAAAGGGGGTGTTGAATGCTAATAAACCAAATGAGGAGGTGCAAATGTTGAGTGTATAATTCATAAAATAAGGATGTTATATGCAATAATCCATTAATTTATATTATTTTTTATTGAAAAACAATCAGACCAAGATGGATAAAATGACAGCATGGCGGATAAAACTCAATGCATGAAATGTAAGCAGACACAGGCAAGGTGTGTAAGTAGATGGAATTTCAGAAGTGCAATATGTACATGTACATGAAACTTTACCTTGCAAAGCTTCCAAAGCAACTGCAGCTTGGTTCGCGGTTGCAAAATCAACAAAGCACAGCACAAGTGGGTCTCCTCCAGCCTAAAGGAGGAATTAAAAAAACAGTAGCTTGAGCTAAAGATGAAAGCAATAGAACTAATTTAAACTATATGCTGATCCGGTTTATAAAAATCAGTACTTACATGTCTAGATTCCTTGTTCACAAGTCTAACCTCTCGGAATCCCACAAAAGGTCGGAAAATGTCTACAGAAAAGGTTAAGGGACTACAGAAAAAGAGAGTGATTCATATTTAACAATATAATCTTAAACCAATGATATAAAGGATACGAGAAACCTCCCTGCGTGTGCAATTTGCAGGAAGACCCTCAATGAAAAGAGTGTTTGACGCATCAGCAGGAAGAGGTGGTTCACGTCTCGCACTACTGTATGCAGCAGCTCGGCTGTCCATGCCTGCAATAGCCACCAGCCGTGGATCATCAACTGGACGAACAGGAGCAGGCATTCCTCCAGGTAAAGGCCTAACAGGATCAGAAGCAGCAAAAGAAGAAACCTACAAGAACATAGCACTCAAAGATTATCCCTCTTATGTACATCACATATGCTCCCAATGAACCTGAAAAAACTAAAAACATACCCCATTCCTTAAATAACGATCATACGATGCATTTATGGTCTCAGTGTCTCTGATGGAACTGTGCCCCACCCTCTCTTCGTTGCGAGGATAGTATGCAAGCATCTCTGAAGCAGCAGGTGCATCTTCAACACAGAAAGGTCAGAATTAGAAGGAATCGACATAAAATCATTAATAGAGTTCCAGAGTAATTTAAGTTGCTATGGTGTCTAATGCCTACCGCACATACAATCAGCAAATATTACTAGCCAAAGGGAACAAAGACTGAATCTCAAATGCCATCTAACAGGACGCAAAGTTTCCAGCTTATCAGTAATTGTAGATAATGATTATACTATTAACTTTCTAGCAAAGTTTACTAGCTACTTCTTAAGACCCAAAATAACTTTCCATGCATCTCAAAAGTTGAATCCAGAAGGCAATTATACAGCCTGTACAATCAACAGATTTCCACAACACATTGAGCACTCAAAACATGTTCTTAGTAACATCCATGTACTTGATAACATGAATTTGCTTAATTTGATGGGAATAAAAAAACTCTAAACTAATTAGTATGCGACTTGTAAAAGCTTTAAAGTTCAGGTTTTGATCATATCACCATAAAAATGAGGCCATCCCCATCCTAGAAAAATGAAGAAAAATCAAATCACATTTACATCATGGATGCAGTTGTGTAACAGTGAACTAGCTTGTTTCCTGTCCATGCTGAATAATTTTCATAATTTCAACAGTATAGGCCAGGATACTATAAGTTACCAAAAACTTTCAATTTCTACAGGCCAACTTTCAACCTAATTACTGATGACTTCTGTCCCTTAATATCATTAACTACAATATACCAGCATCTATTAATGCTAACAATCAAATGACCCCCTCCCAATTCTAAACGACCAAATAATTAGAGAATTGACTAATCAATTAGACTGTCTCCCGCAAAAAGATCTGAAACCAACCACCAATAACAAACCCTAATCTTACTAATGAATATAACAAACAAAAGGAGACCTAATTCCAAACCCTAGGAGAGATCGAGGGAGCGATACCTGGGTAATCTGAGCGAGGACGCTTCAATGAAGCGGCCGCAGCCGCCGCCGGCGGAGGCGCAACCGCCGCTTGGTACCTTGGGTCAGCAGCGTACCTCCAGTATCCATCGGCCATCTCTGATCCAAAACCCTAACCCTAACAATCGCAACGATATAAAGAGAGAGACGAGAGGCACGAGAAAAGGCCAGTGATGAGCCCTAGGCGGTGGCAATGCTACACTTGGAATAAAAACCTCGAGCTCATACGTAACGCTTACGGTCGACGTGGACGGAGATCTGAGCCCTCGGCTCTCTTAATCGACGGTGTAGATTCAGCTTCTAGAAAATCTAAGGATTTTTTTTTCCTCTCCTGTTTCCTATTTTTGCTCATTACAATATATATATATATATATATATATATATATATATATATATATATATATATATATATATATATATATATATATATATAATAACATACAAGCAAAAATATGGGAAATTTTAACATATTTTCTTTCAATTCATTACATTATTGAAATTTATTTGTGATTTATTTATTTTTTAACTAAATTTATATCCTTTGACAAAATGAATTGCAAAGGAGTTGCAATATCAAAGATAACGGATATAAAATAATGAAACAATAAATAAAAATGGAACATATAAAGAAGAATAACAAGATTAATGGAGTTGATTGATCTAGCGAGAGAATACATAGATGATTTACTTAGAAAAAGAAAGATCTATGATTGTAGTATATCGAACATTTTAGAAAATTGGTAGGGAGAAAACGGATCATGTAATTCGAACTTAAGCTTAAGAAAGAGTTTGCAATTATACATGAATATTTATTATATTTTTCCTCAAAAAGAATATTTATTTTATTACTTTTATTAAACAAATTGGTATTACTCAAGTGTAAAGACTAAAATTGAAGAAAATACCTAATAAGTAAAAAATAAAGGCATAAATCTAAGAGAAGAAGAACAAAATACCTATATACGATACTCCATCTTCTTCTTCGCTTATTTTTGTCCAAAGCAATCCCACAATTTCTTCCTTTATTATTTCAAGAGATAATAAGTGTTAAAACTACTTTATTTACTAATATTATAAGTTTAAACTAAATCTTAAATTTCAAACCTGATATTCATTTTCTTCTATATTTGATTGCCCATTGGAGCGATAGAAAAGAGATGTAAGCTTACTTTCTTTGCCATTTTTCATTCTTTCCTCCGAAAATTTATGCAAATGCTTCTCTCTATTTCTGCTACCCTCTTATTATCTCTATCGCTTCTCGCCCTTCTCTTCTTTGTGCTCTTCTCCCAAAAAACGCTCACAATTAAAAGGGTAGGAGCAGCATGCCACACGTGACTCATGCGACAAGAAGAACATGAGTTGTGCACCGAGAAAGTATCCAGTTGGGACGGTCCATTACATTAAATATGCATCAAAAGAATGTCAGTCATTGGATCTATACATGAATTTCAAAATCCAATGATCTAATGACTGACATTCATTTGGTGCACATTTAATTCATGGACTATATATACACACATTTTCCTCGTGAACTACGTATGGAGTGGGGCCAATTTATGCTTGGAACCATTTGTAACCGTTCTTGAAATTTCCTGATGATATATACCTCCCCGGTTTCTTTAAAGTTGTCACTTTTATTTCTACACGTCATAGGGTCATGAAGAGTGGATTCTAGAAAATAGTGTATTACCATAATGTTTTTTAGAAGACATGCCGACATTCTTTTCTTTCTGCAAGACATAAACATTGGACTTTCCTCAACTGATATCTCACCCTTTCATTAGAGTATTTTCAAACGTATAGATTACTTAGGTGGTAGCTATTAATTAACATGTGGATATTTGCACTTTGGTATCACAAAGTTGTCACCTTTTATAATTTTAACGTCATAAAGTTTATTTTTGACACTTTGACGCCCAAAACTTTCATAACTAATGACAACTTTATGGCACTGAAGTAAAATTATCCAATTTAAAAAGAAGATTTGGTGCATTAAAGTTCAAAACGGTGACAAACTTATAGCATCAAAGTGCATAATTGAAATATTTAAACCAATAGTCACTCTAACAGTTAAAACTAAAGTGATAAGTTTGTTTGAAAATTTTTAGTGACCGAGATTGTGTGGAAGAGCTATGCGTCCCTATTTATAAAAATGCTACAAGTTCATGGATCATACTAATAACTTTTTCTCCTTTAATGTTGATTTTCTTCTTAGATATTGGATACTTGATTTTGGTAAAACATAAAAGAATACAATCCCCATAGGTTTCATACAGAGGGTTGGAATTATACGTTAACAACATGTTTCTCCCAGAATTAATATCTCTCGGGTGTATAATAAGATCTAAAATTAAAGAAAAAATCTAAAAATAATTATTTCTTTTCTAAATAATAGGCCCTTTTCAATTAGAATAAGTACTCCCATAGCAATAACTTATTTGAAGAGGATATACGAGTCATTTTGAATTTGGATCCTCTTTTACTACTTAAAATAGATAAGAAATGGTACTTTTCTTGAGTAAATAACTTGAAATGGTGGATAATTAAGGCACATAATGAGTAATTTATCAATATTTGTAATATTTGTTTCAAATAGAAAATCACATCATAAAGATTTATTACATGAGGACTAACGAGGGCTAGAGTACTCTTCATCAACTTCATGTAGCAACAAAATGAGATCAGCAGGGTTCATAGGCTTTGTATAATATTTATTGATTCCAGCATCCATGAATTCCTTAATTGCATCTCTTGTCGAGTGAGAACTCAAGCCTACTATCTTAGTGAGAATGCCCATTGACCTTAATTTACTTGTAGCCTGCATAAAAAATGAAAATTAATTTGTGAAATTGAAAGAAATAGTGTGGTTGTATTTTCTATTAGTTTTTAAGCTATATATCAATCTTACATCTGGTAATAATTAAACTGATCATATAATATTCATATTTTAAAGTTATGAAGTTTTTGAGGTAAAGTTCATGAAGTTTATCTGATCAGGCTTCAAGCTATTGATATCTTTATTACTTTGTAGTACATTCAGTTATTATATTTACTTTACATTTTCTAATTTAACACTAAAACATTAGCCAACTAGAAAAACAAAAAAAGCCTCATATGTTTTGTAGAATAAAGCTGAGTAATCTTAACTGTATGTTATACTTTAAAGAAGTATAAATACAATAAAAAACTCTGTAAATATCTATAGAAAATCCATTAATGTTTTTCCAAAGGCAAACTATTACCATGATCTTCTAATGATTTAATTCTCTCTAACTCCTTTGAAGTCCTTTCAAATTAAAAAAAAGAACTTCCTTCAAAGTATGCCACTGTAATTTCATTAGAAATGAGAAAATGAGATTGTCTAATGACAATATTTCTTTCCCTTTAGCTAAAAGTAGTTGGAATCTCAAGTGAACACACAAGAAGGTATGGTGATCTTTGTAGAATCAAGAAATTGACAGAGCAACCAAAATGCAAGGTGGGGGTTGGTAGAAAAGAAAAAAAGGAAAAAGTTATGGGAATAAAGTGATAGTCCAGAAAGTATTATGATGATTTTTTTTTTCAAATATCTAATAATTCAGGATTAACGAAAATATAAATTATCTAGAAAATACCTCTGGTCCATTCATAATGGGCATATCCTTGTCCATCAAAATGAGATCAATGTTTGGGCTCTCAAGGAAAAGCTCTATTGCCTCTTTCCCATTTTCAGCCTCTTGGATTTTCACTCCAAATTTTTTAAGCTGAGTACTTAAAACCATACGATTTATTTTGATATCATCTACAATTAACACATTTAGCTTATTCTTAAAGCAAGTCCCAGTTGCATTTGTAGAGTCACGATCAACATTGAGATCCTTTAACTTCTTGCAGCTTGAAACAGAAAGCTCCAGAGACATAATGACAAAGTCTGTATATAATGAAAATTCATCTGATTAAGTTTGAATTCAATAGAAATATATGCTACTCACAGAATATAAGGAAATATTAATTGTTAACAAACAACAATATTGTAAGAGTATGAAGTCACATGAAACAATATTATTTTCTTTTAGAAGGATATCCATTTATCTTTCTAACTATGTATATCCATCTATATCTATTTTATATATAAAAATAACAGTCAAAATATTCTAAAATGGTGTGAATGTACTTCATGATTTCCACAAGTGGTAAAACATGCAGCATTACAAAATGCAGCTCTCTGGAAAAAAAACTAAAAATTATATGATGCCTTATAAAAGTTTATTTCCTTTAAATTTGATAAACATGTAAATAGAAAAAGAAATTGCTCTCCAAACTTCAAGGTTTCACTTATACACTAGTAGTAATGAGGAAGTAAATGAGAAACAACATGACTAACTTCACAAATGTGAGTTTAGTTTACATGAATATTGAGAAGTGCTATGCATATACCATAATTTTATGGATTTGGATCCACACATTTTTCTTTCAGGAATTGATAATAAAATCTTCCTAATATATGCTTTTCAGGCTAGCAATGTGTGTGTGCGCGCGTGTATAGAGTAACCCGGACAAGATGCCTATGAAATTTTGGGACTAGCAATGTAACAATTTCATAGTAGAATCAAGACGCCATGAAAAGAAAGAAAAATACCTTGGTGTCAAGGGCGCGGCACAAAATTCACTTGTTTAAAATTGTTTAGAATTATGTTACTGATGTGCTGGTTAAAGAAGAACTGTGAGATTCAGTATATCATAATTTTTATCATCAAGATTTACTGCTCAAGGGAATAGATATAGTGGAAGACACAAAGGTTAAAAATTCATTGTATCACAATAATTATAAATCTGCAAATCTATATGATATTTCAAGAAATGACATAGAATAATTTCTTTGACCACTTTAATTGTAATTAATTATTTAGATAAAGCGTATAAAGTAACGCTAACACGATAATATTCTATAAGGGTTACAAACTAGTGCATTTTCAAATTTGTATTGAAAATATAAAGAAATCTTCTAATATGATAAGTTTTAAGTTTTAGTAGGCTAAATCATCACATTTTTTTTATCAAATATCCACAATAAAAGAAATTAGCAAAATGAACGACTCATTGATGCTGCCTAGATCAAGCCACATTCTAACTTGTGTAATTAAGAAAATCCATTTTTGTTCTATATACTCTATTCCCGGGGAAAATATCCAATGATCCTTGTGACATGCATAACATAATACTTCTCATCAGAACCCAATTACTCATAATGTTAATTCTTTAACATTGTGCAACTCCATGCCAATAAAACTCTTACTTGGAGTTTCAGTGAAAACTCTTTAGTACAGAACTTTTCAGTTTGTTCTTTTTCAAAGGCTAAATGTCAGAGAAGACCCCTTAATGTTGGACTATTACCAGATAATCCTCCATAACTTTCAAAATATCATAAAACCCCCTTGGTTTAGGAGTTATCAAAAAACCTCTTTAACTTTAAGATTTTATCAGGAAACCCCCCATAAATAACTTAAATGCGGATTTTCACATGTGGGTAAAATTGTGGAGTACATTTTTCAGAAAAATAAACCACCAAATCCTCTTATGTCACATTCTCATCTTAAAACTTGCATTTTATTTTCGCATAAATAAGCTAACGTATACCATTATTATTATTTGGGTAAATAACACTAAATTGCCCTCAGGTTTATGACTTTGACAAAAAACTCCCCTAAGGTTTAGAAAGTAACACTTTCTCCCCATCCTTATTAGTTCTCAATCTAATAGGTCACATGATACTTATGTGACCCTTAATGACCAAAATACCCTCTCAAGTTTTTAAATTATCTCAAGCATATTTCATCTTCTAGTTTTTAATCCATTTTGTAGTTGTCGTCAAAAACTATTGAGCTAAGAATAAAAGTTTACCTTTCACTAATTCTCCCTAAAAATTTTCATCCAAGAAAACAAAACAAATTCGTTTATTTTTATCCTTTATAGAGTTTAGAAGTTATATGGTTCGAATTCCCTAAAAAAAAAATCTAACTCTACAGTAAAAAAGAGAAATGGAGAAGGAAAATCACGGTAAATGATATTTGGTCCTTAAGTAGTCACATGAGTATCATGTGACTCTATTACATTAAGAATAAATAGAGAGGGGGAGAAATTATCACTTTCTAAATCTCAGGAGGATTTGTTGTCAAAGTTGCAAACCTGAGGGGGATTTAGCGTTATTTACCCTTATTATTTTGATGAAATACGGATCTTTACTATTGACTATAAAGAAAATAAGTTCCATAGCTACCCAAGAAAGAAGAAATCGAGGAGCATTTTCAGCCCAAAATACTGCAGATGACACGAAAAGACTAAATCCGGCAATATTTTCACATAAATAAGCTACGTACACCAATTAAAATTTCCCGAGTACAAAATCTAAACTAATCCGTCTACTTGTCGTTTAAGCAAGGAATCAGAGATTTGCACATCTGGGTTTTATCCCCACACTAATCCGTGTACTCATGAATAAAATACCATTTTCTGATTAAGTAATTGATTTTTTGGTATAATTTAATTCTGGGTGCTCTGATTCTTTACTCTACTTCACCAACCCTGTCACCGTCAGCCCAAAGTTTTCCCCTAATCCTTGTTTGATTGTTGATTTCTTGTGGGTAATTTTTTTTTTTTTATTTTCATCATTTTGTCTAAACGTCTATTTCTCTGTCACCAATAAAAAAGGTGCTGAGATAAAGGAGAAACAAAGTCAAACGATCAGGCACAAAAATCCCATCTGCAAGAGGTCTCTCTCTTCAAAACCTTTATTGGGTTTTTGGGTATTTTCATTCTTCAACTATCTGATTGATTTTTGACGATTTTGATTGTTTTAGGTAAAGATTTGATTTGGGTTTGTAGTTGATGGCGGAATTGGTTGGTCCTCGTCTCTACAGCTGCAGCAATTGCAGGAATCATGTCTGCCTTCATGATGATGTTATCTCTAAAGCTTTTCAGGTGAAATTTCTCTCTTTTCTCTGTACTTTACCCTTTGGTTGAGTTCTTATGGTATTTCTTGATTCAATGAATTGGTTTAGGGGAGAAATGGAAGAGCTTTTCTCTTCTCTCATGCAATGAACATAACCATGGGGCCTAAAGAAGATCGGCAGCTCATGACCGGGCTCCACACGGTGGCCGATATCTACTGCTGCGATTGTCGACAGGTGCTGGGGTGGAAATATGAGAGGGCTTATGAGGAGACCCAGAAGTACAAAGAAGGTAAATTCATACTCGAGAAATCGAAGATCATAAAGGAGAACTGGTAGTTTTATTGGGTAATGGATGGTGTGTTGATATGACTGGTGGAATCAATTGTTATTGTTCTTGTATATAACTGTTCGTTGAATTTTTCGAACTTTTGCCTATTATGTGTTCTTAATGTTCCACCAATTTGTTTGATATGTTTGTGAATATGCACGTGATATGTTTGTGTTATTGTGCTACTACTATCGCCAATTGTGTATAAGATGAATGCATTCATGTTCTAGTCCATTTTGTTATTCTAACCGAGCATTGAAGTTTGGGGGTAATCTTGAATTTTGTGTGAGAACTGTGTTTTTAATTCTTTGGGTATCTGCAAGTTGCTTAATCGATCTGTATATCGTTACATTTAGAAGATCAGGAATCTAATTTTCATGATTCTGCTTAGAGCCTGTAAATTAGTCCAGCATGATGGAGATGCAGAGAGTAATAATGTTCATTGATTATGGTATTCTGTACAACCCTTCAAATATGACACTTTCTTTATAATTCTTACACTTCCCGTTGACAAAAAAGTAGGGCTGTTGTTAAGATTATGTCAAATTTGTGAAAAAGTTTAAGAATTAATAGTCAGTTTGTTTTACTATATATTTGTTTGCAAAGTTGTTGAAGTCTTCTGTTTCAGGAAGTGCATATTATTATTATTATTATTCAGCTCCAGCCGTTGCAGTTGTTTGTAAGGTGAATACATGTTTTTCTTTATCTTTCTGTTGTTGACAATTGTATGCTACACATTTATACTCTTGGGGATGATTGTGTTGTTTGGAGAGAAAACTACTCCTTTATATGAATATATTTCTCCAAGTTTAACTTGTTTGTACATCCCTTGCTATTAGACGATTGAATAGATTGCTGACACGGATAAGATTGTTCAAGGTATTGTGAGATAGTTTTTTTTTAATAATCCATAAGAATCCTAGATGTATTAGTCACTTAAAAGAATAAGATGTTTGCTTTCTTAAGGTCATGTTAAATTTGTGTAAAATTTATGGGTTGATGTGAATTATTTATTTGATTTTGTTATATAAGAGTTCACATTGTATTTCTTTCCTATTCACAAAACCTCAGAGTTTATCTTGGATTAGCATCATCTCATGTAGCAAGTATCTAAACCTTGTTTTTTCAAGTTAGGTTTCTGTCTGCAATCATCACATATCTTCACTTTTGTAGATATAGCTTGTATGTGGTATTGTCAGGATACCCCTAACTATTATTACACCTTTTCTCACCAAGGTGGGGTTGGTCACGGAGCACATCTCAAAGTTTAGAAAGCTCAACAAACAAGTGATACAGGTTTTTAAGATTGGATGTCTGTTCGATTCTAGCCTTCATGACCTGGAGCTAAGTTTCAGATATTACAATATTATGTCCTTTAAAGAAAATGTGTTTGATTTTGATAAATGTATATAACTGCTTAAAATAATGACCAACGTTTATTTGGGTTTGCGATTACAGTTGAAATTGTCAAGATTAGTAGTTTTTGTGTTTTTCACTCTTTCTTCTCTGCAGACCTTGATGCATTCTATATCTTACTTTGCAGTAACATGATAAATGTAGTTTAGGTCGTCAAGTTTGAAGTTAGAACCTGAGGCGCAAGATTTTATGTAGAAACTGTTAAGATCAGTCTCCTAATTGTACATTTTTTTTAAACACAATGCAAGTTGTTCCCTTTTTTTTTTTTTGGTTTGTGGGGTGTTTGCATCTGTGTGTGTGTGTATATGTTAGGGGTTTGAGGTAGATTCCATTTCGAGTTGAACTAGGAACAACAAATATACCAGTTGCAATCCTATTCAATAAGGATTATATGACTGCGTCTAAGCCTTGATTTTATCTTGCCTTGGACAGAGTTATGAGAGAGCAAAAAAAAAAAAGAAAAGAAATCAAATGAAATTAAAGACTAAACTAGGATTATGACAAACTTTTGACTGAAAGTTAAGACTAAAGTAATAAAGGTGATCTTACTTAGACCGACTTCAGTAGCTAATGTCTGGCTGTTATTCCTTGATCCTCCGACATGTATGCCTTCACCACCTTTGATATCTATATCAGTGGTTGTCTGAAAGGAGCACGTTCAAGGCTTCAACCATTGGTACATTCAGTAATTGCTTACATATCATAATGATTCTATCATGTGATTGATGTATTTAAGGAACTCTGTTAATTTTTCTTGCTTTGAGTAAGTTTTTAGTATGAAGGTTTATTACAGCATGGATTGAAACTAATGACCACAGTGGGTACCATCCTTTCACTGAATAAAAGGATTAGAGATAGTGTGAAGATTTGCGACTTTCTGATATGAAATCAAGTGGCTTTGACGCAAGGAGCTTTGCCTTGTTTGATATCTCAATGCCGTATAAAATTTCTTCTTTTATATTACGAATAGATGTTTTACAAATATTTGTTCTTTGAAATTTGCTTTGTTTATCATTCCTTGACAATTTCTGTGAAAATGGCAGGTCAGAATTTTCCCGCAAATTCTTGATTTATCCATCCTACTCCTTCTATTTAGCAAAATTTAGCTGTCTGAATGATGGTCATTATCCTTCCATTTCTTCTGGTATTTTGACTGCTTGATCTTTTTCGGAGTTTCAAACACGATGTTATGTATTCTTAAATTTATCTCACCAAGGGAGTTCAAAATTAATGTGATGGTTTTGTTGCTTGCTATACTTGTTTGGTCTATGAGTTTTTTAGGTTCAAGTTTGGGAAGATTTTGGGTCGGTTTTATAGAATGTTTTTCATTTTGGTGAGTGTCATATTTTACCTATGCTGTCCTTTGGTGCTAGATTTTTATTGCAAAGATGAGATATTTGTTGTGGTTCATGCTATGCTATTGCTTCTGTTGTTTTCCTATGACAAATGGGGTAAAGGTTGGGTCTCTTGGTACTACTGACTAATGATGCTAATTATTAATTAGAGCAACAACAAAACCTTTTTCAACATAATTAGGTCAGTTAGAGGTGCTGTGGTCAGATATTTATTTTTGGATAAAAAGCCAACAACTAAGTCACCTAACCATTCATCATTATGGAATCTTCGATATTCAAATAGTCATCATCTATTATCTATTACTATTTACTAATATTTAAGAGAAGCTTTTTTTTTGGAAGTCCTACACCTACTACAGTAAACTTTTAAAAAATTCCATACATACCCCATTTTACAACTTAATAGAGGGACAATATTGAAAAACAAGCAACAATCTAATAATCTTAGTATTGTAAATATATATATATATATATATATATATATATATATATATATATATATATATATATAATGACAAAAAGGATAGAACCTGACAATTTATTTTAAAAAATGAGCTACTAAAAGATTGGCCAACGAGTCCGTTCTACTAATCGCATCGAACCATCTTGATCTTATCATTCTTTCCTTCTGATAACTTATTTTCCAAATTGAGGTGGAAAATGATATAGAATATCCCATAAAATTTGAGTAATTAATCTCCAAATCTAATTATCTAAATTTACAGCACGTGATACAAAAACCTAGCTCTAGAGCAAGAAGATATACCTACCGTATTACCATTTTATATGAAGCTTGGCTTCTGGTACTCCAAAATGTTATAAAATGCACGTTATATTGCTACCCCAACTTCCTAAAGTTCCACTCCGATCACACATTAGAGATCGCTGTTCCTCAATAAAGGAACGAGTAAAGTTAAAAAAGAGAGTAATAATATCAACCGGGCTGGTCTCTCTGAAATCAACCCAGGTCTCCAATCCAACGGTTGCTGATTAAAGACGCTAAGAAGAACAAGTAAGCACTATATTATTGAGAGAGAGGAGAGAGAGAGAGAGAGAGGAGAGAGAGAAATGGGTCTTCTCTCAAACAAGATAGAGAGATCAGAAATCAAGGCAGGAGACCACATCTACACTTGGAGGGCGGTCTACACTTACTCTCATCATGGTATCGTCATCATCATCAACCCCCTCAATTTCAATTTATTGATAGATTGATTCACTATTTTAATGGATGCAATGCTTATTTACTTAGTTTTGAGTAATGGGTTTGTTTGTCATTGGGCATTATGTTTGATCCATACACATTGTGTTATTAGCAAGCAAATATTGGGGATTTCCCTGTTGATGATTAGATTTTTTTTTTCCCTTGAGAATTTTATTTTGGTATTTTTCTTCAATTGTTTGGTTGGGGAGTTAGTTTGATTCTTTTTCGGTTCTTTGTGTGATGGAAAAGGGATTGCGTTCTTGCATGTAGTGCAATCTAAATCCAATTCAGTTTAT
Organism: Asparagus setaceus; assembly: GCA_012295165.1. Taxonomy (NCBI): domain Eukaryota; kingdom Viridiplantae; phylum Streptophyta; class Magnoliopsida; order Asparagales; family Asparagaceae; genus Asparagus; species Asparagus setaceus. The sequence continues at coordinate 71,052,739 of CM022704.1, forward strand.
GTGTTCAAGGAATAAACCTACTTTCAAGAAATGCATTTTACTTAGTTTACATACAACCTGGGCATGAAACCTAAACTAGAGTATGCCGCGTGCATCAATTTATATTGTAATGCTATGCGATATTTTGTTATAGATTAGAATCTAAATGACATGTTATTCATTTGTAGCTAGGACATGAAACCTAAACTAGAGTTAATACTGGGCAGATTGTTTAATAGGAATGATGATAGTAGTTCGGTTTTGAGGATCAGAGGATTTAATTTAGAGACCGAATCTATCAGCCAGGGTTGGAGTCAAAATACTAACCCGAATTGTTTGGTAAATGAAAAGTGGATTTGGATCCTAAATTTGTGGTTGGGAGGATTTCAAAGGGAATGAGAGTTTTGTTCCCTTGTATGGTGGTATTTTCATCCCTTGAGGTGGAATCATAACCATGAAATTTACCTGATGTGGTGTATATATGATCCGCCTACTACAATCAATTTCACAACAACAACAACAACAACAACAACAACAACAACAAAAGGAAAATAGAAAAAAAGGAACACAACCACAACTGGCAAACGATTAAGGGAATGAAACTACTCCCTATTTCCATCCAATTCTATTCCCTCTGCCTCCGGTTCCTCCTACCAACCAAAACTTTAGGGGAGCAAAAAGGTAGAGATCATAGGTTCAAGGCATGAGCTTTGTAAAAGGAGGAATTTCAATATTTAGTTAGGCTGATTTATCTTCTGGCAATTTGTCAGTTATCTGCTTTATTTATGAAGCTTATCGATTGAGAAAGGTGTCCTTGTTGAAGTTAATGGTAAGGAATCAGTACGACCAATCTAGAGTTTCTATTGATGTTTTTTTTCCATGTTGGATGACCATTCTCTACGTTCTGATATATCTGAGATATTAGGGGACTTGAATTTATTTCTTCTAATATATTAATGTTCTGTTTCTAGTATTTAAAGTGTAACTGATAGATATTAGTTATCGATACTAGATGGTTAGCAAGTAATCCTAATAATCTGTAATCAGTATTTGCAATGCTTTCTTTCTTAAAGCTGTTTCTATGTTGTATTGGGTTGGACCAGTTAAGGAGCAGCTTACAGAAGAATATACTGAGAGATGTTTCAACTAAAAAAATTAATCCAATTCGGTCTTGGATTTTTTTGCTTATCAATTACTCATTCTCAAGATACCCTTTTTCTTGTGGGATTAAACTCACATGCCAATTCAACAATCTCTACCTTAGCAGATGACCAAAGGCATTCACGATGCAACAACCAATGTCTTTGTGAACGGCGTGTAAAGCATAAACAAGCTAACTACACATGTTACATGAACACAACCCCCACCCACCCAACACCACCACCACCACCACCACCACCACCGGGTCATGGTAGACAAACTTGCACAATCCACAGGTTTTCCTTCAGCACACACGGCTATGTATTTTTCATAATGTGCACCCGACTCTATCATCTTGGTCTCCCTCATAGTCACTAAGTGCTCGTGTGCTATTGATTCGTTATAATATCTTCTTTTGGGCCTGCTCATCTGTCATTTGCTTGTTTGTTCTTTTGATCTCATCTACTAGTGAACTATTTCTACCTTGTGACTTTGTCATCCCAGATCTATTTCCTTTTCAGTGTCTCATTATGCGTAATGATGTCTGTTCTATATATATTTGTTGTAATTATTTTAAGAGTGGTGGAAAACATGTAATAAAGTTTCTTATGATGGCAAATTATTCTTTTTCGAGAAGTCCTTACTTCTACTTCCACATCAATTGTGATGATGTAAGTAGTTAGCTTCTAGGTCCAGCCATCGCTTTCTGTTTGCTAGCTTTTAACATGTGACATGCTGTGTGAAAAGCTAGGACTCCTGTAATTTACTTTTGCTAAGATTCTCAATGACAGGGAGTCAGGGACCATGTAAGGCAACACATATGCAGCTTTTACTGATGATTATTAGCACTAAGTTCACCGTCTCCTGAACTAAAAATATTTAAACTAATGTTTCACGAGTTTATTCAGATATTTGTATTTCATCAGTAAACATAATAAACATCTAAATGGTCATAGTAAAGAGCTCTCTCCCATTGCAAATCTGTTCTTCAAGGTAACTGTTGAAAAAAAAATTAGCAAGTAAATTGCCTTTAATTAGTGATGATTCTTATCACTAAGTTCAAAGGCTCCTGAACTAAAATCTTACACTAATATTTCATGAATTTATTCAGATATTTGTATTGCATCAGTAAACATAATAAACATCTAAATGGTAATAGTAGAGAGCTCTCTCTCATCATAAATCTGTCCCCCAAGGCAACTGTTGACAAAAAGTTAGCAAGCAAGGAGATTGGCTTTTCTTATTGGGTTTTCGAAATATCTAAGGTTGATATCATGGATATTCCATGCCATAATATTGTGGATGTAAATTTTTCACTGTAATCACTTTGATGATAAGCACTCACAAGTTAATATACTTGCTTTCATGGAAAAGACTAGACCTAATCCACTCATGAACAATATTTCGCGCAGGGATCTATGTCGGAGGTGAGAAAGTAGTTCACTTCACACGCAAAAAAGAAACATCATCATCGGGACTGAACTCATCCAGTTCCTCCACTCTAAGCTCCAACCTCTCTTCATCCTGCCTCACTTTTCCCGACTGTGGATTCCAGCAACCAAACAGCGGTGTCATCCTCTCTTGCTTAGATTGCTTTCTTGGCACCGGCTCCCTCTACAATTTCGAGTATGGAGTCACCCCCTCTCACTTTCTAGCCAAAGTCCGAGGCGGCACGTGCACCACTGCGGAGGCAGACCCACCAGAATCCGTCATCCACAGAGCAATGTACCTTCTCCGCAATGGATTTGGGAACTATGATCTCTTCGAGAATAACTGTGAGGATTTCGCTATTTATTGCAAGACGGGGCTTTTGCCTGTTGATGATCAAGGAGTTGGGAGGAGTGGACAGGCTTCATCATTCATTGGAATGCCGTTGGCAGCTATGTTTTCGACTCCGTTCAAGCTTTTGGCGGCGGGACCTGTTGGGATGGCGACGGTGACAGCTGGCATGTATTGTGCTGGGAGGTATATTACTGACATCGGAGTTAGGAAGGATGTTGTTAAGGTTAAGGTTGAGGAGTTGGGTATGAATCTTGGGTGGAAGCGCAACTCTGAAAAAGTTGAGGTGAGGAATGATGATGATCCTAATGGCGAGGTTGTGACTCTTATAGATATTGAAGAAGAAGAAAGACAACCTCTTATAGATATTGAAGAAGAAGAAAGACAACCTCTTATAGATATTGAAGAAGAAGAAAGACCAAGATGACATGCATGGTGTGTGAGAGAGGGAGGAATTTATTCAGTGGCAATAAAATGAGTTAGTCTAATGTGTATTGGTGTTGAGCAGTTTGTGATTATGTTAGACAATTTATGTGGTGTTCGGAAACTAATAGATGAATTGAGTAAATTGTGAATAAAGAAGGTTTTTTCATATCATTTGAGTGGTAGATTTTCTCAAAAGTTAGCCAGGATTCTTGAAGTGACATGAGATTTTGGCTTTTATTTTGATATAAGTATACTGTATTGATCAATTTTATCTCTTCTTCATATTGCTTTTGTTTCTTCCCAAGATCGAAATGAAAATGCCTTCATATAACAGCATAAACACAATAAAATGCAGATCTCTCTTACATTATTTGTTTTACAGAAAATAGATCAGAACCTGCATTGATTTGTGAAACAAATGACAAATATTTCAAAAGATAGGTATTCAAACTTGCTGAATTACTTTCATTGTTTCATTTCTCTGTGTTTCTTCAGTATTTGCTGGCTTAATCTCCTCTTGCTTCTCATCGTCGTCAGTTGCAAAACCTGCAAGATCTGCCAAGTCCTGGACTGCATCAACTATCCCTTCAATCTTTACTGAAATCTCGATCAATAGAGATACAACTGAGATTAGAGGCAAGACTTCCATCATATTTACAGTTTCTGTTGTCAACATATGCTGTTTTTGTTCCTCTTCTGCAGCTGGTTTTAGGCTTCTCAATGCACTGTGAACATCTTCCACTGCTTCATTCATCTCTGCCATCATTAACTCTATCGTCGAGGACTTCCTCATTGTCCTTAGAAACTTTGCTGCTTCTTTCAAAACCTTGGAATACTCTAAGCTCAATTTAGTACATACATCACTAAGATGATTCTTTAAGGATCGAGGTGCCTGCTTATTCAAATTAAAGATGAAAATTTTGAACTGAAATAAAAAAACCCGAATTGATAAAACAGAATCCCGATCTATATACCTGAACTTCTGAATTGATGAAACTATTGAGAGCCTCTATACTGTAACTGCAACTTCTCATTGCTGAGCCAACTTTTAGATATTGTTTCCATGGGTGCCGATCCTAAATGGCCCGTGTGAGGGTTCCCATATCGCTAAATTTGCCTATAAAATAAATATTCATAGAGTGTGAGAAACTTAGCATTTTTGCTGAATAACGTAGTTCAGTTTTTTCCCCCTAACAGTAACTGACCAGTGAATCTTCAGATGCTTTAGAATTAAGAACACGCTTGTAGCCTTGCGATTTTTGGTAGGATGGTTTGTGGGCATCAGCATTCTCACCTTCCTTGAAGTATTCAGTCACTGAGTCTGAGATTTTGACAGAAATGTTTCTTAGAATATATTTACATAATTGACACATATTAGAGTTAATTTCACTTAATTCCCCTGAATTTTGGGGGGTTTTGCATAACCCCCTGGACTTTGTTTATTTCACTTAACTCCCCAAACTTTGGGGTGTCTCACATAACACCCTGAACTTTGAAGTTTCTTCAACAGATCTACTGACACCGTCACCCGTTAATGGAGAAATGATGAAAATCCCCCTTTTGGAAAGAGTGATTTTTAACAAACTGAGGGCATTTTCGTTTTTTCTGTCATGTGCTTGGCAAGTGAGCCGTTAAAGTTCAGGGAGTAGTGTGCAAAACACCCAAAAGTTCTTAACCCTATATATTATACAAAAAAGGCTTACATTCTAAGGAATTAGCGAGCTTTTCCATATTGCGGATGATGAGAAGGTGGAGATCCTCGCCAGCCCAAACTGGGAAAACTACAATAGAAACAATAAAGCATATGGAGACTCCGATCATAATAGTAGAAAGACGTCTTTGTGCCAATGCAAGAAGATCATCAACACGATATCCAGATACAGCGATGAAATTGAAAGTGAGGATGAATATTGTGACTCCATAATCAAACTTTGTTTTGACGGTCAGTATAAATCGAGAAAATGTTGCAGCTGATGCTGTGAACACAAAAATGGCATTAGTAATCGAGTTTGTATGGAGTAAGTAAAAAACATTGAACTTTTGATTAGTTTTGTATACGTACATAGTATGAAGACTGAGGCTCCAAGGATTATATGCTCCGTTGGTTCTCCAAATTTACTTGCAAGCCAATGAATACTCCATGCTAGAAATCCTGCGCTAAGTGTTGCCGTGGCTCGGTTTAACCCTTTGTATAAGGATCCTCCTACAGTATGAAAATGACAGAAAAACACATAATTAGACCAAATAATATTAGCAATACATATATGATTATTTCATTAACACATACTTCCTGACCCGTGACAATGATAATTTCTCTGATACCTTGAGTCAAAAATATATGCTAGTTCTTCTTCTTATAGTTCTCCTTACTTTCTCTTAAATTTAATCACTCCTTTCTCCATCTTCCTTCTTATGTATATTCTATATCCGTTTTCTCTAGTTTAGTAAATTTTTTGAGCATCTCGCTCCGTCTGACTTAAAAAAAAAAAGAAAAGAAATCTCATTAGTGCTTAAACCCGTGGGAACTAAGAATGTTGTTGTCAAATGTCTAATTCTGAGGGTCATGTAACACGTCAGGAACGAGAAAATGCATGTTCTAGTAAAATAAAATGAGTGATAAGTACCTAAACTCTCCGAGGCTGTATAGCAAATAGCAATTTCTGATATTAGCAATATAGGATTCTTTCAATATGTACTTACCAACTGTGAACTCAAAAATGACGACAACAGTCATGATCGCCCACATCGCAGTTCCTCCAACGCCATCATACAAGGGTCTCATGTAGTAAAAGACAGACACAAGAGCAAGTGCAAGGCCAACTTTTATACAATGGATGAGCTTTCTTGGATCATCAGCTCCAAGCTTCCATATTTTCTTCGCAAACCCTGAAACCCTTGATCTGAGGAAGGACCAAACCCTGCAAAGTGGTCCGTTTTCTGGCTCTAGGTTCAGTGATGATCCATCAGGGACTGTGATTAACCAAATCATAGTGAAGAATTAGTTTAAATGTGCTTATACTAGAGATGCATGACTTATGCAAGGCATGGGTTGCTTATATAAGCAATGTTGCTACTTATTGATATCCAGCATAAAAGGTCCAGGCTTGTCAGATGATAAAAATATTGATTTTGTTTGTATTGGGTGCAATCTTACCTGGATATCTTGGAGGTTAGCTGTACTTGTATCATAATTAATAATAAAGGTCTTAATGTGTACATTGAGTAGTGATACTCAGGTCAGATCCAGGTTTGTCGACAAATGAGATGTGGTTGATCTTTGACGAAGTATCAATTAACATTTTGTCACAGAAGAATCAATTAACATTTCTCTTGCATAGTTAAAGGCTTGGATTTTTATTGTTGATCTTTAGTTGGCTACTTTTAATGTATACTCTCCACGGATAACAGGACTTGAGTTAGAATATTCGGTAAAGATATATGGCGATTAAACTTCTTCTCATAACCTAAAGCTTGATTTTGATCTTATACTAGACTGAAACTATACTTATTGGTACTCATAGCGTCCTGATAGCTACTAATGTATAATACTTATAGCTACTAGAATAAAAGGAAGTTACGATAAGAGCACACATAGATTAGAATGGTTTAACTTACCTGGCTAAAATTTCTACTATTGTTATCTAATATTAAACGCTGGTGGAATATGATGGATTAGCACTATGAAAATTTTATTCGGACTACACATAAATACCTAATAAACCTAACATAGGTCTCTGCATTACTCTATATATAGCTAAAGCAACCAAAAGTAGCTAATTATTGTATCCAGTTGGCTTATTAAATTGATGTTACCTGGTAAAATTAGGTAAGGCCCAATTCAAAATAGTTGTTGGCTGATGCTCTTCCAACTTTTTTTGTTCTTCGTTAAAAAAGTGAACTGTCAATTTATGTCAATATTCCTTTAGGTAAATGATAAAGAGTTGCACTAACCTCATCTCTTATTATGGTTTATGAAAGGGAAACTAGCCTATCATTATATCTTGTCACGCTCAGACCAAACACTTGGACCCAATTTCTCATAGTCTAATCCTACTCCTTTTCTCAATATGATGCAAACAAATCATCTGCTTATGACTCCATAGTAAGGGGTACTAATGGAGGATGTTAACCCGTTAACCAGATTTAAATCCGACTAAAATAATCGGGTTTCGGGTCTGGATATTTGTATGCGAACTCGCATTCTCAAAGTAACACGCATCTAAGCTCTTTGCCAAATAGTATATAATGTGCTAGTCAAAACATGCAAAAGCCAACCCCCTCTATTTCTAGGAGCCAAGGCTAACCAATGCAATAGAACTATATCAACATTATACCCTACATGCACATTTACATCCTTTCTATGAAACTCCCCACAATGTATACTCTTCCAGTTCGAAATCCACTCACAATTTTGCTGTCAATTTGATGCTAAACAACTGTAACAACCTACATCCAAGAACATTCCTGAAATTTCCCCTTATATAAACTTATTTGCTTCAACCCTAACCATACTAATTCAAACAATGGCTATTGGTTGTGTCGAATGGAAGGTAGCGGTTTCAGATACAATGACTCTGCATGAACCTGACCCATTTAGTCTCATTTGGGCTATTTGTCTTCCCATTTCTGGTTTCTTTAAGAGGGTATGGAATATGGTGGTGACTGATCCAAGAAGAGCGATACATGGAGTGAAAGCAGGTTTTGCACTGAGTATTGTATCACTTTTTTACTATGTGAGGCCGTTATACGATGGCATTGGGGGAACGGGAATAGGAGCCGTTATGACTGTTGCAGTAGTTTTTGATTTTACTGTTGGTAGGTATACCTGTAACTGCTAATTATTGCATATCATAATTCAAAATGAACATAACCAGTTAATGTCTCTGTAGGTGGAACTATATCCAGAGCCTTCAATAGAGTAACTGCAACATTATTCGGAGGTTCACTAGCCATAGCTATCAATTACTTAGCAGATATTTCTGGTCAGATGACTGATCCTGTAATCCGAGGATCCTTCGTGTTTCTGATAGGTTAAATATTTTTTGTTCATCAAATATTTCTCTATAGACAACATTATAATGTCTAATTAAACATTTTATTTTATGTTTCCTAGCTCTGGTAGTTACATTTGCACGGTTGATCCCAACGGTTAAAAGACAGTATGATTATGGCATGTTGACCTTCATCCTCACTTTCTCACTAGTTTCTGTATCTGGGTATCGAGTTGGTGAGTTGACTGAGCTAGCACAGCATCGATTCTTGACTATAGGCTTAGGAAGCGCAATATGTGTGATTGTGAGCATGTTTGTGAATCCGATATGGGCTGGTTCTGATCTTCATCTATTATGTGTTAAAAACATGGAGAAGCTTGCTGCATCTTTGGATGGTAGTAGATTTATCTTGAAATTTGAAGATTTATTTGTTTATAATTCATTAGTAAATTAATCTAGTTGGACTTTTCGTTTTTGTGATGCAGGGTGTGTAGCTGAGTATTTTTTGCAGGGTGGGACTTTTGATGGGAAGGAAGTCGGGGTTCAAGTATTGGAGGGATACAAATGTGTTCTTAATTCAAAACCTTCGGAGGATTCTCTGGTGATTTACTTAATTTAAGAATTTAGTTGGTAGATAAAATCATCCTTAACTTGATGGAATTTTAATGCCATTTTTGAATAATCACAGACAAGGATTTGCATTAGCTATAGAGTGGTGTTCGTGATGTGTTTGCTTGCAATGATATAGAGGCCAAGGCTGACCATCTTAGATCACAAATTAAAGCAGCTTCAGGAACTCAGATACTAATTTTTCTAATTTCAACTGAACTTTGACTTTTATAAGCTAAGTGCATAGTATTGAAAAGCTTCATCGACACATATCCAAATTTTTAGATGATAAAGATAGTATGTCTTCTTTAATTAGACCATAAAAACTTTTAGATAGTGAGTTATCTATAATGAGTTAATTCACATAAATCCCCTGTAGTATTGTTTCATTGTTGTAGATAGAACACCTCTTTGCTGAAATTTTGGCAGATATTGCCCCAAGGTAGTGAAAATATATGAGAGTATGAGAGAAAAAGACTCAAAGTGTAATCTAGGGGTCTATATGCAATACAAAATAGCGATACTAGGGGGTCTACGAGCAATTAGTCACTGAGACTGCAATAACTCAACATCCAATTTTGCTACTTGTATACAGGCTAAATTGGCAAGCTGGGAACCTCCCCATGGCCAGTTCCCACTAGAACATCCTTGGCAAAAATACCTGACAATTGGAGCAGCAATGCGCAATTGTGCCTGCTGTATTGATGCCCTCTATTCTTACATGAAATCTGAAGTCCAAACTCAAGTTAGTATATTAATTATCTCTAGAATTATAATTTAAACAAATATATCGGTTGTAAAATTATGTGCATATGGGTCTTTTTTGATTTTCAGGCACCTGAACATCTGAAGAAGAATCTGAGCTTTGCCTTCATGAGATTGAGTTCACAGTCCTCGGCGGTATTAAATGAACTTGCAAACTCAATTAGGTGCATGAGGCAGTCCACTGACATGGATATGCTGATCAAAGACATGAGTTTGGATTTAGGAGAACTTCAGATGGTCTTAAAATCTCTTCCTAATGAAATAAGGAAAGGGCAAGATACATTATTTAGCATATCATTAGTTGAAATCATGCCCCTAATTGCGATTGCTTCGCAGTTGATTGAGATATCTTCAAGGATTATTGCAGTTGTTGATGCAGTTAATGACCTTGCAGATGATACCTTCTATAATCCTTCAAGCAAAGAAAATATATCTAATGTCAAAGGACAAATCTGAAAAATAGTTGGTCATATTAATTCCAGAAATCTTTGAAGGCTTGAGAAAGCTTCTGTTTGTCATAATTGGGAATATTTGTATCAAAAACTATATATCATCAAAATAAATGTCTATTTGACATACATGTTTCCAAAAGTTAATGCTTGGTAACAAAATAATTTGATGTATACATGTGCACACTTTTGTTAATTTTAAGTTAAAGACTAAAAAGGAGTATTTCCCTGCAATCACATAAAATGGTAATATATACTGGCAATGGATTAAACATGAATCATGGATGCAGGATTATATCAATATCTTGTTGAGTAGAATTTAACTGGCCAAAAAGTATGCTGAATACAAATATCCAAAATTTTATGAAAGTTTGGTTGCATTGTTCATCAGGATTGAAATATTTTCTTAGTAGATGCAAAATTAACATCATAAAAGAATAGGACATTGTTCATCAACTTGACCAGAACTCAAACAATAAAGTCTGCACCTGCACATTTGGCTGTTTAGCTAATAATTAGCATTGACTTTTACAATTATTAGCACATTTAGCTTTGTCCAATATGATTGGCACATGCTCTGACTTTTCCCACAGTTAACAAACTTTATATGTTATTAATTAAAAAAAAAACAGATTTTATGACCCAATTGTCATTAAGATCTTTCATACTTGAAATCAAAGGCACCCTTCCTTAAGATGGAAACTTCATCTTGCCAAGTCAAATAAGTAAAAATATAAATATCAATGAACAATATGTAACCCCTGAAGCTAAGTCCATCCTTAGTCATTTAATTAAGGGTAATAGTCCCTTTCCAACCTAATAATATCTATAACGTAATGATACATATATAAAGTCTGAACATTTAAGTATGAATTGAGCAGCATAAATTGATTTGGGTCAAGCCAAAGCTAATCTATCATCACTATCTTGGAGATTGAATGAATATAAAAGCGAGAAATTTGATGTGCATGATTCTTGGAGATCATTGGATCTAAAAGCAAAGGATTTGATGCTGATGATCCTTGGAGATTAATGAAAGATAAAAGCAAGATATTTATGTGCATGATTCCTAGAGGTTAATTGAATAAGCCAATCTTAGATATGTTGTATCAGTTTTAGTGTGATTAAGGGCCACAAGTATTATCTCATCATTCAGGTCAGCCTCTCTTTGTGGTTGGATCAAGCAATGCACATATTTAACTTTTCTTTTTTTGACGTGTCAGCTTATCTTCTCTTGATTCTACTTGAATACCAGTATAATGATGCTTCAAACTTAACCAACTCCTGAACATTTACCCCTACAACTTGAGGCTTAAACTAAAAAAGGGACTCACGGCCAACTCTTCCCATTTCTTACTAGGAAGACAACCTTTCAGTTTAATACTATGAACTGTCTACCTTTTTGTCATGTCTATGCCGTATGCGAGAGAACTCTACACTACTATTCAACTTTCCGAACATGTAAAAATCTGGGAATATTTTAGTTATTATGTATTGAAAAAGTGTTTCTTATTAGTTTTTGGGAAACCACCTACGTAACGCTGGTACTGGCTCTTTTTTTCAAAAAACTAAACAGAAAAAAGTGTGGGTCAACCCGCGACCCAAATAGTCATGGGTTGGGTCGGACCTAGCCTGGCCCCTTGGGGGCCGTGGCCCGGACTGGGTCCAGCCCCAAATCTGGGGACAGAGTCCTTGTCCCGGCTATAGCATTTGTATAAAAGAGAATCCACATATGCATTGTACATCAAGAAAACACAAGAAGCAATTTTCTTTTTCTCCTCTTTAAGTATCAATTTCTTGCTATTATAAATCACTTCTGTATTTTTTAAGGAAAAACAAAATAAGTGGGAAGGAAAAGTAAAGTAATATTAGGTTTGGAAATTTGTTTCTCCGAGAGTTTTTCTAATCATGAAAGAGTAGTTAGGCTAATTATAGTCGTTAGTTAAGGGTAGAGCATCCATCACCATCATCATCTTTTCAAATTATCCAGTCGATAGCTCTTAACTAAAGTCTTCATGACTTGTACCAACTTGTGCAAGATATTTTGTAGAAGATTCATCCGAGACTTGCAACAAATACAACAATAAAAGAGAGGAGACATGAATATGATATTGGCTCTGTAGTAAATCCTTGTCCTTTTTCTTTCTTTCTTTTCCCCTTTTCATTTGCTCTATTTTTTTTTCTAAATCTCTTTCTAAGATCAAACTGAGTACAATAATGGATGCGTATTCATTTTCTTTCCTCTTTCAACTTAGCTTAACCTTTATTGGTATTATCCTAATTCCATGTGAAGTGTGTCCACGTGAACTAGGTATATGACTATATTTACAATATTATAAAATAATACAGTACTAATAAATTTATTGAAAATTATAGTAAAATACATTTCAAAACTAAACTTGTTTAAGATGAATTTAAAATATTTTGTCAAAGGAGTTTTAATACAGAAGCATAAAAACGGTTTTCGCCATATTAGACTCAGCAATCTTCATATTTCTAAATTAGACCCTTAATCTATTTATCTTTTTAAATAATACATCGTTTTCAATTAAACCTCCAAACGTATTAAGCGTTATTAAATGAGACCCTCATTTCGAACAAATATCAGGATTTAAGGGACTAACTTAGTAATATAAGAGGGTCTAAAATAAAATTAACAGAAATATGTGGGTCTAAATATGCCAAAACCCAAAATTACACCCGAAAAATTCTGGAATCTTCTAGAAAGTAAGTATAAGATAGCCAAACAGAAGATTTTCCAGCGAGGAGAGCATTCCGAAATCCCTGAAAGCAATCGGAATCCACGTCCTTCATTAATTAATTAATTATTATCACGGGAGGAGAAAAGTAAAAGCTCACACCCTTTGACCATCACAAACCAAAAGCCTCCACTCTCTTCTCGTGTCAAAGCTCCCCCCTTTTAAATTAAAATAAAAATCTCCCAAAATCTCGAAGCGAAACCCTCGGTCGAATCCTGCAATCGCCTTCGTCTTCAATGGCGGTGCTGTACGTGGAGGCTCGGCCGCCGGCGGATTTGAACAAGAACACGGAGTGGTTCATGTACCCGGGGGTTTGGACCACGTACATCCTCATCCTCTTCTTCTCGTGGCTGCTCGTCCTCTCCGTCGCCGGTTGCTCCCCCGGCATGGCTTGGACCGCCGTCAACCTCGCCCACTTCGCCGTAAGCAAAGCTCGACCCTAGGGTTTCTTTGGATTTTGATTTGACTTGATTTGTTGAGGGTAATTTTATTTATTTATTTTAGGGCATGTATACTGCTTGTTAGAATATAAAATTATAACTCTCGCCACAAATTCGGGGTTTTGATGATTCAGGGAGCATAAAATAATTGCAAATAGTGCTTGATAATTGCATCACTTGTGTAATTTCAAGCTGCGACAAGCTGAAATATGTTGGTAATAGGAACATTAGGGGAATGAAGAGATTGAGCGTTCGAATAGTATTAAAGTGAGCTGACCCTTCTTATGAAAGGATTAATGACTCCAAAAACCGTTTACTACTTTTGTTACTTTTCTTTGTGATTGTGTTCTTGTGGGTATGTTCATTGAGAATCTTTTATATACTAGGCCTTAATTGATCGGTGTTTTCTTCTTCTTCTTCTTCTTCTTCTTCTTTTGTTGTTGTTTATGTTTATTATGTTCTCGTGTTGGTAAACTTGGCTGATTTATATGCCTCAGGTAACTTATCACTTCTTCCACTGGAAGAAGGGAACTCCATTTGCTGAAGACCAGGGCATCTACAATACATTGACTTGGTGGGAGCAGATGGACAATGGCAAGCAACTCACACGTAATAGAAAGTTTTTGACGGTTGTGCCTGTTGTCCTGTAAGTATATCTCTTCCCTTTTTTTCCCCCTTTCTCTTTTGTATTTGGATATTGTTAGTTTCAGTGCATCAATAATGATAAGAATCATTACAGGGGTATGAGAGAATTTTCGTTGTGAGTTTATGCGTTATTTTTATTTGAATGACTGAATACATTGAAAAAATTTATGTGGGTTTTGTTTGTTAGGTTTTAAATTCATGCAATTTTTTCATCCAAATGTGGAAAGTAAATTCCCATTTGTTGACCCGTGCATCTGTGATAAAATTTGTGGAGAGTTTTACAGTTTCGAGATCATTTTTCCCTCAAAATCATAGGAAAATTACATGCAGCACATGTTAGGTTTTGTTCCATCACCCGCATTAGAAAGATCTATGCAGAATCATTCCATCACACCGAATGACTATGTTTATTACTGGTCCGAAATAGCTATGCTCATTTATATAGTAGGTCTACCGTATCATTTTACATTTATATAACAATATGATGTATAGTTGAAATCAAAAGTAGGTATTCTGCCTTCAACATGTGTCTTATCTGGAAAACAACTAAATAAGAGAGTTGCAGAAATAAATTGATCAACTTCAATAGCTTCCAGGCCAAGACAATGATGAGTGTGAAGCTATTCCAGAAAATAATGGTGGTGATACCTGCCACAGTAATGAAAATTTAATGTCATGTGACATAGAACTGTAGAGGCAATCAGGTCGGTGTATGAGCACCCTGAGATAGGCAATTCCTAATTTGATTCTACCTACTTGAGGATCTTGTTTAAGTTTCAACAGCAATTGGGCTTAGATTGGTGGTCTAATTAGTTATTGTGGACTTAAATTGACTAATGAATTATGTGGGCTAAGTTTCATCTTCTGTTGGATAACCGTCGTTCATTCTCGAAACGAGGTTTACCTAAGAAGTAGATGATAGTGTGGGTAAATGTTGCCTGCACCGGAATCCAGCCTCTTTGTTTTTGATTTCTTGATAAAGATTTGATCTTTTACAATTCTTCTTTCCACGTCTACGAAATACCTGTTTCTCTCTTTCTGGAAATAGGGTCTGTAATGATTCTAATGGATCCTATTTAGAGAGATTGTCCTGTCGATCTGTACTGAAATGTCATTGCCACTGTTTTAATATAAATTTATCAAAGGGGTTGTTAGGACTATAAGGATAAACTAAAATGACAGACTGAAGCGGCAAATAGAATGTGATAGGTGCTAATTTAATAAAAGAGATTTTTGTTTGTTAATGGAGAACTGGAATTAGCCAACGCGGAAATCTGGGATAGACAATATTATTATTATTATTATTCTCATTGTTGAGTAATCAAGATAGAGTATTGGATTAAAAAAAAAACCTTTTAATGACAGGCAGTGACAGTTAATAGTTATTTGGACTTAGAGTTGTCCTTTTTATTCCCGTCTTTTTTCCCTTGTCCAAGTCCGACTTGGTAGAGTTAATGGACATTCAAGAAGCTGTTGAGTTTTATGGCAACAGGAGTTGATCTATTCGTTATGGTTCTGCAAATGTAGAGGGTAGTATATACTTCAATGTTACTTGCTTCGTGCTTCTTGCTAGTAGATTTTTTTTTTTTGTTTTTGTTTTTGTTTTTTTTTTTTTTTGGGGCCCTTGTTATGTTTAGTGAGTAAGCAAAGAACAGCTGATTCACTATGTGCATAGATATTCTGCCTCGTGTGTCTTGAGACTAATGACTTCACTATTCAAGTTGTCGTGTACTTCTTAACCATTCATGTCTTTAGTATATTCTCTTGCTCAGCAATCTTTCTTAAATTCTAAACCTAAATCATGTCATGTTATATAATGCATCTGTGTTAGACTGCTCTTTGTGTCTCCCCTGTATAGGTCAACTTCAAGACCTAACTTTTGAATTCATGTCTTAGACAAAGGGAGATTACCATCTTTGCACATCTCACATGATTCCTTTCCTATTTACAGGTATTTGATAGCTTCCCACACAACTGACTACCAAAATCCAATGCTTCTTCTGAACACAGTTGCAGTGATTGTCCTGGTGGTTGCCAAGCTCCCTAATATGCACAAAGTCCGCATTTTTGGAATCAATGAGCACTGATAATGGTACACGAACAAATGATACCTCAGTTGATAGCATGTTAGTTTATATCTGTATCTTAATACGATCCCGAGCAAACTAGGGCTGCCGTGCATGTGTTATATTGATAATCTCTGTACAGATATAAACATGAAGGATTCAGAGGTGATGTTGCTGTGTTTGTTGAATAATATGTTAATCATCATGATACAGATGTGTTATAATAGACTAATAGCGTTGTATGTGGTAGCTTGTTTTGTATAGTTGCCTTCTTAGTGTTGAATTGAAGGACTTTGTTTTCTTATTTATGACATAATACTGTGCAAGAAACTATTGTTGATGTGTTCTCTTGATGTGCTCTTTTTGTTCATTCATTGGGCATAAATCACACTTATTGATATATTGTTGAGTTGTTTAAATTGGAAATGACAAAAACTAGCATATGGATTTTGTTTGAGACGGCTGGCTAATAGTTATCTGATACGGTACTAACGTTCGATATCTCATAGTACACTCTGCACTAGAATGTTATTGTTACATCAACTACTTTTCATATAAAAGCAAAACTCAGAAATGCAGTTGTTTTACAAGAATGCTACAAGAACATAAAACAAGAATCTCTCGGGCACTCTCCCACAATTAATTCAAAAATGTTCTTGTAGCATTCTGATGAAATTCAAATTCAAATTTTCCGTGCTTTGCACGGGTTGAATACTAGTAGGAGCAATTAGCAAATCCTTTATCGACATTGGCTTGGGCCTATCCTATTTTATCTCATTTTATAACTATTTCAAGACTTGCAGGAACTTTTTGCTAGAAATGGTTTTGTTTTTTTGGCAATTGGACTAATTTTACAATGTACAATCTTCCCCTCTGTAATGTTAGAAGATGAAGGGGTGAATTGGAGTTTCCTGATCTGAATTTACTGGAATTATTTCTATCAAGATAGTTTGTTTCATTTGTCTTCGCTTACCTATCATACGCCTACTTGAATCAGATATCAAAGAAATTTCATGGTCTGAAGCTGGTGTTATGAGAATGGATTTCCTCAAAATTCTTATGCTGTTAATTTTTCCCTGTTATTGTTCTTGGTATTATTTATTATTATTATTTATTAATAGTTTTTTTTATGCTGAAGTGTTAGGTTTGGGACGAGTCTAAGTTTATATTGGATTTCAAAAGTCCGAAAATTAAATTAAGTAATATTTTGATATAATCTTATGAAACCTAGCCTAGTAGAGAAAAGCGCGTGTTACTGCCTCTATAAATATGAGAGAGTTCTTGATTGCAAATCAATTTAGGGGTTTTGAATTATATTGGACTCCCCTATGTCAGAACCCCGCAAATCTTGACACCAATTTTTTTTCTTTTATTATTATTATTATTATTATTATTTTGAGATAAAGGATGGAGACTCGAAGAATGAGCCTCCAACCTTTTTTTACCTAAAGAAGGATTGATTACAGAGTCACTTGCAACATCCCCAACCCTAGGATGCAGCCAACCATAGTTACAAAATAATATGTACCGTAACTCTCCTGACACACAACCATCCCACTAATATATACAGGCCAGTTAAACAAACAGTTCAAAAAACACCCAAAAAAAAAAGTGTCATCAACACCAAGATCCAGTGAAAAAGTATCATTTCAAGCATTGGCCGTAGCCTCAACATCTTTCCTGCTGCCCCCCCCCCCCCCCCCACCCACACACACACACACACACACACACACACACAAAGCCAAATCAAAGCACAGAAATATGCATTCCATCCCTTTGACAAGCAACCTATCTTTACTATCCATTTTCCCATTAATAGCTGACACTGTTAAAATCTTCACTTTTAAGGGAGCGACTGTTTTCTAGATATCAACATAGGGGACTCTCACCCCACCATCACTAAGAAAATTGTAGAGAGATGTAGTTGAAAAGTTAGCATTTGCCTCCTACTTCCATTTTCTTTTGTCCCTGTCATAAGAGAAAGAGACTCTATTCAGAATATCCAATAAATCCATATATTTAAACACCAATTTTCCACATCCAACCCTGATTATTCCTCCACATCTGAGACTTGACTGATGCCAGAGGAGAAGAAGCCAAATGAAACAACTCAGGGAACCAAGATGCTAGAGTTAAATCATGAATCCAAACATCTAACCAAAATTTAGTTTTCTCTCCATCTCCAATATCAATATGAGTACTAAACAGGAAGCACTCTGGGCTCTTACCGACATTTTTCAGAAATTTGATATCTTCGAAGTAGGAGAAGTATACAAAATCTCTCCATTGTAATATTTAGGTTTGATGATTGTTTTCCAAAGGGCATCATTTTTATCTAACCATCTCCAAAGCCATTTACACAACAAAGCTCTATTCATCAAAGTGAGATTTTCACACCAAAACCACCCATATTCTTTGGTCTACAAATAATATGCCATGTTACAAGATTAGGATCAGAAATAGCATTTGTAGAAGAGCCAGTCCTGAAAAATCTCTTTCTTACCTTGTCAATCCTCTCAATAACCCACACAGGAAAAAGGAAATAATTCATCCAAAAAGGGGCACCAAAATACAAGTTAGGGATTGCAACTACTTAATGTTACTTTAATTTAACTACCTAATTTAGATCCCGTTCAAAAATTTCAAATTATTTCAAATTATTATAATTTGAAAATATATCTGAAATAATATCAAAATTTTAGTAAAGTTTAAATTACCAAATTAATCTTAACAAATACAAGTTACCAATTTAAACTACCAAATCTTACTTTAATCTAACTACCTAATTTAGATCGTGTTCAAATTTTTTCAAATTATTATAATTCAAAATACACATGAAATAATAACAAAATTTTAGTAAATTTCAAATTACCAAATTAATCTTACCAAATACAAGTTACCAATTTAAGCTACCAAATCTTACTTTAAGTTAATTACCTAATTTAGATTGTGTTCAAACTTTTAAAATTATTTCAAATTATTTTAATTAGAAATATTTCTGAAATAATAACAAAAATTAAAATAAATTTTAAATTACCAAATTAATATTACCAAATACAAGTTACCAATTTAAACTACCAAATCTTACTTTAATTTAACTACCTAGTTTAGATCGTGTTCACAATTGTGAAAATTTATTTCGTATTTTTAAAATAATTCTGAAATTATAATTTTTACCTAAATAATTTAGTTACTGCATATTGTTAATAAAATTAATTAAATTGGTAAATTTGTATGTTATTTTTAAACGTACATTTTCTATCAAAAATTTTCTTTTGCAATGGACGCCATTTTTTAAATCAAAACTTTTTAAAATTATTAGATCATTAAATTATAACCTATAATAATGTATACGCACTTTTGGAAATTCGGATTAAAATGCTCAATTAACTATTTAATCCATCTAACCTTAAATGTTTAATTTTATTGAAATCAATGAATAATCATGATTTTTGTGGATTTAGTAATACTTATTTACTGATTTTTATATTAATATTAATTTACCTATTTAATATATAATTATGAAACTGCAATTATATTATTATTTATTTACTAATTTATTAAAAATTTCTATTACATTAATGGAATTTTTGTAGAATTTATATATACACTTAGTTGTTATTCGGCAATACTATCTATATACTTAAAGATTAAAATTCTTAATTTTTAAATATTTGTGTTTGAAGCGTAAAATTTTCGCTAATGAAAACATGATGAAAGATAAACTATTATTCAGTAAAATAATATAATCAATATTTTTACATAATTAACTAATTAATATATTAATATTTAAAATTAACTATGTATTTAATGCTTATTATCTTCATAATGATTTTATTATTTAATACATTATTATGAAAATGAAATTATATTATTTATTACTTATTTCCAGATTTATTTAATATTTCATGAAAATGTAATTTGCAGTATTTAAAATTAAATATATTTTACGGATTTATTATATTTATATTTATTACTTATTTAAATTATTATTATGAAACTAAAATTAGCTATTTAGTTACTGATTTATTAAATTATTATTTATTTAGTTTTTAATATATTATTATATAACTAAATTTAAGAGGTTTAAATTTAAGTATTTATTTTTAGTTTTGTTATAATAACATTTATTTAATTATTTTAACTAATTAAATAAAATATATGTTGGTTAGATTTTATAAAGAATAATTATATTTAATAATACAGATAATTACGGTAAAATTGCATCAAGAATTAATTTATATTTTTCAACTGTTAAAAATTAGTATTTAAACCATATTTCAATAAATTATTATTATATTAAATAAAATTTAACTTAAATGAATCTTATATTGATTGAAAACTATATTAACCAAAAATATGTACATTGTATATAAACAATTTTGAAGGTAATTAGGATTTGCTTAGATAACATTTTTCAACATGTAATAAATTAATTACATATTTTCAATTATCATAATTATGAATAATATCTTCATACAAATTAGCGAAGTTTAGGCGGTATTATAAATTATTTATTATTTTGTTTACTATAATTTATCAATTGTTAATCTAGGAAAAAAACTAAATCATTTATTGATATGGAATTTTTATAATTTGAGTGACTGACATACTATTTTTGCTAATTATTAATAGTTAATAAGATTTTATAAAATTATATTATGATATTTTATTAATTATGGTCACGAACTTTATTAATTCTCATTATTCAGATAATTTAAAATTATATTAGTATTAAATTAATTTGTGGATATTTTATCGATGTCGACAAAATAATAATATTGCAAAGATACACGCCACTAAATAAGGTTCGAGTAGATGAAAATGATGTCATCCCGAAAAGAAGAATCACTCAAATATGGGGAGGACAAAACGCAAACACCGGAGTCTCATCTAGAATTAACTTTATTCTCCTTGATAACGAGGTACATTTAAAATTTTATTTATCTTGATAACTGTAATTTTAAATAATACAAATATACTTTAATTATGATGTGTTTTATTTAATTTTAACAGAACACTCATGTACATGGTTTTGCCATAAGAATGATGCATGACGACTAAAAAATTATTACAAGAAGGAAAAAATCATATTTTCTCAAACGTAAAGATTGCTCTTGCAAATAAGATGTACAAACCAAGAAGCAATTCAATATCTATTCATTTGTGTTATCGTACAAACATCAAGGTTTTATAGGAGGATGACGATGATATAGAAAAATACAAATTAATTTCTTCCTTCTGAGAGATTGAATCAAGAATAGATTCAAAAGAATTTCTTATATGTATGTATTAAATTTATATTCCTCATAGATTATCATGTATGTCAAATTATACTAAATTTCAATTATTTTCTTATATAAATGTGATTGTAATAGTTGATGAAATTTATGCGATTGATAGCATGGACATGAATGTAAAAAATTGTTTAGAAGCTTTACAATGCATCATAATGAGTAAGTTACAATTTTATTATTATTTATATAAAAATACGAAATATATTTTATAACATGAATATTAAATATATATTTTATTTTTATCGGGTTCAATACCTTAACTATCACTTTGTGGGAAGATTAGCATGTGCTTTGGAGGAAAAACTGAAACGAGAGAATCAAAGCTCAATGGTTATTATTGTGACCAGTTTGTTGTACTCTAGATTTAGAGGTATGAATTGTGTGTGTGTGTGTGTGTATAGCAATATGGAGGAACTTGGTACTAAGCACTAGTTTTTGTGCTTGGTAGTGAGGTGGCATACTCCCATCCACTTATTCAAATGTTAGAGAGTGGATAGGAATGAATTATTCTCACTACCAAGCACAAAATTTATGCTTGGTACCAAGTTCCTACATTTTTCTCATATATATATATATATATATATATATATATATATATATATATATATATATATATATAAACTATAATAATTTATATTTGTATGTCTAATTATAAACTTGCAATAATTAAAGATATACATAATATTATATATTTTCTAAATTATTATATTTCGTTCATTTTCTTTTCAAGATGAAAGGATCAACAAGCCTTTCGTCCATGTATACTATGAAGTTTCATATTAACCTGAGTGATAATAAGGATGTTGTTCAAACTCAATGGTATTTTGTAACTTTTTGTAAAATTAGTTTAAATGATCTTAATTTTAATTATAGCTTTATATAAGTTATTCAATATCATTATTTTCAGGCTGGGACATGTTCTCTAACCTCAATGGGGGTGGGGGAGGGTGTGCTTCGAAGGGGGTTGAGTTATTAGATCTTTTAAATTATGTTCGGATAAGAGTGATTGAAACACAACGAAATATAGATGAATTGTGATAAGACCGTGCTTAGCATGGGCTAAAATACTAGTTATTGTAACCACGGAAGAAATAGTCGTATTAGCACACATCCTCTTTATTTGTTCTTCATCTACACCATCCATCTACATTCAATACAAATAACAAATAGTTTAAGAACATTATGCAACAATGAAGAATGACACTAATTTGAACAATAAACTTATCCACTAAACTCTACCAAATATCTTATGTATTAAAAACAAACCAACTGATAATTTGGTTTATATATTACGTTGGCCAATTAAAAACTTTCAAAAAATTTTTACCTCAGTAGCGTGCAAAATAATTATCAGCTTTAATTGGCCAATAATTATCATCTAATATAAATGACCTACCAAAAACGTGCACAAGGATTACATAAATCTAGATTCATAGAGCTACGGCGTGAGGAATATTGATATACAGTTCAAAAAATTTCAGAAATACAAATGAAAACAATAGTAGGATATACATTATGCAGAAGTTTTCAGCCAAGGGTGCGTTGTCGAGATACATAACCAAGCTTCTATGGTAATTTTTAGGTGAGCTATACAAATCCCCAAACCAACCGCAAATCAACCGCAAATTTAAGAAATACAAATAAAAACAATAGTAGGGTTTTTTTTTACCTCAATAGCGCGCAGGATCTCAAGAACAACGATTTATTCTCAAACCCCCAAATCAACCACAAAATCAACCACAAAATCAGTGCTCAAGAATAGTGATGGTGTTCTCGAGAAAATAAAAGAAGATCGAGCTCGCTCGCGGAGAGGAATGGCATTGAAGAAGTGAGCACGAGAGCGAAAGGAAGAGGATCGAGCGCTAAAAGGAGCAATTTTGAGGTGGGAAAGTGGATTTTTTTTGGGGAGCGAGAGCAGGAGGGTGAAAGAACTGAGCCCTAGAATTTCTGCTCATCGTCGCCCATGAGAAACCTATTCGGGGATGGAAAATTGGGTACGGGTTGATTTTAATAGTTTTAAATTTTTTTTGTCAGATTTCGTGGCAATTTCAGCCCATTTTGATAGGCAGTTGATTTCTATAAAATACCCTCCTTTTCTCTACTTTATAGAAACTTTTCTATAAATTTTTTTGAACCAAACACAGTTTATAGAAATCTGCAGAAAAGTTTTATTTACAAAAATGTCACTTTCAGGCATTTTCCTAAAAGTTTTCTATAAAACTAGTGAACCAAACACCCCCTAATACAAGAATAGCATAACTCTTATGTAGAATTATCACTGCTCATTGTTTAAGATCAAACCCTAGCACACCAAATACTGACAAGATCCGGACGCTATCCTCTGGATTCATATTCTTTAAACAATAGATGGACAGTGGAGAGCCTACTTCCTAAATATTACAGTCACTATCATTTTAATGGATGGCGATTCACATGATTATGATAATAGTTATAGTTAGAATAAACCATAGTTATTTATAAATGAATGATTATGACTTGAAAAATAATCTTTTCAACATCATCTCCAGAAAATATTGATACATGCTTAATTGGCTAACAATAGCAGTTATGCTTTACTAAAGACATGATCAAATTCAGTGACAAGTGTAACTTGCTACGATCGATCATTCCATTTCCAGATTAAAGTAGCCAATTGAAATTTTTATTTTATTTTAAGTGCACTGGACAAAACCATGCAACAGTTTGAAGCCAAAAATATTATGTTTATACAAAGCAATAAGAGTAAAGCACTATCATTAACATTAATAAAATGGAAGAATTATTCCTCATCTCTAATTCCCATGAGAATGTTTGTGTGGCCCCATTTCTTTTCTAAATCTAAGAAAATATATATTAAAAATCCCTAGACATCATAAAGAAATCAAGTGCTTGCTAAGGAATGATCATGTAATTTAATGAAAATAAATTAGATTCAAAAGAATTGTTTGGTAAGCTTTGGTTTGATGACAGGTGAAGTAAATTAAGCTCCCAGTCTCTATACCTCTCAGAGCACTATCTGCTTGTTTGTTCTTGAAAACTAAAAGCCCATGTGGATGCACAGGGGAGAGAGAGAGAGAGAGAGAGAGAGAATCATTGGGGATAATCATTGAGAGAGAGAGAGAGAGAGAGAATCATTGAGAGCACTTCACAGAGTGGGCTAGCGGTAGAGAGAGATATGAGGAGGTTGTGGTGGTATTCATGGCTGGAAGAATCTTTGTTGGGATGATGAGACGACATACGATGATGCAAATGAAACAAAATAGGGAATAATAAAACAATAGAAACATTCCCTTGTATGATTTTATTATCATTAAAAATAACTACTTCCTCATGTCCAAAACCACCTCCTTGAACTAGAAAAACTTAAATTCATTGAATCTTGGATTAAATTAAGTGAAATCCACTTAACACTAAGATGAATAAATAGATTTAAAATTTGATAATGACAAATTTAGAATCTCATCTCTTAAAATCTAGAATTTTCTGATATCTATGAAAAATTATTAATTTACCAAAAATCTAAACTATAGGTTATAGCTAGGCTAAAAGTGAAATAAAATAGGGTTAATTGATCAAACAATCAAACACTCTATCTTATCTCATATAATCAAACTAAAAAACGTCAAACTATTTCCGTGACACAAATGAAGCAAAATAGAGACTACCTAGTATCAAATTTAATAATCAACCAATAGCATTCACTCCCTTGTCTCCTAAGGTCACAAACAGTGAATAAAAAGATGACCAAACTATTTTCGCAGGGCAGATAAGATAGAGAGTAAATATCAAAATAGTCAATTAATAGAAATAAAAACAATCACATTATTTTGGCAATGCAAATGAAACAGAATATAGAGTGAACCACTTTTAGAATGATTTACTTAGAAAGACTATTAGAATGATTACTAAAGTTTCAATCTATTTTCTTAATAAAAGGTCACATTGTTTCACATTGTTTCCGTCCTATTAATGAAACAAAATAGTATAGTTGCTATACCAAAATAATCAAAAGAAATGTAAGATTCACTCCTTGTGTCTCATAAATAATAAACCCTTCCCAAAAGAAATCAAATTATTTCGCAAGACCAAAGAAATAAATTATAGAGAAAACCAACCATAAAAAGAAAAATTATACAACAAAACCATTCACAACCTTGTGTCAAAATAAATAACATTATTAAAAAAGGAAAAATCACTCCATGCACAAAATAATCAAATAACAAATTAAAAGCTAGCATTCACTCCCCTGTTTCATATTCCCATTAAAAATAAAAGGAAACGACTTTGAAACACGCAATTTTTTTTCTACATAAATTCACATTATTTTCACAAACCAATCAATTAAAATACATATACCACAATATAGTGTAAGGCAATATTGCAACCCCTTCAAGATCTAGGGTTTACCTCCCTTGTTAAAACAAACTAAATAAGCTCCTTCAAGATCCATGCACTATGCTATGAAGCCAAGCCTATCTTCACCTGTCCACAACAAAAAGAACAAAGAAAAGGATTGAAAAATATAATCAAAGTAACATAAATAAATTATAACTCCATGCACCCTCAGTCTATCTCTTGTTAGTCCTCAAGATCTTCAATTCTACCAAGATCCTCCATTTCCACCCAAATTTGCACCACTCCAAAACATTGAGGGATCTCCTCCTTGAACTCTATTCTCTTGATCATTAACATTCTCATTGCTAGACTTCATAGAAACTGGCTTCAAATCCTCAAAAGGAAACAACAACCTCCCTCCTCCTTCTTGCATCCCATTACCATTGCCATTTCCATCCAAACTGAACTTGAACTCGTTCAATCCGAAACCTGATCCATAGATAGCCCCGCTCTCCGGCGCCATTGGCATATGAACCAAGGGGTTCAATCCCCTTGCAGTGATCCCAGTGCTCCTCAAAAGATCCATAGCAGAAAGCCCTCCTCCATTGATTATCTCGTCATAGGGTTTCATCATCGCTGATGACATTGGAAGAAGAGGAGGAGGTTGAAGATTAATGTTATGATTTATTTTGGTGGCTGAGTTTGAGGTGGAGGTGGAGGTGGAGGAGTGTTTCTTGTTCTTTCTTGATCCGCCGCCCACCGGAACATTCCGGAGGGACCCACCTTCAGTCCAGTACCTTCTGCAAGTCTTGCAGAAGTACCTTGGCTGAGTGAGGCTGTAATTGTTGTAGTAGCAAAATTTGGTGTTTGTTGAGTTGCATCTAGGGCAAGGGAGTGCTTGCTCTTTCACTGGCCTTGCTCTTTTCTCTCCTATCTGTTGTTGTTGTGGCTTTGTTGCTGTTGTTGTTGTTGTTGATGTGTTGATGGTTGTATTGACTGTGGACATTCCTAGTCCCTGATAATATTGACATAGGAAAATATCAAGAAATTAAAGATTCATATGCGCATATAGATCTCAAAAGAAAGAAACAAGAAAGCAAGAACAAAAAAATTTTGGGAGTGGGGTTATCTTTGGTGGTCATCAAGGACAATCACTACTGCAAAGAAAACAGATCTTGGTAAAGGTGCAAAAGATGAGGGATAATGAAATTAATAGGTGAACTTGTATATATTGCTAGA
Organism: Asparagus setaceus; assembly: GCA_012295165.1. Taxonomy (NCBI): domain Eukaryota; kingdom Viridiplantae; phylum Streptophyta; class Magnoliopsida; order Asparagales; family Asparagaceae; genus Asparagus; species Asparagus setaceus. Next base: position 71,079,658 of record CM022704.1, read on the forward strand.
ATAAAACAACCCTTTTCATGTTTCTAGCTTTTTCATCACCATAAAAGCTTGAAAAAGAGAAAAAGGAGAGGAAAATAAAGTGAGATGTGTGAGGTGCTTTCAGGGATCAAAAGGGGTTTGATTGGATGACAGGATTAAAGGAAAAGAGGAGAGACCATGATAAAAGGAGATCTATGCATAAAACTTTCATCACCACTAAAAACCTAGCCACTAAAAAAATAAAAAAAAATTGAAATAAAATCTAGATCAAGAACTAATAACCAGATCCTGTGCTTTTGGAAATACCTGAACCCATTGAGCAGTATCCATGCAAGCTTCAATTTATGAAGCTCTTCTTATGATATTTTGGTGGTGATTTCAAGCTTAGAAAACAAGAAAACTTCAAGTACTCTTCTTCTTTTGAGGCACCTAGAAATCTCTGCAGACAAAGAATGTTTCTGGATTGTTTCAGTGGAGAATATAAGTATGAGAGAGAGAGATGGTGCTTAGGTGTTTCTGCAAGACTTGAGCAATTTTATATTAAAAGTAATATTATATTAGGGCATTTGTGGGTATGTGGGTATGTGTGTGTGAAGGCAGCCACATGTTTGAGAGTACACCCTAGACTAGTTTCTGATTCTAATAGACCTTTGTTTAGGCTGAGAGAGGGAATATAATCTGAAAATGTTTGGTGTGACTGTTTTTGCTCAACGAAGATGTGAGACTATATGTGTAATGATATAAAGTTAGTGAAGTTGGTATTGTGGTTTCAATTCAAGGGCATGCAAGAATCGATTGAAATCAGCTACACAGACCCTAGAATAGGTTGAGGATTTGCAAGTCCCATCTAAGTTAGGGGGTAATGTAGAGGACAAAAAGATAAGTACTTTTAAAAGTTAAAAAGTATTGGTTTCTTTTTTCTTTTTTTTTTTCTTTTTTTTTTGTCTACTTATATTAGGGATTCTCAAGACTTGTTGAGGATTTACAAGAGAAAAGAGAGTGTTAATTTTCTTAAAGACGGCTAAAGTAACTCTTCTCCTCCGTTTGCATATGCACATTATCGAACCACGTAAAATCTTGTGGCTTTTTTTGATTCGTCTTTGTTACTTTTGTTCCTTGATTTTTATAAGGTTTCCACACAAAAACCTTAACGATTAATGTCAAAGCAATGTCGATACAAGTCACAACATATTATTCGTAATTGAGCTCAATTTGTTGAATTTTGTTCGTGTAATCATGCAATAGGTTGTGTATCTTTCTAGTTCCATTACACTATAGGTTGTAAGTTCTCGTCTAACCTACCAACACCTGTACTTCTCTCTAATGTTACTCTAGTATACACTCTTCAAATAAAATTGGGTTAAGATCCTTTATCCTTCGAAAACAAACTTTGTAGAGTTATTATGAATCCATTTGTGCTTGTCGAGTAGTGATTTCTGTGAGTTTTGGATGAAAGGAGATCATACCACTCAAACTTGATTGCCTTATGTTGAAAAGTAAGCACAAAGCAAAGAACAAGAAATTAGTTTTGTTATGGCAGTTCTAGTAATTAATAATTAAAGGATGAGACTAAATTTCTATAAATTATTAAATGCGCCAGTTAGTGTCAATGATGAATGGTACTTGAATCAACATCTTCATGATAGTTAATTATGAGAGAAATTTGGTACCTAGAAACATTTGTAGTGAAGGCTGCAGATTTGTTTTGATTCCAAAACAATTTGTAGCACCATTAACTCTGTTAGGCTCTATCAGTCTTTGTAATCAAAGTTTAAACTCATCATATATTAGAAACCTAAATTCAGAATTGTTCACTTAAAGACAGAAAGAAAATGTTTGGAAGTTTTAAAAAAGCTAGCATATCAAATTCAAGGCCAGGAAAGTTTAAAATCATCATGTACAGTGTGTTGTCTATCTGGTGGTAAACATACTTGGCCTTATTTCAAATCATGATGTAAGAGAAAAAGAAAAAAAGGAACATGGTCAACCTAGCTAAGAGCCTATAAAAGGCCCTGGTGAGTTTTTTATTTTTATTTATTAATTTTTATTTTGTTGTTGTTGTAGTGCTACCTGGTGAGATTTTGATTTTCTTTACTACTGTTTTAACAGTAAAAATATTACTTTTTCAAAAGAGCTCTAAATTAAACTTGAACAGTTGTGATTCATCTTGAGCATAAATACTAGTACAGCCTTCTAAAATAAACTTCTATACACTCTTTGATCTTTCTTTCTAAACACATATAGACGAAGTTTTATTTTCTCGATTTAGCAAAATGAACTGTCAAGAATGAAATTGATGATGTCCGTATGTTTTGATGTGATTTACAAGATGATGAGTCTAATCTATGTATTTTTCTATATTTTAGTGGTCCATCTAACAAAATAAGTTGTGATATTGTCATGGAGAAACTCCTCAATTTCTATACTTTTCAAACAAAATTAATTAATTAATAAGCCCCTTGACCTTGCCATTCTAATTGAACTTCCTAATACTACAAAGCCTACCATGACCATTAGCTCTGTCTTTATACAAGTCTCTATTAATATGGTCAACACACTTATGACCTAAAAACATCTACTTTGAGTGTCCTATGAGAATTTGCTTTATTCCTATCAAAAGTAATAAGAACTATCACTTTCTCCAAATTGGTGACTGTCTTTGAAATTCTGACTAGCCAACCAACCCTTCAACTCCTGTGAAAAACACAACATCACTGCATCATTTCGAGCTTATATATTAAAAACCACCATCAGAGCCCTTTTTCAGCTCACCAGCTCTGTATTTTAGTGGTGTATTTTTATTAATTAAGGTGGCATGTACAAGGAGGAATAATTAAGCTATTTGTAAGAAAGCTCATGGGTTGTAATTTTGCTCACCTAAAGATTTGTTCCCTTGTTCTTGTACCTGTCCTAAAGAATGTTGTCATTTAGGAAAACTTATGCTATGATATGAGAAAATAGCTATAGAGAGATAAGGTAAGTTGAAAATTTCCAATTTATCAAGTGACAAAAAAATAAAAAATTTAAAAAATAAAAATAAAAATCAGCTCTTAATAGTTGAAATAGTCTAAATTAGATAAAAGAATCCCATGTTCGAACTTCATTATAAAGATTCAACAATAAAAGGGTTAGTAAGAGAAAATTACTTTATTCAAGAACTTTTACATAGTTACCTTCTAAGTCTTTCATATTTTGCAAATTCCTCTAATTAATTAATTGTCATTTGGTAATTTATTTTTCAGATTATAGACGGATTTTATGATTATAATTTTCAATTTAGTTCCTGTTCAATTGCTAACAGTTGCTTAACCTTTTCTTCTTCCTGCATGAAAAATAAAATTCTCATTTTCCTCCTCTTCCTACTCACCTAAACTCTAAATATGTATGTATGTAGAGAGAGATAATCATGTAGCTTTTATTTTGTTTGGATCTCTAGTGCGCCCTGTAAAATTTTTAGAAACCAAAAAAAAATCTGTTTAAATCCTCACCACAAATTCAAAGGGTCATAAAACATAATTCAATCCAGACTATAGTGTTGTACCTTCAAAAGAACAATATGCTCATAAGTTTCAACTTTCATATAAAATACAATTTATCTCAAGAACCAAACTCTTTCATGCAAAAGAACATGTCAATCCAAAAACATTCTTTCAGGATCTTCACCCAAATAGAAAATAGACATAAGCATAGAGTGGAAGGAGACAAAGCCTCCAATGATTCAACTCTTGGTGGGCCCTCCCCACTTCCGTTTGTTTCTCGCCTTCTCCCTCCACCCACCCACTCTCAATCCCCAGCCATGCACCCACCCACTCACCCACAATCTATACCAGTGAAAAATCTCAAGTCTAAATCATATCCCACTCCATATCTCACCAACCATTAATTCTTTCCACAGTCATTAAGAAAAATTAAGTGTAAATTTCTCAAGACCTCCCATAAAATTTGGTTGTTTTTAAGATACCCCCTAAAGCTTCGAAATATCACTTAATCATCCTTAAGTTTTGTTGGACAACTCCTCTAACTAACAACGTTAGATCTAACCTTGCACATGAAAATCACGCGTCTCCAAATGAGCAGAACGTCCCTGACGGGCTTAGATTGAAAAGGATATTTTGATCTTTTTGTCAGTCAATCTAAACACGGTTAAGGTTTAGTTGAAAAAGTTTAAAACATTTGGGAGGTTTTGAAACATCTCAAACTTACCAGGTGATTAAGTGACATTTTTAAAGTTTAGTTAAGGTTATATTAGAATAGAACAAAGGTAAAGGGGATTTTGTGAAATTTACCCAAAAATTAGTCACATCTTAATATTCTAGACACAAATCACTAAGAATTATTTAATTGTCATGTTTATTACGTTTAAAAGCAAATCCAACTACGACCTAGAGCACGCGAACTGGTTTTTCAACAATAGGAAAATCTTTATCAATAGAAATTTGGGTGAGTTGCCTTCACGTGATTCATTCATTCAACTTGCAAATTGTGGGCAATGATTTGAACAGTGACAGGTCTCCCGTACGTGAAAGACATTTAAGGTATAATTAGTAGCTTATCTTCAGTATTAAGGAAGTTGAGCATGTGCTTGTAATTGAGTTCTAACAGAATAAAAATGCAGAAAAACTAATGATTACAGTGAAAATTTGACAAGTATTTTTAGACTTACTTTGTGTTGATGATTAAAAAATTTCATCATTGAAGATAGGTGAATCTTCTTCATTTTTATATAGATTAATAGGGATAGGGTGGAAACGAACCAAATGATTAATAATAGTTTGTTAATTGTTTGAGAAGCTATTTAATTCGATAGTTCTTTTACCACTGAATAAATAAGTTTTAGTATATGAATTTCTAACTAAATAGAATTTAGACAGATGTAAATTGATTCATTTGATTATCAAATATTTATTTAAAATTTGATGACTTAAATTTGTATTATCTCACACATGATGTTATATTTTCACCCAGTTATATTTTCTACATAAGTTCTTTATTCTAATTTGAGAGATTTAAAGAGTCTTGAATCAATATTTTAACAAAATATTTGAATTAAATATATGTAGATTATAATTAAGAAGGAATGATTTTGTTATAACAGTTAAATCAACAAATATTAATCTCCATAGAGAAGTCGACACGTGTACCACACTACGCCTAATCAGACTAACTCAAGACCGAGATCTCCCTCGCCTCAGCACGGCCGACTCGATAGGCCGACATCTTGCGTAGCCGAGTTGAAAGGCAGTACTTCTCAGCCCTTGGCCAGATGAACGCCATGGCCGAATCGATTGACCGACAACGCCCGTAGCCGAGTCAAAATGCGGTACTTATCGGCCACCTCACTGGATCGACTCCTCAAGCCGCCTGCACTCGACCTACCGACCGACAACTCGTATAGCCAAGTCAAAAGGTTGTACTCCTTGGCTCTCGGCCAGACGAGTTAAAAAACGGCGGTTACCTTGAAACCCCTGACGATCGATAACCATCACATTAAATGCATGATCAGAGTAATCGTTAAACACCTCGAAAGTCTTTATGACTCATCGGACCTCATCAGCGCTACGCACACCCCGTCACCATCACATTAAACACCTGGGTGACTCATCCCCCTCTGCAGCCGACACCTGTAAATTAGATGCCAACGAAGCCGCCTGTTTAGACTCGGCCGAAGTTACTCTTCCATCCCTTTGGATCTGCTATAAAACGAAAGTGTTGTCTGCTCCTTAAGGTAGGCAATTTCTATCCAAGAAACTCTTGCACTTAAACTCTACTTCTCCACTCAAGCTCTATACTGACTTGATTGTCGGAGGAACCGCCGGAAAACCCAACTCCGCCCTCTTACGAGTTTTTTCATGTATAGGAGAGAACAACGGACCCCTGAACTGGACATCTGAAAAAGTTAGAGGACCTGACTTATCCTAAACACATATTTTAACCCCCTATTTGATAACTGACATCAACAATTTTCAATTATAAATATAAATACTATTTGAAAATAAAATTATTTAGCAAAATACATATACTTTAATATTTTATGTATATTAGTGAATGTTCATGAATATTTTTCAAATCTTGAGTATTTCAATTTGAATTGAAAAACTTCAAAAATAGATATTCGTATAAGGATTCGGATTCGAAAATTTTAAACAAATACAAATACAAACTCTTTAGTATTCAATTTGATTCGATTTGTTTCCACTTGTTAGAATTCATATAAAATTATAATCCTCGATCTTCACCATAACTTCGGAGTTTTGGTCTAATGGTTAGAGGAACTTAATTTAAGATGGTATCAGAGCAACCCAGGTTCAAATCCCACACCGGCCATGAATTTAAAAGCAGATTTTCTAAAAATTGGCACCGCTGCGTGAGTTTATGTCTCGATCGATCCTCACCATAACTTTGGAGTTTTTGTGGAATACTTAGAGAGACTTAATTTAAGACCACCCCTAACCCGTGGTGTTGTAGTTTTGAACGTACCATGTCTCTAGCTTTATTTTTGCGGATAGATCCTCTTAGTGAAAATTTTTAGACACTTTTACCCTCATGAGTTCAAGACAAGCCTAATCTCCAGCTAATCCGAAATAATCTACAATGAATCAAAAGCTGTTGGGCTTGAGCTTCTGGCCCTTGGTCCTTGACTTGTTTTTTAAGCCCAACAATTTTTAAAAAAAAAGTTTTCAGTTCTGACAGGGAACATTAGATGGGTATTAAACAGGAAAGTAAAAGGGTCGTTTGCAAATTCTGCTGAATTGTGAGGTGGAACTTTATTTATTCCGCAAATATGTAGAGTTAGATATTGAGTCCGTAAAATATGTAGGTCATGTTTGGTTTAGGATTTATTTTATTCGGACTAATTTAACTCACTATAATCCCGGATATATTAATCCAGAGACTATAGTGAGTTAAATTTTAATAATTGTTTGGCTCCATTTGTTATTAACACATCTAATACCAATGGCATGTTTGGAACTTATCATTGTAAAGATGTATAAGATTATGAAATAACAGTAAATGTCAAAAATGTCATACTTCCTACCAAGAGTGAATTATAGCTTCTTAATGGTGTAACAAGCAAAATAACCTCGAGTTTTGGGTGTTTGACTTTCTTCTCAATTATGTTAGACATAAATTTTTTATTAATATTATAGTGAACCGATAGTTTTTTATTATTTGAGATAGATTTCTCATAGTTTTTTATTATTTGAGATAGATTTCTTCCCATTTATTTTAGATGCAAATAGTTTTATGCTTCAATCATATGTTCTCACGTATATTTGGGAGAGATGGCGAGAGAGGATTCAGAGAGATACATGAGAGGATTAAGAAATGTATAGAGAGAGAAAGAGAGAGAGAGAGAGGGAGGGAGAAATGATGTTTCGATCATATGTTCTCAATGTATATTTGGGAGAGATGGCGAGAGGATTGAGAGAGATACATGAGAGGATTAAGAAATGTATAGAGAGAGAAAGAGAGAGAGAGAGAGGGAGGGAGAAATGATGTTTCGATCATATGTTCTCACGTACATTTAGAGAGATGACGAGAGAGAATTCAGAATGATGCATGAGAGGATGAGGGAGGGAGGGAGGGAGAAATAAAATGCTACAAAAAGAACAAAGGTGAAAGAAATAATGAAAACCCTAGGTTTTTTTTCTTTTTTTTGTGAAAACGTTAAGGAGTAATATGGTCATTTTAGGTATAATCCCAATAGGATAATAATACCAAGACTATAATAACACCCCCGTCCCCTCCTTTATTTAGTCCAAAATCTTTGGACTATTTCAATTTAAAGGACTAATTAGTCCAACCTAATCCCTCCTAAAATTTTGAACCAAACACCTTACTATTTCATTTTAAAGGATAAAGAGTTATTACCTGAAAATAATACCCAATCCAAACACGGCCGTAGTGTATACAATAAAGCATGTTAATTCTATCCATTAATAGGGAAAATAGGTATTGCCTACAGAAAGAAGAAGCGGACCAAGTTCGAGTCCGGATCCTCTACCATCTTACTTGTAGAGAAAGCCTATAATTAGTTATGTGGGATAATACAATTAATTTGTTTCAATGGCCCCACAATTAAAAGTTCCTTATATAAGTTAGATAAAGAATATAATTCAGAAGGTCTACCGAGTGAAAAGATATTATTGGTGGATTGTAAAGTTCTTCTACAATCAAAGATGTAGAGGATCTCTAGGGCCAAGTTTCTTCTTTAAAAAAAAATTGATGTAAGGACCAAGTTCCTGGTTTGTGGCTAGGAATTAATAAGCAAAACTTTCTAATTTTCCATATGAGAAAAAAAATTGCCAAAGAGACCAAAAATAACCTTCATGTCAAGAAAATTGAAACCAGTACCTTTAGTAGGTAAACTTACTCCACAAAGGACGACTAGTTAAAATTTCCCTACCTGTGACATTTATTTACAGTGCAAGATTTCCACAACCTGGAATTTAATATAACCCTTTCAATGCCAACATATACTACGAAGTTTCTATTAGTCAATATCATCATTGCAATGCCATAGACTTCTACAACTATAGTATTTTTTCTCGCTCAATGACATCACAGTTAATACAGTTTACTTTGTCAAATGAGATAGAATATATAATTAAAGATCTCTTCTATATATTACATCGGAACTTTGAAGTTTTAGTGAGCTTGAGGTTTATATTACACTCTAATGTGTCATCATGAGTCAAATGCTGAAACTTGGACTTACATAATGATGTCTTTCCTAATCCACTTTAAATAGCAATGTACGATTTGAGTATGAATATCATATTAGAATCTCTGTCGTACATTAAAACTCTAAAATTTCAGTAAACAATTTCATACTTTTGCATGTACAAGTCTTGCGAAAAAATAACCGAAAATTCAAATCGCCATCAAATTAGATTTTGGAGAAGTTCTAATGTGAGTTTCTTTAATAGAATGATTATTTAAGCCAAACCAAAGGATTATTGAAATATTGTAGTGTTTGGATGGTAAGCACATCACATCTACAAACGGGTTTAAATGCTGGAGTAAGCCCTAACCTGGTATTAAAAGTGTCAGTCGAGTCAAAGCGGGTTAGGCAACGGTATTCGACCCGGCTATTAATCTGAATAAACATATTTTATCTAAGTTTGAGTGAGTGGGTCTTCCATTGTTGCTCCTATTTTGAACCAAATTGGAAGCTAAATTAATGGCCCATAACCCATTTATAATCATGCAGGTTCTCTATTTAGTCCCACATCGGTTAATTATATGATTTAAATAAATATTTGATGATGCTAACTTCTACGAGTGGAGCACACGACACCTGTGCTATTCGATATCCAATTCGAACTCTTGTTTAAAGAACCCACTCAAGTAGTAGTTTGCCATCACACAACCTTCCATCCTTTTGTTTTGTTTATATATATATATATATATATATATATATATATATATATATATATATATATATATATATATATATATATATATATATATATATATATATATATATAACAGGCTGGGTTTTGGAGCTTCTAATGGATTGGCTTCAGTGAAACCTTCAGAAAATGAATAAAAACTAGTGATACATATAGAACCCTAAAAGTGTTAAAGTTTTAATTTAAGTTATGGTCGAGGGTAAATTTAAGAGAAGAAAACAATTTGAAGGCAAAGTTAGATTTGTAATAATAATAATAATTATTATTATTATTATTATTATTATTATTATTATTATTATTATTATTATTATTATTATTATTATTATTATTATTATTATTATTATTATTATTATTATTATTATTATTATTATTATTATTATTATTATTATTATTATTATTATTATTATCATATTTTAAAGTGGATGGTGGCAGAATATAAAAATACCTACGTTTCATGGAGGTATATAATAATAATAAAATCCATGGTTTGCCTTTTATATACAGAGAGTGCTAATGAGAGTTTTGTGTGCCTAAATCTATATATCTGAATAAGGTGTAAATATGCATTGTTCCATAGAAATTACCTTAAAGTTGTAATAAAACATGTAAAAGGATTAATCTACTAATAGTAATTTTATAGATAATAGATTGCATAAGATACCTCTACTTTTACAAATTTAATCATCTACATTCCTTTTCTGTGATATTCGTCCCCAAATCTTTCATATTTGAGAATTAGTCCTCTAGATATTCATATTTTGAATTTAGCTCCCCAAATCCTTATATTTTAAAATTAATATACAAAATCTTGGAAGTGATTTGAAATTAGTCTCCAAGTTAGCTAAAGGATTATTCTACCCCAAATCAAACAAATGCTCATTAGGGAGACTAATTCAAAATAGCTATAGGAGTTGGGGACAAATTTCAAATTTCAATGATTTTGAGGAACTAATATAAAAATATTACATATTTGAGGGATTGATATCAAAATTACGTGATTCAGAACAACGACTGTGAGACAAATCTACCTATTCACTTCCTCTCTTTGTCCTCGGCCCTTGGTTCCTCTCTTTGCCTTCACCCTCAATTCCTCAAAATCAAATAAGAATGAGAATATGAATAATTATTTGTACCATATATTGAAATATATATATTTTATAACATTGATGAGGATGATGTCATAAATAGATCTCAAGAAATAAAGGCAATAAGAGTGTTATTGTAAACGCTCTTATTATAATAATAAAGGATGGTTGTATGATACACACTACTAAGATATTTTATTTTATTTTATTTTACTTGTTGCTTTTTTTTGGAGGGCAAAATTTAAAAATACATATGATTCATGGAGGTATGTATAAAAATCCATGTTTTGCCTTTATATATATATATATATATATATATATATATATATATATATATATATATATATATATATATATATATATATATATATACAGAGAGAGCTAAAGAGACCTTTTCTGCCTAAATCTATATCTGAACAAGACGTAAATATGTATTGTTCCATTGAAATTACGTGATTCGTCCATTTATGCATTCCAAGCAATACCATGTAATGAGAGGCCATCGAGATCTAAGTGACGCGGAGAGGAGTTCGTGCTCAATTATCTTCTCGCGGGGCTTGACTGCTTTTCTCTTGACTGTTTTTCTCCTTTTTCGGGAGTTAAAGGGGACAAAAAAAGAAGTATTGATCTTCTTTATTGTCGATTTGGCTTGAAGGCCCACGCTCTTGACGATGCAGAGCGCGTATATTGGATGAGGGAAGTGAGTCAGGCCCATGCCTAATCGAACGAAGCAGCCTGCGATGATTTAGGATTCTAAATCCCAAGTTTCTAAGCACATGATGCGGATAATGTTAGGATGTCATTACTTGTACTATTTGAGTTAGGATTTGTTAATCAGGAAATATAAATTATAAAATATAACAGAAATAAGAAGGAAAAAATTAGCTGTTCGCCTAGGATTCCAAGTTGAATCAGGGGTTCTCAATCAGAAAGTATCATTACAATAAGGAAATCGCATTAGTAAAGCTTAAGCTTGATCAAGTAATTTCTTTGTTCAACTATAACCAACACTAATTAGGATTCCGAATAGAGTTAGGATTCTACATGCAGCCAGGTCTCGCTATTCCTCCTCTATTTAAGTCTTGCCTCTCTCTCCTTGGCTTCATAAGTTCGATCGCTGTCTCTCTCTCTCTCTCTCCCCCTAAATCATGGCGGCATTGACGTTCGAAGATGTCAAAGCCATCACCATCCTCAGATCAAAGCTAGCCAAGTGGTCCACCGAGCCCTTTTTCAACAACATCATCACCGGCTGCTTCGTTCGACTAGGCATGGGCCTGACCCGCACAGGCCGTCCAATATACAAGCTCTGCATCGTCAAGAACGTGGACGCCACAGACCCAAATCGACGCTACATGTTCGAGAATCGCAGAACAAGAAAATGGCTCAACTGCGTGTGGGGCAACGACGCCTCGGCAGCCAGGTGGCCCATGTCCGTCGTTTCCAACGGTTCGCCGCTCGAGGAGGAATTCAACGAGTTGGTTCGCGAGATCAACTGGACTGGAGGCAGATTGCCGAGTTTGAAGGAACGCAATGAGAAGGTTGAGTTGATTCGCAGGGTTGAATGCTATTCGAGGCCACCGAAGACTGTAGTCGAAGAAATTGCGAAGAAGAAGAGAGAAAGGGCAGAGATTGTTAGAGATGAATAAGAGAAACAAGATTGAGAATTTCAAGGTTGCGTCGGAGGCTAAGGCTGCTGATATTAGCTTGAAGGCTGGGGACGAAGGATATGATCCTTTCTCGAGGAGGTGGACGAGGCCAACGATTTTTTGCAAGTCGAAGTTGCAAGGGCAGAGAAAAGTTTAGACAGTATCTGCAGCTTCAACTGCAAACAATGTATCAAGATTTTAGTTTTCTACAAAAAATAATAAAGTAAACTTTCAGTTGATATGTGTTCTCTGAATCTTGTTAATTTCTTTGCATGGTTAATCAAGTGTTTGTGAACACTAAATTTGTTATTCAATATTTGTCGATGCGTATAAGTAGAAAAAAACTCAAACTAATTAACTTCTAGTCATTCTCACCTCTCTAGCCCTCTGCAGGATTTTTCAATACTGGGCCCTTTAAATCTTAAAAATTTTAAATTAGCCCCTCAAATCAGTTAAATTGTTATTTTGCCCCTACAAATCCTATTAGTTAAAACCCCATTTAATATCAAAACTCATTAATTCCGTAATGTTTTCTGCCTAACTAATTTTACAACTCCAAAGAAGATGGGAGAGATATTTCACGGGAATGACTAATTGAGGGTAGATTTGTAATTCACCAAGTATGGTTAACTAACAAATCCAATCCGAGTTAGCAATTTGGACAGAACAATGGAGGGCTAATTTGTAATAAATAATATGAATTGAAGGGCTAAATAGAAATTTCATGATTCAAGGGACTAATTATAAAATATTGAAGATTTTGTCTTTGAGAAAAAGATGGAGTCGAAATAAAGACTTTAAAGTGGAGTGCACCCAAAAAAGTGGTTATAAGTTAAATATATTCATCAAAATAACATAAAAATTAAGGAATACATATACCAAGTTTCAACCACAACAAATCAAAGCTGATGATTCTCAGCTGTCTTTGTTTGCTTCTTATCCTTCTTTCTTATATTCTCAAGAATCTGCAGAGAGGATTTAAATTTACAATTAAAGATTATCCTATAACCGTAGAAAATTTCAATCAAATTTAAAGGATAAAATTCAATGAGAATATTGAAGATTTAAGCGACCAATATAGAAATAACCTATTTTTTAATATTAGTAAACTACAACTTGAGACTTTTTTTGAAAATGTTCTCCGGAAGTCAAATTGTGCTAGAGTGTATCCACTAGGTGCGGCCTATTGATATTAAATGTGCACTCAAAGTATATCAATACTTAGATCATTGAACTTTGCGATTCGTGCGCTCATCCAAGAATTGATATTCCTTAGGTGCACATTTAATGCCATAAAGCGGGGTACATATGATACTTTCTTGTGCTAGAATGCGGGTATGATTGGAATAAAAAGAACTCGGATCTGCCTAACTAAGGGATCCGTTACCCGTTACCGTCCCATGTCCGCACCCGCAAATACTTTCCCCTGCAAATCAAAAAAACGTCCGCCAGAACCAAATTGCTACGAGCCAAATTCACTTCCCTAGTCTCTTCTTCTTCCTTTTTTTTTTTTGGTTTTTTTGTTTTCTTATTTTTTGTTAATATGGGAATCGAACCTAAGATTTTGATTCCTTTCTTGAAATAGACGTAGTAACCTACCTAGTCTCTTTTTTTTTTTTTTTCTTTTTTGTTAATATGGGAATCTAACCTAAGATTTTGAGAGTCATATTGAAACCTCCAAATCATCCTAGTCACCAGTAGTTCCCCTAATCTACCTAGTCTCTATTAATCTGATAAGCATGACTAGTATTTCATTTTATATCCACTTAGAGCTTAATGTCAAACCTATATAAGGTCTGAGATATGAAACTTAGGTTGCAACATTTAATCGATTAGAATTCCAAATGCTACAATATTTTCAACTTTGTTTTGCTAAATTGTGTTAGTTTTGGAGGAAATAGACAATGAAAAAATGTCACATTTCTAAATTTGATAGAATTTTTGTTTGCCATTATACTCTTATTCTTGGATATGAGATCCAAAAAGAAAATTTTCATAACACTATTCTTTTCTTCCTAGTAGAAACCACTTAAAACATGATTTTTATTATATCAACAATTCATCAAGTGCTAATCCTCCTCTTGGAGTCGACACATATGTTATATCAAGCACTAATCATCAGATTAGCTCGCCCCATCTAGAGCGACTCAGATAGCATGGGCACTTGTCCTTCTTCGAACAGGACCGAGTCGAGACAAGCTTGCACTCAACCTCTCCATTTGAGTCGACCCCCTCATTTGCTCAAGGCTGGGTCGATAACTTGCGAGGCCGACAAAAAAGACAGTACTTATCGTCCCACACGCAAAGCCGGATCGAGAGGCGGTTTGTCCTTGAACTTCTCACCAACAGCTAGCCATCATCATCATTTCTCACGCCACGAGTCTCCATGACTCATCACCTATCATTAGCACCACGCCCTCTCAGTCACCATCACATCTAAAGCCGACACCTGTCGGTTATCTGCCGATTCACCGCTTGTTCGAACTCTCGCCAGTTACGATCTACCCTCTCAGCCTAGGAATATATATAGGCTCATCACCCACGATTAAAAAGGAGGAGAGCCCCTGGTTCGAGGTGCCATTTCGCTAACTATTTCAGTTCATTAATTCCCCACTCAAGCTCTATACTGACTTGATCATCGGAGGGATCACCGGAGACCACAACTCCGGTCCTCTAACGTGCTTCTTTTGCAGCTCTCTTATCCTAATAGGGGATCGCACGTCTAAAAGAGATGAGGGGACCTCTACATCATCCATATCAACCCTAAGCCCTATCGCTTATTCGGGATTATCCTCTAATCTCGCTGCCGACTCCCCGGACATCAACAATTTTGAACATAGAATTTTGGTGAGACGGAAAATAAATTGCAACATTTTTCTATAGACTAAATAAACTTTTTTCGAGAACGTGGGTGATCTGGATGGTTGACATGTTTCAATATGGTTATGAAGGCCTTGATTTTGATTACCATATAAAATAATAATAATAATAATAATAATAATAATAACAATAAAAATAAACCTCTTTTTGAGAATTTTCACAATCTTGCTATTTCAAAACCGTAGCAATGAAAATATAACACATACATAAGAGATTTATGCGTAAAATATCCTCTATATGTATGTGAATAAATTATTAAAAAATCTAAAAATCTAGTTTATTTCTTTTATCCTTCTATTAGCATTGTTTATAGCTTATTGCATACAACATTACCAATACATTCTAGGCTAGGATTGGACATCATCCAAAGAGTCTATGCGTTCATAATCCAGATTCAGCATAAAAAGGAACAAAAAGTGAAAAGAAACAAATGCCAACAACGTGAACAACATACTTTTGACACATTAAAGATTTAAGTGTTATTTGGTTATACGCCCCCAAATCTTCCATAATTACATATTCACCCCTTAATCTTCATAATTGTTAATGCACCTCCAAATCTTCAATTTTGAGCTATTATACCCTCCAAATGCCACAAAGTTGCTAGGTTAACAGTGTATGGGTCAGTTGACCAAAATACCCCTCCTCTTCTTTCTAATTGCCTCATCCCCTTCATCTTTCTCATTTTCCCAATTGAAGATTTTTTTGGGGTGTATAAATATGTAATTATGAAGTATTTGGAGGGTATATTGACAATTATGAAGATGAGGGTAAATATGCAATTATGTAAGATGGGGTATATTGGTAATTATAAAGATTTGAGAATAAATATGCAGATATAGAAGATTTAAGGGGTATATAACCAAATAACGAAGATTTAATTGTATAGAGACCCCTTAGTATCATTGTCATTTTGGCAGATAAATCCTCTTGGTGAAAATTTTGACTCTTTTACTTGGGGTGAAATTTTGGCAAATACGGCAACCAAGTGAAATTAGTGAGTCTTTCTGTGGGTAAAAAAGTCAGAAAAAAATCACGGTTTATCTGTCAAAATCAAACTACACATGTAGTAAAGTCAAAACAATGATGCTAGAGAGGATCTATGTGCAATTAACCCAAGTTCAATATCCCAAAAAAAATATCATGATACTATATTTGTTGACAGACGGCAAGATCTGAGTTAATACAAAGTACTACAGAAAACATTCACTTTATGGTTAATCTTTACAATGTATATAATTCAAAATACAAATTGACAATGTCAAATTCCACAAAGTTTGAGGTATAAAACCATTCATCCGTCATTTTCTTTTCTTTCTTTTTGTTCATTTCCAAACAAGTACCAAGCATGAACTCTAGTCATAATTAATTTTTTATTTTTTTCCCCGTTAAATTAAGCCCTGTAGCAACTTTGCGCCTTCGTTTGCAGCTCACAGTCGTAATTCTCCTCATGCTCGTGCCATAACCATTGAGTTCTGACCATGCTTTCCCTTTGTTTATATATTTGTTTACAGCTCAACGAAGTTCAATGATTGATAGAATTGTTTAAGGGTGGTTACTAAGATGTGCCCTGTATCTGGTTAAGTATGAAACAACTTGGTTGCAAAGAATTTGGTTTAAAAGAAAATTAAGGTGCGAGATTAGTAAGATTACTCTCCTTCTTAAATGACCCAACTATTGCACTAAAACTACAAAGTTGTGGGAAGGATTAGGAGTTATATTTTCATATTCTAACTTGCTTCTGCACATTGGGCGCCTTTTTTATAGGCAGAAACCTAGACTCATACACCAATGTCAATTTTTAGAAAATCCGCTTTAAATTTGTGGCCGGTGTGATTTAAACTCGGATTGATCTAATACCGTCTTAAATAATCCAACTATTACACTAAACCTCCAAAGTTCTAACGAGGTTTAAGAGTTATATTTTTATATTTTAGCACCCATAAATTGAAGGATTTATGTTTGTTTTTCCAGGTCAATTAGATCCAGTCTTACCATCAAAATCACTAATTTGTGCATCTTCTATTGAGATTTAGATATATTTTCTAATGTGATATGATTGCCAAGCCTACATTGTGCAGGAGTATCAGAGATAGAGAGGGTATTTGTGAGGGCTTATTATTTTGAAGCTTATAAGTTAAGTTGGCTTTTATAGTTTTGGCTTTTTGATAAAATGCTATAAACATTGTTTGGGTAGAATAATAATTTATTTGGTCAAACCTAGCTTATTTAGGTGAGCTTATAAGGTAATTTTTAAAAGTTGGGGTATACCGCTTTTAACATGGGGCTTATAAGTCAACTTAATTTAGTATTTTACCAAACAAGTAGATATGAAAAAACTAACTTAGAAGCTAGTTTGACCAAAAAATAAGCTCCCCCAAACACCATCAGAGTGATTCATGATTAGAAGAGTTTGCACAAGAGAGATATTTGAGTCAAAGTAGTAGATAATTATCTTTTTATTAGGAAAGTTTGAGTCCATTAAGAATTGTTTTATTAGAAAAGTTGGATTAGAAAGTTTTTATTAGGAAAGTTGGATCGAAAATTTTCATTGTATTAGGAGTTCTCTTTAGGCTATACATATGGCTAGGCCTAACTATGGCTTTTTATGTTTTATTTTGGTGAAGAATTTTAGAAGACATTGATCTTGAAGTTATTGAATTTCATCGGATTTCTGGGATTGGTCTAAGATTTCTTAGGCTATTAGATCACTTTGTCAATGATCTGATAGAGGTTTCGAACGTGCTTTTTTCGACGAGTGTGGAATCAAATTAGAGTTCTTATCATATTGTTATTAACTTATTACTATGAATATTCACTAATCCAACTCGTGTCAATAGTGACAGTGGTCGATAAAATTGGATGATAATATTGTCAATGCTATTCATGAGAGAAAGGTAAAAGTCAATACTTCATTTTGGACATGCAACATCCTAAAGTTCATTACATGCTCTCTTCCAAAACTTCTTTCACCAAAACTTTGATATACACTGTAAAGTATAAATAGTCTCTCGTTTATGTCATTAACTGATACCCAATGAATGTTAAGTATTGGATCATTGGACTTGGGATTCATGCGTAAATCTAATGTTTAATATTCTTTTAGTGCACATTTGATTTTTAACTTTAGATAAAATTTGATCTAAAGAAAAGTAAAGACTAAGCACTTATATACCCTATTGTTTCATCTACTTTTCACTTATATACCCTAACTTGTATTCGTAGCTAACAAATACTCTAAAGTTTTTAAAATTGCACTGATATACCCTTATTTTTGGTGGCACTTAAATACCTTAAAGTTTTACAACTAGTACTTAAATACCCTAAAGTTTTTAAAATTTATACATAAATATCCTCAGTTACACAAAGTTGAGGGTATTTAAGTGCAAATTTTAAAATTTTAGGGTATTGAAGTGCCGATTTAAAAATTTTAGGATATTTAATTACAAGTTTAAATAACCTTAGGGCATATAAGTGTTACCAAAAATAAATGAGGGTATATAAGTGCAATTTTATAAACTCTAGGGTATTTTTTGTTACCAAATACAAGCTGGATATATAAATGAGAAGTAGATCAAACACTAGGCTATTTAATTGCAAGTTTGTATTTTTTCCTACCAATACAAACTCTAGTTGTATTTTGCTACTAAATACAACTCGTGTCAATAATTAAAAAAAAGGGTAAATTACACTAAACCCCCATGAACTTTTAGCCTTTTGCACTAAACCCCAACGAACCTTTAAAATCACACTACACCCCAACAAACTTTTGCAGAAAACCCCCATACTAACACCATTAAGTCTGGCTTGGCATGTGCAATGCACGTGACTAAAAAAGACAAAAATACCCTTTAACTTATTAAAAATTTTATTTATGATCTTTTTCTATATATTCCACCATAATTATAAATCTCTCATTTTTATTTTTTTCCCCCAAACTCTCCTCTTAAGATCGGACCCAAACCCGATGGTTTCAAAGTCTTTTAATGAAAACTGACTCAACTCCGGCAAAGCCCCAATTTCGAAGAAGCCCTAGAACTGACCGATTCCCTCAATGCCTTTTGCTCGGTAATTTTTTTTTTACAGTTGGGGAAAAAAGGTGAAGGGGTTATAAGATTTTAAGTGGGACTGTGGGAGGGACTTTTTTTAAGGTGTGGGTATTTTAGTCCACACAAAAAATAAACTGACACCGTTTGGAGGCTATCTGCAAAAGTCTGAAAGTTCGTGGGGGTTTTCTGCAAGTCCAAAAAGTTTGTTGGGGTTTAGTGTGATTTTAAATGTTTGTTGGGGTTTAGTGCAAAAGGCTGAAAGTTCATGGGGGTTTAGTAATTTACCCTTAGGGGCTGTTTGGTTGGTCAATTTTATAGATTAGGATTAGGATTTGGCTCTAACAGGGGTAGAATCGTAAATAACGAAATCTAACTAAATCCTAATACAGTGTTTGGATCACTAAAATTTATAGATTTGGTTATCTATAAAGGGGCTTTTGGAGGTGTATTTTCTGGATTTCGAAATTGGAGATATCAACTCGGATTTGGGTCTCAACTTTATAGATTTGAAATCCATAAAATAAATTCCTAATCCTAATCCTATTCCTTTTTTTTTTTGAACCAAACAATTTTTATCTTTAGGCCCATTTGTTTACTCATCTTTACCTCTAAGCCCATTAACTATTGTTTGTATCCTTTAACCCAATTGTCTTTTGTATTTGCCTATAAATCCAACTTCTAAAATACAACACTTGTATACGTGGGCCCCCCCTAATATTTTCTTTAAATACCAAATATACCCTTTCATTATCTAATTAATTCTATCTAATTAAGTGGGCCCCTTTAAAAAATAATAAAACCAAATTAAATGGGAGGAGAGAGATCGTTCCGCCGTCTTCTCTTCCCGCACCTAACCGCATTCGGTTATAGGCTGAGAGGGAGAAACCACGGAACTGCTCACCCCCTTCCTCTTTCTCTCTCCATTACTCAATCAACTCTCTCTCTCATCCACCTTAATTATTTCACATTGATTATTCATAAGAATTCATGACAATGAATTTCACATTAATTATTTCACATTGATTATTTTACATGATTATTTCACATTAATTATTTTTCATGACAATGATTGTTTTACATGATTATTTCACATTAAATTCTCATTATTAATCATGAACTCATAAAAATAGTTAAATTTGTTATATTTGATGAACTTTTAGTTAAACTTGATTTTAGTCAACCACTCATCAATTTCACATAATTTCATGTTATTATTTCACATTAAATTATTTCACATAAATTTGTTATAATTCCATTATTATTCATGAATTCATAAAAATTTGTTATAATTATTTCACATTAACTATTTCACATTAATTTTTTATTTTATTCATGAAAATTATATGACGCTACACTTTCAGGATATGACGCTACACTTACTAAGTATGACGCTACACTTTCAGGATATGACGCTACATTTCAGCATATCACACTACACTTACTGAGTATCATGCTATACTTTCAGGATATCACGCTACACTTATAGGATATCACGCTACACTTTCAGCATACCACGCTACACTTACTGAGTATCACGCTACACTTTCAGGATATGACGCTACACTTACAGGATATGATGCTACACTTTCAGCATATCACGCTACACTTACTGAGTATCACGCTACACTTTCAAGATATGACGCCACACTTTCAGCATATCACGCTACACTTACTGAGTATCACGCTACACTTACAGGATATCACGCTACACTTTCAAAGATATCACGCCACACTTATCGGTATCACGCCACACTTTCAAGATATGACGCTACACTTACGGATATGACGCTACACTTTCAAAGATATCACGCTACACTTCATCGGTATCACGCTACACTTTCAGGATATGACGCTACACTTTCAGCATATCACGCTATACTTTCAGGATATAATGCTACACTTTCAGCATATCACGCTACACTTACTGAGTATCACGCTACACTTTCAGGGTATCACGCTATACTTACAGGATATGACGCTACACTTATAGGATATGACGCTACACTTATTGAGTATCACGCCACACTTTCAGGATATGACGCTACACTTTCAGCATATCACGCTACACTTACTGAGTATCACGCTACACTTTCAGGATATGACACTACACTTTCAGTCTAACATGCTATATTTATAGGATATCATGCTACACTTACTGAGTATCATGCTACACTTTCAGGATATGACGCTACATTTTCAGTCAATCACGCTACACTTACAAACAAGCTCCAAAAATGCACAAAATTCCACCAAAAAAATGGCACTAACAAAACCTTTAGATTATCAACTTCTTCGGTCTAACAAACCGAGAACAATATGTTACACACATATATATACACAAAATTGAGCAAAATCTGAGAATATTACAAAATTTGAGAAACCCTGTACACTGAACAAAACAATCCACTAGAAGTGGTTGCATTGGACCATTGGGAATATCCAAATAGCCATAGAATGGCGTATCTCGAAGGGCCATCCGATGATCCACCGACAACGTAGAAGAAATAAGGTCCCGGTAGTAACCAATATTGGATGGAATTTTAACAATATCCATAGCATCTGATTTTCTGCAACCAAAGTAAAACATAAGCAACTTTAGTATCATATCAATATTAAGATATATTAAGATCAATACTCTTGAGAGTGATGATTAAAATTTCATAATGAATACAATGAGATTTGAATACAATGTAGGTGTCCAATACTAATAAAAACTTGCACTAGAGGAGGACAACCCCATAGACATAACCAATTGTCCCTCTTCTCCTCAAAACAAAAAGCAAATCTCTCCTCTCCAAGATTAATCATGTACACTAATCCCAAGCCTTTCACCAAACAACAAACAATTCTAGTGAAGTAAATACGGTGAATATTGTGAATGTTGACTATAGAACAGATATTATTTGCGGTAACTATACTCTACTGCTATATTAATCTCATACTATTTTGTTACTACAAATACTAATCTTATGCTATTCTCGATACTACAAGAGTTTCACAAGTAAAATTTTCACATTTCACCATGGGAACTAGGTTCCACATGAACAAATAAACAATGATAAATACAAAATTAACTAATTGCCATCAACATTGTCTCCCCACTAATGATATCCTAATTCAGAATCAAAACCAAGAATGAACCAAAAATGAAAAATGGAGCATATGCCCCGTAATCTGAATCAATATAGCATACCAAACGAGAATGAAAATGTCGAGTAATATACTAATCAAGTTTCACAGCTTATCATAGCCAATCCACAACCTTTAATATTTTGAGAAAATCTATTACAAATAAAATTTTTCAATGTGAACTAATTAAAATTAGACAAAAAACATCACGCGATCTAAATATTCCTTCCAATATTGATCAGGATCCACAGAAACAATCACATAAATAACGAGATGATCCTGTGGAGATAACCCAAGATTGTTAGCAATAAACATATGAAAACTCCAACTGTTATCAAAATTAACATCAAATAAAAGTAAATTAATAATAAGATGATTAAATCAAGATAATTGAGAACTAACCCAAGATCAAGAAAATTTAAACAAGTAGATAAGGATTCTTGATATAAAACTTATATATTCGATCAAAATAAAATTAAACAAATAAATGCAATACCGCACAATCTAATCATCATGTATTTTATCAAAGAAACTAAACGAGGAGCAAATATCATCGTGCTCTAAAACCGCCCGTAATTGAAGCAACATATACAATAATTTTTGGGCAAACATAAAAAGACTCCCTTCTCAAAATACACGAGAATGGGATAAAACCCATATGGAAATCAATCAAAATGGGAAGAAACCCGATGTAAATCACATCAATTACCCAAGAAAACTTGGAAAGATTCAATCTTGCAAGAAAATTAAAGTCGATCTAGTGAGAGGAGGAAGCTTATCTCGCTTAGATGGCGATTGTTACTCAATGACGCAGACGGCGACGGGCGACGAACGGCGCGACGGCGACGGTGATGGCAACGAGGCGAAGCACGACAATGGCGCACTGGCCAGGTGAGCACGAAGAGGAGATGGCGACGACGACAAAGCACGACGACGACGCACGCGGTCGGACGGCGACGACCAGCGCAGCGGCGAACGCAGGTGAGCACTCAACAATGCAACACCTAACGGAGAACGGCTACAGGTCGATTTCAGGATTTGCAAGCACAAAGATGAAATTTGTGAAGAAGAGGGGAGAGAGTACCGGTAGGAGTTGGAGATTGAAAGGGTTTTTAAGGGATTTTACCATCTTTTTGTATAAATACAAGTGGTATATGTACAGTATTTTGCAGATTGGGTTTAGAGGCAAAAACAAGAAGATAGTTAGGTTGGAGGATAGTTAATGGGTTTAGTAGTAAAAAGGAGTAAACAAATGGGTCTTGAAATAAAAATCCCTAAAAAAAAACAAGGCCAAAAAAAGCCCCCTCAATCCTCTCTCTTCTCCTTCTGAATCCATCAATGTCCCCCAAAATCCCATTAAGGAGAAGAACCCCAGCGAAGAAACCCTCCAAATTCTCCGACATCGACGACATTGACTGCGACAGATGCGGCTCCGGCGACCACCCCGATGAGTTACTCCTCTGCGACGGCTGCGACCGAGGCCTCCACCTCTTCTGCCTCCGGCCGATCCTCGCTCGAGTCCCCGACGGTCAATGGTTCTGCCCGTCTTGCTCCTCCAACAAAAATAACCCCAAAAGTACCAAAATCTCATTTCCCCAGCTCCTCTCTCATTCTTCTCTACCCCCAATTTAACCGACCCTTTTTATTTTTGGCAGGATTTCCTTTGGTCCAGACCAAAATCATCGATTTCTTCAAAATCCAGAAAACCCCGTTTGAGTCCGTAAGCAGGAAGAGGAAGAAGAAGCAAGGAGGAGGGCTGGCAATGGCGAAGAATGGTTGTATGATACAGACACTACTAAGATATTTTATTTTATTTTATTTTACTTGTTGCTTTTTTTTTTTGGAGGGCAAAATTTAAAATACATATGATTCATGGAGGTATGTATAAAAATCCATGTTTTGCCTTTATATATATATATATATATATATATATATATATATATATATATACAGAGAGAGCTAAAGAGACCTTTTCTGTGCCTAAATCTATATCTGAACAAGACGTAAATATGTATTGTTCCATTGAAATTACGTATTCTGGTCCATTTATGCATTCCAGTGGGCCGCCCATGTAACAGAGAGGCCATCGAGATCTAAGTGACGCGGAGAGGAGTTCGTGCTCAATTATCTTCTCGTGCTGGGCTTGACTGTTTTTCTCTTGACTGTTTTTCTCCCTTTTTTCGGGAGTTAAAGGGGACAAAAAAAAAAGAAGTATTGATCTTCTTTATTGTCGATTTGGGCTTGTAGCGTCCACGTTCTTGACGATGCAGAGCGTGTATATTGGATGAGGGAAGTGAGTCAGGCCCATGCCTAATCGAACGAAGCAGCCTGCGATGATTTAGGATTCTAAATCCCAAGTTTCTAAGCACATGATGCGGATAATGTTAGGATGTCATTACTTGTACTATTTGAGTTAGGATTTGTTAATCAGGAAATATAAATTATAAAATATAACAGAAATAAGAAGGAAAAAAATTAGCTGTTCGCCTAGGATTCCAAGTTGAATCAGGGGTTCTCAATCAGAAAGTATCATTACAATAAGGAAATCGCATTAGTAAAGCTTAAGCTTGATCAAGTAATTTCTTTGTTCAACTATAACCAACACTAATTAGGATTCCGAATAGAGTTAGGATTCTACATGCAGCCAGGTCTCGCTATTCCTCCTCTATTTAAGTCTTGCCTCTCTCTCCTTGGCTTCATAAGTTCGATCGCTGTCTCTCTCTCTCTCTCTCCCCCTAAATCATGGCGGCATTGACGTTCGAAGATGTCAAAGCCATCACCATCCCCAGATCAAAGCTAGCCAAGTGGTCCACCGAGCCCTTTTTCAACAACATCATCACCGGCTGCTTCGTTCGACTAGGCATGGGCCTGACCCGCACAGGCCGTCCAATATACAAGCTCTGCATCGTCAAGAACGTGGACGCCACAGACCCAAATCGACGCTACATGTTCGAGAATCGCAGAACAAGAAAATGGCTCAACTGCGTGTGGGGCAACGACGCCTCGGCAGCCAGGTGGCCCATGTCCGTCGTTTCCAACGGTTCGCCGCTCGAGGAGGAATTCAACGAGTTGGTTCGCGAGATCAACTGGACTGGAGGCAGATTGCCGAGTTTGAAGGAACGCAATGAGAAGGTTGAGTTGATTCGCAGGGTTGAATGCTATTCGAGGCCACCGAAGACTGTAGTCGAAGAAATTGCGAAGAAGAAGAGAGAAAGGGCAGAGAGATTGTTAGAGATGAATAAGAGAAACAAGATTGAGAATTTCAAGGTTGCGTCGGAGGCTAAGGCTGCTGATATTAGCTTGAAGGCTGGGGACGAAGGATATGATCCTTTCTCGAGGAGGTGGACGAGGCCAACGATTTTTTGCAAGTCGAAGTTGCAAGGGCAGAGAAAAGTTTAGACAGTATCTGCAGCTTCAACTGCAAACAATGTATCAAGATTTTAGTTTTCTACAAAAAATAATAAAGTAAACTTTCAGTTGATATGTGTTCTCTGAATCTTGTTAATTTCTTTGCATGGTTAATCAAGTGTTTGTGAACACTAAATTTGTTATTCAATATTTGTCGATGCGTATAAGTAGAAAAAACTCAAACTAATTAACTTCTAGTCATTCTCACCTCTCTAGCCCTCTGCAGGATTTTTCAATACTGGGCCTTTAAATCTTAAAATTTTAAATTAGCCCCTCAAATCAGTTAAATTGTTATTTTGCCCCTACAAATCCTATTAGTTAAAACCCCATTTAATATCAAAACTCATTAATTCCGTAATGTTTTCTGCCTAACTAATTTTACAACTCCAAAGAAGATGGGAGAGATATTTCACGGGAATGACTAATTGAGGGTAGATTTGTAATTCACCAAGTATGGTTAACTAACAAATCCAACCGAGTTAGCAATTTGGACAGAACAATGGAGGGCTAATTTGTAATAAATAATATGAATTGAAGGGCTAAATAGAAATTTCATGATTCAAGGGACTAATTATAAAATATTGAAGATTTTGTCTTTTGAGAAAAAGATGGAGTCGAAATAAAGACTTTAAAGTGGAGTGCACCCAAAAAAGTGGTTATAAGTTAAATATATTCATCAAAATAACATAAAAATTAAGGAATACATATACCAAGTTTCAACCACAACAAATCAAAGCTGATGATTCTCAGCTGTCTTTGTTTGCTTCTTATCCTTCTTTCTTATATTCTCAAGAATCTGCAGAGAGGATTTAAATTTACAATTAAAGATTATCCTATAACCGTAGAAAATTTCAATCAAATTTAAAGGATAAAATTCAATGAGAATATTGAAGATTTAAGCGACCAATATAGAAATAACCTATTTTTAATATTAGTAAACTACAACTTGAGACTTTTTGAAAATGTTCTCCTAAGTCAAATTGTGCTAGAGTGTATCCACTAGGTGCCTATTGATATTAAATGTGCACTCAAAGTATATCAATACTTAGATCATTGAACTTTGCGATTCGTGCGCTCATCCAAGAGTTGATATTCCTTAGGTGCACATTTAATGCCATAAAACGGGGTGCATATGATACTTTATTGTGCTAGAATGCGGGTATGATTGGAATAAAAAGAACTCGGATCTGCCTAACTAAGGGATCCGATACCCGTTACCGTCCCATATCCGCACCCGCAAATACTTTCCCCTGCAAATCAAAAAAACGTCCGCCAGAACCAAACTGCTACGCGCCAAATTCACTTCCCGCGACCTCACAATTTATTTCGCGCGCGAAATCACATATACCCTTTTTGTGTCCTCGATCCAACAGTTCCAGCTGTTAAAAAAAACAAGCCCAAAAAAAAACCCCTCAATCCTCTCTCTTCTCCTTCTGAATCCATCAATGGCCCCCAAAATCCCATTAAGGAGAAGAACCCAAGCGAAGAAACCCTCCAAATTCACCGACATCGACGACATTGAGTGCGACAGATGCGGCTCCGGCGACCGCCCCGATGAGATCCTCCTCTGCGACGGCTGCGACCGAGGCCTCCACCTCTTCTGCCTCCGCCCGATCCTCGCTCGAGTCCCCGACGGTCAATGGTTCTGCCCATCT
Source organism: Asparagus setaceus (assembly GCA_012295165.1). Taxonomy (NCBI): domain Eukaryota; kingdom Viridiplantae; phylum Streptophyta; class Magnoliopsida; order Asparagales; family Asparagaceae; genus Asparagus; species Asparagus setaceus. The sequence continues at coordinate 71,106,905 of CM022704.1, forward strand.
TGCTCCTCCAACAAAAATAACCCCAAAAGTACCAAAATCTCATTTCCCCAACTCCTCTCTCATTCTTCTCTACCCCCAATTTAACTGACCCATTTTTAAATTTTTTTTCTTTTTTGCAGGATTTCCTTTGGTCCAGACCAAAATCATCGATTTCTTCAAAATCCAGAGAACCCCTATTGAGTCCGTAAGCAGGAAGAGGAAGAAGAAGCAACGAGGAGGGCTGGCAGTGGCGAAGAAGAAGAGAAGGCTGCTTCCATTCAATTCGAGCGAAGACCCAGATCGAAGAATGGAGCAAATGGCTTCTCTAGCGACGGCTTTGATGGCCACCGGAGCTAAGTACAGTAATGAGCTCACTTATGTGGATGGAATGGCGCCGAGGTCCGCTAATACTCCTCATCTTGAACATGGAGGAATGCAGGTAAAATTAATTAGTCAACTAATTATCTCCTTCAATTGTAATAAATTTTGAGTCAATTTAAATGTTTTATTTAATTAGGTAATGTGTAAAGAGGATGCTGAAGCTCTGAACTTATGCAAGAAGATGATGGAGATAGGAGAATGCCCTCCTCTAATGGTCGTATTCGACCCTAAAGAGGGGTTAGTGACGCAGCGCGGAAGTTGAAATCTCGGAATCCACCGAGGGTTGATCTCCGAATCCACGAAGAGCTTCGAATCCACGAAGAAAATATATTAAACACAAATTTTATTGATGAAAAGATATGCCTCTAGGGCTTACAAGACTCTGTTTAAATAGAAAACAAATAAGAATCCTACAATGACTCGAACTCCTACTAAAAATAGAAATAAGAATTCTAATTGACCCGAACTTTGCTAAAAATAGAAATAAGAAAACTATCCTCAAAAGACTCCCTACGATTAGGGAAGTAAATCGGTCAAATTTGGAATCAAACCGGATTTGCTTCCTAATCCAAACAGACTCCTAAAACATTACTAAAAATAGTAAAAATCGTAAAACGCCGATATCTCTCAATCGGAAGGAATTTGGCGAAATGAACGGCGAGCAAACCGAACGTAGATCGGTTCGGTTGGCTCCGTCTCGAAAAAATACGCGATTTAAAAAAAAAATCGTCCAAATCCGACTTACGGATTGAAAGTTACGACCAGTTCTTCGTTGCAACCTATTTTTTTTCCTCGATCGGGTCCGCGTTTGGGCTTGTTACGATCCCGTTTCTCCATGAAGGTATCCGCAATGTGTTCTACATCAGTTAGTTCTTTCTTACTGATTATTACTTGGTTTTTCTGTTGAATACTGGATTTGGGCATTTTAAAGATTGAATTTTGATGCGGCGAGTTCACGCTGAGGTCGATAGGTTCATCAAAGATTTAACAATCATCACTGAATACGTCGGAGATGTTGATTTCTTGAGCAATAGAGAACACGACGATGGAGACAGCATGATGACTCTGCTATCAGCGAAAGACCCATGTAACAGAGAGGCCATTTATGCATTCCAGTGGGCCGCCCATGTAACAGAGAGGCCATCGAGATCCAAGTGATGCGGAGAGGAGTTCGTGCTCAATTGTCTTCTTGTGCTGGGCTTGACTGTTTTCTCCCTTTTTTCGGGAGTTAAAGGGGAAAAAAAAAAGAAATATTGATCTTCTTTATTGTCGATTTGGGCTTGTAGCGTCCACGTTCTTGACGATGCAGAGCTTGTATATTGGATGACGGAAGCGAGTCAGGCCCATGCCTAATCGAACGAAGCAGCCTGCGATGATTTGGGATTCTACATGCGATGATTTAGGATTCTAAAAGTTTCTAAGCACATGATGCGGATAATGTTAGGATGTCATTAGTTGTACTATTTGTGTTAGGATTTGTTAATCAGGAAATATAAATTATAAAATATAACAGAAATAAGAAGGAAAAAATTAGCTGTTCGCCTAGGATTCCAAGTTGAATCAGGGTTTCTCAATCAGAAAGTAGCATTACAATAAGGAAATCGCATTAGTAAAACTTAAGCTTGATCAAGTAATTTCTTTGTTCAACTATAACCAACACTAATTAGGATTCCGAATAGAGTTAGGATTCTACATGCAGCTAGGCCTCGTTATTCCTCCTCTATTTAAGTCTTGCCTTTCTCTCCTTGGCTTCATAAGTTCGATCGCTATCTCTCTCTCTCTCTCTCTCTCTCTCTCTCTCTCTCCCTAAATCATGGCGGCATTGACGTTCGAAGATATCAAAGCCATCACCATCCCCAGATCAAAGCTAGCCAAGTGGTCCACTGAGCCCTTTTTCAACAACATCATCACCGGCTGCTTCGTTCGACTAGGCATGGGCCTGACCCGCACAGGCCGTCCAATATACAAGCTCTGCATCGTCAAGAACGTGGACGCCACAGACCCAAATCGACGCTACATGTTCGAGAATAGCAGAACAAGAAAATGGCTCAACTGCGTGTGGGGCAACGACGCCTCGGCAGCCAGGTGGCCCATGTCCGTCGTTTCCAACAGTTCGCCGCTCAAGGAGGAATTCAACGAGTTGGTTCACGAGATCAACTGGACTGGAGCCAGATTGCCGAGTTTGAAGGAACGCAATGAGAAGGTTGAGTTGATTCGCAGGGTTGAATGCTATTCGAGGCCACCGAAGACTGTAGTCGAAGAAATTGCGAAGAAGAAGAGAGAAAGGGCAGAGAGATTGTTAGAGATGAATAAGAGAAACAAGATTGAGAATTTCAAGATTGCGTCGGAGGCTAAGGCTGCTGATATTAGCTTGAAGGCTGGGGACGAAGGATATGATCCTTTCTCGAGGAGGTGGACGAGGCCAACGATTTTTTGCAAGTCGAAGTTGCAAGGGCAGAGAAAAGTCTAGACAGTATCTGCAGCTTCAACTGCAAACAATGTATCAAGATTTTAGTTTTCTACAAAAAATAATAAAGTAAACTTTCAGTTGATATGTGTTCTGTGAATCTTGTTAATTTCTTTGCATGGTTAATCAAGTGTTTGTGAAGAGTAAATTTGTTATTCAATATTTGTCGATGCGTATAAGTAGAAAAAAACTCAAACTAATTAATTTCTAGTCATTCTCACCTCTCTAGCCCTCTGCAGGATTTTTCAATACTGGGCCCTTTAAATCTTAAAAATTTTAAATTAGCCCCTCAAATCAGTTAAATTGTTATTTTGCCCCTACAAATCCTATTAGTTAAAACCCCATTTAATATCAAAACTCATTAATTCCGTAATGTTTTCTGCCTAACTAATTTTACAACTCCAAAGAAGATGGGAGAGATATTTCACGGGAATGACTAATTGAGGGTAGATTTGTAATTCACCAAGTATGGTTAACTAACAAATCCAATCCGAGTTAGCAATTTAGACAGAACAATGGAGGGCTAATTTGTAATAAATAATATGAATTGAAGGGCTAAATAGAAATTTCATGATTCAAGGGACTAATTATAAAATATTGAAGATTTTGTCTTTTGAGAAAAAGATGGAGTCGAAATAAAGAATTTAAAGTGGAGTGCACCCAAAATAAGTGGTTATAAGTTAAATATATTCATCAAAATAACATAAAAATTAAGGAATACATATACCAAGTTTCAACCACAACAAATCAAAGCTGATGATTCTCAGCTGTCTTTGTTTGCTTCTTATCCTTCTTTCTTATATTCTCAAGAATCTGCAGAGAGGATTTAAATTTACAATTAAAGATTATTCTACAACCGTAGAAAATTTCAATCAAATTTAAAGGATAAAATTCAATGAGAATATTGAAGATTTAAGCGACCAATATAGAAATAACCTATTTTCTAATATTAGTAAACTACAACTTGAGACTTTTTTTGAAAATGTTCTCCATAAGTCAAATTGTGCTAGAGTGTATCCACTAGGTGCGGCCTATTGATATTAAATGTGCACTCAAAGTATATCAATACTTAGATCATTGAACTTTGCGATTCGTGCGCTCATCCAAGAGTTGATATTCCTTAGGTGCACATTTAATGCCATAAAACGGGGTGCATATGATACTTTATTGTGCTAGAATGCGGGTATGATTGGAATAAAAAGAACTCGGATCTGCCTAACTAAGGGATCCGATACCCGTTACCGTCCCATATCCGCACCCGCAAATACTTTCCCCTGCAAATCAAAAAAACGTCCGCCAGAACCAAACTGCTACGCGCCAAATTCACTTCCCGCGACCTCACAATTTATTTCGCGCGCGAAATCACATATACCCTTTTTGTGTCCTCGATCCAACAGTTCCAGCTGTTAAAAAACAAGCCCAAAACCCTCAATCCTCTCTTCTCCTTCTGAATCCATCAATGGCCCCAAAATCCCATTAAGGAGAAGAACCCAAGCGAAGAAACCCTCCAAATTCACCGACATCGACGACATTGAGTGCGACAGATGCGGCTCCGGCGACCGCCCCGATGAGATCCTCCTCTGCGACGGCTGCGACCGAGGCCTCCACCTCTTCTGCCTCCGCCCGATCCTCGCTCGAGTCCCCGACGGTCAATGGTTCTGCCCATCTTGCTCCTCCAACAAAAATAACCCCAAAAGTACCAAAATCTCATTTCCCCAACTCCTCTCTCATTCTTCTCTACCCCCAATTTAACTGACCCATTTTTAAATTTTTTTTCTTTTTTGCAGGATTTCCTTTGGTCCAGACCAAAATCATCGATTTCTTCAAAATCCAGAGAACCCCTATTGAGTCCGTAAGCAGGAAGAGGAAGAAGAAGCAACGAGGAGGGCTGGCAGTGGCGAAGAAGAAGAGAAGGCTGCTTCCATTCAATTCGAGCGAAGACCCAGATCGAAGAATGGAGCAAATGGCTTCTCTAGCGACGGCTTTGATGGCCACCGGAGCTAAGTACAGTAATGAGCTCACTTATGTGGATGGAATGGCGCCGAGGTCCGCTAATACTCCTCATCTTGAACATGGAGGAATGCAGGTAAAATTAATTAGTCAACTAATTATCTCCTTCAATTGTAATAAATTTTGAGTCAATTTAAATGTTTTATTTAATTAGGTAATGTGTAAAGAGGATGCTGAAGCTCTGAACTTATGCAAGAAGATGATGGAGATAGGAGAATGCCCTCCTCTAATGGTCGTATTCGACCCTAAAGAGGGGTAAGTTCTTTCTTACTGATTATTACTTGGTTTTTCTGTTGAATACTGGATTTGGGGGTTTTAAAGATTGAATTTTGATGCGAGCAGGTTCACAGTTGAGGCTGATAGGTTCATCAAAGATTTAACAATCATCACTGAATACGTCGGAGATGTTGATTTCTTGAGCAACAGAGAACACGACGATGGAGACAGCATGATGACTCTGCTATCAGCGAAAGACCCATCAAAGAGTCTTGTGATTTGCCCTGATAAGCGCAGCAATATAGCAAGATTCGTCAATGGAATCAACAACTATACACCGTAAGTTTGATTATATGCGATAAATTACTTTTTTTTTGTTCAAAGAAAATTGGTTCTGATGAAAATTTTGTTGGTTTTGATTCAGGGATGGGAGGAAGAAGCAGAATGTGAAGTGTGTGAGGTTTAATTTGGATGGAGAGTGCAGGGTTCTGTTGATTGCAGCGAGAGATATTGCAAAGGGGGAGAGGTTGTATTATGATTATAATGGATATGAGCATGAGTACCCAACTCAGCATTTTGTTTGATGATGAGCTCTGTAAACTTTTGTGGCAACAAATTTTGACCATATTGATTGGTGATTCCTCATCAAAATTGTATTTTTGAATGTGAGTCGGGAGATTCATGTAGCTTGAAGTTCAGAAATTGTAGTTGGGAGATGGTTACAGAGTGAATAGTGATTTTTCATTTTTTTAATCTTTTCAGTGAGTATTTCTCTTGCTTATGATTCTAAGGTGCTCGATGGTTTTCCTGTGAGAGTGCGGCGTTTTTTTTTAAGTGTTACTTTATTTCTTTTTTCCTTTCTTGAAATAGACGTAGTAACCTACCTAGTCTCTTCTTCTTCTATTTTTTTTTTTTGTTTTCTTATTTTTTGTTAATATGGGAATCAAACCTAAGATTTTGAGAGCCATAATGAAACCTCCAAACCATCCTAGTCACCCGCGATTCCCCTAATCTACCTAGTCTCTATTAATCTGATAAACATGACTAGTATTCCATTTTATATCCAATTAGAGCTTAATGTCAAACCTATAAGGTCTGAGATATGAAAGGTAGGTTGCAACATTTAATCAATAATTCTAAATGCTACAATATTTTCAACTTTGTTTTGCTAAATTGTGTTAGTTTTGGAGGAAATAGACAATGAAAAAAATGTCACATTTCTAAATTTGATAGCATTTTTGTTTGCCACTATACTCTTATTATTGGATATGAGATCCAAAAAGAAAATTTTCATAACACTATTCTTTTCTTCCTAGTAGAAACCACTTAAAACATGATTTTTATTATATTAACAATTCATCAAGTGCTAATCCTCCTCTTGGAGTCGACACGTATGTTATATAAAGCACTAATCATCAGATCAGCTCGCCCCATCTAGAGCGACTCAGATAGCATGGGCACTTGTCCCTCTTCGAACAGGACCGAGTCGAGACAAGCTCGCACTCGACCTCTCCATTTGAGTCGACCCCCTCATTTGGTCAAGGCCGGGTCGATAACTTGCGAGGCCGATAAAAAGACGGTACTTATCGTCGCACACGCAAAGCCGGATCGAGAGGCGTTTGTCCTTGAACTCCTCACCAACAGCTAGCCATCATCATCATTTCTCACGCCACGAGTCTTCATGACTCATCACCTATCATCAGCACCATGCCCTCTCAGTCACCATCACATCTGCAGCCGACACTTGTCGGTTATCTGCCGATTCAGCTGCCTACCTGAACTCGGCCAGAGTTACGCATCTACCCCTCTCAGCTGGGTATATATATAGGCTCATCACCTACTGATCAAAAAAAAGGAGGAGAGCCCCCTCAGGGCCTGAGGTAAGCCATTTATGGCTAACTAACTCAATCTCTGCACACTTAGAACTATTTCAGTTCATTAATTCCCCACTCAAGCTCTATGCTGACTTGATCGTCGGAGGGATCAATGAAGACTCCAACTCCGATCCTCTAACATGCTTCTTTTGCAGCTCTCTTATTCTAATAGGGGATCGTACGTCTAAAGGAGATGAGGGGACCTCTACATCATCCATATCAACCCTAAGCCCTATCGCTTATTCGGGATTATCCTCTAATCTCGATGTTGAGTCCCCGGACATCAATAATTTTGAACATAGAATTTAGTGAGACGGAAAATAAATTGCAACATTTTTCTATAGACTAAATAAACTTTTTTTGGGAACGTGGGTGATCTGGATGGTTGACATGTTTCAATATGGTTATGAACGCCTTGATTTTGAATACCATATAAAATAATAATAATAATAATAACAATAAAAAATAAACCTCTTTTTTGAGAATTTTCACAATCTTGATATTTGAAAACCGTAGCAATGAAAATATAAAACATACATAAGAGATTTATGCGTAAAACATCCTCTATATGTATGTGAATAAATTATTAAAAAAATCTAAAAATCTAGTTTATTTTTTATCCTTCTATTAGCATTGTTTATAGCTTATTGCATACAACATTACCAATACATTCTAGGCTAGGATTGGACATCTTCCAAAGAGTCTATGCGTTCATAATCCAGCATCAGCATAAAAAGGAACAAAAAGTGAAAAGAAACAAATGCCGACAACGTGAACAACATACTTTTGACACATTAAAGATTTAAGTGTTATTTGGTATATGCCCCCCAAATCTTTCATAATTGCATATTTACCCCTTAATCTTCATAATTGTTAATATACCTCCAAATCTTCAATTTTGAGCTATTATACCCTCCAAGCGCCACAGAGTTGCTAGATTAACAGTGTATGGGTCACTTGACCAAAATACCCCTCCTCTTCTTTCTAATTGCCTCATCCCCTTCATCTTTCTCATTTTCCCAATTGAAGATTTTTTTTGGTTTGGGGGGGGGGGGGTTATAAATATGCAATTATGAAGTATTTGGAGGGGTATTGACAATTATGAAGATGAGGGTAAATATGCAATTATGTAAGATGGGGGTATATTGGTAATTATAAAGATTTGGGAATAAATATGCAGATATAGAAGATTTAATGGGTATATAACCAAATAACCCAAGATTTAATTGTATAGAGACCCCTTAGTATCATTGTCATTTTGGCAGATAAACCCTCTTGGTGAAAATTTTGACTCTTTTACTCGGGGTGAAATTTCGGCAAATACGGCAACCAAGTGAAATTAGTGAGTCTTTTTGTGGGTAAAAGAGTTAGAAAAAAATCACGGTTTATCTGTCAAAATCAAACTACACATGTAGTAAAGTCAAAACAATGATGCTAGAGAGGATCTATATGCAATTAACCCAAGTTCAATATCCCAAAAAAATTATCAAGATACTATGTTTGTTGACAGATGGCAAGATCTGAGTTAATACAAAGTAATACAGAAAACATTCACTTTATGGTTAATCTTTACAATCTATATAATTCAAAATACAAATTGACAATGTCAAATTCCACAAAGTTTGAGGTATAAAACCATTCATCCGCCATTTTCTTTTCTTTCTTTTTGTTCATTTCCAAACAAGTACCAAGCATGAACTCTAGTCATAATTAATTTTTTATTTTTTTTGCCGTTAAATTAAGCCCTGTAGCAACTTTGCGCCTTCGTTTACAGCTCACAGTCGTAATTCTCCTCATGCTCGTGCCATAACCATTGAGTTCTGACCATGCTTTACCTTTGTTTATAGATTTGTTTACAGCTCAACGAAGTTCAATGATTGATAGAATTGTTTAAGGGTGGTTACTAAGATGTGCCCTGTATCGGGTTAAGTATGAAACAACTTGGTTGCAAAGAATTTGGTTTAAAGTAAAATTAAGATCTGAGATTAGTAAGATTACTCTCCTTCTTAAATGACCCAACTATTGCACTAAAACTACAAAGTTGTGGGAAGGATTAGTAGTTATATTTTCATATTCTAACTTGCTTCTGCACATTGGGCGCTTTTTTTATAGGCCGAAACCTAGACTCATAAACCAATGTCAATTTTTAGAAAATCCGCTTCAAATTTCTGGCCGGTGTGATTTAAACTTGGATTGATCTAATACCGTCTTAAATAATCCAACTATTACACTAAACCTCCAAAGTTCTAACGAGGTTTAAGAGTTATATTTTTATATTTTAGCACCCATAAATTGAGGGATTTTTGTTTTTGTTCAGGTCAATTAGATCTAGTCTTACCATCAAAATCATTAAATTGTGCATCTTCTATTGAGATTTAGATATATTTTCTAATGTGATATGATTGCCGAGCCTACATTGTGCAGGAGTATCAAAGATAGAGAGGGTATTTGTGAGGGCTTATTATTTTGAAGCTTTTAAGTTAAGTTGGCTTTTATGGTTTTTGGCTTTTTTGATAAAAATGCTATACACATTGTTTGGGTAGAATAATAATTTATTTGGTCAAACCTAGCTTATTTAGGTGAGCTTATAAGCTAATTTTTTAAAAGTTGGGGTATACCAGCTTCTTAAAATGGGGCTTATAAGTCAACTTAATTTGGTATTTTACCAAATAAGTAGATATGAAAAAGCTAACTTAAAAGCTAGTTTAACAAAAAAATAAGCTCCCCCAAACACCCTCAGAGTGATTCATGATTAGAAGAGTTTGCACAAGAGAGAGATTTGAGTCAAAGTAGTAGAATTATCTTTGTATTAGGAAAGTTTGAGTCCATTAAGAATTGTTTTACTAGAAAAGTTGGATTAGAAAGTTTTTTATTAGGAAAGTTGGCTCAGAAAATATTCATTGTATTAGGAGTTCTCTTAGGCTATACATATGGCTGGGCCTAACTATGGCTTTTTTTTTTTTGGTGAAGAATTTTAGAAGACATTGATCTTGAAGTTATTGAATTTCATCGGATTTCTGGGATTGGTCTAAGATTTCTTAGGCTATTAGATCGCTTTGTGAATGATCTGATAGAGGTTTCGAACGTGCTTTTTTCGACGAGTGTGGAATCAAATTAGAGTTCTTATCATATTGTTATTAACTTATTACTATGAATATTCACTAATCCAACTCGTGTCAATAGTGACAGTGGTCGATAAAAATTGGATGATAATATTGTCAATGCTATTCATGAGAGAAAGGTAAAAGTCAATACTTCATTTTGGACATGCAACATCCTAAAGTTCATTACATGCTCTCTTCCAAAAACTTCTTTCACCAAAAACTTTGATATACACTGTAAAGTATAAATAGTCTCTCGTTTATGTCATTAACTGTATACCCAATGAATGTTAAGTATTGGATCATTAGACTTCGCGATTCATGCGTAAATCTAATGTTTAATATTCTTTTAGTGCACATTTGATTTTTAACTTTAGATAAAATTTGACAAAAGAAAGTAAAGGCTTAAGACTTATATACCCTATTGTTTCATCTACTTTTCATTTATATACCCCAACTTGTATTCGGTGGCTAACAAATACTCTAAAGTTTTTAAAATTGCAGCGATATACCATTACTTTTTGGTGGCACTTAAATACCCTAAAGTTTTACAACTAGCACTTAAATACCCTAAAGTTTTTAAAATTTATACATAAATATCCTCAGTTACACAAACTTGAGGGTATTTAAGTGCAAATTTTAAAAACTTTAGGGTATTGAAGTGCCGATTTAAAATTTTAGGGTATTTAATTACAAGTTTAAATAACCTTAGGGTATATAAGTGCTACCAAAAATAAATGAGGGTATATAAGTGCAATTTTACAAACTCTAGGGTATTTATTTTGTTACCAAATACAAGCGGGGATATATAAATGAGAAGTAGATCAAACACTAGGGTATTTAATTGCAAGTTTGTATTTTTTTGCAACCAAACACAAACTCTAGTTGTATTTTGCTACTAAATACAACTCGTGTCAATAGTTAAAAAAAGGGTAAATTACACTAAACCCACATGAACTTTCAGCCTTTTGCACTAAACCCCAACGAACCTTTAAAATCACACTAAACCCCAATGAACTTTTACAGAAAACCCCCATACTAACACCATTAAGTCTAACTTGGTATGTGCAATGCACGTGACTTAAAAAGACCAAAATACCCTTTAACTTATTAAAAATTTTAGTTATGATCTTTTTCTATATATTCCACCCTAATTATAAATCTCTCATTTTTATTTTTCCCCCCCAACTCTCCTCTTAAGATCGTGCCCAGACCCGATGGTTTCAAAGTTTTTTAATGAAACCTGACTCAACTCCGGCAAATCCCTAATTTCGACGAAGCCCTAGACCTGACCGATTCCCTCAATGCCTTTTGCTCGGTAAATTTTTTTTACAGTTGGGGAAAAAATGTGAAGGGGTTATAAGATTTTAAGTGGGATTGTGGGAGGGTTATTTTTAAGGTGGGGGTATTTTAGTCCACACAAAAAATAAACTGACACCATTTGGGGGTTATCTGCAAAAGTCTGAAAGTTCGTGGGGGGTTTTCTGCAAGTCTAAAAAATTTGTTGGGGTTTAGTGTGAATTTAAAGGTTTGTTGGGGTTTAGTGCAAAAGGCTGAAAATTCATGGGGGTTTAGTAATTTACCCTTAAAAAAAACAAGCCCAAAAAAAGCCCCCTCAATCCTCTATCTTCTCCTTCTGAATCCATCAATGTCCCCCAAAATCCCATTGAGGAGAAGAACCCCAGCGAAGAAACCCTCCAAATTCTCCGACATCGACGACATTGACTGCGACAGATGCGGCTCCGGCGACCGCCCCGATGAGATACTCCTCTGCGACGGCTGCGACCGAGGCCTCCACCTCTTCTGCCTTCGGCCGATCCTCGCTCGAGTCCCCGACGGTCAATGGTTCTGCCCATCTTGCTCCTCCAACAAAAATAACCCCAAAAGTACCAAAATCTCATTTTCCCAGCTCCTCTCTCATTCTTCTCTACCCCCAATTTAACCGACCCCTTTTTTTTTTTTGGCAGGATTTCCTTTGGTCCAGACCAAAATCATCGATTTCTTCAAAATCCAGAGAACCCCTTTTGAGTCCGTAAGCAGGAAGAGGAAGAAGAAGCAAGGAGGAGGGCTGGCAATGGCGAAGAAGAAGAGAAGGCTGCTTACATTCAATCCGAGCGAAGACCCAGATCGAAGAATGGAACAAATGGCTTCTCTAGCGACGGCTTTGATGGCCACCGCAGCTAAGTACAGTAATGAGCTCACTTATGTCGATGGAATGGCTCCGAGGTCCGCTAACTCTCCTCATCTTGAACATGGAGGAATGCAGGTAAACTTAATCAGTCAACTGATTGTCTCCTTCAGTTATAATAAATTTTGAGTTAATGTAAGTGGGTTTTTGATTAAATTAGGTAATGTGTAAAGAGGATGCTGAAGCTCTGAACTTATGCAAGAAGATGATGGAGATAGGAGAATGCCCTCCTCTAATGGTCGTATTCGACCCTAAAGAGGGGTTAGTTCTTTCTTACTGATTATTACTTGGTTTTTCTGTTGAATACTGGATTTGGGCATTTTAAAGATTGAATTTTGATGCGAGCAGGTTCACAGTTGAGGCTGATAGGTTCATCAAAGATTTAACAATCATCACTGAATACGTCGGAGATGTTGATTTCTTGAGCAACAGAGAGCACGACGATGGAGACAGCATGATGACGCTGCTATCAGCGAAAGACCCAGCAAAGAGTCTTGTGATTTGCCCTGATAAGCGCAGCAATATAGCAAGATTCATCAATGGAATCAACAACTATACACCGTAAGTTTGATTATATGCGATAAATTACATTTTTTTTTTGTTCAAAGAAAATTGGTTCTGATGAAAATTTTGTTGGTTTTGATTCAGAGATGGGAGGAAGAAGCAGAATGTGAAGTGTGTGAGGTTTAATTTGGATGGAGAGTGCAGGGTTCTGTTGATTGCAGTGAGAGATATTGCAAAGGGGGAGAGGTTGTATTATGATTATAATGGATATGAGCATGAGTACCCAACTCAGCATTTTGTTTGATGATGAGCTCTGTGAACTTTTGTGGCAACAAATTTTGACCATAGTGATTGGTGATTCCTCATCAAAATTGTATTTTTGATTGTGAGTCGGGAGATTCATATAGCTTGAAGTTCAGAAATTGTAGTTGGGAGATGGTTACAGAGTGAATAGTGACTTTTCATTTTTAAATCTTTTCAGTGATTTTTTTCTTGCTCATGATTCTAAGGTGTTTGATGGTTTTCCTGAGAGAGTGCCGCTTTCATTAGTATTATTATTATTATTATAAGTGTTACGACTTTTTCCTTTTTCCTTTCTCCAAATAGACGTAGTAACCTACCTAGTCTCTTCTTCTTTTTTGTTAATATAGAAATTGAATCCAAGATTTTGAGAGACATATTGAAACCTTCAAAGTTCAAACCATCCGAGTAACCCGCAGTTCTCCTAATCTACCTAGTCTATTAATCTGATAAGCATGACTAGTATTTCATTTTATATCCAGTTTGAGCTTAATGTCAAACCTACAAGGTCTGGGATATGAAACTTAGGTTGCATCATTTAATCAATTAGAATTCCAAATGCTACAACATTTTCAACTTTGTTTTGCTAAATTGTGTTAGTTTTGGAGGAAATAGGCAATGAAAAAATGTCACATTTGTAAATTTGATAGAATTTTGTTTGCTTTGGTAGCAAATGAGAAGACTTTGTCAATAACCATAACTACTCTACTCTTATTATTGGATATGAGATCCAAACAAAAATTTCATAACACTTTTCTTTTCTTCCTAGTAGAAACCAAGTTAAAACATGATTTTGAGCAAAGAATTTTGGTGAGACGGAAAATAAATTGCAGCATTTTTCTATAGACTAAATAAACATTTTTTGGGAACGTGGGTGATCTGGATGGTTGACAACATGACATGTTTCAATATGGTTATGAAGGCCTTTGATTCCCATATAAAATAATAATAATAATAATAATAATAATAATAAATAAACCTCTTTTTGAGAATTTTCACAATCTTGATATTTCAAAACCGTAGCAATGAAAATATAAAACATACATAAGAGATTTATGCGTAAAACATCCTCTATATGTATGTGAATAAATTATAAAAAATCTAAAAATCTAGGTATAATTTTTTTATCCTTCTATTAGCATTGTTTATAGCTTATTGCATACAACATTACCAATACATTCTAGGGTAGGATTGGACATCTTCCAAAGAGCCTATGCGTGCATAATCCAGCATCAGCATAAAAAGGAACAAAAAGTGAAAAGAAACAAATGCCGACAACGTGAACAACATACTTTTGACACATTAAAGATTTAAGTGTTATTTGGTTATATGCCCCCCAAATCTTTCATAATTGCATAGTTACCCCTTAATCTTCATAATTGTTAATATACCGCCAAATCTTCAATTTTGAGCTATTATGCCCTCCAAGTGCCACAGAGTTGCTAGATTAAAGGTGTATGGGTCACTTGACCAAAATACCCCTCCTCTTCTTTCTAATTGCCTCATCCCCTTCATCTTTCTCATTTCCCAATTGAAGTTTTTTTTTGGTTTTGGGTTGGGGTGTAAATATGCAATTATGAAATATTTGGAGGGGTATATTGACAATTATGAAGATGAGGGTAAATATGCAATTATGTAAGATGGGGGTATATTGGTAATTATGAAGATTTGGGAATAAATATGCAGATATAGACGATTTAAGTATATAACCAAATAACCCAAGATTTAACTGTATAGAGACCCCTTAGTATCATTGTCATTTTGGCAGATATACCCTCTTTGTGAAAATTTTGACTATTTTACTTTTGGGGTGAAATTTCGACAAATCGACAACCAAGTGAAATTAGTGAGTCTTTCTGTGGGTAAAAGAGTTAGAAAAAAATCACGGTTTATCTGTCAAAATCAAACTACACATGTAGTAAAGTCAAAACAATGATGCTAGAGAGGATCTTTGTGCAATTAACCCAAGTTCAATATCCCAAAATAAATATCAAGATACTATATTTGTTGACAGACGGCTAGATCTGAGTTAATACAAAGTAATACAGAAAACATTCACTTTATGGTTAATCTTTACAATATATATAATTCAAAGGGTTAATTTTAGAAAACCCCCCTTAACTATGGGGGTTGTCTCAGAAATCGCCCTAAGCTATTTTAACTTTAAAATCCCCTCAATTATGGAGTTGTTGTAGATAACACCCCTCAACTTTCAAAATATTATTTAATCCCCCTCAACTTTTCTCACTTAACCCCCTGAACTAATATAATTTAAATCTAAATGAACAAATGATTTAAAATGTCCATACTATCCCTAAGACATTAATTTTTTTTATTACCATATTGTTCCTTTTTAACTTTTGTTTGGTTAAAAATAACTTTCATTTTATTTTCCCCCTCTTCTTATTCCTCCATCTTCATTGCTAGGTTTACATGCAAATCTAATTTTTTCTTTCGCTTTGAAGCGCTAAACTTCTTTTATTTTCTACTTATCCATACTTGTAATGTTTGAAACAATTGAAACTTTTAAATTTCTTTTGAAGATTAGTTTCCTCATCAAAACCCATTGAATCGAAGTTTAATATTTTGATTGGGTTGTGTTTTTAAACTCACAAGAATTTTTTTCAACCAAGGGTATTTTAGTCATTGCATATCTTAAATTAATAATATTAGGGGGGTTATTTGAAAAAACTAGAAAGATAAAGGGGTTTTGTGAGACACCCCATAGTTAAGGCGGGTTTAGTCATATTTTAAAAGTTGAGGGGGGTTATCTACAACACCCTCAAATTTGAGGGGGGTTTTCTAAAAATAAAATAGCTAAGGGGGTTTTCTGAGACAAGCTCCATAGTTTGGGGAGGTGGTGGGGTGGTTTCCTAAAATTAACCCTAATTCAAAATACAAATTGACAAATGTCAAATTCCACAAAGAAATTCCACAAAGTTTGAGGTATAAAACCATTCATCTGCCATTTTCTTTTCTTTCTTTTTGTTCATTTCCAAACAAGTACCAAGCTTGAACTCTAGTCATAATTAATTTTTTATTCCTTTCCCCGTTAAATTAAGCCCTGTAGCAACTTCGCACCTTCGTTTACATCTCATAGTCGTAATTCTCCTCATGCTCGTGCCATAACCATTGAACTTTGACCATGGTTTACCTTTGTTTATAGATTTGTTTACAGCTCAACGAAGTTCAATGATTGATAGAACTGTTTAAGGGTGGTTACTAAAATGTGCCCTGTATCTGGTTAAGTATGAAACAACTTGGTTACAAAGAATTTGGTTTAAAAGAAAATTAAGGTGCTCTCGTTCATTTTTTTTTGTTTTTTTGGTAATGAGGCGACCGGGAATCGAACCCAAGATAGTGGAAGCCATATTGAAACCTTCCAACCATTTTGGTCATCAACGGTGCTCTAAGATTACTCTCGTTCTTAAATGACCCAACTATTGCACTAAAACTCCGAAGATGTGGGGAGGATTAGGAGTTATATTTTCATATTCTAACATGCTTCTGCACGTTGGGTGTCTTTTATGGGCCGAAACCTAGACTCATACACCAATGTCAATTTTAGAAAATCTGCTTTAAATTCGTGGCTGGTGCGATTTGAACCCGTATTGTTCTAATACCATCTTAAATGATCCAACTATTACACTAAACCTCCAAAGTCCTAACGAGGTTTAAGAGTTATATTTTTATATTCTAGCACCCATAAATTGAAGAATTTCCGTTTTTTTTTCAAGTCAATTAGATCGAGTTTTACCATCAAAATCATTTAATTGTGCATATTCTATTGAGATTTTGAGATTTAGATATATTTTCTAATGTGATATGATTCCCGAGCCTACATTGCGCAGGAGTATCACATATAGAGTGATTCGATATGATTCCCGAGCCTACATTGCGCAGGAGTATCACATATAGAGTGATTCGATATGATTCCCGAGCCTACATTGCGCATGAGTATCACATATAGAGTGATTCATGATTAGAAGAGTTTGCACGAGAGAGAGAGAGAGAGAGAGAGAGAGAGAGAGAGAGAGAGAGAGAGAGAGATTTGAGTCGAAGTAGTAGAATTATCTTTTTTATTAGGAAAGTTTGAGTCCATTAAGAATTGTTTTATTAGAAACGTTGGATTAGAAAGTTTTCTATTAGGAAAGTTGGATAAGAAAATTTTCATTGTATTAGGCGAGAGAGAGAGAGAGAGAGATTTGAGTCGAAGTAGTAGAATTATCTTTTTATTAGGAAAGTTTGAGTCCATTAAGAATTGTTTTATTAGAAACGTTGGATTAGAAAGTTTTCTATTAGGAAAGTTGGATAAGAAAATTTTCATTGTATTAGGCGTTCTCTTTAGGCTATACATATGGCTGGTCTAGCTACGGCTTTTTATGTTTTATTTTGGTGAAGAATTTTATAGAAGACATTGATCTTGAAGTTATTGAATTTCATCGGATTTCTGGGATTGGTCTTGGATTTCTTAGGTTATTAGATCGCTGTAGGCATCAAAAATTGCTGAAGAACCTCAAATATGACTAAATCATGAGAAGATCGAAGGACAACGTCGTCGAAATCTCAAGAAGCCCAACACAGGGGAAGATTGTGTCTCGCTACAGTGCGAGACACTTTTGTGTGCCTCGCCACTAGCGAGACACTTTGATGTGTCTCGCCCTTGGCGAACACTCGTGTGTGCCTCACCACGAAGCGAGACACTTTGATGTGTCTCGCTATAGCGAGACACTTTGATGTGTCTCGCTATAGCGAGACACTTTGATGTGTCTCGCTATAGCGACACTTACTTGTGCCTCGCCAAATCTGAACACCGAATACTTAAAATGAGCTCTCGAAGGGTCTAAATCAATGCTGGTGGGGCCCACTTGACTTTATCAGCGAGCGTTGAACCGTTAATGGCGGTTACCGAAGATAAAGCCCACTAGAAGTAATTCTAGGGCATTTAATCATGCCTAAAAGCGGGGAAACCGTTCACGGCTGAAGAAGGGCGATATTGCCGCAAACGTGGTGACCATATCTTGCCTCGCCGCTAAGCGGCGCTGCCTGCTACCTCGCCGGTTAAGCGGCGACTTGCTGGCATTTCGGTACCCGGCATGCTTGCAAATTTCACGCACTTATGACACTTGTGTTTTGAAGAGGCACGTTTCCCAAAGACTATAAATACCCTCCCTCGTCCACTTGGGCGGGGTCGGCCATCGAAGGGAAAAATCAATCCAAGCTTAGGAGTTCAAGAACACGATCCACGCGGAGATTCCTCGAGTTTAAGCCTTGACTTATTCTTGAGAAGAGTAGATATCTTACCTTGCTAAGATATTTCTTTGAAGTTCTTGTTTCCTTTCGAAGCACTAACTAAACCCGTCGATTCGGCGATCGGCTTCGGTGGTCCACGGATACGTCCCGACGCGAGGAGGCAAAGTCCCACAAAAGCGGAGATCTACATTTGTAGCGTCTTTTGTTCGAGTTTGTAAGAGAGTTATTTAATTTTCTTGTGGCGAGAACCAAAGTGTAATTTTCTCAAGTTTTACAAAGAAACCAACTTTCGACCCAAACACGATGGCGACCACGGTGGGGAGCCAGCGGTCGAGCAGATCGTTGTTACGCTGACCTTAGGCAATCGAGGCCGACCTCATGGTTGATGGGCTAGACTACTTCTTCGATCAAGCCAAATTGAAGAGTATCTCTCCTCTTCCACATCGAAGTCCTCCTCACCCCACAAACATCGGAGGATGTCATCTCTTAAGAGGGAGGTTCGTTCTTGTTAAAGCTGCGGCGGCATTCCCCTCTCAACAAGATCTCAAGCGATCGGCGAAGAGCTTCGCCAAAGGCGGCGTCAAAGATGGCTCGTCAATTAGCCAAGGCCACGAGTCAGCGGATGGAGTTCATTATCGCATCGAACTCACATGATCAAAGGCGCCAACAAACTACGGCGCTTCAACCCACGCGACTTCGCCAAGGAAGAATGGGTTCTCGTCAAAAGGGCCCGATTGACAAAGAAGGAGCGCGCTCCAAAACGCCGTGCACGCTTTGCTCGAGCACGTGCTGTTGTTCGCAAGGCGCAAGAGTCAAAAGCAACCCAGCAAACGGCTCAAAATCGCCAAGCATGGATCCCGAAGTCGACATCAAAATCGGCTCAAGAGTCTGTCTCGCCAACAGCTACCGAGATATAAACTCGCCAGCCAGAGCTAAATAGCCGCCAACAACCAGGTAAGTAAATCGCCTCAAGGCCAGCCGGAAAGCTCAATCGCCGCCGCTGGTGGCAAGCCCTCCATGCATTGACAAAGATGGGCTTTTCTCCGCTCTTTCTTCCACTTCTCGGATGAGGTATCAACCTTTAAGTCCGGAAATCCGACAACTTCGGTGTTTAGTCGTCTTGGTCCACAACCGGAAATAAAAGCAAGGTTCCAAAGGAAGAAACGCTTGGATTACCCAGCCAAGAGTCTTGAGCAAGCGAAATATCCCGTGTCTCTAGAATTCCAATTGCATCTCGTTTGAGCATCCCACAAGGGGTCCAATGAAGTCAGAAGAAGAAGTTGAGGCAAGTGACTTCGCAAAATCACGAGAGATGACCAGACCCTTGTGATTCATCTGAAGCAACCGGATGGCGAAGCGATGGAAGTTGTCTCTCAAATCAAATGGCCGACGCCCCTAAAAGAAGACGCGGTCCTCCACTAAGGACAACGTTACACTTGGGGTGGAAGTGCAATTTGTGATAAACCACACCAACCACACCATCGGTGGGGTGGCAACACCTAAAGAGGACGATCGATGAAATAAGTTGTTCTTGCTCATGTGCAAAACTGATTAAGATGTTGTTATCGGGATGTGCACATTACGAGTCGAGCGCTCACCCACAAAGAGCTTCAGATTCGAACGGCCTCACGCGAATCGGAAGATCCAAGCCACAAGACGACATCGAAGAAAGAGATCATCCATCCAATTTGATGAGTTTCCGTGACCATTAATATGGTGAACAAAGGAAAAGGACGGCGGCGGATGCGGATCGACTTCACTCACGGAGGAAAGGTTGGGTCTCGATTTCTCGAGAGAATGTCACCGGTTGCAATGCGAGCTACTCAATGCATCGACTATAGAAGGATGCATGAGGGGAGTCATCGATGACGAAGTTCCGACATCAATTCGGCGATAGCTTCCGATGACACAATGTCAAGTCTTTGGTCCCCATCGAGCTTTTACCATTACTCCCGATGTCTGGCTCAAATGTTACAAGAAGCCTTAGCTAAGCAAAGAGAAGAGCTTAAGGCGAAATGAGAACGAGAGATGGAGCTAGCCATGCAACAGATGAGGAGTTGCAAACCAAGCGGTTGCACAACACGGGTCCGATCAGCACGAATCCGATCAACAAGGTGGAGTTACCCACCATAATGCTCATAATGTCGAAGACAACGATTGAGATTGATGAACACATTTATGCTGATCAACCTCCAAAGAAAGCTCCATTTGATGCTCAAGGTGGAAATGGTCCAATTCTTCCTATTGGAAGCGATCCAAAACAAGGGGAGGATGATGGCGAAAGGATGAAAGAGCTTGAAAATAAAATCAATGCTTTGATGTCCCGTGAGAAGTCAAAAGACCGCATCCTGTCCAGATCCGAGAGTGGGATTCAATTCCTTACCCGCCAAAATTTAATTTGATCAACTTCACGCCATTTGACGGGAGAGGGTCACCTTCACAACACCTGATTTACTTCAAATCACATTTGGGGGTAATCTCGGGAAACGAGCCTCTGATGGTTCGGTCATTCGTCGGTACTCTTGGCGGGCTGCCGATTGGTATCGAAGACTCAAGGCGGGAGTATTAGCTGGGGAGGACATGGAAAGTTCTTTTCTCGGCAACTTCTTCGATGGCGACACGAAGTCTCAATTGGAACTCTCCTAGGCAGCGAGAAGGTGGGAGACAATCGACACCTTGGCCATTCCGCAATAAAGCTATGAATTGCGGGGATCCAATTCTTGAAGAGTTCATATTGAAGACTTGCCACAACAATCTTTCTATAGAATTCTTTGGAAGTCATGGGGTCGTCCCACCAACTTCGTGGAAAGACCTAAAAATCGAGGAGAACAAGCGAGCGTTTCCTCGGAAGGAAGAAAGAAAAGAAGCGAAAAGATGGTGACCCTCGAGTAAATTTTCCTCTCGTAATAGAGGAAAGGCATCCGTGGATCATAGTTAGTCAAGCTGCAACAACACCTGGCCAAAAGCTTCTAAATCGAATTCCACAGGACATACTCTTTCAAGGGCGAAGAAGTTCCAATCATTTTCAAACACCTCCTTGATAACAACAAAATCAAGTTGCCTCCAATTACAAATCAAGAGGAGGCTAACAAAACTTCGGACCCTAAATATCGTATGCACTACGAGGATCCTCCATCCTACAAAGGATTGCTTAGCTCTCAAGGCCATCATCCAAGCCTTGGTTGAAGCCGGCGTCTTAATGCCAAAATAAAATTTGAATCAAACTAGACTCCGACAGTATACGAGTATAAACTGCTCCTCTCAGACTCCGACTGTATATACAGTATAACCGCTCCCTCTCAGACTGACAGTATACGAGTATAAACTGCCCTTTCCTCAGATGAATATAAGAGGTTAAAGCTGCTCTTCCTTCTTACTCAAGCCCAATTTTAAGAAAGCCGGGTGGATAATCCATGAACGAGAGGTCCACTTCCGATTGAGCGATCAAACCTTAGGCGGTTAGGATTGTCTCAAAACTCCTATCCCGATCAAACCTTCCTACGCTTAGGACCACCGGCCAATATCCTCTCGATTCCTTCTATGAGCGAGAGCCCACTTCCGATTGAGCGATCAAACCTTAGGCGGTTAGGATTGTCTCAAAACTCCTATCCCGATCAAACCTTCCTCTGATTAGGATCATTTTTAATTTTCACTCCCACTTGGTCAAACCTTCCTACAGTTAGGACCACGGTCAAAATCCCCTCTCGATTCCTTTTTGAGAGGTCTACTCCGGTAACAGGGTTCGTTTTCGCCCCAAGAGAAGACACAACGGGTTCGTTTTCGCCCCAAGAGAAAACACAACGGGTTCGTTTTCGCCCCAAGAGAAGACACAACGGGTTCGTTTTCGCCCCAAGAGAAAACACAATTCCACAAGCCTACGTATTCAAAATCGTAGCATAGATGTCATTACCTAATGACACCTAAACTATGCTTTCATGCATAGGGATGTTATCTCTGTCCCTTATCAGAGATAAGTCAGCGTCTAACACACGCCGCTGGGTAATCAATTCCCGTGATAATTGATCAAGCCTACGTATTCAATATCGTAGCATAGATGTCATTACCTAATGACACCTAAACTATGCTTTTATGCATAGGGATGTTATCTCTGTCCCTTATCAGAGATAAGTCAGCGTCTAACACACGCCGGGTAATCAATTCCCGTGATAATTGATCAAGCCTACGTATTCAATATCGTAGCATAGATGTCATTACCTAATGACACCTAAACTATGCCTTCATGCATAGGGATGTTATCTCTGTCCCTTATCGGAGATAAGTGCGCATCTAACACATGCCGTAATCAATTCCGTGATAATTGATCAAGCCTCATTATTCAATATCGTAGCATAAAGTCTAAGAGAATTCACTCTTTTAGCACAAGCGTAACATGTAGAGCGGACTCGGATAATCTACATGCTAGCCCAACTCAAGCGGTAGTTGGTAAAGACTCATCAAATCCGTTGATGGTGAGGGTTTGCCAAAATCCTATATCTATCATACAAGCAATAACTTGAGGCAATGGGTTCACTCTTCTGCGGGGTCAAGCACTTTCTCCTACCGTGATTTTAATGCACTTTGTAACTCATTGCTAATGCAAATGTGCCATTACATCGCCTCGGAAGCTCAAGCATGCTCGCATTGCATTCGTGGCGGTCCTTTTGAGCGAGACACTTCAGATTGCCCGCTTCGCTTTCTTCAAGTGGGACAATTTCGGATATTACATATAGAAGCTTTCTGGAAATCGATATTGAGAAAACGAGCAGCTTTTTCTCACGAATGATTCTCAAGGCATTTCAATTATAACCCAAGTGGTGACTTTCAAGATGAAGATGATTAGTCCAAAATCGACTTCGACATTTCAATCAATCAAATACAAATGCAATGCTATTGATCCCAAAGTATGGTCACACGCCACAGAGCCGTGATTCAAGAAACTAAGCAAAACATGGGCCTCTTCTACAAAGTTCAGCGTTGAGCGAAGCAAGGCATCTTATCCAAAGTATTCCGGACCCTCGACAAAATACGAGGAGTCTCGAAAACTTTGGAGGGTATCTGTAGGCATCAAAATTCGAAGAACCTCAAATATGACTAAATCATGAGAAGATCGAAGGACAACGTCGTCGAAATCTCAAGAAGCCCAACAGGGGAAGATTGTGTCTCGCTACAAGGCGAGACACTTGTGTGCCTCGCCACTAGCGAGACACTTTGATGTGTCTCGCCACAGCCAGACACTGCGGTGTGCCTCGCCACGAAGCGAGACACCTTGATGTCTCACCGCTAGCGACATTTTGTGTGTGTCTCGCCACGAAGCGAGACACCTTGATGTGTCTCGCTATAGCAGACACTTACTTGTGCCTCGCCAAATACGAGACACCCGAATACTTAAAATGAGCTCGAAGGGTCTAAATCAATGCTGGTGGGGCCCACTTGACTTTATCAACGAGCGTTCGGTTCACGTTAATGGCGGTTACCGCGAAGATACGCCCTCGGCGTAATTCTAGAGCATTTAATCATGCCTAAAAGCGGGGAAACCGTTCACGGCGGTGAAGGGCGATATTGCCTGCGCTTGTCGTGGCGATATCTGCCTGGCAGCTAAGCGAAGGCGACACCTGCGCCCGGTTAGCGAAGCGGCAAGCCTGGCGGCTTCGGTACGCAGCGCTGCTAATTCCGCACTTATGACACGTGTTTCAACACGTTTCCCAAAGACTATAAATACCCTCCTACGCCCACTTGGGCGTGGGCGGCCATCGAAGGGAAAAATCAATCCAAGCTTAGGAGTTCAAGAACCACGATCCACGTGGAGATTCCTCGAGTTTAAGCCTTGACTTATTCTTGAGAAGAGTAGATATCTTACCTTGCTAAGATATTTCTTTGAAGTTCTTGTTTCCTTTGCGAAGCACTAACTAAACCCGTCGATTCGACGATGTTTGCTCGGTGGTCCACGGATTACGTCCCGACACGAGGCAAAGTCCCACAAAAAGCGGAGATCTACATTTGTAGCGTCTTTTGTTGAGTTTGTAAAGAGAGTTATTTAATTTTCTTGTAGCGAGAACCAAAAGTGTAATTTTCTCAAGTTTTACAAAGAAACCAACTTCGACCCAAACAATGCGGCTTTGTCGATGATCGATAGAGGTTTTGAGCGTGCTTTTTCGGCGAGAGTGAAATCAAATTAGAATTTTTATCATATTATTATTAACTTATTACCATGAATATTCACTAATCCAACTGTGTCAATAGTTACAATGTAGATAAAAATTGGATGATAATATTGTCAATCTTTGTTCATGAAAGAAAGGTAAAAGTCAATACTTCATAGTCCTAAATCCGTCTATTGTTGGCATTTCCTCGATCACCAAAGTGTTGGCGAAATGTCGGCACTATTACATCCTCTCATCGGCCTCCCCTCTACGATGAATCTGAGAGCAGTCCCTCCCCTCCTCGGGCTTCCTCTACGGTCCCTCCACCTCGACAAGTCCCTCCCCTCTGCTACAACCCCTTCTCCTCCTTTGCATCAGTTTGGCGGCTAGTGCTATCGGGACCGACTTAGAGTTGATAGATGCGGCTGCTATAACCTCTTGCAACCATTGTAGAAGTTAGTAAGGAGAAGGATGATCTAGTTCCTCTCAATTCGGATAAAAACACCTCCCAATCTTCGGTCCTCCGGGGTTTAGTGAAACACCAACTTAAAGGAGGTAAGTCCATGCAAAGAAGATAACACTTCTCAATCTTACGGTCCTCCGAGATTTAGTATCAAAATTCAAGAACCTCAAATATGACTAAATCATGAGAAGATCGAAGGACAACGTCGTCAAATCTCAAGAAGCCCAACAGGGGAAGATTGTGTCTCGCATCGCGAGACACTTTGTGTGCCTCGCCACTAGCACTTTGATGTGTCTCATGGCGAGACATCGGTGTGCCTCACACCCGCAGACCTTGATGTGTCTCACAGCATGCAGACACTTGTGTGTGTGTCTCACCAACGAGAGATTACCTGATGTCTCGCTATAGCGCAGACACTTACTTGTGCCTCGCCAAATACGAGACACCCGAATACTTAAAATGAGCTCGAAGGGTCTAAATCAATGCTGGTGGGGCCCACTTGACTTTATCAACGCAGAGACGCCGTGACACGTTAATGGCGGTTACACGCTGAAGATACCACTAGGCGTAATTCTAGGCATTTAATCATGCCTAAAAGCGGGGAAACCGCAAGGTCGAAGGGACGATATTGCTCGCTTGTCGGCACGGTGGCAGTCATACCGCCGCCAGCTGAGGTACTGCGACCGCCTCGCGCCAGCTAGCTTAGGTAGCCTTTGGCGAGGTACGGAATGCCAGGCTTAACCGCAAATTTCTCGCACTTATGACACTTGTGTTTCAAGAGGGCACGCTTCCCAAAGACTATAAATACCCTCCTACGCCCACTTGGGCGTGGGTCGGCCATCGAAGGGAAAAATCAATCCAAGCTTAGGAGTTCAAGAACACGATCCACGTGGAGATTCCTCGAAGTTTAAGCCTTGACTTATTCTTGAGAAGAGTAGATATCTTACCTTGCTAAGATATTTGTCAGTTCTTGTTTCCTTTGCGAAGCACTAACTAAACCCGTCGATTCGGCGATCATTGCTCGGTGGTCCACGGATTACGCCTCCCACGTGCAAAGTCCCACAAAAACAGGAGATCTACATTTGTAGCGTCTTTTGTTCGAGTTTGTAAGAGAGTTATTTAATTTTCTTGTAACTGAGAACCAAAAGTGTAATTTTCTCAAGTTTTACAAAGAAACCAACTTTCGACCCAAACAATCGCTTTGTCGATGATCTGATAGAGGTTTTGAACGTGCTTTTTTCGACGAGTGTGAAATCAAATTAGAATTTTTATCATATTATTATTAACTTATTACCATGAATATTCACTAATCCAACTGGTGTCAATAGTTACAGCGGTAGATAAAAATTGGATGATAATATTGTCAATGCTGTTCATGAAAGAAAAGGTAAAAGTCAATACTTCATAGTCCTAAATCCGTCTATTGTTGGCATTTCCTCTGATCACCAAAGTGTTCGACGAAATGTCAGCACTATTACATCCTCTCATCAGCCTCCCCCCTCTCTGATATGAATACAGAGACAGTCCCTCCCCCTCCTCAGGCTTCCTCTACGGTCCCTCCACCTCGACAAGTCCCTCCCCTCCTCAGGCTTCCTCTACGGTCCCTCCACCTCGACAAGTCCCTCCCCCTCTGCTACAACCCCCTTCTCCTCCTTTGCATCAGTCGGCTGCGGCTAGTGCTATCGGGACCGACTTAGAGTTGATAGATTACGGCTCTGCTATAACCTCTTGCAACCATTGTGCCGAAGTTAGTAAGGAGAAGGATGATCTAGTTCCTCTCAATTCAGATAAAAACACCTCCCAATCTTCAGGTCCTCCAGGGTTTAGTAACAGAAACACCAACTTAAAGGAGGTAAGTCCATGCAAAGAAGATAACACTTCTCAATCTTCTGGTCCTCCAGGATTTAGTATCAAAATACCCAAGACAAAGAAGAAACATCCAATCAAAGGAGGGTCTGTTTTTAGTCATAGGACTCATTTAAAGCATTTTGCTTCTTCTAGGAGATCTTCTTCCACCTCCAAGCTAGATAACTCTAACTCAACTACTTATTTACCTATCAATAGTCTCAGTTCGGGGACTTGGCTACTATTGCTTCTAATTGCGGTATTAAGCATCCTCTGTCCTCTGCGGGTGTTGCTAGATTGAAGGCGCTCGAGATAGAAAGATCTGGAGCTGTTCCTTAATCCTTTGGTCGGTGATTTTCTTTGGTTTGGTGGTGTTGGGCTACCCTACAATATTTAGTTATCCTTTTTAGATGTGCTTAGTGACTTATAGTGTTGCTAATATATTTTTTTTCTTCCAAACTGAGCTTCTAGTTCCACTTTTAAACTACAAGCTCATTTCTTTTTGTGCATGATTGTTTATCGTTTTATATATATATACTTCTAGTTCCACTTTTGAACTACAAGCTCATTTCTTTTTGTGCATGATTGTTTATCGCTTTATATATATATATATATATATATATATATATATATATATATATATATATATATATATATATATATATATATATATAGATATATATAGATATAGATATATATATATATATATATATATATATATATATATATATATATATATATATATATATATATATATATATATATATATATATATGAGTAGGGCTTTTGCCCTACTTTTCCTTTAAAAAAACACTTCATATTGGACATGCAACATCCTAAAGTTCATTACATGTTCTCTTCAATAACTTCTTTCACCAAAAACTTTGATATACACCGAAGTATAAATAGTCTCTAGTTCATGTCATTAAATGTATACCTAATGAATGTTAATTATTGGATCATTAGACTTGAGTTCATGCGTGAATCTAATGCTTAATATTCTTTTAGTACACATTTGATTTTTAACTTTAGATAAAAATTGACAAAAGAAAAGTAAAGGCTTAAGACTTATATACCTATTGTTTCATCTACTTTTCACTTATATACCCCAACTTATATTCGTAGCTAACAACTACTCTAAAGTTTTTAAAATTACACTTATATACCCTTATTTTTTGGTGGCACTTAAATACCTAAAGTTTTACAACTAGAACTTAAATACCTAAAGTTTTTAAAATTTATACATAAATACCCTCAGTTATGCAAATTTGAGGATATTTAAGTGCAAAATTTAAAATTTTAGGTATTGAAGTGCTAGATTTAAAATTTTAGGGTATTAGTGCTAGATTTAAAATTTTAGGGTATTTAATTGCAAGTTTAAATAACCTTAGGGTATATAAGTGCTACAAAAATAAATGAGGGTATATAAGTGCAATTTTATAAACTCTAGGGTATTTTGTTGCTACCAAATACAAGCGGATGGATATAAATGAGAAGTAGATCAAACAATAGGGTATTTAATTGTTATTTAGCCTATTTAAAGTAAATTATTACACGCCGTGTCGTTTCATGATTAATGCTTGTACTTTTAAACGGTTCTTTACCTATATACCCTTAAAATCTCTTATTTATAGAATCACCGCTAAAATATAAATATTTTTAACTTACTTAAACATTCTTTGACATCTAGTTAAAATATCCCTCTCATTCGAGATCTTTAACGTTAAATTGTGAACATATAAAACGACAAATCATTCGTATCCTGTAACAAATAAGTTTTTTGCATGTACACGTTGCAAATGTATCCTATTTTCAGATTTACTTTTTGTAGAACATGCACAAAAACATGCACAAGACATTAAGTTCAAGAGTCGACTACTAGGCATTGTAGTCTAATTAATCAATGACGCGAAGAGTTTTCGGCTGGGAACAAAGTAGTCGACTACTAGGCATTGTAGTCGACTAACTGCAATGGACGTAAAGCGTTTTTGGCCGGGAACGAGTAGTCGACTAATCGTATTGTAGTCGACTAATCTGAAATAGTAGTCGTATCTGGCGATTCGAATCTGGGTTTGGTTTTAAACCGGTTCGTTTAGAGTTTATATATAACCCTAAACCTCGATTATTTGGAAGTTAAGAAGCACGTTTGAGCCTTTCGAGGGTTTTGTGCATCTTTGAGAGGAGATCTTTTGAGAGATCGAGAGGTTTGTTTTAGGGTTTCTTTGTGAGAACTTGTAATCCTAATTTGTATTCTCTCTTTCTATTAGTGAAAATCCCCTCCTTACCCCGTGGACGAGGCAACTTGTCGAACCACGTAAATCTCGTGTCTTTACTGTTTTCTTTGTGTATTTGCTATCGTTTGTGGTAGTTTCTCTCGACGGTTCACGTCCGCTACCAACAATTGGTATCGAGCTATTGTTGATTGGAAGTGGTGTAATTTCTAATTTGAGGGTGTTCGGTGATTCCCGAGAGAAGCGGATTCACGAAGACAAACAGAGGATGGCCAACCGAAATCACCAAAGTG
This sequence comes from Asparagus setaceus, assembly GCA_012295165.1. Lineage (NCBI taxonomy): Eukaryota > Viridiplantae > Streptophyta > Magnoliopsida > Asparagales > Asparagaceae > Asparagus > Asparagus setaceus. The sequence goes on from CM022704.1 coordinate 71,136,150, forward strand.
GGAAAATTCGAGATTGAAAAGTTCAATGGGAAGAACGACTTTTCCTATTGGAGGATGCAGATGAAAAACTTTCTAATTTCGCAAAAATTACACAAGACTTTGGATGGAAAGGAGAAGAAGAACAAGGATATGTCCGATGAGGATTGGGAGGAGTTGGATCTGGAAGCACTCCGCCGATTATCCTATGCCTTGAGAGGGATGTAGCTTTGGTAGATGGAGAGGAAACGTCGGCGGGCGGTGGAAGAAGTTAGAGGGTACCTTCATGACTAAGAGTCTAACTAACCGGATCTACTTAAAATCCAAATTGTATACTTGCAAGATGGAGGAGGGCTCATCAATCCTGAACACATCAACAAGTTTGATAGGATCATATCGATTTGAAAGACAAAGATGTTAAAGTAGGAGACGAGGATGAGGCGCTTCTACTACTGTCTCGCCAAGTCTTATGAGAACCTCGTGCAAACACCGAGGCTTGTGGGAGAAAATTTGAAGATGGATGAGACTAGAACGGCACTTCTAGCGGACGATCTTGGAAGATTACAACTAGTGACATGGCCCGGCGATAACAAAGGAACAAGCGAGGATTGTTTGCAAGAGGAAGGAGCAATGAGCGAGGAAAAGGCAAGGGAGGAAAGTCTAGATCTAAATCAAGACCTCTTGCGGGGAAAAGGATGTTTCAAGTCGCGGTGAAGTGGGCATTTCAAAGTCGACCGTCCAAATAAGAGAGTAGGTGGAAAGAAGAACAACAACAAGACTGAGAGGAGAGAGGGCAAGGAAGAAGCGAAGCACGCCGAGGAAGGGAGCGATAAGGAATGCTATGTCGCCACGTGGCGAGGAGATCTCCCGGGAAGTGGATACTTGATTCGGGTTGCTCTACCATATGTGTCCAAATAGGAAGTGGTTTACTACCTACGAGGCATTGATGGTGGAACCGTATTGATGGGGAATAACCATGCTTGTAAAACAAGTGGGGCTAGGTAATATCAAAATCAAGATGCATGATGGAGTGGTTCGAACCTTGACGGATGTGAGGCATGTTCTCACTTCAAGAATCTTATCTCGCTTGGTGCTTTGACTCCGGGGTTGCGTGATTGTGACGGAAAACGAGTGAAGAAGGTTGTTCGTGGTTCCTTAGTAGTGATGAAGGGTGTTCGCCACGGTAATCTATATACTCTCCACGGCAGAAGGTGAGATGCGCCGTTGAACCGGCTGAAGTGGTGGAGACCCGTGAGCACACACGGTTATGGCATAGGCGCTTGGGCATATGTCGAGAAGGGTCTAGTTCTACTTGGTAAAGAGGGTCTGCAATGAATGACGAGTTTTGGTGGGAGCAGTAGTCGACTAATCGTATTGTAGTCGACTAATCTGAAATAGTAGTCGTATCTGGCGATTCGAATCTGGTTTGGTTTTAAACCGGTTCGTTTAGAGTTTATATATAACCCTAAACGATTATTTGGAAGTTAAGAAGCACGTTTGGAGGCGACTTTTGAGGGTTTTGTGCATCTTTGGAGAGGAGATCTTTTGAGAGATCGAGAGGTTTGTTTTAGGGTTTCTTTGTGAGAACTTGTAATCTAATTTGTATTCTCTCTTTCTATTAGTGAAAATCCCCTCCTTACCCGTGGGCGTAGGCAACTTGCGAACCACGTAAATCTCGATGTCTTTCTTGTTTTCTTTGTGTATTTGCTATCGTTTGTGGTAGTTTCTCTCGACGGTTCACGTCCGCTACCAACAATTGGTATCGAGCTATTGTTGATTGGAAGTGGTGTAATTTCTAATTTGAGGGTGTTCGGTGATTCCCGAGAGAAGCGGATTCACGAAGACAAGCAGAGGATAAGTCAACGATAAATCGATCAAAGTGGGAAAATTCGAGATTGAAAAGTTCAATGGGAAGAACGACTTTTCCTATTGGAGGATGAGATGAAAAACTTTCTAATTTCGCAAAAATTACACAAGACTTTGGATGGAAAGGAGAAGAAGAACAAGGATATGTCGATGAGGATTGGGAGGAGTTGGATCTCGAAGCACGCGCCGATTATCCTATGCCTTGAGAGGGATGTAGCTTTCTTGGTAGATGGAGAGAGCGAGGCTGCGTGTGGAAGAAGTTAGAGGGTACCTTCATGGCGAAGAGTCTAACTAACAGGATCTACTTAAAATCCAAATTGTATACTTGCAAGATGGAGGAGGCTCATCAATCAGGAACACATCAACAAGTTTGATAGGATCATATCAGATTTGAAAGACAAAGATGTTAAAGTAGGAGGCGAGGATGAGGCGCTTCTACTACTGTCTCTGCGAAGTCTTATGAGAACCTGGTGCAAACACGAGGCTTGTGGGAGAAAATTTGAAGATGGATGAGACTAGAACGGCACTTCTAGCGGACGATCTTGGGAAGATTACAACTAGTGACATGGCCTGATCGGCAAGAATTTCAAGCGAGGATTGTTTGCAAGAGGAAGGAGCAATGGCGAGGAAAAGGCAAGGGAGGAAAGTCTAGATCTAAATCAAGACCTCTTGCGGGGAAAAGGATGTTTCAAGTCGCGGTGAAGTGGGCATTTCAAAGTCATTTGTCAAATAAGAGAGTAGGTGGAAAGAAGAACAACAACAAGGCCGAGAGGAGAGAGGGCAAGGAAGAAGCGAGCTACGTTTGAGAGGAAGGGAGCGATAAGGAATGCTATGTCGTCCGGTGGCGAGGAGATCTCAGGGAAGTGGATACTTGATTACGGTTGCTCTTACCATATGTGTCCAAATAGGAAGTGGTTTACTACCTCTGAGGCATTGATGGTGGAAGCTGTATTGATGGGGAATAACCATGCTTGTAAAGCAGTGGGGCTAGGTAATATCAAAATCAAGATGCATGATGGAGTGGTTCGAACCTTGGCGGATGTGAGGCATGTTCCCGACTTGGAAGAATCTTATCTCGGTTGGTGCTTTGGACTCCGGTGGTTGCGAGGATTGTGGCGGAAAAGCGAGTGAAGAAGGTTGTTCGTGGTTCCTTAGTAGTGATGAAGGGTGTTCGTCCGCGGTAATCTATATACTCGAATGCAGCGGTGGAGGGGATCACGGTTGGAGGCTGAAGGAAGTGGTGGAGACCCGTGAGCACACACGGTTATGGCATAGGCGGCAGGCATATGTCGAGAAGGGTCTAGTTCTGCTTGGTAAAGAGGGTCTGCTGAAGAATCTGAAGGAACCTAGCATGGATTTTTGCGAGGATTGTGTGTATGGAAAGTCACACAGGGTCAAGTTTCTGAACAGCAAGTCTAAGAGCAGAGGGATACTAGATTATGTGCACACGGATGTTTGGGGTCCGGCTCAGACAACTTTCAAGGGTGGTTCCAGATATTATGTCTCGTTTATAGATGATTATTCTAGGTATGCTTGGATTTACTTTCTGAAGCACAAGAATGAGGTGTTCGAGACATTCAAGAAGTGGAGAACAATGGTTGAGAACAGGACAGAAAGAAATTGAAGACGCCGAGATCCGATAACGGCACGTGCAGTATACGATGGTGCTTTCAAGGAGTTCTGTGATCGAGGGAATTGTTCGACACCGACAACCGTCTACACCACGCCAGAATGGGGTCGCGGAGAGATCGAACTCAACACCGCGGAGAAAGCAATGAGTATGCGATCTTATGCGGGATTGGGCAACGAATGGTGGGCGAAGCGGTGGCTCTGACTTGTTACATTGTGAACCGCTCACCACATTCGACATTGATGGTGATACACCCTATAGGGTGTGGTCGAGAGCATGCATTATGATAGGCTTAGAATTTTCGGATGTACCACCTACTATCACGCCAACGAGGGAAAGCTTGACGCGAGGGCCAAGAAGGCAATATTCTTGGGATATGCAAAGGCGTAAAAGGCTATCGCCTTTGGTGTACGGAAGATTCAAAGTTCGTGATCGCCAGGATGTTACCTTTGATGAGAAATCCATGATTGCTAGGGCCCAAGGATGATGGTGTTATGGTGGTGAGACTTCTAAGTCTCGGGTTATTGAAATAGAACCTAAAGACCAACTAGGTTCTAATCGTGCTCAAGTGGGAAGTCGTAGATGATGAGCTTGAGCAGAGGAGGTTCAGCCAGAAAATACACGCACACTACAACAACAAAGAGCTCGAGGATAATTTGGCTTCCACTAGGCCAAAGCGAGCATACAAGGTGTTCTGAAGCGGGGCTGATCAACCCCAAGCACTATGGGCGAGCTAATATGGTTGAATACGCACTCTGGTGGAGGAGGACGAGCGGTCTCCTTCAAGGAAGCTATTCGACAAGGATAGTGAGAGTTGGTTGGCTGCGATGGAGGAAGAGATGGAATCTCTTTGAAGAACCAAACATGGGAGGTGGTCCCATTGCCCGTAGGAAGAAAAGCTATTGGTTGTAAGTGGGTGTATAAAAGAAAGGAAGATCTTCGAGCTTCGGTGGTGTAAGATACAAGGCGAGGCTAGTGGCTAAGGGTTTTGCACGTAAAGAGGGTGTGGATTACAATGAGATATTTTCTCCGGTGGTGAAACACACATCTATTGGTGCTATTGAGTATTGTTGCTTATGGTGAGTTTGAGTGGATCAACTCGATGTTAAAACAACCTTCTTGCACGGAGACTTGGATGAAGAGATCTACATGCATCAACCCGAGGGCTACAAGGTTGAGGATAAGGAGAATCATGTGTGTCGCTTGAGGAAGTCACGTATGGATTAAAGCAATCTCCCAGAGGGTACAAGCGATTTGACTCCTTCATGCTGAAGCATGGGTTTTCCGGCGATCATGATTGTTGTGTTTACATTGAAGCTTCGCAAGGTAATTTTATCTATCTTCTTTTGTATGTGGATGACATGCTTATTGCTTCTAAGAGCGGTGGAGATAGATAGGTTGAAATCTCAACTTGGTGAAGAGTTCGAGATGAAGGACATGGGTGTTGCTAGGAAAATACCGGGTATGGAGATTAGAAGAGAGCGCTAATCGACGATTGTTCTTGAGTCGGAAGGGCTACATAGAGCGGTGTCGCGAGGTTCGGGATGCAAAGTGCTAAGTCGGTGGTGACTCCATTGGCTCCATGATTAGCACATTTTAAATACATTTTATACCCTTATTACCTATGTTATATGAATAAACGATATTACTAATAATCATTTTTATCTTATTTTGCGTGTTAATAAAGAAATAATGAATAAAAGCCCAAATGACTCAAATTCTCTGAATTTCTACCAATATTTGAAGCCCAAATCGAAGACAAACCAAGGCCCAAGATACCAATTTGATCCAAGAAATTCGTGAAGAAAAATCAAGAAAGACAAATTCGGTTGGGAACCAATCGGTTGACCAACCGGTTGGCCTTAATCCGGTTAGCTAACCGATCGGCCAACCGTCGGTTCCCAACAATTCCAGTTAATGGTGGATTTCTCTTCCTTTTTGGCTAGGTTTAATCCAATGGTTCACATCAACTCCGTTGGGCTATAAATAGGGGTGAAGGTGAGTGTTTTGGGTGTGAAATATTTTGTAAAACTCCATTTGGAGAGGAGGTCACTCTTAATTGAAGACCTTCCAAAATTGTAACTTTGTTACACAATAAATGAAATTTTTCACCCCTTCAATTTCCTTTCTCTTCTTCTAATCCAAGGACCAAAAGGAGGATTAGATTAAGATCGAGTTGTTGGTTTCTATTTTATTTCTTTTCATTTTCTTTCTTGTTCATTTATTGCCTTGTAGCTTAGATTTACTTTCTTGCAATTTAATTTCATGCAATTTACTTTCATGCAATTTACTTTCATGCAATGTATTTAATTCTTGTATTTACTTTCTAGAATAGATTTTCCTTTCCTTTAATTCACCTTGAGGCTAGAACCCTCTAGGGAATTACCCTTTCTAAGTGTGGAGCCAATATTTGTGGGATCCCTAGAGATTGTTTGAAACTAGCTAACAAATCTAACTCATTCTCATGAGATTGAGATAAGCTAAGTGGATCTACTCTAGATTCCTCATATCTTTAACTAATCCTCCATACTTTACATTCTTGATTTTGCACTTATCCTTGTTTTTCATTTGTTTGTTATTTTCCTTAATTCTTGATTTTGATTTTCCTTTACTCTCTCCTCTCTCTCAATCTTGTTTTCTTTTATTTTGCACTTATTTTCATAATCTCATATTCCCTTCATGTGCATATAATCTCAAACCTAGTTTTGTTATTATGTGCATATAACCACAACCACACTCTCAACTTTATTTTCTCCTCTTTTGCACATAATCCACAATCCACTCTCTTTTATCTCTCCACATCCACTCACACCATTTTCTCATTTTCATTTTATTTGAATAACTCCTAATTGTCAGCATAATTTGAGAACCAAAACTTGAGCAAAACTCCTACTTTCCGTTCCTCGTGGGATCGATAATCTTTATACTATAACTTGATAAGGATTGTATACTTGCAACCAAGGTAATCACTCAAAATTACCCATCACTCCACACTTTAGGCTTTCGGTAATCAATCTCCCACTGAAGGAAGAGCACATGGGCGTGTTCCCTATGCTAGTGCGGTTGGCGGTTTAATGTATGCAATGGTGTGTACATGAGATATTTCCTGGTGGTTAGTGTGGTCGATAGATTCATGGCGAATCCGGGAAAGGCGGGAAGCGATGAAGTGGGTCCTCGGTACTTAAAGGGTACCGTTGATCACGAATCGTGTTTTGGTGGAGAAACATGTCAGATTGACGGGTTTGTGGACTCGATTATCTTGCGATCTAGATAGCGGCGATCTACTCTTGGTTATGTATTTAAGATACATGGAGCTCGGTTAGTTGGCGATCGATGTTACAGAGCTCGATGGCACTTTCTACTCTGAGTGAGTACATGGCCATGGCGGAAGTGAAGGAAGCATTGTGGTTGTGGGGTCTTCTAGGCGATTTGGGGATTGGCGGGGAAAACGTGAACTTGTGGTGTGACTATGTTATATGAATAAACGATATTACTAATAATCATTTTATCTTATTTTGCGGTTAATAAAAAGAAATAATGAATAAAAGCCCAAATGACTCAAATTCTCGAATTTCTACCAATATTTGAAGCCCAAATCGAAGACAAACCAAGGCCCAAGATACCAATTTGATCCAAGAGAAATTCGTGAAGAAAAATCAAGAAAAGACAAATTCGGTTGGGAACCAATCGGTTGACCAACCGGTTGGCCAACCGGTTAATAACGGTTAGCTAACCGATCGGCAACCGATCGGTTCCCAAATTCAATTAATGGTGGATTTCTCTTCCTTTTTGGCTAGGTTTAATCCAATGGTTCACATCAACTCCGTTGGGCTATAAATAGGGTGAAGGTGAGTGTTTTGGGTGTGAAATATTTTGTAAAACTCCATTTGGAGAGGAGGGTCACTCTTAATTGAGAAGACCTTCCAAAATTGTAACTTTGTTACACAATAAATGAAATTTTTCACCCCTTCAATTTCCTTTCTCTTCTTCTAATCCAAGGACCAAAAGGAGGATTAGATTAAGATCGAGTTGTTGGTTTCTATTTTATTTCTTTTCATTTTCTTTCTTGTTCATTTATTGCCTTGTAGCTTAGATTTACTTTCTTGCAATTTAATTTCATGCAATTTACTTTCATGCAATTTACTTTCATGCAATGTATTTAATTCTTGTATTTACTTTCTAGAATAGATTTTCCTTTCCTTTAATTCACCTTGAGGCTAGAACCCTCTAGGAATTACCCTTTCTAAGTGTGGAGCCAATATTTGTGGGATCCCTAGAGATTGTTTGAAACTAGCTAACAAATCTAACTCATTCTCATGAGATTGAGATAAGCTAAGTGGATCTACTCTAGATTCCTCATATCTTTAACTAATCCTCCATACTTTACATTCTTGATTTTGCACTTATCCTTGTTTTTTCATTTGTTTGTTATTTTCCTTAATTCTTGATTTTGATTTTCCTTTACTCTCTCCTCTCTCTCAATCTTGTTTTCTTTTATTTTGCACTTATTTTCTCGCAATCTCATATTCCCTTCATGTGCATATAATCTCAAACCTAGTTTTGTTATTATGTGCATATAACCACAACCACACTCTCAACTTTATTTTCTCCTCTTTTGCACATAATCCACAATCCACTCTCTTTTATCTCTCCACATCCACTCACACCATTTTCTCATTTTCATTTTATTTGAATAACTCCTAATTGTCACGCGCATAATTTGAGAACCAAAACTTGAGCAAAACTCCTACTTTCCCGTTCCTCGTGGGATCGATAATCTTTTATACTATAACTTGATAAGGATTGTATACTTGCAACCAAGGTAATCACTCAAAATTACCCATCACTCCACACTTTAGGCTTTCTGGTAATCAATCTCCCACTACAGCGGAAGAGAAGGCGCACATGGAGCGTGTTCCCTATGCTAGTGCGGTTGGCGGTTTAATGTATGCAATGGTGTGTACATGAGATATTTCCGCAGTGGTTAGTGTGGTCGATAGATTCATGGCGAATCCGGGAAAGGCGACCGGGAAGCGTGAAGTGGGTCCTCAGTACTTAAAGGGTACCGTTGATACGATCGTGTTTTGGTGGAGAAACATGTCGATTGACGGGTTTGTGGACTCGATTATGCGGCGATCTAGATAGACGGCGATCTACTACTGGTTATGTATTTAAGATACATGGAGCTCCGGTTAGTTGGCGTCGATGTTACGAGCTTCTGATGGCACTTTCTACTCTGAGAAAGTACATGGCCATGGCGAGAGGAGTGAAGGAAGCATTGTGGTTGTGGGGTCTTCTAGGCGATTTGGGGATTGGCGGGGAAAGCGTGAACTTGTGGTGTGACGGTGAGTGCAATTCACTTGGCGAAGAATCAGTTCATCATGCTGCGTACCAAGCATATCGATGTCGGTATCATTTTGTGCGGGATGTCCTAGAGGAAGGTGATATTTCTCTCATGAAGGTGCACACGAATGAGAATCCCTTGACATGTTAACCAAGGTGGTCCTGGTAGTAAGTTTAAGCATTGCTTAGACTTGCTTCATATCGGCTTCGTGTTGATTTGCCCAAGAGGGCATGGCCCTTGGTAATGGGTAAGGTGGAGATGATTTGAGGTGAACTACGATGAGCTTGATCCCGTGGAAGTGCGTGGGCAGCAGCGGTGTAGTGGCCTTGTTGGATTGGCTGGATTGGCGATGGAGATCTCTAGATGTTCTTGGTGTTCTTCGTGTTCGTCCAAAATTTGAGGTAAATCAAATGATGTGCGAGGTGGAGAATTGTAGAACATGCACAAAACATGCACAAGACGGTTTTGGTTCGTGAGTCGACTACTAGGCATTGTAGTCGAAACTGTCTGTGGACGGCGGAGTTTTGGTACGGGAGCAGAGTAGTCGACTACTAGGCATTGTAGTCGACTAATCTGCGGCAAGACCAGCGAGTTTTGTTTGGGAGAACGAGTAGTCGACTAATCGTATTGTAGTCGACTAATCTAAAGTAGTAGTCGACTAATCAGGCAGATTCGAATACGGGTTTGGTTTTAAACCGGTTCGTTTAGAGTTTATATATAACCCTAAACCGATTATTTGGAAGTTAGAAGCACGTTTTGGAGCGACTTTTGAGGGTTTGTGCATCTTTGGAGAGGAGATCTTTTGAGATCGAGAGGTTTGTTTTAGGATTTCTTTGTGAGAACTTGTAATCCTAATTTGTATTCTCTCTTTCTATTAGTGAAAATCCCCTCCTTACCCGTGGGCGTAGGCAACTTACTGAACCACGTAAATCTCGTGTCTTTCTTGTTTTCTTTTATTTTGCACTTATTTTCATAATCTCATATTCCTTCATGTGCATATAATCTCAAACCTAGTTTTGTTATTATGTGCATATAACCACAACCACACTCTCAACTTTATTTTCTCCTCTTTTGCACATAATCCACAATCCACTCTCTTTTATCTCTCCACATCCACTCACACCATTTTCTCATTTTCATTTTATTTGAATAACTCCTAATTGTCCGCAGCATAATTTGAGAACCAAAACTTGAGCAAAACTCCTACTTTCCGTTCCTCGTGGGATCGATAATCTTTATACTATAACTTGATAAGGATTGTATACTTGCAACCAAGGTAATCACTCAAAATTACCCATCACTCCACACTTTAGGCTTTCGGTAATCAATCTCCCACTACATGGAAGAGAAGCACATGGGCGTGTTCCCTATGCTAGTGCGGTTGGCGGTTTAATGTATGCAATGGTGTGTACACGCAGATATTTCAGGTAGGTTAGTGTGGTCAGTAGATTCATGGCGAATCCGGGAAAGGCGCACTGGGAAGCAGTGAAGTGGGTCCTCAGGTACTTAAAGGGTACCGTTGATACGAGTCTGTGTTTTGGTGGAGAAACATGTCAGATTGACGGGTTTGTGGACTCTGATTATGCGGGCGATCTAGATAGACGGCGATCTACTACTGGTTATGTATTTAAGATACATGGAGCTCCGGTTAGTTGGCGATCGATGTTACGAGCTTCTGATGGCACTTTCTACTCAGGTCGAGTACATGGCCATGGCGAGAGGAGTGAAGGAAGCATTGTGGTTGTGGGGTCTTCTAGACGATTTGGGGATTGGCGAGAAAACGTGAACTTGTGGTGTGACGGTGAGTGCAATTCACTTGGCGAAGAATCAGTTCATCATGCTCGTACCAAGCATATCGATGTCGTATCATTTTGTGCGGGATGTCCTAGAGGAAGGTGATATTTCTCTCATGAAGGTGCACACGAATGAGAATCCCGCGGACATGTTAACCAAGGTGGTCCTGGTAGTAAGTTTAAGCATTGCTTAGACTTGCTTCATATCGGCTTCGTGTTGATTTGCCCAAGAGGGCATGGCCCTTGGTAATGGGTAAGGTGGAGATGATTTGAGGTGAACTACGATGAGCTTGATCGGTGGAGAATGCGAGGCACCGGGCGGTAGTGGCCTGGATTGGATTGGCCCTGATTCCGATGGAGATCTCTAGATGTTCTTGGTGTTCTTACGGTGTTAGGTCCAAAATTTGAGGTAAATCAAATGATGTACGAGGTGGAGAATGTAGAACATGCACAAAACATGCACAAGACAGCTTTTCGTGTTCGTGAGTCGACTACTAGGCATTGTAGTCGACTAATCCGCAGCTGACGTAAAGCGTTTTTGGCCGGGAACGAGTAGTCGACTACTAGGCATTGTAGTCGACTAATCTGTATTGTAGTCGACTAATCTAAAGTAGTAGTCGACTAATCTGTATTGTAGTCGACTAATCTGTATTGTAGTCGACTAATCTGGCAGATTCAATACGGGTTTGGTTTTAAACCGGTTCGTTTAGAGTTTATATATAACCCTAAACGATTATTTGGAAGTTAAGAAGCGTTTGGAGCGACTTTTGAGGGTTTTGTGCATCTTTGGAGAGGAGATCTTTTGAGAGATCGAGAGGTTTGTTTTAGGATTTCTTTGTGAGAACTTGTAATCCTAATTTGTATTCTCTCTTTCTATTAGTGAAAATCCCCTCCTTACCCGTGGGCGTAGGCAACTTCAGAACCACGTAAATCTCGTGTCTTTCTTGTTTCTTTGTGTATTTGCTATCGTTTGTGGTGGTTTCTCTCGACGGTTCCGCGGTCCGCGCGCCCAACACTTTTCAAATCTATAGATGTAAATATGCTAAACTACTTGCATGTAACCGTGTTAAATGAGAAGGATATAAAATTATGCTGAAGAGCGTATGATCAAATCTGCAAATATGAAAGATTTAGGAGGGTGTTACGCAAAACCCCATTTTTAAAAGTACATCTTCTGCCAAGCATAAGCTCACACTGTCAAACAAAGAGTCCCAAGATCTGCTTTCATATGGCAATTCTTCCCATTCAGAAACAAAACAAGCCCCACCGACAGCTGCCCCTTCCTCGATTGTCTCTAGGTTTTGCCAATTTCTGTACTTTAACCCATGTCAACCTCCACAGCTCAGCTTCTCCTCAGTTCAGTGCACCCATTGACCACCAACTAACAAAACCAGCCCCATTATTTAGCCATTTCTCCTTCTCTGCCTTCTTTGTATAAAAACTTCAAAACCCAGAAGACTTGAGACCCATTTCTCATTCTTTTCCCCAATGGCTGCTTTGCCATCAGATGAGGAGATGAGGGAGAAGAAGAGGATCTTGGTTACTGGAGGTGCAGGCTTCATTGGGACCCACACTGTGCTTCAGCTTCTCAAAGGGGGTTTTCTTGTGTCCATCATTGATAACTTTGACAACTCTTGTGAGGAGGCATTGGAGAGGGTTAGAGATCTTGCTGGCCCAAAGCTCTCCCAAAATCTCCAATTTTACTTGGTTTGTTCTAGTTACTTGGATTAATCGATTTTGTGCTAGTTTTGATTAGTAAATGATTAATATTGTTGTTGTTTTTGGTAGGGAGATCTAAGGAACAGGGAAGATTTGGAAAGGGTCTTCTCTGAATCAAGGTTAGATCTTTTACTCTTTTTATTTTTATTAGTTTATTTTGGGTTTATCTCTAACATGGGTTTTGTTTATGACTGCATATGACATAGAGTAGACTGTGTAATTTAAACAAAAATGTAGCTATTCTTTTGTAATAGTTCTTCAAAGTTATAGGGATCTTTGAAATTTTAAATTATGTCATGTTTGATCATTAAAATGGTAAACTGATTAAGAAAAACTTTAGTTTTGTATATTGGTTGATGCCTATGCTAGATTTGATGTTATGATGATTAATCAGAGTAGAGTTTTTTTAAAACAGATATGATGCTGTAATTCATTTTGCCGGACTGAAAGCTGTTGGTGAGAGTGTGGCAAAGCCTCTCCTTTATTACAATAACAATATGATCGGGTCGATACATTTGTATGAGTTTATGACTAAATATGGCTGTAAAAAGGTTTGTTCCTATCAATTTATTTTTCTTACTGTTGCATTTTATCTTTTTGCTATTTGTTTACTCGTTTTATTTTTGAGCAAAGCGTATAGGCTAAGCTATATTTCTAGTTAAGTTTGTATTGAAAAACTTTCTAGATTCATTACTTATGAAATTTCAGTCCATGTAATACACACGTTTTAATCAAATGATTCCAGCCAAAAGTACAAGAAATTTCAATTCAGAACTGAGCACGTTTTTTATGAACTTGTCACCCCTTAGATTAGGTTCTTGTAAATGGAAGATTAGGATTCATGAGCCAACCGCAAAATTTTAGTATAAAGGTTTTGTTGTTGTTGATGATTTTGTCGTAAGGGCACAATTCTTTGTTCATGTTAGCTTATTATGTAGTACATGTATTATTAAGATCTAGCCTCTTAGATCTTCATACTCTTCTATGTATTGAGAAACTGTGCTGTCAGTATTCTCTCTTGAAGAAGTTTATAGTGGACCGATCAACTGTTTACTTATCTTTCACAAATCAAAAACCAAAAAATTAACACCATATATCAGCAAGGTAGTCACTACTTTAGAGGCTATGGACATGAATATTTGTAAAGATATGGAAGGATTTGGCTTGCATATAAGTTGAGGCTTCTTATTTATTCTTTTTAATTCTTCGTCTCTAGTTTAACTTGATCATTCTTTAATTTAACCATTACATTTACTCGAACGTACTTCACCAATCACCACTTATGTTCTATGTTGTTCTCTGGTCCAGATGGTATTTTCTTCATCTACTACGGTTTATGGGCAACCTGAAAAAACTCCATGTGTCGAGGACTCTGAACTAAATGCACTTAATCCTTATGGTAGGACTAAGGTAGGGTCAGCATTCTGTTGCATATATCTTGATATATTCTCAATCCAAGATCACTGCAAGAGCCATTTCGTTGATCCATTATTTTTTTGTTTGGTTATGTAGTTATTTCTTGAAGATATGGCCCGAGACATTCAACATGCTGACCCAGAATTTAGAGTTATATTGTTGAGATACTTCAACCCTGTAGGAGCTCATGAAAGCGGCCAAATTGGTGAAGATCCAACGGGTATTCCGAATAACTTGATGCCTTACATCCAACAAGTTGCTGTAGGAAGACGACCTGTTTTAAATGTATATGGCGATGATTACCCAACAAAGGATGGCACTCCAGTATGTACATAACATATATTGTATTGACCTAAAAAATTAACTATTACATTGGCCTTATAGATAAAATGTGTACTGTAAAGCAATATTACTGCAAAGTTGCTCATTTTTCCTCCTTTTCTTCTAGATTCGGGATTATATTCATGTCATGGATGTGGCTGATGGTCATATAGCAGCCCTGAGGAAACTTTTTGCTGAAGAAAATATTGGTAAGCTTATCTTCGGAAGAAAATTAAGATTAATCGACCATTGCTCAAGTCTGGTTTTTTCTTCTCAGGCTGTATTGCGTACAATTTGGGAACTGGATGTGGAACATCTGTGCTTGAAATGGTTGCAGCATTTGAAAAGGCAGCTGGGAAGGTAAGTCGAGTTCATGAAATATTTAGTTCATTCTCAAATTAGGCAAATGGTTTATTTTTGTGTTTTCCTTCATATATTTAGAAAATTCCCATCAAGATGTGCCCAAGGAGGCCAGGAGATGCTACGGAAGTATATGCTTCTACCGAGAAAGCCCAAAAAGAACTTGGTTGGAGGTAACTCTTTCGTATCCTTATAATCCAACTTTTCCTTTTTTCCTTTCTTGAAGATATCAGTGCAAGAAAAGTCATGAAGAAGAAAATTCTTTCCTTTTTCGGTCATAATATAAGCGAAGGAAATTTTTTTTTTTGGTGGATATTGATCTTCATGAATTGGCTCTTTCATTGTACATTCTTAACCTTAAGCAAGGAATGGTTTTATCATGGCACATTCATTGCAGCTAAACACTGTTGAGACTGAACTGTAATTTTATTTGAATCTAGCTCTTTTGAGGAAACTCTTTCATAGTAATCTATTTCTAATCTTATAGTTTTAATTTGGATATTGATCTTCATGAATTGGCTCTTTCAAAGTGACTTATTCGGTGCCGACTGATATTTGCAGTGCAAGATATGGCATAGCAGAGATGTGCAGGGATCAATGGAATTGGGCCAGCAAGAATCCATATGGTTACCAATCCCAACCACCAGAGTCTTAGAACTCAGGACTAGCATCCTGCATTACTGAACTCCAGAATCTACAAAATTGTATTAATTGTTTTGCTACAAATATGATACCAAAACAATGAGTTGGAAGCTTCTTTTCGCTGCGTGCCAATTCTTTCTCCTATTCAGTTATGTAGAATGAATACATATTTATGTAACATGATCTTTTGAATGTAAACTCAGCTACTAAGAGTGCATACAATATGATGTCAGTATTAAATAGCAGGGACGAGTTTGTTTTCAGTAAATAATTAACCCATCAAGTTTGTTGATTTCCAAAAGATTGTCTGCCGTAAATTTGACGATGCAAATGTTCTATGTAACTCGATTCAGGTATCCCAACTAAGCTAGTAAACTCAATTCCAAAGCTAATTAGTAATAAAACTTATTTAAAATCTCATAAATTAAACAAATTTGATGCTACAGAGGCTCTAATATTAATTTAAAAGCTAAGAAAAACTTTCAAATATCGAAGCAACAAATAACATTAACTGAATGGCAATAGCTAAACATCAGCTCAAAACCAATTAATTAAATGGGGATTCATTTTCATTGAGATATCAGGTGAATAGTAAACATTTTAACTATTTCAATTGAGGGAGCTATTTTGACTATTTTGTAATATAGATAACTAACATATCCATATTAAATTATGGGTTTTCTATATTAGTAACTTAAATCTTTCATTTTGAAATTAGAATATCAAAGCATTGAAAATTCTATTAAGTCTCTTAATTCTTATGTAATTCTAAAACCTCTCAAATTATTGAAATTGCTATTATATAGGTTCCCGGTTTTTGATGAATTGTTTCAAATTAACCCTTCAAATTGCTACTTATACCCACTTTTAATGGAGGGACTAATTCAAAATAGCTTAAGAACTGGGGACCAAGTAGCAAATCTAGTGATTTGAGGAACATATTTCAAAATGTGAAAAGTTGTGGACTAATGTGAAAAAAACACTAAATATATTACACTACGTCGTTAAGCCTCACTTGATTGGGCTACTTTTGATTACATCCAGACTTGTGGCCTCGAGTGAGGTCTAGGGAAATATTTCAAAAATTTAAGCCTACAAACTATCAAGCTGATCACCATTGGTCAGAGCCTTGAGGGGTGGTGACCATTGGTAGAGCCTTGGGGGACCACTGCCCCTGCTAGCCCCTCCTTGGACTCGTGCCTGTTAAATAACCATGATCTTTTGCATGTAAATTCACAATTTTATAAATTATAATCCACGAAGTTTGTCCATGTTCGTTCATTTCGATCTAAGGGATAAAATTACGCGGAGTTTAAAATTCACGATTTCATGGGTTATAACCCACGATTTTTGACCATTTTTATTTAATTCCTCCCATTGGCATATAATTTCGCGATCCAAAATTTATAATTTTGTCGAGTCTAAAATTTATGATTTCATGAGCCATAACCCACGATTTTTGCCTATTTTTACTTGATTAGACCCATTGGAAAATAATTTTGTAGAGTTTAGAAATCACGATTTCATGAGCTATAACACATGATTTTTAGTCATTTTTAGTCGTTTCTACTCTTTAACAAATAATTTTGTGGAGTCCAAAATTCACAATTTCATAAGCTTAACCCACAATTTTGGCCATTTTTAGTCATTTCGACTTATTGGCAAATAATTTCACGGAGTTTAAAATTCACGATTTCATGAGCTATAAACCACGAATTTTTGTATTTTTTATTCATTCTGATCCATTGATAAATAATTTCATGGATGCAAAAATTCATGATTTCATGAGATATAACCCATGATTTTTAGCTATGTTCAGTGATTCCACCGGTGGCAAATAATTTTACGGAGGTGAAATTCATGATTTCATGAGTTAGAAGCCACAAATTTTGGCCATTTTACTTATTTCTACCCACTTGCAAAAATTTCGCGCAGTCCAAAATTCATGATTTCGTGAACTATAACCCATGATTTTTGGCCGTTTTTAGTTGTTTTGACCCATTGATAGATAATTCAACAGAGTTCAATATTCACGATTTCATGAGCTATTGCTCATGATTTTTGATTATTTTTATTCATTACGATTCATTGGCAAATAATTTTGTAGAGTCCAACATTCACGATTTCATGAGATATAACCCACGAGTTTTGGTCATTTTTAGTCATTCTAGCCTATTTGCAAATAATTTCGCCGAGGTCAAAGTTCATGATTTCATGTGCTATAGCCCATGATTTTTATTCGTTTTGACCCATTGGCAAATAATTTCACAGAGCCTAAAATTCATGATTTCATGAGTTATTACCCATGATTTTTGGCCATTTTTTGTCATTTCGACCAATTGGCAAATAATTTTACGGAGTCCAAAATTCATGATTTCATGAGCTATAACTCATAATTTTTGGCTATTCTTAGTCATTTCGACCTATTAGCAAATAACTTCGTGGAGCTCAAAATTCACAATTTTTGAGCTATAACATTTAATTTTTGGATATTTTTATTTGATTAGAACCATTGGGAAATAATTTTGAGAAGTCCAAAATTCACGATTTCGTGAGCTATAACCATTGATTTTTGGCTATTTTTTCTTCATTTCAAGCCATTGGCAAAGAATGCCATGAAATGAAAAATTCTAGATTTCTTGTGATATGATATATGATTTTGTTGATTTTCATTCGTTTCGACGAAAGGGAAAAAAATTGTGCGGAGTTCAAAATTAACGGTTTCATGAGCTATAAACCATGAATTTTGGCCATTTTTAGTCCTTTCAACTCATTAGCAAAAAACTTTCCAAAGATCAAAATTCATGATTTTAAGAGCTAAAATCCATGACATTTTTACATTTTATTCATTTGAACCCATTGGCAGATAATTTCATGGAGTTCAAAATTCACAATTTCATGAACTATTACCTATGATTTTTGGCTATTTGCTGTCATTTTGAGCAATAAGCAAATAATTTTGTACAGTCCAAAATTCATGATTTCATGAGTCATAAGTCATGATTTTTGATAATTTTTAGTCTTTTCAACCCATTAACAAATAATTACAATTAGAAAATAATTTGGGAAGTCCAAACTATACGATTTCATGAGTTATTACACATGATTTTGGCCATTTTAGTCATTGACCCACTGAGAAATAATTTTGCGAAGTCTAAAATTCATGATTTCATAAACTATAACTCACGATTTTTAGCCGTTTTTAGTCATTTCTATCAATTGGCAAATAATTTTGCGGAGTTCAAAATTCATGAATTTATGAGCTATAACCCATGATTTTTGGCCGTTCTTGATCGTTTTGACCTATTGGCAAATAATTTTGTGAAATCCGAAATTCACAATTTCATGAGTTATAATCTATGATTTTTTACTATTTTTATTTGATTAGACCCATTGACAAATAATTTTGAGTAGTTCAAAATTCAAAATTTTTGCGCTATAACCAATAATTTTTGGCCTTTTTTTATTCACTTTGACCCATTATCAAATAATTCTGTGAAGTAAAAAATTCTCGATTTCATGAGCAACACATGATTTTTATCCATTTTTATTCATTTTGACCAAAGGAAAAAATTTTGCGGAGTTGAAAATGAATGATTTTGTTCGCTGTAACTCGTGATTTTTGGTTATTTTTAATCCTTTCGACCCATTAGGAAAAAACTTCCCTGAGAGCAAAATTCATGGTTTTATGAGTTAAAATCCATGATTTTTGGTTATTTTATTCATTTTGACCCATTGATAATTAATTTCATGGAGTACAAAATTCACGATGTCGTGAGCTTTTACTCACAAATTTTAGCCATTTTCTTTTGGCAAATAATTTTATGGGGTCCAATATTCACGATTTCATAAGTTATAGCCCATAATTTTTTACAATTTTATTCATTTCAACTCATTGAGAAATAATTTCGCGGAGGACAAAAGTCATAATTTTATGAGCTAACCTGTGATTTTTGGCCATTTTTAGTTGTTTCTAACCGTTTGGAAATAATTTTTCAGAGTCCAAAATTCAGGATTTGATGAGCTACAATCCGTGATTTTTTACCATTCTCGGTTTTTTTACCCATTGGCAAATAATTTCATGGAGTTTGAAATTTACAATTGCATGAACTATAACCCACAATTTTTCTACAGTTTTGCTCATTTCGATCCAAGAGAAAAAATTTATAAAGTCCAAAATTCACGATTTTATGAGCTATATTTCATGTTTTTTGTCCATTTTAATTTAACTCTTGCCGTTGGCATATAATTTCGTGAAGTCCATAATTTATAATGTCATAAACTGTTACATATGAATTTTGGCTATTTTTAATTGTTTATGCTCATTGACAAATAATTTCACGAAGTCTAAAATTCAGGATTCCACGAGCTATAACCCATGATTTTTGACCATTTTTATTCATCTCGACCCATTCACAAATAATTTGTGATGTAAAAAATTCTTGATTTCATGAGCTATAATACATGATATTTATCCATTTTCATTCATTTCGACCAAAGGAATAAAATTTGGTATAGTCCAAAATTCACGATTTCATGACTATAAACCATAATTTTTAGCCATTTCTAGTCGTTCTGACCCATTAATAAATAATTTTACGGAGGCCAAGGTTATGATTTTATAAGCTATAACCTATGATTTTTAGACTATTTTTCATTTTGACCCATTAGTAAATAATATCATGTAGTCTAAAATGCACAATTTCATGAGCTATAGTACCCATGATTTCTGGCCATTTTCTATAGTTCGACTAATTGGCAAATAATTTCACCGAGTCCAATATCCATGATTTCATGAGCTATAAATCACAAAATTTTGAAATTTTTTTATCATTTTGACCCATTGATAAATAATTTCACAGATTACAAATGTTACGCCCTGCTCACGCCTAATGACCTGGTAGGCAAAATATTCATAGAACAAAAAATATGTAGTGTTCTACAAATACCCTGTAACCTACTTTGTTATACATCCATAATCACTCATAATACAAATAGGTCTCATAAAAGCAATATCAACGTCTCAATAAAATATCAACCGAAAACAAGAAAAACATAAGTCAACTGTCCAAAGTTCCAAATCCACTAGATAGATAAACTCCAATATGCAAAATAGATTCAAGTCTTGGCTCAACCACGACCATAAAATATTAGATAAGTGTCTAAAAGAGATATCATGAAGTATCTATTGAATTTAAGCAAATAATTTAATTATTTTTTATGGGAGCCACTGCATGGCGCAACTACTTCCTCATAACCTGCTTATTCATATATGCTTAGTTTGCTGCAGTCAGACTCACTTCATTATCTGAAGAATGGGATCGACAAAAGGGTTAGATATAAAGTCTTAGTGTAGAAAATATGGTGAACTACAAGAATAAAGGGTTAGCTGCACAATAACAATATCTTTATCAGCTAAGCAAGAATAAAAATAAGAATCAACTGAAATGATCATAAGTCTTAAATGGATATAACATGTAGTGTTGTGCACGCAACATATATCAAAACATAAATAATATTTTATAGAAATTAATTACATTCTTATTTGGATATGAAATGATTGAGTCTGTCTGCTTAAGGTGGTTACACCTATATAACTTATAACAATAAACTAGACACTCATATCAGAGTCCTCTAGCTAACCAACTAACCTTAAGTCATGATTCATCTTATTCCTTATCCCCAAACCCGCTGTTATTTAATTTGTACATGTAACATTATGCATCAAAATCCAAATCCTGAGGCAAGCTCACACAATCTAGTTAGTACTAACCAGAATGGTCCAGGTTAGGAATTAGCTACCTAGTCGACTCATGTATTATGACTAAATAAATAGGGGTACACTCCATAGTCTAGGATACATGTCTTTACACTGGTCTACATGTACAAGATTACAATATAAATCCTATCATGTCAACTCTAACACCATTTAACTCATAATATTGTTTATATTATTGTTCACTCACCTTGAAGCTTTCTACAATCATTTAACAATGTGCTGAGTTATTGGAGAGATCGAAACACTCCATATATTATGTAGGTATCTCATAGGACTAGTTCTACATGAGAAAATAATCATATATCCTCTTACACATTATTTAAAAATAGGTACATAGTCTAAATAGATTAAACTACATATCAAAAGAGAGATAAAATGAAATCAGAATAAATCATATGGTTGTTAATAGCCCCAGACATCTGAAAATCCCAAACCAAACGTCTCCTTAAAAGTCGAGAAGTCTTTGACAACAAAATTAAAAGTTGAGTTTCTGTCAAACCCCGATCAGATGGCTGATTCTCTCGACTAGACATCTGCTGCTTGACCAGACGTTTGATTTCGCATGACTAGGCAGCTGAATCGATGCTATTTCTGCACGATTGATCTACTACGATGCCATTTCTCCGACCTTTTTCCTCCATTCTCTTCGTAACTCCTTGAAAGTGTTATGGGGACTAATTTAGCATGTTTTTACATGTTTTCCAAGATCAACAAACATAAAATATGAAGAACTAGGATTTCTCCTGGGTTTTGTGTATGTTTTCCAATTCTATCAATCGTGTAGAGGTTAAAACCTAATAAATCTGATATTACCTTGACTAAAAAATATTAGGAAAACAACATCTAAGAACCCTAATATGATTAGCACAAATTTCTAGGGTTTATATTAGATTCAAAGAAAGAAAGATCGAAAGAAACCATATAAAAGAGTGAAAAGGTGGAGAAAACCTTCGCTTGAACGGAAGATTATTTTCTCCCACTGCTCTTCCTCTCTTTGGCTAATCTCTACTATTGAAGTCCTGCTCCAAAGATTACGATTAGAAAAAGAAGGAAAAACCCTAAGGATTTGGGAATTTATAGGCATTGGACCTATATGAAACAATTATTTCTTTTACTCTTATAACCCTCAGGGTTACATATGAAAATCCCTTTAAGTCCAATTCATGATTAATTCATGAATCTCATTCTAATAAAGTTGCACTTAAGGAAATTTCATCATATCAGTAGAAATAATTACACAATTTGTGAAAATCCCCTCAATTAAATATATAATTTAATTAAAAAATCTGGGGCTTTACAACAAAATTTAAGATTTCATGAGCTATAATCACAATTTTTGGTTATTTAGTTAATTCGACCCATTGGGAAATAACTTGAGAGTCTAAAATCTATAATTTCATGAGTTATTACCCATCATTATTAGCCATTCTTTGTTGTTTGAACCATTGGCAAATAATTTCATGGAGTCTGAAAGTTACAATTTCATGTGCTATAACCCACAAATTTTGTCCATATTTTTCATTTTCGACCCAAGGGAAAAAAAATTTCATAAAAATTCACGATTTCATGAGCTATATAACCCATGATATTTGGCCATTTTGATTTGTTTCCTCTCATTGGCATATAATTTCTTAGAGTCCATAATTTATGATTTCATGAGCTATACCCCATGATTTTTAGCTATTTTTATTATTTCGACCAATTGCTAAATAACTTTGCAAAGTCTAAATTCATGATTTTATGAGCTATAATCTGTAGTTTTTTGTAATTTTTATTTATTCTGATCCATTGACAAATAATTTTGTGAAGTCCAAAATTCACTATTTCGTGAGCTAAAATCCATGATTTTTGGCAATTTTTAATCATTTTGACCCATTGAAAAATAATTTCATGGAGTCTAGAATTTGCGATTTTATGAGTTATAACCCACGATTTTAACTATTTTTAGCTATTTTCACCCATTTGCAAATAATTTCGTGGAGTCCAGAATTCATGATTTCATGAGCTACAATCTATTATTTTGATTATTTTTATTTATTTTGACCCATTGGCAAATAATCTTGCGTAGTCCGAAATTCACGATTTCATAAGCTATAACCAATGATTTTTGGTCATTTTTAATCCTTTCAACCCCTTGGCAAAAAACTTTGCATAGTCCAAAATTTATGATTTCATGAGCTATAACTCATGATTTTTGTCCATTTTGTTCATTTTGACCCAAGGATTCACGGAGTCAAAAACTCAAGATTTTATAAGCTATAACGCATGATTTTTGCCCAATTTTAGTCATTTTGATCTATTAAAAAATAATTTTATGGAGTCCAAAATTCATGATTTCATGATCTATGTAAACCACGATTTTTGGCCATTTTAGTTGTTTCAACCCAATGGCAAAATAATTTCGCTGATGCTAAAATTCATGCTTTCATGAGGCATAATCCATGATTTTCGGTCATTTTTAGTCATTTTGACCCATTGGCAAAAATTTCGCGGGGTCCAAAATTCACGGTTTTATGAGCTATATAACCCATAATATTTATTCATTTTTGTTCATTTTGACCCAGAGAAAGAAATTCCATGGAGTCCAAAATTCATGATTTCATGATCTATGTAAACCACGATTTTTGGCCATTTTAGTTGTTTCAACCCAATGGCAAAATAATTTCGCTGATGCTAAAATTCATGCTTTCATGAGGCATAATCCATGATTTTCGGTCATTTTTAGTCATTTTGACCCATTGGCAAAAATTTCGCGGGGTCCAAAATTCACGGTTTTATGAGCTATATAACCCATAATATTTATTCATTTTTGTTCATTTTGACCCGAGAGAAAGAAATTCCATGGAGTCCAAAATTCATGATTTCATGAGCTATAACCCATGATTTTTGGCCATTATAATTTGTTTCCTCTCATTGGCATATAATTTCAAGGACTCCATAATTTGTAATTTTATGAGCTAATAGCCATGAATTTTGGCTATTTTTAGTTATCAAATAACTTTGTGGGGTCCAAAATTCATGATTTCATGAGCTATAACCCATGATTTTTGGTGATTTTTACTCATTTCGACCCATTTAGAAATAATTTCATGAGCTATATAACCCATGATTTTTGGCCATTTATTATTATTATTTTGACCAATTGGCAAAATTTGTGGGGCCCAAAATTCACGATTTCAAGATTTATAAACCTCAATTCATGTTCATTTTTAGGCCTTTCGACCCAGTTGCAAAATATTTCGCGGTGTCCAAAATTCATGATATCTTAAGCTATAACTCTCAATTTTTGGGCATTTCATTTGTTTTGATTCCATTGGTAAATAATTTTACGGAGTCCAAAGTTTATGATTTCATGAGCTATATCCCAAGATTTTTGGCCATTTATTATTATTATTTTGACCAATTGCTAAATAATTTTGCAGAGTCCAAAGTTCACGATTTCTTGAACTATAACTAATAATTTTTTATAATTTTTATTCATTCGACCCATTGATAAATAATTTTGTGGAGTTTAAAATTCACGATTTCATGAGCTATATCTCATAATTTTTGGCTATTTTTAGTCATTTTGACGCATTAGAAAATAATTCCTTGGAGTTTAAAATTCATAATTTCATGAGCAATAACTCATAATTTTTAACTATTTTAGCCATTTTGACCAATTGGCAAAAATTTTGTGGGGTCCAAAAATTTACGATTTCACAAGCTCGATTTTTAACCATTTTAATTATTTTGACCCATTGGCAAATAATTTTGTGGAGTTTAAAATTCACGATTTTATAAGCTACAATCTATGATTTTTGATCATTTTAGTCCTTTTGACCTATTGGCAAAAAACTTTGTGGAGTCCTAAATTCATGATTTCATGAGCTATAACCCATAATATTTATCCATTCTATTCATTTTGACCCTAGGGAAAAAACGGAGTCTAAACTTCATGATTTCATGAGCTATAACCCATAATATTTATCCATTCTGTTCATTTTAACCTAAGGGAAAAAACTTTACGGAGTCTAAACTTCATGATTTCATGAGCTATAACTCACAATTTTAGCTTATTTTTAGTCGTTTCAACATATTGGCAAATAATTTTATGGAGTCTAAAATTTACCATTTCATTATCTATAAACCATTGTTTTTGGCTATTTTTAGACATTTCGACACATTGGCGCATAATTTTGCGAAGGCTAAAATTTATGATTTCATGAACTATAACCCACGATTTTCAACCATTTTAAGTCATTTTGACCCGTTTGCAAATTATTTTGTGGAGTCCAAAATTCACGATTTCATGACCTATGACCCACAATTTTAATCATTTTCATTCATTTTAACTCGAGAGAAAAAAATTCTGCGGAGTCCAAAATTCACGATTTCATGAGCTATAACGCATGATTTTTAGCCATTTTTTTATTTCCTCCCATTGGCATATAATTTCATAGAGTCCAAAATTTAAAATTTTATGAGCAACTACCCTTGATTATGGCCATTTTTAGTTGTTTCAACCTTTGGACAAATATTTTTGTATGGTCCAAAATTCACGATTTCTATTACCCGTAATTTCTGACCATTTCTATTTGTATCAACCAATGGTAAATAATTTTGTGGAGTCTAACTTCACTAGCTATAATCAACAAAATTTTGTCATTTTTAGTCCTTTCGTCCCATTGGCAAAAATATGCACGTATTCCACAATTCACAATTTTATGAGCTATAACCGACATAGTATAGCTATTTTTAGTTGTTATGACCCATGACAAATAATTTCATAGAGGTCAAAGTTCAAAAATTTCATGAGCTATTTCCCATAATTTTTGGCCATTCTTGGTTGTTTTGACCCATTAGTAAATTATTTCTTTGAGTTTGAAATTCACAATTTCATGAGCTATAACCCACGATTTTTTCATTTTAATTTGTTACTTCCCAATGGCATATAATATGGAGTCCATAAGTTGTTACCCTTTGAATTGGCCATTTTATTCGTTTCAACCTATTGGCAAATAATTTCATGAAGTAAAAATTTTTGATTTCATGAGCCACACCACATGATTTTTATCCATTTTTGTCTGTTTCACCAATGGAAAAAATTGCCTGAGTTTAGAATTAATGATTTCACGAGCTATAGCCCATGATTTTTATTATTTTTAGTCCCTTCAACCCATTTGCAAAAATCACCGCAGAGTTCAAAATTTATGATTTCATAAGCTATAACAAATAATTTTTGAACATTTTATTTGTTTTGAGTCTTTTGACCTATTGGCAAATTAGTTTGATGAGTTCAAAATTCATGATTTCATGAGCTATAACCCATGATTTTTAGCCATTTTTTATTTCCTCCCATTGGCATATAATTTCATAGAGTCCAAAATTTAAAATTTTATGAGCAACTACCCTTGATTATGGCCATTTTAGTTGTTTCAACCTTTGGACAAATATTTTGTATGGTCCAAAATTCACGATTTCTATTACCCGTAATTTCTGACCATTTCTATTTGTATCAACCAATGGTAAATAATTTTGTGGAGTCTAACTTCACTAGCTATAATCAACAAAATTTTGTCATTTTTAGTCCTTTCGTCCCATTGGCAAAAATATGCACGTATTCCACAATTCACAATTTTATGAGCTATAACCGACATAGTATAGCTATTTTTAGTTGTTATGACCCACTGACAAATAATTTCATAGAGGTCAAAGTTCAAAAATTTCATGAGCTATTTCCCATAATTTTTGGCCATTCTTGGTTGTTTTGACCCATTAGTAAATTATTTCTTTGAGTTTGAAATTCACAATTTCATGAGCTATAACCCACGATTTTTTTCATTTTAATTTGTTACTTCCCAATGGCATATAATATGGAGTCCATAAGTTGTTACCCTTTGAATTGGCCATTTTTATTCGTTTCAACCTATTGGCAAATAATTTCATGAAGTAAAAAATTTTTGATTTCATGAGCCACACCACATGATTTTTATCCATTTTTGTCTGTTTCGACCAATGGAAAAAATTGCACAGAGTTTAGAATTAATGATTTCACGAGCTATAGCCCATGATTTTTATTATTTTTAGTCCCTTCAACCCATTTGCAAAAATCACCGCAGAGTTCAAAATTTATGATTTCATAAGCTATAACAAATAATTTTTGAACATTTTATTTGTTTTGAGTCTTTTGACCTATTGGCAAATTAGTTTGATGAGTTCAAAATTCATGATTTCATGAGCTATATAACCCATGATTTTTGGCTCTTTTTTTGTTATTTTGAATAACTGCCAAATAATTTTGTAGAGTCCAAAATTAACAATTTCAAGAGCTATAACCCTTGATTTTTGGTCATTTTCTATTGTTTTGACCAATTGACAAATAACTATGTGGAGTCCAAATTCAGGATTACATGAGCTATAATCCACGATTTCTGCTCATGTTAGTATTTCTGACCCATTAGCAAAAAATACCGCGCAATCCAAATTTAGGATTTTATTAGCTATAATATATGATTTTGTTCCTTTTTCATTCATTCGCCCCAAGGGAAAAAATTCTGCGGAGTTTAAAATTCACGATTTCATGAGCTATAAACCTATGATTTTTGCTCGTTTTTAGTTGTTTCAAGCTATTGGCAAATAATTTTGTATAATCTAAAACTAATGATTTCATGATCTAAAAACCATGATTTTTGACCATTTTTAGTCGTTCTGATCCCTCGATAAATAATTTCACAGAGGCTAAAATTCATGATTTTATGAGTTATAACCCATGATTTTTAGACATTTTATTCATTTTGGCCTACTAGCAGATAGTTTCGTGGTGTCTAAAATTCATGATTTCATGAGCTAATATCCATAATTGTTGGTCATTTCTGATATTTTGACCAATTGACAATAATTTTGTGGAGTCTAAAATTTATAATTTTATGAGCTATAACCCATAAATGTTTATAGTTTTTATTCATTTCGATCTATAAATATCGCTGAGGATAAAGTTCATAATTTCATGAGCTATAAACCATGATTGTTTTGCCATTTTTGTCATTTCGGCCCAAATGGGAAATAATTTTGCGGAGTTCAAAATTCACAATTTCATAAGCTATAACCCACGATTTTTGCCATTATTGATTATTGTGACCGGTTGACAGGTAATTTCATGGAGTCTAAAATTTGCAATTTAATGAGCTATACTAACAATTTCAGTCCATTTTGTTTGTTTCAACCCAAAAGAAAAAAAGTTCTGAAGAGTCCAAAATTCACGATTTCATGAGCTGTAGCCCATTATTTTTGGCCATTTAAATTTGCTTCCTCCCATTGGCACATAATTTCGTGGAGTTAATAATTTATAATTTCATGAACTATTATCCATGAATTTTTAGTTGTTTATACCCATTAGCAATTAATTTCGCAAACTCCAAAATTCACGATTTCATGAGCTATAACTCATAATTTTTGGCTGTTTTTATTCATTTTGACCATTTACAAATAATTTCATGAAGTAAAAAAATGCTCAATTTTATTTTCTATAACACACGATTTTTGTCCAATTTCGTTCATTTTGACCAAAGGAAAAAATCTTCCGAATTGTCCAAAATTAATGATTTTATAAACTACAGCCCATGATTTTTAGCCATTTTTAGTTCATTCGACCTCTTTGAAAAAAAACTTCGCAGAGTCCAAAATTCATGATTAATTTGGCTATATTTCACAAAATTTGGCTATATTTAGTCGTTCCGACCCATTGGCAAATAATTTCATGGAGTCCAAAGTTCACGATTATATGAGCTATAACTCTTGATTTTTAGCCATTCTCGGTTGTTCAACCCATCAGCAAATAATTTCATGAAGTTTGAAATTCATGATTTCATGAATATAACCATGATTTTTGCCCATTTTTAGTCATCTCTACCAATTGGCAAACAATCTCATGGAGTGCAAAATTCACGATTTCGTGATCTATAACAACTGATTTTGGCCATTTTTAGTTGTTTCTATACATTGGAAAATAATTTTGCAGAGTATAAAATTTACAATATCATGAGCTATAACACATTATTTTTAACTAGTTCTAGTTTTTTCGACCCATTAGCAAACAATTTTGCGGAGTCCAAAATTCACGATTTCATGATCTATAGCCCACAATTTTGACCATTTTTATTCAATTCAACCATTTGCAAATAATTTCCTATAGTCTAAAATTCATGATTTCATAAGCTATAATCCATGATTTTTGGTAATTTTTAATCTTTTTGACCCATTTGCAAATAATTTCGGGGAGTCTGAAATTCACAATTTCATGAGCTATAACTCAAGATTTTATCCCTTTTTGTTCATTTCGACCCAGGAGAAAAATATTCTGAAGTGTCCAAAATTCACAACTTTATCAGCTATAACCCACATTATTTTGGCCATTTTAACTTGCTTCCTCCCATTGGCATGTAATTTCGAGGAGTCCATTCTTTACAATTTCACGAGCTATTACCATTGACAAATAATTTTATCGAGTCCAATATTCATGATTTCATGGGCTTTGACCCATGGTTTTTTTTACCATTTTTATTCATTTCACCCCATTTACAAATATTTTCATGCAGTAAAAAGTTTATGAATTCATGAGCTATAACCTATGATTTTTGGCCATTTTTATTCGTTTTCCTCCATTTATAAATAATTTCATGAAGTAAAAATTCTCGATTTCATGAGCTATAACAAATAATTTTTGTCCATTTTTGTTCATTTCGACCCATTAACAAATAATTTTATAGAGGCTAAAATTCATGATTATATGAGGTATAACTCACGATTTTCATCAGTTTTAGTTGTTTCTACCCATTGGCAATTAATTTTGTGGAGTCCAAAATTCACAATTTCATGAGTTATAATCCACGGATTTTGACCATTTTTAATCATTTGGATCCATTTGTAAATAATTATGGGGATGATAATCACAATTTAATTATAATTTTATACCCTCATTACCTATTTTATATGAATAAATATCCTGCTAATAACTGTTTTTATCTTAATTTGAAGGCTAATGGAGTATTAATGAATAAGAGCCCATATGACTCAAATCCTCTGAATTTATACTAAAATTTAAAGCCCAAATCTAAAGACAAACGAAGGCCCAAGACACCCAAGGAATATAAGAAGAATTCGTGCAAAAATATCAAGAAAAGATAAAATCGGTTGGAAACCAATCGATTCGACCAATCGGTTGGTGACCGATTACAATCGGTCGTCGAATTGGCACAACCGATTGGTTTTCAACCGATTCAATTAAGGGCTGATTTCAACTTCTTGGTGGCCAAGTTTGATCCAATGGTTCATGTTCACTCCGTTGGGTTATAAATAGGGGTAGAGGGGGAGAGGTTTGAGTGTGAAATATTTTATAAAAATTCTATTTGGAGAGGAGGGTTACTCTTAATTGAGAAGACCTTCCAAAATTATAACTTTGTTACACAATAAATAAAATTTTTCACCCTTTAATTTCCTTTCTCTTCTTCTTGTCCAAGGACCAAAAGGAGGATGAGATGAAGATCAGGAGTTATTGGTTTTATTTTATTTCTTTTTCATTTCTTTTTATTTCTTGTTTATTTATATGCTTTGTAGCTTAGATTTACTTTCATGTAATTTATTTTTATGCAATGTCTTTAATTCTTGTATTTACTTTCTAGTATAGATTTTTCTTTTCTTTAATTCACCTTAAGGCTAGAACCCTCTAGGGAATTACCCTTTTCTAAGTGTGGAACTAATATTTGTGGAATCCCTAGAGATTGTTTGAAACTAGCTAATAAATTCAACTTATTCCCATAAGATTGAGATAAGCTAAGTACATCTACTCTAGATTCCTCATATCTTTAATTAATCCTCCATACTTTACCTTCTTTATTTTTCTCTTATCCTTGCTTTTCATTTGTTTGTTTTCCTTTAATTTTCTTTCTCCTCTTGATTTCTTTTTCTTTTTATTTGCAAATCACAATCACTCTCCATCTCTCAAACTTATTTTCTTTTATTTTCACTTTACCACTTCCATCTTTAAATCCCTCCACACTCACTTTCTTCCTCGTTTTTATCACACACATTTTCTAATCTCTCCACTCTCATTTTCTTCCTCGTTTTATTACGCATAATCCACAACCACTCTCTCTAACATCTTCACCACCACTTTCACCATGTTTTACTTTTATTTTGAATAACTCCTAATTGTCGCGCACATAATCTAAAAAGAACCAAACTTGGATAACTCCTACTTCACGTTCCTCGTGGGATCGATAACTTTATATACTATAACTTGATCAAGGTTGTATACTTGCAACTCTTAAAGGTAATCCTGTTTTTACCCCCATCAAGTTTTTGGCGCCGTTGCTGGGGAACGGTGTCAAGTAGGAAAATTTTCTATTTTAGTTCTTTAACTTGTGTGTTTTTCTTTTGTGAAGGAACTTGGAGCTTGAAGATTAAGAGTTGAAGATTCGAGATTGAAGATTTGCCTCCAACGAGGCTTTGGATTATTTTTGCGTGGGTAACTCTTCTTTCTAATATTCTCAATTCCACCCTTTAGATAGTTCATCACAACTAGAGACAATTAGGTTAATAAAAAAAGAGAAAAAAAATATATAGACATTCTTTCTTGTTGGCCATAATAAAATCTATCCTCCACTTGGACTTTGACTAACAAGATAATAAACTCAAATAATTTCCACCTCTCTCACATTGTTTGTTGCTAACCATAATTAAAAAAAGATTTTTACTTTGGCATCCTTTTTAGTTGCTTTTAATTTCTAAGGTTGCATTTTATATAATAGTAGGAATTCACCAAAGTGATTTGAGCATCTTGATTTGGCACTCACTTGAAAATATTTTTAAGGGCAAAACTCATTAATCAAGATAAGGTGAGGGATTTCATCACGCTTTTCTTAGCCCAAAAATCACTAATTCCTCACTACACATACCCAAGCCTCTTAAAACTGATTAGACGTTGGCCACTAAGGATTCGAGCTCAATAAGGAACAATAATTTCTTAAGTGAACCGGTCCAAGTTTATTTGGATTAATTGGTGTCTAAGGTAAGGTTTAGGGGTTGCATAAAGTGCTCCGCAAGGAACGAGGTACTTAATTGATCTTTAATCTTCCTCTAGTACTATCCTTACCTGGCTAATTACCCACGTAAATTTTGATCTTTTCATTAAGGGAATTTATGGTTAGGAGCTGGTCTAGTAAAGTTTAGGCTTAACCCTAGAGTTAGGGTGATTGAAAAGTGATTGCCTTGATTTATTTTTAGTTAGTTTTCCTTTTTCTTTTTCTTATCATCTTCTTAACTTTTTCTCTTTTCCTTTAAAAAAAACTAACTTTTACTTTTTTTCTTTAAAAAAAAATTTATAAAAATTTTTTTGATTTTGGTGTATGCAAACTTGGGTTAGGGATAATACCAATCGTTTAATTCGTTGTGATCCATCTCTTGAACCAAACGAAATGGCCGTCCCTAATTCACCTGTTCTTCAAGATATATGCTATCCAACTAGGAATGCAATCCTTTCTTGCATAAAGCTCCCTAATGTCAATGGAACAAATTTCAAACTTCGACCGCATTTCATAAACATACTTCCAAAATTCTTAGGAAATAAAACCGAAGACGCATATATCTTTATCTCCGAATTTGAAGAATTTTGCCTCATGATTAAAATGAGGCACTTAACCGAAGATGCGATAAAACTCCGATTTATTCCATTTGCCCTTAAGGACAAAGCCAAGAAATGATCAGATAGCTTGCCGATAATCACATTTTAATGACATTTTAATAACCTCATTATCTATTTTATATCAATAAATATGTTACTAATAACATGTTTTATCTTATTTTGCGTAATAATGGAGTATTAATGAATAAAAGCTCAAATGACTCAAATTCTCTGAATTTCTACCAATTGTTGAAGCCCAAATTTGAAGACAAACGAAGGCCCAAGACACCTAAGGAATTCAAGAAGAATTCGTGCAAAATATTAAGAAAAGATAAAATCGGTTGGAAACCAATCGGTCGACCAATCGGTTGGTGACCGATGGCCAATCGTCGGCCGACCGATTGGCAAACCGATTGGTTTTCAACGATTCAATTAAGGGATGATTTCAACTCCTTGGTGGCCAAGTTTGATCCAATGGTTCATGTTCACTCCGTTGGGTTATAAATAGGGTAGAGGAGAGGTTTGAGTGTGAAATATTTTGTAAAACTCCTTTTGGAGAGAAAGGGTTGCTCTTGTTTTAGAGTACCTTTCATTGTAATAATTTTTCCTCAATAAATAAATATTTTCTCCCCTTCAATCCCATCTTCTTCTTCTTGTTCAAGGACCGAAAGGAGGATGAGATGAAGATCAGGAGTTATTGGTTTTATTTTATTTTCTTTTTCTTTCTTGTTATTTATTTGCTTTGTAGTTTAGATTTATTTGCTTTGTAGTTTAGATTTAATAGCTTTTGTAGTTTAGATTTATTTGCTTTGTAGTTTAGATTTATTTGCTTTGTAGTTTAGATTTATTTGCTTTGTAGTTTAGATTTAATAGCTTTTGTAGTTTAGATTTAATAGCTTTTGTAGTTTAGATTTAATAGCTTTTGTAGTTTAGATTTATTTGCTTTGTAGTTTAGATTTAATAGCTTTTGTAGTTTAGATTTAATAGCTTTTGTAGTTTAGATTTAATAGCTTTTGTAGTTTAGATTTAATAGCTTTTGTAGTTTAGATTTATTTGCTTTGTAGTTTAGATTTATTTGCTTTGTAGTTTAGATTTATTTGCTTTGTAGTTAGATTAGTTTAGAATTTTCTTTTTCTTTTTATTTTCTTTTTCTTTTTATTTGCACAAATCACAATCACTCTCCATCTCTCAAACTTATTTTCTTTTTATTTTCACTTTACCACTTCCATCTTTAAATCCCTCCACACTCACTTTCTTCCTCGTTTTTATCACACACATTTTCTAATCTCTCCACTCTCATTTTCTTCCTCGTTTTATTGCGCATAATCCACAACCACTCTCTCTAACCTCTTCACCACCACTTTCACCATATTTTACTTTTATTTTGAATAACTCCTAATTGTCGCGCACATAATCTAAAAAGAACCAAACTTGGATAACTCCTACTTCACGTTCCTCGTGGGATCGATAACTTTATATACTATAACTTGATCAAGGTTGTATACTTGCAACTCTTAAAGGTAATCCTGTTTTTAACCCCATCAAGTTTTTGGCGCGTTCTTTGGGGAGCGGTGTCAAGTAGGAAATTTTTCTATTTTAGTTCTTTAACTTGTGTGTTTTTCTTTTGTGAAGGAACTTGGAGCTTGAAGATTAAGAGTTGAAGATTCGAGATTGAAGATTTGCCTCCAACGAGGCTTTGGATTATTTTTGCGTGGGTAACTCTTCTTTCTAATATTCTCAATTCCACCCTTTAGATAGTTCATCACAACTAGAGACAATTAGGTTAATAAAAAAAGAGAAAAAAAATATATAGACATTCTTTCTTGTTGGCCATAATAAAATCTATCCTCCACTTGGACTTTGACTAACAAGATAATAAACTCAAATAATTTCCACCTCTCTCACATTGTTTGTTGCTAACCATAATTAAAAAAAGATTTTTACTTTGGCATCCTTTTTAGTTGCTTTTAATTTCTAAGGTTGCATTTCATATAATAGTAGGAATTTACCAAAGTGATTTGAGCATCTTGATTTGGCACTCACTTGAAAATATTTTTAAGGGCAAAACTCATTAATCAAGATAAGGTGAGGGATTTCATCACGCTTTTCTTAGCCCAAAAATCACTAATTTCTCACTACACATACCCAAGCCTCTTAAAACTGATTAGACGTTGGCCACTAAGGATTCGAGCTCAATAAGGAACAATAATTTCTTAAGTGAACCGGTCCAAGTTTATTTGGATTAATTAGTGTCTAAGGTAAGGTTTAGGGGTTGCATAAAGTGCTCCGCAAGGAACGAGGTACTTAATTGATCTTTAATCTCCCTCTAGTACTATCCTTACCTGGCTAATTACCCACGTAAATTTTGATCTTTTCATTAAGGGAATTTGTGGTTAGGAGCTGGTCTAGTGAAGTTTAGGCTTAACCCTAGAGTTAGGGTGATTGAAAAGTGATTGCCTTGATTTATTTTTAGTTAGTTTTCCTTTTTCTTTTTCTTATCATCTTCTTAACTTTTTCTCTTTTCCTTTTAAAAAAACTAACTTTTACTTTTTTTCTTTAAAAAAAAATTTATAAAAAAAATTTTGATTTTGGTGTATGCAAACTTGGGTTAGGGATAATACCAATCGTTTAATTCGTTGTGATCCATCTCTTGAACCAAACGAAATGGCAGTCCCTAATTCACTGTTCTTCAAGATATATGCTATCCAACTAGGAATGCAATCCTTTCTTGCATAAAGCTCCCTAATGTCAATGGAACAAATTTCAAACTTCGACCGCATTTCATAAACATACTTCCAAAATTCTTAGGAAATAAAACCGAAGACGATATATCTTTATCTCAATTTGAAGAATTTTGCCTCATGATTAAAATGAGGCACTTAACCGAAGATGATAAAACTCCGATTTATTCCATTTGCCCTTAAGGACAAAGCCAAGAAATATTTGTATAGCTTGCGATAATCACATTTTAATGACATTTTAATAACCTCATTATCTATTTTATATCAATAAATATGTTACTAATAACATGTTTTATCTTATTTTGCGTAATAATGGAGTATTAATGAATAAAAGCTCAAATGACTCAAATTCTCAATTTCTACCAATTGTTGAAGCCCAAATCAAGACAAACGAAGGCCCAAGATACCAAGGGAATCCAAGAAGAATTCGTGCAAAATATCAAGAAAGACAAAATCCGTTGGGAACCAATCGGTTGACCATGGTTGGCAACCAGGTTGGCTAACGATTGGCCGATCGACCAACAAATTAAATTGGCGATTCAATTTAGGAAAGATTTTCTCTTCCTTTTTGGCCAAGTTTGATCCAATGGTTCACATCAACTCCGTTGGGGTATAAATAGGGGTAGTATCTGAGGGTTTAGAGGTGTGAAATATTTTGTAAAACTCCTTTTGGAGAGAAAGGGTTGCTCTTGTTTTAGAGTACCTTTCATTGTAATAATTTTTCCTCAATAAATAAATATTTTCTCCCCTTCAATCCCATCTTCTTCTTCTTGTTCAAGGACCGAAAGGAGGATGAGTTGATGATGATGAGTTGCAGGTTTTTCTTTATTTCTCTTTATTATTTCTTTTTCTTTCTTGTTATTTATTTGCTTTGTAGTTTAGATTTAATAGCTTTTGTAGTTTAGATTTATTTGCTTTGTAGTTTAGATTTAATAGCTTTTGTAGTTTAGATTTAATTGCTTTGTAGTTAGATTAGTTTAGAATTTTTCTTTTCTTTTTATTTTCTTTCTTTTTCTATTTGTTTGAATTTCCCAAGATGTTGAACTAAACTCTTGTGGGGATCTAGGTTGCATGAAACTAGTCTAATCTCTTTTGTGTTTATGAATCATCTCTCTTATGCTTAAAAGATCATGTTTAGGTTAATCAACTAGAGAACTAATCGATAGAAGAAGAATTTGATAGTTTATGCTTTCCTTAAGTGGTTTGATAGGCTATGCTTATGAATTCTAGGATTATTATCTTGTTATTACTCTTCATAAGTTTGAATTTCAATTAGGTGATAATTTGATAAGTTATGCTTTCCTTAAGTGGTTTGATATCTTATGCTTAATAAATCTAATATGAGATGTGGTAAAAGAGAATTTTTCATAGATTATAATTTGAGTTAGTTAGTGGATTCAATTCTAGATTCCTTCATCTCTCTTATTGAATTCTCATCTTTTTAATTGTGATTCCTTTCACACACAATCCAAATCCACTCTCTCATCACTTCATCATGCTTTCATACTATCTTGAATAAAACCCTAATTGTCACGCATAATTTGAGAACTGAACTTGAATCAAACACTTCCTATTTCCCGTTCCTCGTGGGATCGACAATCTTAAATACTATAACTTGACAATGGTTGTGCACTTGCGACTATAAAAGGTAAACACTCGTTTTTGCCCATCACTTGCCTACAAATTCTATCTCAACTTGGGATGAATTTGTCATTGTGTTTTTAAGAAATTCTTCCCTATACATAAAACGGTCAAGCTTCGAAACAGCATCATGAATTTTAAAATTGTCTCCAACTTACAATCCAGGTTGGAAAAATCACCCAAACTTTGCATGAAATCAGGAAAACTACTCTGTGCATCAAAATTTCACTCCCTTTTCGAACCAACAAATTCCTAGGGGAAACACAGTTCCTTTCAGTTCTCAAAATTTTCAACAACCAAATTTGCCATACCCAAGTCAGTCTCCTC
Source organism: Asparagus setaceus (assembly GCA_012295165.1). Taxonomy (NCBI): domain Eukaryota; kingdom Viridiplantae; phylum Streptophyta; class Magnoliopsida; order Asparagales; family Asparagaceae; genus Asparagus; species Asparagus setaceus. Next base: position 71,173,364 of record CM022704.1, read on the forward strand.
ATCATCAATCTGTAAATCCTACTCTATCAAACTCTGATCATGATAAACGTTTAAATATTTTGGAAAAGGTTTTAGAAACCATAATTAAGGCCTCTACACAAAGCACCAATTTGTGGACTCAAACATCCAACACTTTGAATACCTTTATGCAATCAACCGGATAAATTCTCACTTCTAACACTCAAGCCATAGCTAGATTAGAAACCCAACTTGGACAACTAGCTAGTGCTATGAGTGAGAGAAAAAGGAATATTTTCGAGTCAACATGTGACCAACCCTAAGGACACGGGATCAAGTTCATCCTACCAAGCTCAAGTGAATGCAATCCATTCACTACGGTCAGGATAATAAGTTGATAATCAAGTTAGAGCGCCTCCAAGTGAAACCCTTGAAACAGAACAAATTATCTCTCCTTCCGATGAATCTATTCAGCAATCACCCGTTTCCAATGACCAAGAGCCTGAACCTGAACCTGAGCTTAATTTTGATCGGTTTAAACCAGTTGCTCCCTACCCAAATAGACTCAGGCCTAGGAATCACTCCCCTCAGGAGGAGAAGATCCTAGAAATCTTCAAGCAGATTAAGGTCAATATTCCTCTTTTAGATGTCATTGAACAAATTCCTAGGGGAAACACAGTTCCTTTCAGTTCTCAAAATTTTCAACAACCAAATTTGCCATACCCAAGTCAGTCTCCTCATCATCAATCAGAATCCTACTCTATCAAACTCGATCATGATAAACGTTTAAATATTTTGGAAAAGGTTTTAGAAACCATAATTAAGGCCTCTACACAAAGCACCAATTTGTGGACTCAAACATCCAACACTTTGAATACCTTTATGCAATCAACCTGATAAATTTCACTTCTAACACTCAAGCCATAGCTAGATTAGAAACCCAACTTGGACAACTAGCTAGTGCTATGAGTGAGAGAAAAGGAATATTTTCGAGTCAACATGTGACCAACCCTAAGGACACGGATCAAGTTCATCCTACCAAGCTCAAGTGAATGCAATCCATTCACTACGGTCGATAATAAGTTGATAATCAAGTTAGAGCCTCCAAGTGAAACCCTTGAAACGTAACAAATTATCTCTCCTTCCATGAATCTATTCAAGAATCACCCGCTTCCAATGACCAAGAGCACGAACTGAACTCGAGCTTAATTTTGATCGGTTTAAACCGGTTGCTCCCTACCCAAATAGACTCGTGCCTAGGAATCACTCCCTCGGGAGGAAGATCCTAGAAATCTTCAAGCGAGTTAAGGTCAATATTCCTCTTTTAGATGTCATTGAACAAATTCCTTCTTATGCCAAATTTTTGAAGGAATTATGTACCAAAAGAGGAGAATAAATGTTCCAAAGAAAGTCTTTCTTGCCGCCAATATCAATGATGTGCTCTCAAAACTGCACCTTTAAAACATAAAGATCGAGGTTGACCTACCATCTCATGTGACATTGGTAATAGTTTCATTGATAAGGCACTCTTAGACTTAGGGGCGGTGTCAATTTGCTCCCATTTTGGTCTACCAACAACTAGATGTGGGGAGCTCAAACCAACGGATGCACCCTACGGTTAGGCGATAGATCATCAAGGTCCCCATGGGTGAAATAACTGATGTTTTGATTAAGGTTGGGGATTTCATCTTTCCTGTGGATTTTATAGTTTTGGAAATACAGCCTGTTTCCAATCCCAAAGGATAAATACATTATCTTAGGAAGACCATTCTTAGTCACTTCTAATGCTCTCATCAACTGTAGAACTGATCAAATAAAGGCATCCTTTGGGAATTTGATCACGATCTCAATATTTTTAACCCAGAAACCAACCGATAATCAATCAATGAAAATAATTTACATCCGTGAAAGCTCGATTGAAGAGATAGAAGAAGAAGAGAATAAATCGACCTTAGTTTTGAGGAAATCTTTCATGAGGAGTGGAAATCTTAAAAAATCGATTTAGTTTTTCAAAATGAGAAGCGTGTTAAATACATGCCTCTTGAATGCAACATTAGAACTCTTTTCTCATGAGCTTAGATTTTTGAAACAGCAACCAAAAGGTCAAATTTTCATTAATCAAAAATCTAAGTTTAAAATGCATAACACCAATAATACCTACCTTTATTTGTCAGAAAATCATTGAAAACATTGGAATTTTTAGAATTTGAGAACATCATTGATTATATCATCTTGAAAATCTTTAAATTTGGGTAGAATTTTCAAGAATAAGGAAGGATTTAATATAGAATGAGCTTCTCCTGTTTCATCTTTTATTCTACATTTTTATTTTTGTCTCATAATAATAAAAGAATTTATTCTTCTCTCATGTGAGAGTTTCTTATTCTTCTTTGTTTCAAAAAAAAAAAGAAAATAAAAAATTTTGTGAAAAAATAGAGATATATATAGAGAATAAATTTTGGCTCCATCACCCTCATATCAAAGGTAATTACAAAATTTTTATCATTGTTCAAGTCGACCGAATAACTGTAAGTGCTTCAATTATTATATGCTTTACCTTGTGCATAATAGAATTTGCATTGAGGACAATGCAAAATTTAGGTGTGGGGTGGGCTTAGTCATTTTTCCTCTTTGTTTTAGCCATTTTTCCTCTTTTTCTCACCATTTTTTATATATTAAAAAAAAAAAATAAAAAATTTTGTGAAAAAAAGAGAGATATATATAGAGAATAAATTTTGGCTCCATCACCCTCATATCAAAGGTAATTATAAAATTTTTATCATTGTTCAAGTCGACCGAATAACTGTAAGTGCTTCAATTATTATATGCTTTACCTTGTGCATAATAGAATTTGTATTGAGGACAATGTAAAATTTAGGTGTGGGGTGGGCTTAGTCATTTTTCCTCTTTGTTTTAGCCATTTTTCCTCTTTTTCTCACCATTTTTTTATATATTAAAAAAAAAAAATAAAAAATTTTGTGAAAAAAAGAGAGATATATATAGAGAATAAATTTTGGCTCCATCACCCTCATATCAAAGGTAATTACAAAATTTTTATCATTGTTCAAGTCGACCGAATAACTGTAAGTGCTTCAATTATTATATGCTTTACCTTGTGCATAATAGAATTTGCATTGAGGACAATGTAAAATTTAGGTGTGGGGTGGGCTTAGTCATTTTTCCTCTTTGTTTTAGCCATTTTTCCTCTTTTTCTCACCATTTTTTATATATTAAAAAAAAAAAATAAAAAATTTTGTGAAAAAAAAGAGATATATATAGAGAATAAATTTTGGCTCCATCACCCTCATATCAAAGGTAATTATAAAATTTTTATCATTGTTCAAGTCGACCGAATAACTGTAAGTGCTTCAATTATTATATGCTTTACCTTGTGCATAATAGAATTTGCATTGAGGACAATGCAAAATTTAGGTGTGGGGTGGGCTTAGTCATTTTTCCTCTTTGTTTTAGCCATTTTTCCTCTTTTTCTCACCATTTTTTATATATTAAAAAAAAAAAATAAAAAATTTTGTGAAAAAATAGAGATATATATAGAGAATAAATTTTGGCTCCATCACCCTCATATCAAAGGTAATTATAAAATTTTTATCATTGTTCAAGTCGACCGAATAACTGTAAGTGCTTCAATTATTATATGCTTTACCTTGTGCATAATAGAATTTGCATTGAGGACAATGCAAAATTTAGGTGTGGGGTGGGCTTAGTCATTTTTCCTCTTTGTTTTAGCCATTTTTCCTCTTTTTCTCACCATTTTTTATATATTAAAAAAAAAAAATAAAAAATTTTGTGAAAAAATAGAGATATATATAGAGAATAAATTTTGGCTCCATCACCCTCATATCAAAGGTAATTATAAAATTTTTATCATTGTTCAAGTCGACCGAATAACTGTAAGTGCTTCAATTATTATATGCTTTACCTTGTGCATAATAGAATTTGTATTGAGGACAATGTAAAATTTAGGTGTGGGGTGGGCTTAGTCATTTTTCCTCTTTGTTTTAGCCATTTTTCCTCTTTTTCTCACCATTTTTTATATATTAAAAAAAAAAAATAAAAAATTTTGTGAAAAAAGAGATATATATAGAGAATAAATTTTGGCTCCATCACCCTCATATCAAAGGTAATTACAAAATTTTTATCATTGTTCAAGTCGACCGAATAACTGTAAGTGCTTCAATTATTATATGCTTTACCTTGTGCATAATAGAATTTGCATTGAGGACAATGCAAAATTTAGGTGTGGGGTGGGCTTAGTCATTTTTCCTCTTTAGATGTCATTGAACAAATTCCTTCTTATGCCAAATTTTTGAAGGAATTATGTACCAAAAGAGGAGAATAAATGTTCCAAAAAGTCTTTCTTGCCGCCAATATCAATGATGTGCTCTCAAAATCCGTACCTTTAAAACATAAAGATCCAGGTTTCCCTACCATCTCATGTGACATTGGTAATAGTTTCATTGATAAGGCACTCTTAGACTTAGGGGCGGTGTCAATTTGCTCCCATTTTGGTCTACCAACAACTAGATGTAGGGAGCTCAAACCAACCGGATGCACCCTACGGTTAGGCGATAGATCATCAAGGTCCCCATGGGTGAAATAAGCGATGTTTTGATTAAGGTTGGGGATTTCATCTTTCTGTGGATTTTATAGTTTTGAAAATACAGCCTGTTTCCAATCCCAAAGGATAAATACATTATCTTAGGAAGACCATTCTTAGTCACTTCTAATGCTCTCATCAACTGTAGAACTGATCAAATAAAGGCATCCTTTGGGAATTTGATCACGATCTCAATATTTTTAACCCAGAAACCAACCGATAATCAATCAATGAAAATAAATTACATCCGTGAAAGCTAGATTGAAGAGATAGAAGAAGAAGAGAATAAATCGGACCTTAGTTTTGAGGAAATCTTTCATGAGGAGTGGAAATCTTAAAAAATCGATTTAGTTTTTCAAAATGAGAAAACGTGTTAAATACATGCCTCTTGAATGCAACATTAGAACTCTTTTCTCATGAGCTTAGATTTTTGAAACAGCAACCAAAAGGTCAAATTTTCATTAATCAAAAATCTAAGTTCAAAATGCATAACACCAATAATACCTACCTTTATTTCTTTGTAAAATCATTGAAAACATTGGAATTTTTAGAATTTGAGAACATCATTGATTATATCATCTTGAAAATCTTTAAATTTCGGGTAGAATTTTCAGCAATAAGAAAGGATTTAATATAGAATGTGAGCTTCTCTGTTTCATCTTTTATTCTACATTTTTATTTTTGTCTCATAATAATAAAAGAATTTATTCTTCTCTCATGTGAGAGTTTCTTATTCTTCTTTGTTTCAAAAAAAAGAACAAAAAAAAAAAAAAAAAAAAAATTTTGTGAAAAAATAGAGATATATATAGAGAATAAATTTTGGCTCCATCACCCTCATATCAAAGGTAATTACAAAATTTTTATCATTGTTCAAGTCGACCGAATAACTGTAAGTGCTTCAATTATTATATGCTTTACCTTGTGCATAATAGAATTTGCATTGAGGACAATGCAAAATTTAGGTGTGGGGTGGGCTTAGTCATTTTTCCTCTTTGTTTTAGCCATTTTCCTCTTTTTCTCACCATTTTTTATATATTAAAAAAAATAAAATAAAATTTTTGTCACTTGCTAACTTAATAGAGTTGATTAATAATGATCTATTTGATAGATTTTAAATCTTCTAATCTTTAGTTAGTTTTATATCAAGTTTATCTTTTATGATAACTCCAAATAAATTTCTTAGGAATTGATGTTCAAAGTAGCATACTTCACTTAAGTTTTAACTTGGATTTTTAATTAAAGTAATGAAATTTTTGCATGCTTAGCTTAGAGTTGAAAATAATTTTTCAAGTTGTATTGATCCAAATATTTTCCAGAACACACACACACACACACACACACACACACACACACACACACACACACACATATATATATATATATATATATATATATATATATATATATATATATATATATATATATATATATATATATATATATATATATATATATATATATATATATATATATATATATATATATATATATATATATATATATATATATATATATATATATATATATATATATATATATATATATATAATACTAACTTAACAAAAGAAGAGTGCTAAAATGGGCACCATATAAATTTCTCTTAAAATCATTAGTGGTTCTATTTTACTAAGCCTAAGTTGACTGAGTAATTAAACCCAAAGAATATTTTTATGCTTAATGACCTAAGCCCAATTGGGTTAGGATTCATTGGCCCAAAACTCGCTAAATGGTCACTTAGAAAGCCTAATTAAAAGAACAAAATCACCAAGGAATAAAGAGTTTAAAAAAATCATACTAATCATGTTTTTATATATAGTTATATTTGTATATATTCTTGAAGAATTAAATGGATTAAAAGATTTGAAGTTTGTTTAAAACAAAGAGTTAGCATGTTCTTTTCAAGACTTTTAAATTAAAGTTTTGAGTTAAACTTGGTTTTGTATAACTATAATGGAAGGATTTTCTTAAGAAAATTACATTGGAGTTATGATAAAAATATTTTCTTGAGTATTAACCAACTTCAATTGGAATGTTTGAATATATCAAATGAATTAATTATTTCATTAACTTCTTTAAATTGGCAAGTTGACTGAATTTTGTGGGTATATTCACTACAAACCCTCACGAGACTACAACTCGTCCACTGGGGTAACCCAGAGGTTTAAAGGCTTGTTGTATGCGCTAAATACAACCGCGATTCCTGCGAAAGTGAGTTAGGAATTTTGTTTCATTTTCTTTCTTTGCTAGAGGACTAGCAAAAGTTTAGGTGTGGGGGGATTGATAATCACAATTTAATTATAATTTTATACCCTCATTATCTATTTTATATGAATAAATATCCTGCTAATAACTGTTTTTATCTTAATTTGCAAGCTAATGGAGTATTAATGAATAAGAGCCCATATGACTCAAATCCTCTGAATTTCTACCAATTTTTGAAGCCCAAATTTGAAGACAAACGAAGGCCCAAGACACCTAAGGAATCCAAGAAGAATTGCAAAATATCAAGAAAAGATAAAATGGGTTGGAAACCAATGGGTCGGCCGACCGATTGGCCAACCGATTGGTTTTAACCGATTCAATTAAGGGATGATTTCAACTCCTTGGTGGCCAAGTTTGATCCAATGGTTCATGTTCACTCCGTTGGGCTATAAATAGGGTAGAGGGGAGAGGTTTGAGTGTGAAATATTTTGTAAAACCCCATTTGGAGAGGAGGGTTACTCTTAATTAAGAAGACCTTCTAAAAATTATAACTTTGTTACACAATAAATAAAATTTTCACACCTTCAATTTCCTTTCTCTTCGTCTTGTCCAAGGACCAAAAGTAGGATGAGATGAAGATCGAGGAGTTGTTGGTTTTTCTTTTATTTCTTTTTATTTCTTTTTCATTTCTTGTTCATTTATATGCTTTGTAGCTTAGATTTACTTTCATACAATTTACTTTCATGCAATTTACTTTCATGCAATGTCTTTAATTCTTGTATTTACTTTTTAGTATAGATTTTTTTTTCTTTAATTCACCTTGAGGCTAGAACCCTCTAGGAAATTATCCTTTTCTAAGTGTGGAGCTAATATTTGTGGGATCCCTAGAGGTTGTTTAAAACTAGATAACAAATTCAACTTATTCCCATAAGATTGAGATAAGCTAAGTGGATCTACTCTAGATTCCTCATATCTTTAATTAATCCTCCATACTTTACCTTCTTTATTTTCCTCTTATCCTTGCATTTCATTTGTTTGTTTTCCTTCAATTTTCTTTCTCCTCTCTTGATTTCTTTTTCTTTTATTTGCACAAATCACAATCACTCTCCATCTCTCAAACTCATTTTATTTTATTTTCACTTTACCACTCCCATCTTTAAATCCTCCACACTCACTTTCTTCCTCGTTTTATCACACACATTTTCTAATCTCTCCACTCTCATTTTCTTCCTCGTTTTATTAGCATAATCCACAACCACTCTCTAACCTCTTCACCACCACTTTCACCATATTTTACTTTTATTTTGAATAACTCCTAATTGTGGCACACATAATCTAAAAGAACCAAACTTGGATAACTCCTACTTCATGCTCCTGATCGATAACTTTATATACTATAACTTGATCAAGGTTGTATACTTGCAAAAAAAAAAAGAAAAAAAAAAAATTTTGTGAAAAAATAGAGATATATATAGAGAATAAATTTTGGCTCCATCACCCTCATATCAAAGGTAATTACAAAATTTTTATCATTGTTCAAGTCGACCGAATAACTGTAAGTGCTTCAATTATTATATGCTTTACCTTATATAGAATTTGCATGGACAATGTAAAATTGGTGTGTGGGCTTAGTCATTTTTCCTCTTTGTTTTAGCCATTTTTCCTCTTTTCTCACCATTTTTATATATTAAAAAAAATAAAATAAAATTTTTGTCACTTGCTAACTTAATAGAGTTGATTAATAATGATCTATTTGATAGATTTTAAATCTTCTAATCTTTAGTTAGTTTTATATCAAGTTTATCTTTTATGATAACTCAAATAAATTTCTTAGGAATTGATGTTCAAAGTAGCATACTTCACTTAAGTTTTAACTTGGATTTTTAATTAAAGTAATGAAATTTTTGCATGCTTAGCTTAGAGTTGAAAATAATTTTTCAAGTTGTATTGATCCAAATATTTTCGAACACACACACACACACACACACACACACACACACACACACACACATATATATATATATATATATATATATATATATATACTAACAACAAAAGAAAGTGCGAAAATGGGCACATATAAATTTCTCTTAAAATCATTAGTGGTTCTATTTTACTAAGCCTAAGTTGTTGAGTAATTAAACCCAAAGAATATTTTTATGCTTAATGACCTAAGCCCAATTGGGTTAGGATTCATTGAAAACTCGCTAAATGGTCACTTAGAAAGCGATTAAAAAACAAAATCACCAAGGAATAAAGAGTTTAAAAAATCATACTAATCATGTTTTTATATATAGTTATATTTGTATATATTCTTGAAGAATTAAATGGATTAAAAGACTTGAAGTTTGTTTAAAACAAAGAGTTAGCATGTTCTTTTCAAGACTTTTAAATTAAAGTTTTGAGTTAAACTTGGTTTTGTATAACTATAATGGAAGGATTTTCTTAAGAAAATTACATTGGAGTTATGATAAAATATTTTCTTGAGTATTAACCAACTTCAATTGGAATGTTTGAATATATCAAATGAATTAATTATTTCATTAACTTCTTTAAATTGGCAAGTTGACTGAATTTTGTGGGTATATTCACTACAAACCCTCACGAGACTACAACTCGTCCCTTTGGGGTAACCTGGAGGTTTAAAGGCTTGTTGTATCGCTAAATACAACCGCGATTCTCGCGAAAGTGAGTTAGGAATTTTGTTTCATTTTCTTTCTTTGCTAGAGGACTAGCAAAAGTTTAGGTGTGGGGGGATTGATAATCACAATTTAATTATAATTTTATACCCTCATTATCTATTTTATATGAATAAATATCCTGCTAATAACTGTTTTTATCTTAATTTGCAAGCTAATGGAGTATTAATGAATAAGAGCCCATATGACTCAAATCCTCTGAATTTCTACCAATTTTTGAAGCCCAAATTTGAAGACAAACGAAGGCCCAAGACACCCAAGGAATCCAAGAAGAATTCGTGCAAAAATATCAAGAAAAAGATAAAATCGGTTGGAAACCAATCGGTCGGCCGACCGATTGGCCAACCGATTGGTTTTTAACTGATTCCGAATTAAGGGATGATTTCAACTCCTTGGTGGCCAAGTTTGATCCAATGGTTCATGTTCACTCCGTTGGGCTATAAATAGGGGTAGAGGGGGAGAGGTTTGAGTGTGAAATATTTTGTAAAACCCCCATTTGGAGAGGAGGGTTACTCTTAATTAAGAAGACCTTCTAAAAATTATAACTTTGTTACACAATAAATAAAAATTTTCACCCCTTCAATTTCCTTTCTCTTCGTCTTGTCCAAGGACCAAAAGTAGGATGAGATGAAGATCGAGGAGTTGTTGGTTTTTCTTTTATTTCTTTTTATTTCTTTTTCATTTCTTGTTCATTTATATGCTTTGTAGCTTAGATTTACTTTCATACAATTTACTTTCATGCAATTTACTTTCATGCAATGTCTTTAATTCTTGTATTTACTTTTTAGTATAGATTTTTTTTCTTTAATTCACCTTGAGGCTAGAACCCTCTAGGAATTATCCTTTTCTAAGTGTGGAGCTAATATTTGTGGGATCCCTAGAGGTTGTTTAAAACTAGCTAACAAATTCAACTTATTCCCATAAGATTGAGATAAGCTAAGTGGATCTACTCTAGATTCCTCATATCTTTAATTAATCCTCCATACTTTACCTTCTTTATTTTCCTCTTATCCTTGCATTTCATTTGTTTGTTTTCCTTCAATTTTCTTTCTCCTCTCTTGATTTCTTTTTCTTTTTATTTGCACAAATCACAATCACTCTCCATCTCTCAAACTCATTTTATTTTATTTTCACTTTACCACTTCCATCTTTAAATCCCTCCACACTCACTTTCTTCCTCGTTTTATCACACACATTTTCTAATCTCTCCACTCTCATTTTCTTCCTCGTTTTATTGAGCATAATCCACAACCACTCTCTCTAACCTCTTCACCACCACTTTCACCATATTTTACTTTTATTTTGAATAACTCCTAATTGTGGCACACATAATCTAAAAAGAACCAAACTTGGATAACTCCTACTTCCGTTCCTCGTGGGATTGATAACTTTATATACTATAACTTGATCAAGGTTGTATACTTGCAACTTAAAGGTAATCTCATTTTTATTCCATCGGGGAGTCCAAAATTCATGATTTCATGAGCTATAACTCATAATTTTTGGCTATTTTTAGTCATTTTGACCCATTGGCAAATAATTTTGTGGAGTCCAAAATTCATGATTTCATGAGCTATAACCCATGATTTTAGCCATTTTGACCCATTGGCAAATAATTTCATGGAGTCCAAAATTCATGATTTCATGAGCTATAACTCATGATTTTTAACTATTTTAGCCATTTTCCTCTTTGTTTTAGCCATTTTGACCCATTGGCAAATAATTTCATGAAGTTTGAAATTCATGATTTCATGAAATTGGCAAGTTGACTGAATTTTGTGGGTATATTCACTACAAACCCTCACGAGACTACAACTCGTCCTTTGGGGTAACCTGAGGTTTAAAGGCTTGTTGTATCGCTAAATACAACGCGATTCTGCGAAAGTGAGTTAGGAATTTTGTTTCATTTTCTTTCTTTGCTAGAGGACTAGCAAAAGTTTAGGTGTGGGGGATTGATAATCACAATTTAATTATAATTTTATACCCTCATTATCTATTTTATATGAATAAATATCCACGCTAATAGCGTTTTTATCTTAATTTGCAAGCTAATGGAGTATTAATGAATAAGAGCCCATATGACTCAAATCCTCTGAATTTCTACCAATTTTTGAAGCCCAAATTTGAAGACAAACGAAGGCCCAAGACACCTAAGGAATTCAAGAAGAATTCGTGCAAAATATCAAGAAAAGATAAAATCGGTTGGAAACCAATCGGTCGTGGCAGATGGCCAACCGATTGTTTTTGATTCGAATTAAGGGATGATTTCAACTCCTTGGTGGCCAAGTTTGATCCAATGGTTCATGTTCACTCCGTTGGGCTATAAATAGGGGTAGAGGGGAGAGGTTTGAGTGTGAAATATTTTGTAAAACCCCATTTGGAGAGGAGGGTTACTCTTAATTAAGAAGACCTTCTAAAAATTATAACTTTGTTACACAATAAATAAAATTTTCACACCTTCAATTTCCTTTCTCTTCGTCTTGTCCAAGGACCAAAAGTAGGATGAGATGAAGATCGGGAGTTGTTGGTTTTCTTTTTATTTCTTTTTATTTCTTTTTCATTTCTTGTTCATTTATATGCTTTGTAGCTTAGATTTACTTTCATACAATTTACTTTCATGCAATTTACTTTCATGCAATGTCTTTAATTCTTGTATTTACTTTTTAGTATAGATTTTTTTTCTTTAATTCACCTTGAGGCTAGAACCCTCTAGGAAATTATCCTTTTCTAAGTGTGGAGCTAATATTTGTGGGATCCCTAGAGGTTGTTTAAAACTAGATAACAAATTCAACTTATTCCCATAAGATTGAGATAAGCTAAGTGGATCTACTCTAGATTCCTCATATCTTTAATTAATCCTCCATACTTTACCTTCTTTATTTTCCTCTTATCCTTGCATTTCATTTGTTTGTTTTCCTTCAATTTTCTTTCTCCTCTCTTGATTTCTTTTTCTTTTTATTTGCACAAATCACAATCACTCTCCATCTCTCAAACTCATTTTATTTTATTTTCACTTTACCACTCCCATCTTTAAATCCCTCCACACTCACTTTCTTCCTCGTTTTATCACACACATTTTCTAATCTCTCCACTCTCATTTTCTTCCTCGTTTTATTAGCATAATCCACAACCACTCTCTAACCTCTTCACCACCACTTTCACCATATTTTACTTTTATTTTGAATAACTCCTAATTGTGGCACACATAATCTAAAAAGAACCAAACTTGGATAACTCCTACTTCACGTTCCTCGTGGGATTGATAACTTTATATACTATAACTTGATCAAGGTTGTATACTTGCAACTTAAATGTAATCTCATTTTTATTCCATCAGGGGAGTCCAAAATTCTTGATTTCATATGTTATTAACCATAATTTTGCCATTTTTATTCATTTCGATCTATTGGAAAATAATTTTGTAGTTCAAAAATTATGATTTTATGTGCTATTCCCCATGATTTTATGTGATATTTTTTAATATTTCTGCCCATTGGTAATTAATTTCGTAGAGTCCAAAATTCATGATTTTACGAGCTATAACTTTTAATTTTTAGCCATTCTTGATTGTTTTGACCCATCAACAAATAATTTTGTGAAGTTAGAAATTCATGATTTCATGAAATATAACCATGGTTTTGCCCATTTTTAGTCATTTTGATGTGGAGTCCAAAATTCACGATTTCATGAGCTATAACAAATAATTTTGTGGAGTCCAAAATTCATGATTTTATGAGCTATAACCCATGATTTTTGGCCATTTTTATTCATTTTCAACCATTTATAAATAATTTCATGGAGTCCAAAATTCATAATTTCATGAGCTATATAACCCATGATTTTTAACTAGTTTTAGTCATTTTGATGTGGAGTCCAAAATTCATGATTTTATGATCTATAATCCATAATTTTGACTATTTTTATTCATTTTGACCATTGGCAAATATTTTCCCATAGTCCAAAATTCACGGTTTCATAAGCCATTTTTAATCTTTTCGACTCAATGGTAAATAATTATAAGGAGTCAAAAATTCATGATTTTGTGAACTATAACCCATAATTTTTGGTCATTCCGACCCATTGATAAATAATTTTACGGAGTCTAAAATTAATGATTTCATGAGCTATAACCTATAATTTTTGGCCATTTTTTATTCATTTAGACCCATTGACAAATACTTTCATGGAGGAAAAAATTTATGATTTCATAATCTATAACCCTCAATTTTTGACCATTTTTAGTCGTTTCGACCCATTATAAAATAATCTCGTGGAGTCCAAATTTCACGATTTCATGATCTATAACTCATGATTTTTGGCCATTCTAGGTTGTTTCGACCCATTGATAAATAATTTCATGGAGTCTAATATTTCATGAGCTATAAGCCATGATTTTGTCCATTGTTTATTTCGATCCCAGAGAAAACATTCCGCAGAGTAAAAAATTTACGATTTCAAGAGCTATAACCCATGATTTTTGGCGCTTTTTAACTTGTTTCCTCTGCATATAATTTTACAGAGTTCATGATTTATAATTTCATGAGCTATTACTGATAAAGTTTGGCCATTTTTAGTTGTTTATACCCATTGGCAAATAATTTCACAATGTCCAAAATGCACAATTTCATGAGCTATAATCCATGATTTTTATCCATTTTATTCATTTTCAACCATTTATAAATAATTTTGTGAAGGAAAAATTCTCAATTTCTTGAGCTATAACACATTATTTTTGTCCATTTTTATTCATTTAAAGGGAACAAATTCCATAGAGTCCGAAATTAACGATTTCATGTGCTATAGCCAATGATTTTTGGCCATTTTTATTTCTTTTGACCCATTTGTAAAAAAACTTTGCGGAGTCCAAACTTTATTATTTCATAAGCCACAACTCCCCATTTTTGGACATTTTATTTATTTTGACCCCTTGGCAAATAATTTTGCTGAGTCCAAAGTTTATGATTTTATTAGCTATAACCCACGATTTCCCCCCATTTTTAATCATTTCGACCCATTTGTAAATAATTTCATGGTGTCCAAAATTCATAATTTTATAATCTATAAACCATGATTTTTGAATATTTTTAGTCGTTTCGACCCTTTGGTAAATAATTTTGCAGAGGTTAAAATTCATGATTTTATGAGCTATAACCCATAATTTTTGGCCAGTTTGAGTCATTTTGACCCATTGGTAAATTTTTTTATAGAGTTAAAAATTCACAATTTTATTGGCTATAACACATAATTTTTGTCTATTTTTATTCATTTCGAAACAGGAGAAAAATTTCGCGGAGTTCAAAATTCACGATTTCATGAGCTATAACTCTTGATTTTTGGCCTTTTTATTTAATTCCTCCAATTGGCATATAATTTAGCTGAGTCTAAAATTTAGAATTTCATGAGCTATTATTCGTGATTTTTGGCTATTTTGTTATTGTTTCTCTGCATTGGTAAATAATTTTGCGGAGTCTAAATTCATGATTTCATGACCTATAACATATTTATCATTTCTTGATCATTTTTAGTCATCTCGAACCATTAGCAAATAATTATACAAAGTCCAAAACTCATAATTTCATGACCTATTATCCATAATGTTTTTCCATTTTATTTATTTTGTGCCATTGACAAATAATTCATGATTTCATAAGGTATAATCCATGATTTTTGATAATTTTAAGTCGTTTAGACTCATTGGCAAATAATTTAGCGAGTGAAATCACAATTTCATAAGATATAAGCATAATTTTTGGCTATTTTTAGTCATATCGACTCATTGTCAAATAATGTCACAATGTCTAAACTTCATGATTTCATTATAACCTACGATTTCTAGCCATATTTATTCATCTCTGCCCATTGACAAATAATTTCATAGATACCAAAATTTATGATTTCATGAGCTATAACCCATAATTTTTAGCCAATTTTAGTCGTTTCGACCCACTGGCAAATTTATTCGTGGAGTCTAAAATTCAAAGTTTCATGGGTTATAATCCATAATTTTTGACTATTTTTTTTTCATTTCAACCCATTGGTAAAAAATTTCACGGAGTCCAAAATTCCCGATTTCATGAGCTATTAGCAGTTATTTTGGTCATTTTTAGTCCTTTCGACCCATTGGCCTAAATATGCGCCAATTCCAAACTTCATGATTTGATGAGTTATAACTCACATTTTTGGCCATTTTTTTTATTTCGTCCCATCAGCATATAATTGGGCTGAGTTCCAAATTGACAATTTCAAGGCATCCAAAATTTATAATTTCATGGCTATTACCTGCAATGTTTGGGGATTTTTAGCCGTTTCTACTAATTAGCATAATTTCGTGAAGTCAAAAATTCACAATTACATGAGTTAAAACCCACAATTTTTCAATCATTTTTAATTATTTTGACTTATTAAAAATAATTTTACTGAGTCCAAAATTCACGATTTTATTTTCTATTACCTATGATTTCCAATTATTTTTATTCATTGCATCCTATTGGTAAATAATTTGGTAGAGTCTGAAAATAGCAATTTCATGAGCTATAACGAGTCCAAAATTCACAATTTCATGAGGTAAGACCCACAATTTTTTTTTACCATTTTTAGTCATTTTAACCCATTGACAAATAATTCATAGAGTCTAAATTTCACGATTTATGAGCTATAACCCATGATTAACCATTTTTATTCATTGCTTGCCCATTGATAAATAATTTTATGGATGTCAAAATTTTTATTTCATGACCTATAACCCATAATTTTGGCCCTTTTTAGCTATTTTAACCCATTGGTAAATAATTTCACGGAGTCCAATATACACGATTTAATGAGCCATAACCCATGATTTTTGGCAATTTTTAGTCATTTCTACTATTTAGCAAATAATTTTGTGGAGTCTAAAATTCATGATTTTATAAGTAATATCCCACAATTTTTGGCCATTTTTAGTAATTCTGTCCCATTTACAAATAATTTCACAGATTTCAAAATTCACGATTTCATGAGCTATAACCTATATTTTTTTATAATTTTTATTTGTTCAGACCCATTGAATAATCAAGTTAGCAAATACCAAAATTCATGATTTCGTGAGCTATAACCCATGATTTTTATACATTTTTAGTCATTCTGACCTTTTGGCTCATAATTTCACAAAGTTTGAAATTCATGATTTCATGAGCTGTAATTCATGATTTTTGGCATTTTTAGTCGTTCCAACCCATTGGCAAATAACTTCGCGGTGTCCAAAATTCATGATTTCATAAGCTATAACGCACGATTTTGGCCATTTTTAGTCATTTCTACTATATGGTAAATAATTTTGTGGAGTCTAAAATTCACGATTTCATGAGTTATAACCCGTAATTTTTTGCTATTTCTAGTCCTTCCTTCCTATTTACACATAATTTCATGGATTTCAAAATTCATGATTTCATGAGTTATAACCCATGATTCTTTACATTTTTTATTTGTTTCAACCCTTGACAATAAAAATTCATGATTTCATGAGCAATAACCCACGATTTTCTTAAAACTTTGACCCATAGGTAAATAATTTTGCAGAGTCTAAAATTCACGATTCTATGAGTAGACCATGATTTTAGGGCATTTTTAGTCATTCCAACCCACTGACAAATAACTTGCGAAATTCATGATTTTATGAGCTATAACCCATAATTTTTTTCCATTTCTAGTCATTTCTACCCATTGGCAAATAATTTCATGGATTTCAAAATTCATGATTTCATGAAATATAACCCATGATTTTTTTCCATTTCTAGTCATTTCTACCCATTGGCAAATAATTTCAGTAAAGTTTAAAATTCATGATTTCATGATTATAACCCATGATTCTTTACATTTTTATTTGTTTCAACCCTTGACAATAAAAATTCATGATTTCATGAGCAATAACCCGATTTTCTTAAAACTTTGACCCATAGGTAAATAATTTTGCGAGTCTAAAATTCACGATTCTATGAGTAGACCATGATTTTAGGGCATTTTTAGTCATTCCAACCCAGCGACAAATAACTTGCGAAATTCATGATTTTATGAGCTATAACCCATAATTTTTTTCCATTTCTAGTCATTTCTACCCATTGGCAAATAATTTCGTAAAGTTTAAAATTCATGATTTCATGAAATATAACCCATGATTTTTGCCTATTTTTAGTCATTCCGACCCATTGATAAATAATCTCGTAGAGTACAAAATTCTGATTTCATCATCTATAACCCATGATTTTGGTCATTTTAAGTTGTTTCTACTTATTGGTAAATAATTTTGTAGAGATCAAAATTCACGATTTCATAAGCTATAACCCACAGATTTTATCTATTTTTAGTCATTTCGACCCATTAGCAAAATTGTTATGCAGAGTTTAAAATTCATGATTTCATGTGCTATATTACCATAGTTTTTGGCCATTTTTATTCATTTCAACCTATTGACAGATAATTTTGCGGAACTCAAACATTATGATTTCATAAGCTATAACCTATGATTATTGATCATTTTTAGTTGTTTCTACTCATAGGCAATAATTTTGCGGAGTCCAAAATTCATGATTTCAAGAGCTATAATCCAAAAGTTTTGACCATTTTTATTCCTTTTGACCCATTTGCAATTAATTTCATGCAGCTCAAAATTTACAGTTTCATGAGCTATAATCCATGATTTTTGGTTATTTTTAGTCCTTTCGACCCATTGGCAAAAAAGTTGACGGAGTCTAAGTTCAAGATATCATGAGCTAGAACCTAAGATTCTTGGCTATTTTCATTTGATTAGACCTAATGACAAATAATTTTGCGAAGTCTAAAATGCACGATTCATGAGCTATAACCGATAATTTTTTTTACCATTTTTATCTATTTTGACTCAACGGTAAATAATTATGTGAAGTAAAACTTTTTAAATTTCATGAGCTATAACTTTGTTCATCTTCATTCATTATGAACAAAGGGGAAAAAGTCTGTGATTTTTGGGTATTTTTAGTCCTTTCGACCATTTAGCAAAAAACTTTATGGAATCTAAAATTTATGATTTCATGAGCTATAACCCATATTTTATTTTGACATTTTATTTGTTTCAACCTATTGACAAATAGTTTTGTAGAGTCCACCCTTGATTTCTTGCCCGTTTTTGTCATTTCGACCATTTGGCAAATAATTTTACGGAATCCAAAATTTACGATTTCATGAGCTGCGACCCACGGCTTTTTTGCAATTTTTATTTGTTCCGATCCAATGACATATAATTTTTGAGATGCTAAAATTCATGATTCTATGACCCATGAATTTTGCCCATTTTTAGTTATTTTGACTCATTGGCAGATAATTTTGCGGAGTCCAAAATTATGATTTCATGAGCTATAGCGTTATGATTTTTGATCACTTTTAGTAATTTTGACCCATAAGCAAATAATTACCTGGAGTCCAAAATTCACCATTTCATGTGTTATAGCCCATGATTTTTAGCCAATTTTGGCCATTTCTACCCATTGATAAATAGTTTTGTGGAGTCTAAAATTCATGATTTCATGAGCTTTTTCCATGATTTTTGGCCATTCTTAGATATTTCAACCCATTGGGAAATGATTTCATAGAGTCCGAAATTAACAATTTCATGAGCTATAACCCACGATTTTTTTTTCTAATTTTGTTCTTTTGGACCCAAGACATAAAAATTCCTTGGAGTCTTGAAATCGTGATTTTTATTTGTTTCTTGCCATTGACATATAATTTGTGAGTCTAAAACTTATAATTTCATAAGCTATAATACCCACAATTTTTTGCTATGTTAGTTATTTTTATCCATTGGTAAATAATTTTGCAGAGTCCAAAATTTATAATTTTATGAGCTATAATCCACAACTTTAACCATTTTTAGTCATTTTGAGTCATTAGCAAATAATTACGCAGAGTCCAAAATTCACGATTTCATGTGCGATTAACCATAAGTTTTGGTTGTTTTTATTTGTTTCAACCAATTGACAAATAATATTATGGAGTTTGAAATTCACGATCTATAATCCATGATATTTAGTTATTTTTAGTTATTTTTAGTTATTTTTACTCATTGACAAATAATTTAGCGTAGTCTAAAATTTAAGATTTCATGAGCTAGAACCCAAGTTTCCTATTTTTAGTCATTGACTCATTGATAAATAATTTCATGATTCATGATCTATAATCCATGATATTTAGTCATTTTTATTCATTGCAACCCATTGACAAATAATTTTGTGGGTGCCAAAATTCATTTTATTATGTGCTATAACCCTTGATTTTTGGCCAATTTTATTCATTTTGACCCATTGGCAATAATTTTACAGAGTCTGAATGTTACAATTTCATAAGCTATAATTAACCCACAGTTTTGGGAAAATTTTTAATCGTTTATACTCATTGGCAAATAATTTCATGGAGTCCAAAATTCACAATTTCATTAGCTATAACTCATAATTTTTGCCATTTTTAGTCATTCTAACCCATTGGCAAATAATTTCATGGAGTCCAAAATTCATGATTTCATGAGCTATAACCCATGATTTGTGACCATTTTTATTCATTTCAACCTAGTGACAATTAATATTGCAAATGCCAAAATTCATGTTTGGTGAGCTATATAACCCACTATTTTTTGCCATTTTTAGTTATTTCAACCTATTATCAAATAATTTTCTAGAGTCAAAATTAATTAATTCATGAGCTATAAGACAGAAATTTTGAACATTATTATTCATTTCACCCCATTTATAAATAATTTTGTATAGTCTAAAATTCATAATTTTATGACCTATATAATTAACAGTTTTTAGTCATTTTTAGCCCTTTTGACCCATTGGCAAAAAAAAATGCAGTGTTTAAAATTCATGATTTCATGAGCTTTAATCCATGATTTTTAGCCATTTTTATTCGGCCCTATGGCAAATAATTTCATGGAGTCCGAAATTCATGATTCATTAGCTATAACCCATGGTTATTGGCCACTTTCATTCATTATGACTCATTGGCCTATAATTCTGCAAAGTAAACAATTCTCAATTTCATCAGCAATAACACATAATTTTTTTTTTCCATTTTAGCCCATTTAGAACATTGGGAAAAAAATTCCGCGAAGGCCAAAATTCACAATACCACATAATTTTTTTTCAATTTTAGCTCATTTAGAACATTGGGGAAATAATTCATGAGTCCAAAATTCACAATTTTATGAGCTATAACCCATGATTTTTGACCATTTTAGTCATTCTAACCCATTGGCAAATAATTTCATGGAGTCCAAAATTCATGATTTCATGAGCTATAACCCATGATTTGTGGCCATTTTATTCATTTCAACCTAGTGACAATTAATATTGCAAATGCCAAAATTCATGTTTGGTGAGCTATATAACCCATTATTTTTGCCATTTTAGTTATTTCAACCTATTATCAAATAATTTTCTAGAGTCAAAATTAATTAATTCATGAGCTATAAGACAGAAATTTTGAACATTATTATTCATTTCACCCCATTTATAAATAATTTTGCAGAGTCTAAAATTCATAATTTTATGACCTATATAATTAACAGTTTTTAGTCATTTTAGCCCTTTTGACCCATTGGCAAAAAATGCAGTGTTTAAAATTCATGATTTCATGAGCTTTAATCCATGATTTTTAGCCATTTTATTCATTTTGACCCATTGGCAAATAATTTCATGGAGTCCAAAATTCATGATTCATTAGCTATAACCCATGGTTATTGGCCACTTTCATTCATTATGACTCATTGGCCTATAATTCTGCAAAGTAAACAATTCTCAATTTCATCAGCAATAACACATAATTTTTTTCCATTTTAGCCCATTTAGAACATTGGGGAAAAAATTCCGCGAAGGCCAAAATTCACAATACCACATAATTTTTTTTCAATTTTAGCTCATTTAGAACATTGGGGAAATAATTCCGCGGAGTCCAAAATTCACAATTTTATGAGCTATAACCCATGATTTTGGCTATTTTTAGTCATTCCAACCCGTTGCCAAAAAACTTCACAGAACCCAAAATTCATAATTTCTTGAACTTTAACCAAAGATTTTTGGACATTTTATTTGTTCGGATCCAATGATAAATAATTTTACAGAGTTGAAAATTCGGATTTCATGAACTATAACCCATAATTTTTTGTAATTTTTATTCATTCGACCAATTAATAAATAATTTTGAGGATGTAAAATTTTATGATTTTATGAGCTATTATCATTGGCAAATAATTTTGCGGAGGTACTATGCATGATTTCATGAGCTATAACCCATGATTTTAGCTATTTTTTTATAACTTCTAACCATTGGTAAATAATTTTGCAGAGTCTAAAATTTACGATTTCATAAGCTATAAGCCTATAACCCATGATTTATGGCCATTCTTGGTTATTTTGTGTCATTGGTAAATAGTTTCATGAAGTTCAAGATTCATAATTTCATGAGCTATAATCCATGATTTTTGCCATTATTTATTGTTTCTAGCCATTGACAAATAATTTTGCAAAGACCAAAATTTATAATTTAATAAGCAATAACCCATGATTTATTTGCCATGCTTGATTGTTTGGAGCCATTGATAAATATTTTTGTGGAGTTTAAAATTCACGATTTCTTTAGGGGTTTTTACATCAAAACCACCTAAACCTTTACCTAAATTAATAGTTACCACCTATAATTTTTTTTACGAAAACCACCTAAAATTGCTTACATACTTTCAATGTCACACCAATCTATATTTTCAATGTCACATCAAAACCACCTATTTTCTGTAGCTAATGTCTCATGTGTGGTTATGCTTGGTACATATTTTAAAATATTTGGTGGTAATTGTGATTTTCTTAACATAGCAGGTGGTTCATGTCAACAGTTTATAAAGGTAAGGTGGTATACATATCAAGTTGTGTTTTGTAAAGGTGGTAACCATAAGAGATATAAAAGTTTAGGTGGTAAGAGATATAAAAGTTTAGGTGGTAACGATAAAAAAATATAGATTGGTGTGACATTGAAAGCATGTAAGCAATTTTAGGTGGTTTTCATCAAAAAAAAAATGTAGGTGGTAACCATCAATTTGGGCAAAAATTTAGGTGGTTTTGATGTAAAAACCATTTCTTTAGTTATAACCCTAGATTTTTTTTACATTTTCATTAATTTCGTTCCTAGAGAAAAATATTCCGCGGAGTCCAAAATTTAAGATTTCATGAGCTATAAACCATGAGTTTAGCCATATTTAGTCATTCTACACTTCTAAGTTTATAGAGTCCAAAATTCACGATTGCATGAGTTATAACCCATAATTTTTGACCATTTTTAGTCATTCTGACCCATCGATATATAATTTCATGCAATTTAAAATTCATGCTTTCATGAGCTAGAACCCATAGTTTTTTGAAATTTTTATTCATTCTAACCCATTGACAAATAATTTTCCAAAGTCCAAAATTTATTTCATGAGCTATAACCCATAATTTTTGACCATTTTTAGTCATTCCGACCCATTAGCATATAATTTCACAGATTCCTAAATTCCTAATTTCATGAGCTATAACCCACAAGTTTTGGCCATTTTCAGTCCTTTCTACTCTTTCAAAAAAAAAAAAACAAATTGCGGAATCTAAAATTCACGATTTCATGAGGATCTACAATATGTGGCTGTTTTAGTCTATGCGACCCATTGACAAATAATTTCACAAATTTTGAAAATTCATGATTCCATGAGGTATGACCTATGGTTTTGCGTAATTTTTACTCATTTTGAACCATTGGCAAATAATTTTGTGGATGCAAAAATTCATGATTTTATGAGCTATGACCCATGATTTTTGACTATTTTTAGTCGTTTTGGCCTATTAGCAAATAATTTTGCAGACCCCAAAATTTATAATTTTTTGAGCTATAATCCATAATTTTTAGCTCTTCTGCTTCGTTTCAACCTATAGGCAATTAATTTCGTGGATGCTAAAATTCATGATTTCAAGAGCCATAACCCATGATTTTGGCTGTTTTAGTTGTTTCAATCCATTTGTAAATAATTTCATCGAGTTTGAAATTCACAATTTTATGAGCTATAACTCACAATTTTTTGTTGTTCTGACCCATTAGCAAATAATTTTACAAAGTTTAAAGTCCATGATTTTTGACCATTTTTAGTCATTTCGACCAATTAGCAAAAAACATCGTAGAGTCCTATATTCATGATTTTATGTGCAATAACCTACAATTTTTAGCTATTTTACTTCGATTAGAATCATTGGCAAGTAAGTTCACAGAGTCTAAAATTAATGATTCATGAGCTATAACCCATGATTTTTGGGCATTTTTATTCGTTTAGACCCATTGACAAAATATTTTGTGAAGTAAAAAGTTCTCGATTTCATGAGCTATAGTACATAATTTTTGGAGTTTTTAAATGGAAAACACCTAATAAATAGGTGATTATATAGGAACCACCTCGTTTTTCAATTTATGCCAAAACCACCTAAAAGTATGTTTTCCCTTCAATTTATGCAATTTTTATTTGTTACGGCCCATTGACAAATAATTTTCCAAAGTCCAAAATTTATTTCATGAGCTATAACCCATGATTTTTGGGCATTTTTATTCGTTTAGACCCATTGACAAAATATTTTGTGAAGTAAAAGTTCTCGATTTCATGAGCTATAACCCATGATTTTGGCTATTTTTAGTCATTTTAACCCATTGGCAAATAATTTCATGGAGGTTGAAATTATCGATTTCAAGAACTATAACTCACAATTTTTGTTGTTCGACCCATTAGCAAATAATTTTATGGAGTCTAAAATTCATGATTTCATGAGCTATAACTCACAATTTTTGTTGTTCGACCCATTAGCAAATAATTTTGTGGATGCAAAATTCATGATTTCATGAGCTATAACCCATGATTTTTGGGCATTTTTATTCGTTTAGACCCATTGACAAAATATTTTGTGAAGTAAAAGTTCTCGATTTCATGAGCTATAACCCATAATTTTTGACCATTTTTAGTCATTTCGACCAATTAGCAAAAACATCGTAGAGTCCTATATTCATGATTTTATGTGCAATAACCTACAATTTTTAGCTATTTTACTTGATTAGAATCATTGGCAAGTAAGTTCCAGAGTCTAAAATTAATGATTCATGAGCTATAACCCATGATTTTTGGGCATTTTTATTCGTTTAGACCCATTGACAAAATATTTTGTGAAGTAAAAGTTCTCGATTTCATGAGCTATAGTACATAATTTTTGGAGTTTTTAAATGGAAAACACCTAATAAATAGGTGATTATATAGGAACCACCTCGTTTTTCAATTTATGCCAAAACCACCTAAAAGTATGTTTTCCCTTCAATTTATGCAATTTTTATTTGTTCTGGCCCATTGACAAATAATTTTATGGAGTCTAAAATTCACGATTTGCTATAACCTATAATATTTGGCCATTTCTATTCGTTCAGGCCTATTGACAAATAATTTTCCAAAGTCCAAAATTCATGATTACTCTAAATCGTGATTTTTTTTGGATCCGTTGGCAAATAATTATGTGGAGTCAAAATTTCATGATTTCATGTGCTATCATCCACAATTTTTATTCATTTTTATTCGTTTTGACCAATTGTCAATTAATTTTACGGATTCTAGAAATTATGATTTCGTGATTTATAATCCACGATTTTTAACATATTTTAGTCATTTACACTCATTAAAAAATAATTTTGTGTTGTCCAAAAATCATGATTTCAGCTATAACCCCATGATTTTT
Organism: Asparagus setaceus; assembly: GCA_012295165.1. Classification (NCBI taxonomy): domain Eukaryota; kingdom Viridiplantae; phylum Streptophyta; class Magnoliopsida; order Asparagales; family Asparagaceae; genus Asparagus; species Asparagus setaceus. The sequence goes on from CM022704.1 coordinate 71,198,629, forward strand.
TGTCATTTTCAGTCATTCCTACTCATTGAAAAATAATTTCATAGAGTTTAAATTTTATGATTTCATGAGTTGTAACTCACGCAATTTTGCTATTCTTAGGCGTTTTGACCCACTAGCAAATAATTTCATGGAGGTTGAAATTATCGATTTCAAGAACTATAACTCACAACTTTTGCCCATTTTAGCCATTTCAACCCATTGACAAATAATTTTACAGAGTTTAAAATTTAAGATTTCATGAGCTATAATCCATGATTTTTTACCATTTTTACTCGTTTTGACCTATTAGCAAATAATTTTATGGAGTCTAAAATTCATGATTTCATGAGCTATAATCCATGATTTTTGACCATTTTTAGTCATTTTAACCCATTGGCAAATAATTATGTGGAGTCAAAATTCATGATTTCATGAGCTATAACCCATGATTTTTGACCATTTTTAGTCATTTTAACCCATTGGCAAATAATTTTATAGATTCTAAAATTCACAATTTCATGAGCTATAACCCATAATTTTTGACCATTTTTAGTCATTCGACCCATCGATATATAATTTCATGCAATTTAAAATTCATGCTTTCATGAGCTAGAACCCATAGTTTTTGAAATTTTTATTCATTCTAACCCATTGACAAATAATTTTCCAAAGTCCAAAATTTATTTCATGAGCTATAACCCATAATTTTTGACCATTTTTAGTCATTCCGACCCATTAGCAAATAATTTCATAGAGTCCAAAATTCATAATTTCATGAGCTATAACCCACAAGTTTTGGCCATTTTCAGTCCTTTCTACTCTTTCAAAAAAAAAAAAAAACAAATTGCGGAATCTAAAATTCACGATTTCATGAGGATCTACAATATGTGGTTGTTTTAGTCTATGCAGCCCATTTGACAAATAATTTCACAAATTTTGAAAATTCATGATTCCATGAGGTATGACCTATGGTTTTGCGTAATTTTTACTCATTTTGAACCATTGGCAAATAATTTTGTGGATGCAAAATTCATGATTTTATGAGCTATGACCCATGATTTTTGACTATTTTTAGTCGTTTTGACCTATTAGCAAATAATTTTGTGGATGCAAAATTCATGATTTTATGAGCTATAACCCATAATTTTTAGCTCTTACGCTTCGTTTCAACCTATAGGCAATTAATTTCGTGGATGCTAAAATTCATGATTTCAAGAGCCATAACCCATGATTTTGGTTTGTTTTAGTTGTTTCAATCCATTTGTAAATAATTTCATCGAGTTTGAAATTCACAATTTTATGAGCTATAACTCACAATTTTTGTTGTTCGACCCATTAGCAAATAATTTTACAAAGTTTAAAGTCCATGATTTTTGACCATTTTAGTCATTTCGACCAATAAGCAAAAACATCGTAGAGTCCTATATTCATGATTTTATGTGCAATAACCTACAATTTTTAGCTATTTTACTTGATTAGAATCATTGGCAAGTAAGTTCACGAGTCTAAAATTAATGATTCATGAGCTATAACCCATGATTTTGGGCATTTTTATTCGTTTAGACCCATTGACAAAATATTTTGTGAAGTAAAAGTTCTCGATTTCATGAGCTATAGTACATAATTTTTGGAGTTTTTAAATGGAAAACACCTAATAAATAGGTGATTATATAGGAACCACCTACGTTTTCAATTTATGCCAAAACCACCTAAAAGTATGTTTTCCCTTCAATTTATGCAATTTTTATTTGTTCTGGCCCATTGACAAATAATTTTATGGAGTCTAAAATTCACGATTTGCTATAACCTATAATATTTGGCCATTTCTATTCGTTCCGGCCTATTGACAAATAATTTTGCTGATGCCAAAATTCATGATTACTCTAAACCGTGATTTTTTTTGGATCTGTTGGCAAATAATTATGTGGAGTCAAAATTTCATGATTTCATGTGCTATCATCCACAATTTTTATTCATTTTTATTCGTTTTGACCAATTGTCAATTAATTTCTGATTCTAGAAATTATGATTTCGTGATTTATAATCCACGATTTTAAACATATTTTAGTCATTTACACTCATTAAAAAATAATTTTGCGTTGTCCAAAAATCATGATTTCATGAGCTATAACCCATGATTTTTGACCATTTTTAGTCATTTCTACTCATTGGCAAATAATTTCATAGAGTTTAAATTTTATGATTTCATGAGTTGTAACTCACGCAATTTTGCTATTCTTAGGCGTTTTGACCCACTAGCAAATAATTTCATGGAGGTTGAAATTATCGATTTCAAGAACTATAACTCACAACTTTTGCCCATTTTTAGTCATTTTAACCCATTGGCAGAGAATTTCACAGAGTTCAAAATTTAAGATTTCATAGTCTATAAGTCACGATTTTTGGCTATTTTTAGTAGCTTCTACCCATTGGTAAATAATTTTACGGAGTCAAAAATTCATGATTTCATGAGCTATAACTCATGATTTTTTTATCTTTTTAAGTCATTGTGACCCACTGGCTAATAATTATGCGGAGTCCAAAAATTCACGATGTCATGTGCTCTAACCTAAGATTTTTTACCATTTTTATTCAATTTGATCCATTGGCAAATAATTTTACAGATTCTAAAAATTCACAATTTCATGAGCTATAACCCATGATTTCTTGCCATTTTTAAATCATTCTCACTGATGGAAAAATAACTTCATAGAGTTCAAAATTCATGATTTAGTGAGCTATAATTAACAAATTTTAGCCATTCTTCAGTGTTTTGATCCATTGGCAAATAATTTTGTGGAGTTAGATATTCATGATTTCATGAACAATAACTCAAAAAGTTTGCCCATTTTTAGTCATTTCTTGGCAAAGAATTTCGTAGAGTCCCAAAGTCACGATTTAATGATCTATAATCTATGACTTTTGACCATTTTCAGTAATTTCTACTCATTGGCAAATAATTTTGCGGAGTCAAAAATTCATGATTTCATGAGCCATAACCCATGATTTTTGACCACTTTTAATCATTGTGATCCACTGGCAAATAATTACGCGGAGTCTAAAATTCACGATTTCATGTGTTGTAACTCACAATTTTTGGACATTTTTATTCGTTTTAACCCATTGGCAAATAATTTTATAGATTCTAAAAATTCACAATTTCATAAGCTATAACGCAAAATTTTTTTTGCCATTTTTAGTCATTCTGACCCGTTAACAAATAATTTCATGGGGTTCAAAATTTATAATTTCATGAGCTATAACCCATGATTTCAGCAATTTTTATTTGTTCTGGCCCATTGATAAATAAATTCATGGAGTCCGAAATTCATGAATTCATGAGTTATAACCCACGATTTTTGACCATTTTTAGTTATTATGACCCACTGGCAAAAAATTACGGGGAGTCCAAAAATTCAAGATTTCATGTGCGAAGGCCATTACACTGTTAGCAAAATTCGACTCTGTGGGGATCGAGCATATTAGCAGAGGTGCCAATATAATGGCATAGCTGACTTTTGCTCAATTGAAGTCAACGTTCTACTTTTACAACAAACTCCAGCTATATGAGATAGACAAGTCATGAAACTTGACATCAACCCTTAATTTTTGCCCGTTTTGTTTTTTTGACCCATTGACAAATAATTTTATAGATTCTAAAAAATCACAATTTCATGGGCCATAACCCACGGTTTATTGCCATTTTTAGTCATTCCATCTCATTGACAAATAACTTTGCAAAATCCAAAATTCATGATTTCATGAGCTATAACTCATAAATTTTAGCCATTCTTTGGCATTTTGATCTATTGGCAAATAATTTTGTGGAGTTTGAAATTCACGATTTCATGAACAATAAGTCACAATTTTTGCTTATTTTTTTTGTCATTTCGATCCATTGGCAAAGAATTTTGTGGAGTCCAAAATTCATGATCTCATGATCAATAGCCCATGACTTTTGACCATTTTTAGTCATTTTGATCCATTGACAAGTAATTTTGTAGAGTCCAAATTACGATTTCATGAGCTATAGCCCATAATTTTTTTATTATTTTTAGTCATTGTAACCCACTATAAATAATCACACAGAGTAAAAAATTCACGATTTCATGTACTATTACTCATAATTTTGGAATATTTTTATTCATTTCAACCCATTGGCAAATAATTTTGTAGATTCTGAAAATTCAAGATGTCATGTGCTAAGCCAATGATTTTTTACCATTTTTAGTCATTCCGATCCATTGCCAAATAATTTCACGAGGTCTAAAATTTATGATTTTATGAGGTACAACCCGTGATTTCAGCAATTTTTATTTGTTCTGACCCATTGATATATAATTTCACGGAGTTTAAAATTTACTATTTCATGAGCTATAAGCCATGATTTTTAGCCTTTTTTATTTGATTCGGTCTACTGATGAATAATTTTGCTGATGCTAAAATTCATGATTTTTTGAGCTATAACCCATGATTTTTGCCAGTTTCGTTTGTTCGGATCCATGGGCAAGTAATTACATGGATTTAAAATTTCATGATTTCATGTACTATTACCCATAATTTTTGGTCATTTTTATTCGTTTTGATCCATTGACAAGTAATTTTGTAGAGTCCAGAAATTACGATTTCATAAGCTATAATCCATGATTTTTACCATATTTTAGTCCTTTCCACTCATCGAAAAATAATTTTGTTGAGTCCAAAAATAGCGATTTCATGAGCTATAACCCCAAAATTTTGGCTATTTTAAGCCATTTCTACTCATTGACAAATAATTTTAGAGCGTTAGAATTTCATAATTTCATGAGCTATTACTCACAAATTTTGGCCATTCTTGGATGTTTTGACCCATTGACAAATAATTTCGTGGAGTTTGAAATTATCGATTTCATGAACTATAACTCACAACTTTTGCCACTTTTTAGTCATTTTGATCCATTGACAGATAATTTCATGGAGTCCAAAATTCACGATTTCATGATCTATAACTCATAAATTTTAGCCATAATTAGCAGTTTCTATCCATTGGCAAATAATTTTACGGAGTCCAAAATTTATGATTTCATGAGTTATAACCCACGATTTTTGACACTTTTAGTCATTGTGACCCACTGGGAAATAATTAAGCAGAGTCTAAAAATTCATGATTTCATGTGCTATAACCCAAGTTTTTTAGACATTTTTATTAATTTCAACCCATTGGTAAATAATTTTGTAGATTCTGAAAATTCATGATTTCATGAGCTATAACCCACAATTTATTGCCATTTTTAATCATTCTGACCCATTGACAAATAACTTCACGGAGTCTAAAATTCATGATTTCATGAGCTATAACTCACGAATTTTAGCCATTCTTTGGCGTTTTGATCCAATGACAAATAATTTCTTGGAGTATAAAATTCACGATTTCATGAATGATAACTGACAATATTTGCCCATTAGTTATTTTTACCCATTGGCAAGAATTTCACAGAGTCTAAAATTCATAATTTCATGATCTATAATCCATGACTTTTAACCATTTTCAGTAGTTTTTACCCATTGGCAAATAATTTTGTGGAGCCAACAATTCATGATTTCATGAGCTATAACTCATAATTTGACCATTTTTAATCATTGTGACCCACTGGCAAATAATTATGTGGAGTCCAAAATTCACGATTTCATGTGTTTTAACTCACGATTTTTTGACGAATTTATTCGTTTTAACCCATTGGCAAATAATTTTATAAATTTTAAAAATTCACGATATCATGAGCTATAACCCACAACTTTTTGCCAATTTCAATTATTCCAACCCATTGACAAATAATTTCACGGGGTCCAAAATTTATGATTTCGTAAGCTATAACCCATGATTTCAGCTATATTTATTTGTTCAGGCCCATTGACAACTAATTTCATAGAGTCTAAAATTCAGATTTCATGAGCTATAAGCCATGATTTGTCGTTATTTTTCTTTGTTTCGGCCTATTGACAAATAATATTGCTGATACCAAAATTCAAGATTTAATGTGCTATAACCTATAAAATTTTTTATTTTTGTTTGTTTGGGTCTGTTGGCAAATAATTACATGGACTAAAAAATCCATAATTTCATGTGCTATTACCCATGATTTTTGTTCATTTTATTTGATTTGACCCTTTGACAAATAATTTTGTAGAGTTCGAAAATTACAATTTCACGAGCTATAGCCCACGATTTTAGGCCTATTTTAGTCGTTTGTACTCATTGAAAAATAATTTTATAGAGTCCAAAAATGACAAATTCATGATCTATAACCCCATGAGTTTTGGCCTATTTTAGTCATTTCTACTTATTGACAACCAATTTCATAGAGTCAAAATGTCATGATTTCATGAGCTATAACACACAAATTGTGGCAATTCTTGGGCGTTTTGATGCATTGGCAAATAATTTTATGGAGTTTAAAATTCACAATTTCATAAACTATAACTCACAATTTTTGCCCATTTTTAATCATTTCGACCCATTGGCAGAGATTTTGCATAGTCCAAAATTCAAGATTTGATGATCTATAACTCATGATTTTTTTACCATTTTTAGTAGTTTCTACCCACTGGCAGATAATTTTACGGAGTCCAAAATGCATGATTTCATAAGCTATAATCCAATATTTTTGACCATTTTTAGTCATTGTGACCCTCTAGCAAATAATTACACGGAGTCCAAAATTCACAATTTCACGTGCTATAACCCACGATTTTTAGCCATTTTTATTCGTTTCGACCCATTAGCAAATAATTTTTGACATTTTTATTTGTTTCAACCCATTAGCTCATAATTTTGTGGATGCCAGAAATTCACAATTTAATGAGCTATAACCCATGATTTTTTATTACTAATTTTAGTTAATCCGACTCATTGACAAATTATTTCATGGGGAATAAAATTTACGATTTCATGAGCTATAACCCTTGATTTCAGCTATTTTTATTTCTTCCAGCCCATTAATAAATAATTTCACAGAGCCAAAAACATATGAACTCATGGGCTATAAGCTATAATTTATGGCCATTTTTATTCATTGCGGCCTATTGACAAATAATTTTGTTGAAGCTAAAATCCCATTTTTGTTCGTTCAGATCCATTGGCAAATAATGACGTGGAATCAAAACTTCATGATTTCATGTGCATTTACCCATGACTTTTTTCCATTTTTATTCATTTTAAGCCATTGACAAATAATTTTGTTGAGTCCGATAACTACAATTTCATAAGTAATAACGCACGATTTTTGCCTATTTTTATTTGTTTCGACCAATTGGCAAATAATTTTACAGATTTGAAAATTTATGATTTCATGAGTTGTAACCCATGATTTATAGCCATTTTTAGTCATTCTAACCCATTAACAAATAGTTTCATAGTAAACTTCATGATTTCTTCAGCTATGACTCGTAAATTTTAGCCATTCTTGGGCGTTTTGATCCATTGAAAAATAATTTCATGGAGTTCAAAATTCACGATTTCATGAACAATAACTCATAATTTTTGCTCATTTTTAATCATTTTCACCCATGGGCAAAAAACATCACGGAGTTTAAAATTCATGATTTCATACTATAATCTATGACTTTTGACCATTTTTAGTAGTTTCTACCCATTGGGAAATAATTTTGCGGAGTTAAAAATTCATGATCTCATGACCTATAACCCACGATTTTTAATAGATTTTAGTCATTGTGACCCACTACCAGATAATTACACGGAGTGCAAAATTCAAGATTTCATGTGCTGTAATTCACGATTTTTGGACATTTTTATTCGTTTCAACCCATTGGCAAATAATTTAGCAAATTTAAAAAATTCACAATTTCGTGAGCTATAACCCTTGATTTTTTCCATTTTAGTCATTCTGACCCATTAATAAATAATTTCACGGAGTCTAAAATTCATGATTCTATGAGCTAAACCCATGATTTTTAGCTATTTTTATTCATTTTGGACCATTGACAAAAAATTTTGCTGTTGCCAAAATTCATGATTTCATGACCTATAACCAATAATTTTTTTTCTATTTTTTGTTTATTTGGACCCATTGGCAAATAATTACATGGAGTCAAAAATTCATGATTTTATGTGCTGTTACCCACGAAGTTTGGCATTTTATTGACCCCTTGACAAATAACTTGATAGTGTCAGGTAATTATGATTTCATGGGCTATAAACCTCAATTTTGGCCTATTTTAGTCTTTTCTACTAGTAGAAAATTAATTTATGAGGTCTAAAAATCACAATTTCATGAGCTAAAACTAATAATTTTTTGTTTTTAATCTTTATGACCCATTGACAAATAATTTTAAGGAGTCCAAAATTCACATTTTCATGAGCTATAACCCATAATTTTGGCTATTTATATTCATTGAGGCATTTTGTGGATGCCAAAATTTATTATATCATGTGCTAAGTAACCAAGATTTTTACCATTTTTAGTCATTTTGACTAATTAATAAATAATTTCATGGAGTCCAAAATTCATGATTTTATGAGCTATAACCCATAGTTTTTGCTTTTTTAGTCATTTTGACTAATTAATAAATAATTTCATAGAGCCTAAATTCACAATTTTATGAGCTATAACCCTTGATTTTTGCCATTTTTATTCATTTCGACCCAATTATAAATAATTTCATGGAGTCCAAAATTCACAATTTTATGAGCTATAACCCATGATTTTTGCCATTTTTATTCATTTTAAGCCATTGACAAATAATTTTGTGGATGCCAAAATTTATGATTTCATGAGCTATAACCCACAATTATTTTTCTATTTTTGTTTATTTGGACCCATTGGCAAATAATTACATGGAGTCAAAATTCATGATTTCATGAGCTATAACCAATAATTTTTTTCTATTTTTGTTTATTTGGACCCATTGGCAAATAATTACATGGAGTCAAAATTCATGATTTTATGTCTTTGTTACCCAAGTTTGGCATTTTATTGACCCCTTGACAAATAACTTTATAGTGTCGGTAATTATGATTTCATGGGCTATAAACCTCAATTTTGGCCTATTTTAGTCTTTTCTACTAGTAGAAAATTAATTTATGAGGTCTAAAAATCACAATTTCATGAGCTAAAACTAATAATTTTTTGTTTTTAATCTTTATGACCCATTGACAAATAATTTTAAGGAGTCCAAAATTCACATTTTCATGAGCTATAACCCATAATTTTGGCTATTTATATTCATTGAGGCATTTTGTGGATGCCAAAATTTATTATATCATGTGCTAAGTAACCAAGATTTTTTACCATTTTTAGTCATTACTACCCATTGGCAAATAATTACATGGAGTCTAAAATTCACGATTTTATGTGCTAGTACCCAATATTTTTGCCATTTTTATTCATTTCGACCCAATTATAAATAATTTTATAGAGTCAAGAAATTCTTGATTTCAAGATTTGCAACCCACGATTTTTTGTTATTTTTAGCCAGTCCGGCCCATTGACAAATAATTTCACAGAGTCCAAAATTTAAGATTTTATGAGTTTATAACCCATGAATTTTGACCATTTTTAGTCATTTCTACTCATTGGCAAATAATTTCACGGAGTCAAAAAATGAAGATTTCATGAGCTACAATTCATGACTTTTTAACATTATTAGTCATTCAACCCATTGACAAATAATTTCATAGAGTCCAAAATTCATAATTTCATGAGCTATAACTCACGAATTTTGGCCATTCTTGGGTGTGTTGACCAATTGATAAATAATTTCATAGAGTATGAATTCATGATTTCATGAACTATAACTCATAATTGTTCCACATTTTTGGTCGTTTCGACATATCGGCAAAGAATTTCACATAGTTCAAAATTCAAGATTTCATGTGTAACCCACGATTTTTGGTGATTTTTAGTAGTTTCTACCCATTTGTAAATAATTTTGCGGAATCAAAAATTCATGATTTCATAATCTTTAACCTACTAATTTTGACCATTTTTAGTCATTGTGACCCTCTAGCAAATAATTATGCGGAGTCCAAAATTTGTATAACCCACGATTTTCAGCAATTTTAGTCATTTCGACCCATTAGCAAATAATTTCACGGAGTCAAAAATGAAGATTTCATGAGCTACAATTCATGACTTTTAACATTATTAGTCATTCAACCCATTGACAAATAATTTCATAGAGTCCAAAATTCATAATTTCATGAGCTATAACTCACGAATTTTGGCCATTCTTGGGTGTGTTGACCAATTGATAAATAATTTCATAGAGTATGAATTCATGATTTCATGAATTATAACTCATAATTGTTCCACATTTTTGGTCGTTTCGACATATCGGCAAAGAATTTCACATAGTTCAAAATTCAAGATTTCATGTGTAACCCACGATTTTTGGTGATTTTTAGTAGTTTCTACCCATTTGTAAATAATTTTGCGGAATCAAAAATTCATGATTTCATAATCTTTAACCTACTAATTTTGACCATTTTTAGTCATTGTGACCCTCTAGCAAATAATTATGCGGAGTCCAAAATTTGTATAACCCACGATTTTCAGCAATTTTTAGTCATTTCGACCCATTAGCAAATAATTTTGCAGATTATGAAAATTCAAGATTTCATGAGCTATAACCCATAGTTTTTTGCTTTTTTTAGTCATTTTGACTAATTAATAAATAATTTCATAGAGCCTAAATTCACAATTTTATGAGCCATAACCAGTGAGTTTTGCCCTTTTTTATTCATTCCGCCCATTTATAAATAATTTCATGACGTCTAAAATTCACAATTTTATGGGGTATAACCCATGACTTTTGCCCTTTTTTATTTTTTCCGGCCCATTAACATATAATTTTGCTGATGGCAAAATTCATGATTTTATGAGTTATAACCCACAATTATTTTTCTATTTTTTGTTCATCCTGAGCCATTGGAAACTAACTATGCAGAGTTAAAATTTCATGATATCATGTACTGTTACCCATGATTTTTGGCTATTTTTGTTTGTTTTGACCCATTGACAAATAAGTTTGTAGAGTCCGGAAATCATGATTTCATGAGCCAACGATATTTGGCCATTTTTAGTCATTTTTAATCATTAGCAAATAATTTCACAGTGTCCAAAAATCAGGATTTCATGAGCTAAAACCCACATTTTTTCTATTTTTAATCATGCTGACCCATTGATAAATAATTTTACAGAGTACAAAATTCACGATTTCATGAATTATAACCCACAAATAATTTTGGGGCTACCAAAATTGATGACTTCATGTGCTATATAACTAATAATTTTTGACCATTCTTAGTCGTTTTGACTTTGTTTTATGTGCTATTACTCAATATTTTTAGCCATTTTTATTCTTTTTGACTCATTAGAAAATAATTTTGTAGAGTCCAGAAATTCACGATTTAATGAGCTATAACCCATAATTTTTAGCCATTTTTAGTCATTCCGACCTATTGATAAATAATTTCACGGATTGCATATTTAATGATTTCAACAGCTATAACCCATAATTGTTGATCATTTTTATTTTTTGGCCTCATAACAAATAATTTCACGGAGTTAAAAGTTTACGATTTCATGAGCTAGAACCCACGACTTTTAGCCATTGTTATTTATTTCTATTCATTGGCAAATAATTTCATAGAGTCCAAAATTAAGATTTTATGTGTTATAATCCACGATGTTTGAACATTTTTACTCAATTCGACCCATTGATAAATAATTTCACTGATTCCAAAATTCATGCTTCTGTGAGCTATAACTCATGATTTTTTATCATTCTTGGGTGTTTTGGCTCATTGACAAATAATTTTGTGGAGCTAAAAATTCACAATTTCAGGAACTATAATCCCCAATTTAGGGCCCTTTTTATTAGCTTCAACCCATTGACAAATAATTTCAGAGAGTTTCAAATTTACTATATCATAAGCTATAACCCATAATTTTTGGCCATTTTTATCTTTTTCAACCCATTGACAAATAATTTTATGGTTTCCAAAATTTACTATTTCATGAGTTATAAGCCATGATTTTTGGCTATTTTTATTCGTTCGGCTCTTTGACAAATAATTTTGCGGGTGCTGAAATTCATGATTTCATGAGCTATCACCAAATAATTACACGAGTCAAAATTCATAATTTCATGAGCTATAATCCATGATTTTTGACCATTTTAGTCATTCGACCCATTGTTAGTCGTTTCGACCTATTGGCAAATAATTACACAGAGTCAAAAATTCATAATTTCATGTGCTATTACACAATATTTTTTGCTATTTTTATTAGTTTTGACCCATTGTCAAATAATTTTGCAGTAAAAAAAAATTCAAGATTTCATGAGCTATAACTCAAGATTTTTTTTCCTGTTTTAGTAATTTTGACCCATTGACAAATAATTTTATGCAGTTTAAAATTCATGATTTCATGAGCTATAACACATAACTTTTGGCCACTTTTATTCGTTCCAGTCCATTAACAAATAATTTCATGAGGTTCAAAATTTGTGATTTCATGAGCTATAACCCATGAGTATTGGCCATGTTCCGCTAACAAATAATTTTACAGAGTAAAAAATTTTGGATTTCAAGAGTTGTCACCCACAATTTTTGGCCATTTCTATTCATTTCTACTCATTGTCAAATGATTTCGCGGATTTCAAAAATCAATATTTCATGTACGATAGTCCATGATTTTTGAAATATTTTTACTCATTCCGACCCATTGATAAATAGTTTCATAGAGTCTAAAATTTATTATTTCATGAGCTATAACTCACAAATTTTGGCCATTCTTAAGCATTTTCACCCATTAGCAAATAATTTTGTGGAGTTTGAAATTCATAATTTTATGAACTGTAACTCAAAGTTTTTGCTCATTTTTAGTCAAATGACCCATTGGCCAATAATTTTACAGAGTTCAAAAATCACAGATTCATGAGTTTAAACTCATAGTTTTTTTACCATTTTAGTCATTCCAAACAATTGGCAAATAGTTTTGCAGTGTCCAAAATTAAATATTTCATGAGGTATAACCCTTGATTTTGGCTCATTTTTATTCGTTTTAACCTACTAGCAAATAATTTTGTGGAGTTTGAAATTCATAATTTCATGAGCTATGACCCACAAATTTTGGCTATTTTTAGTCATTTTCTACTCTTTGGCAAATAATTTCACGAAATCCAAAATTTACTATTTCATGAGTTATAAGCCATGATTTTTGGCTATTTTTATTCGTTCCAGTCCATTAACAAATAATTTCATGTAGTCCAAAATTCATAATTTCTTGAGCTATAACCCATCACTTTTGGCCATTTTAATCACTCCAGCCCATTGATAAATAATTTCACGGATTCTAATATTCATGAGCTCATGAGCTATAATGCATGGTTTTGCCAATTTTTCTTCGTTCGATCCATTGAAAAATAATTTTGCGGATTTCAAAATTCATGATTTCTTGAGCTATAACCCATGAGTTTTTCCTTTTTGTTCATTTCAACCCATTGGTAAATAATTACACGGAGTTAAAAATTAATAATTTCATGTGCTATTATTCACAACTTTTGGCTATTTTCATTCATTTTCACTCATTGGCAAATAATTTTGCAGAGTCTGGAATTCATCATTTCATGAGCTATGACCCACAAATTTTGGCTATTTTTAGTTATTTCTACTCATAGGCAAATAATTTTACAGAGTCCAAAAATCCCGATTTCATGAGCTAAATTGCACAATTTTTGTCATTTTTAGTCATTATAACACATTGACAAATAATTTCATGTAGTCCAAAATTCATAATTTCTTCAACTACAACCCATGACTTTTGGCCATTTTTATTCATTGCTACCCATCGAGCTGGCCATTTTTAGTCATTTTCTACTCTTTGGCAAATAATTTCATAGAGTAAAAAATTCATAATTTCTTGAGCTATAACCCATCACTTTTGGCCATTTTTAATCACTCCAGCCCATTGATAAATAATTTCACGGATTCTAATATTCATGAGCTCATGAGCTATAATGCATGGTTTTTGCCAATTTTTCTTCGTTCTGATCCATTGACAAATAATTTTGCAGATGCCAAAATTCATGATTTCATGAGGTAATACCCATGATTTTCTTCTATTTTTAGTCATTTTGAACCATTGGCAAATAATTTTACACAGTCAAAACATCACGATTTCATAAGCTACAACCCACGATTTTTGGCCTTTTTAGTCATTCCAACCCATTGGCAAATAATTTTATAAATATAAAAATTCATGATTTTATGAGTCATAACCTACAATTTTTCGCCAATCTTAGTCATTTCTAACCATTGTCAAATAATTGCAGAAAGTCTAAAATTTATGATTTCCTGAGCTGTAACTCACAAATTTTAAGCATTTTTGGTCATTTCCACCCGTTGGCAAATAAGTTCATGTAGTTTGAAATTCATGACTTCATAAACTGTAACTTACCATTTTTTTCCTATTTTTGTCATTTTGACCTATTGGCAAATAATTTCATGAAGTTTAAAATTTATGATTTCATGAGCTATAACCCATGATTTTTAGCCATTTTATTTGTTCCTACCCATTGACAAATAATTTTGCGGATGCCAAAATTCACGATTTTATGAGCTATAACCCACAATTTTTTTTTACCATTTTTAGTCATTTTGATCTATTAGCAAATAATTTTGTGAAATCCAAAATACATGATTTTATGTGCTATTGCCCATAATGTTTGACCATTTTTATTCAATTTGACCCATTGGCAAATAATTTTGCCAAGACCGAAAAGTCATGATTTTATGAGCTATAACCCATAATTTTTTGGCCATTTTATTCATCCCGGCCCATTGACAATTAATTTTGCGGAGTCCAAAATTTATATATTCATGACCTATAACCCATGATTTTTAGCCATTTTTATTCGTTTTGACCCATTGAGAAATAATTTCGGGATGCCAAAATTTATGATTTCATGAGATAATTTTTATATTGTTCTTCACTCTGACCCATTGGCAAAAAATTTCGCGGATCAAAGATTCATGATTTCATGTGCTATTACCTTTCATTTTTAGCCATTTTTACTCATTTTGACCCATTGACAAATAATTTTGTAGAAACCAAAAATCACGATTTCATGAGCTATAACCCATAATTTTTAGTCATTCTAGTCAATGGCAAATAATTTCGCAGAATCTAAAATTTGTGATTTCATGAGCTATAACAAACAATTTTTGCCATTTTTATTCGTTGTGACCCCTTGACAAATTGTTTCGCAAATGACAAAATTTATGATTTCATTTGCTATGTAACCAATAAATTTTTACCATTTTTTTCATTTCGACATTTTGGCAAATAATTAAACAGAGTCAAAAATTCATGATTTTATGTCCTATTACCTAATATTTTTGAGCATTTTTATTCATTTTAACCCATTAGCAAATAATTTTATAGAGTCCACAAATTCACGATTTCATGAGCTATAACCTATGATTTTTTACCATTGTTAGTCATTCTAAGTCATTGACAAATATTTCACATAGTCCAAAATTCATGGCTTCATGAGTTACCAACTCATCATTTTTAGCCATTTTTATTTGTTCCTACCCATTGACAAATAGTTTCATGAAGTTTAAAATTTATGATTTATAAGCTATAACTCATGATTTTTTCCATTTTTATTTGTTCCTACCCATTGACAAATAATTTCATAGAGTCCAAAATTCATGATTTCATGAGCTATAACCCATGATTTTTGGCCATTTTAGTCATTTCTACTCATTGGTAAATAATTTAGCGAAATCCAAAAATAAGATTTCTTGAGCTATAACCAACGATTTGTGGCCATTTTTAGTCATATCTACTCATTAGCAAATAATTTTACAAAATTCAAAAATTGAGATTTCATGAGCCGTAATGCACGATTTTTGAATATTTTTGGTCATTCCAAGCTATTGACCAAAAAATTTATAGAGTTCAAAATTCATGATTTTATGAGCTTTAACTCACGAATTTTGGCCATTTTCAAGTGTTTTGACCCAACGACAAATAATTTCGTAGAGTTTGAAATTCACAATTTTATAAACTATAACTCATAATTTTTACCCACTTTTAATTTTTTCAACCCATTGCCAAATAATTTCATAGAGTCCAAAATTCACGATGTCATGATCTATAACCCACAATTTTTGGCAATTTTTACTAGTTTCTCTCCATTAGCAAATAATTTTACGGCAAAATTTAATATCTTATGAGTTATAATCCACGATTTTTTTCATGTGCTTTTTTTGTCATTGTGACCCATTGGCAAATAATTACGCTGAGTCCAAAATTCACGATTTTATGTGCTATAACCCACAATTTTTGGCCATTTATATTCGTTTTATTGACATCAATTTTTGAACTGGATGAATTATAATGAGATAAGACAAACTATTTGACTGCGATCTTATTGCATTTTAAAACTTAAATCTAAATAAATTCATCAGTCTCATCCAATTCCAAATTTCAACAAATACTTCATCCAATCATTTGAAATCCAGATAATTAGATTGAATCTTGTCTAATTGTTGAATTATGATAAGGCCAAAGATTTGAATGTGTTATCTTTTGATCTGAAAGGTAATCTTATCTATAATTCCTATATAAACACACGTACAGGCCAAAAAAAAAAAAAAGAAGAAGAAAAAAAGAGGAGAAGCAGCAGCCTCTAGTTCTCAAAACCCTCCTCCTCATCTTCTAAAAATGCTCTCCATCCTCCATTAATTCGTGGCCTCCCTCCAACATTAGCAAATAAAATCCCTATCAGCCTTCCCTTCTTCTCTCTTTGGCCGTGACCACCACAAGCATTTTTTAAAAAGAAGAGGCTTCTCAATCATCTCACCCATCAGCAATTGCATGAGAAATAAAATTCCATCACTGAAGTTCCTCTGCAATCCACCCAACCAAGCTTTAGCAACTTTACGAAAAAAATCATCACAGAACCTCCGAGCATCTAACTTGATCGAGTGCAACCTTGATCTCGGGTAACAAGCAAAATAAAGCTATATATTTCTAAACTTTTTTATCAAAACGGCTCCGTCCTATGGTCTCTGCGGTTGGCAGGTAGTTAGAAAAGACTCCGTTCTACGGTCCTTGTGACCGGCAGCCAGTCAAAAGACTCCGTCCTACAACCCGGCAATCGGCAGACAGCCAGAACAAAATGGCTCCATCCTACGATCCTCATGGCCGGCAAGCAGCCAGAACAAAACGACTCCGTCCTACAGTCTTCGTGGTCGGCAGGCAGCCAGAAAAGAACGGCTCCGTCCTATGGTCCTCATGATCAGCAGGCAGCCATCAAACATCACAACCGACGGGAAGGATTCTGTTGCCATTATTTTCGATTGATTAATCAACAAGAATTAATAAAAGAAAACAAAGGAGACTGCAATCTAAAGTCGAGAGCAATACGGAAAGGGGATAAAACAAATTTGCACTATGGACCCAAACAAAGTTCCAAATTATTAAACAAAGGAGAACGGGTTCGTAACCAGTCTTATAAAATTTTGAATTACACAATAACCCCTTAAACTTTAAATTTTGCAAAAGCACTCTAGAAATTGCGCTGTGAACAATCTAGAACTTGCAATCAGCCCCTGACTGCCCAGAAATTGCAGAATAGCCCCTGGCTATCCAGAAATTGTAGAACAGACCCCATGCAACCCAGGATTTGCAAATATGCCCCTGTTTCTATCTAGAATTTGTAGAAAAGACCCTGATTGTCCAGAACCGCAGAAAAGACCATGTTTCTGTCCAGAATTTACAGAAAAGACCCTGGCTATCCAAAATTGCATAAAGGACCCTGATTATTCAGAAATTACTGAAAAGACTCTGATCCGTCCAGAAAAGATCCTAGCTATGCAGAATTTTCAAAAAGGTCCCTGAGATGTGCAAAATTTACGAAATGCCCCCTGAAGCTATAGTGATCACAAGATAGTCCTTAGAAGCTGCAGAAATTAAAAGACGATGAAAAAAATGCAAAGACAATCCTCAACAATCTAGCGACCAAAATGTCAATAAATTAAATTCAAAATATGGTGTAGACCCCAAAGTCGTTAAATTAGGGCCAAATTAAAATTGACATCTAAGTCGTTAAACTGGAGATATAGGCTTAGGCTGGTTAACTAAACTATTTAATAAAATTATCGAGACGAAAAGAATGCCGGATGAGTGGAGGATTAGTACTTTGATACAGATATACAAGAATAAAGGAGATATACAAAGTTGTTCAAATTACCAAGGTATAAAACTCATGAGTCATACTATGAAATTTTGGGAGCGGGTAATTGAACAAAGACTAAGAAAGGAGACAAGTATATCTGAAAATCAATTTGGTTTTATGCCTGGGAGGTCAACTATGGAACCTATACATATTTTGAGACGGTTGATGGAGAGATATAGAGAGAAGAGAAAAGATCTACATATGGTTTTATCGATCTAGAAAAAGCTTATGGCAGAGTGCCTAGAGAGGTAATATGGTGGGTGTTAGAAAAGAAACATGTATCTAGTATATATATTGATGTGATTAAAGATATGTATGATAGAGTAACAACTAGAGTAAGAACTAATGAAGGAAAAACTAAACCGTTTTCTATTACCATTGGATTACACCAAGGATCAACTTTAAGTCCTTACCTTTTTACAATAGCAATGGACCAACTTACTAAGCACATTCAAGATGAAATCCC
The DNA here is from genome assembly GCA_012295165.1 of Asparagus setaceus. NCBI lineage: Eukaryota > Viridiplantae > Streptophyta > Magnoliopsida > Asparagales > Asparagaceae > Asparagus > Asparagus setaceus. Next base: position 71,217,326 of record CM022704.1, read on the forward strand.
ATGGTGTATATTATTTGCCGATGATATAGTGTTAGTTGATGAAACTAGAAGATGCATCATTTCTAAAGTAGAAAGATGGAGACAAGCTCTTGAATCTAAATGTTTTAGAATTAGTAGAACAAAAACAGAATATATGGAGTGCATTTTTAGTAAAACTAGGAAAGGAAGAGAGCCTATGGTACATATTGATGGCCAAAAAATACCTAAAACTAATCATTTTTACTATTTAGCATCAATCATTAGGCATGATGGTGAGATAGAGGATGATGTTGTGCATCGAATTAAATCGGGATGGTTGAAATGGAGGAGTGCTTCTGGAGTCTTATGTGATCGTAGAATACCAATGAAACTAAAGGAAAAATTCTATAGGACAGTTATAAGACCAACTATGCTTTATGGGTCAGAGTGTTGGGCAGTTAAAAAACAATATGTTCAAAAAATGAGTGTAGCAAAAATGAGAATGTTGCGATGGTCTTGTGGGTATACACTAAAAGATAGGATAAGAAATGAGTGCATCTGTAGTAAATTAGAGGTTGCTCCTATTGAGGATAAAATGAGAGAGAATAGATGAAGATGGTTTGGTCATGTACAACCGAGACCGCTTAGTGCACCGATTAGAAAAAGTGATAATATTATAGTTAATGGGGCTAGGAGATCTAGAGATAGACCTAAATGACTTGGGTAAAAGTAATTAAGAAGGATATGGTGAGGACCAACTTAACGGAGGAGATGACCCATAATAGGATGGAATGGAAGAATAGGATTCATGTAGCCGACCCCAAACATTTGGGATAAAGGCTTGGTTGTTGTTGTTGTTGTTGTATATCGTTAAACTGGACCAAATTCTAAATTTGACCTCCACGTCCCTAAATTGAAAAATATCAAATTCGACCATCATGTCACTGAACTGAAATTTCAAATTTAAACAACCATCTGGTTAGAAAGTCCTCTCCTAATCAGAAGTTTACAAAATATTATACCTTGACAGGAAAGTCTTCTACTGGTCAAAAGGCCTAAAATTCCATTCCTGATAGAAAAGTCCTCTATCTATCAGAAATCCATTGAAATATCCATCAGAAGAGAAAGTCCTCCACCCATTAGAAATTTAACTTCATCTAATGTGAGAGTCCTCTCCTCATTAGAGAATCCCAAATCAAAATAAATCTAATAGGAAAACTCCTCTCCATGTTAGAAAAAATCAAATCAACTTTATCTAATGAGAAATTCCTCTACTCGTTAGAAAGATCCAAATTAAACTCGACTTGTACATCTCTAAACTGGCAAAGCTGCAAAAACTAGCTAAAATCCAAGATAGACTGTCGGGCCTTTAAACCGATAACAGAAATCAAATGTAAACTGGGGGTATGCCCTTGGTTAAGCCATGTACTCCAAAATAATCTGGAATGAAATAAAATTTATTTCTTTTGAGTTTCTTTTGATGTTATGCATTATTGACCCTAAATCGAAGGTACCTCTAAAAAAAATAAGAGGGTAAATGACAATAGACTCTTGAGTTTATTGGAAGCCATGAAACCACAATCAATAAAAACCATATTTCAAAGGGTGAATTTTATAAATTTAAAATATCTAATCTTTATTCTGTGCATGTGTCGCATCATAAGCAGAGATGGACATTTAAAACCCATAGTTTCGATCCGTTGGCAAATATTTTTGTAGTATATGGAAATTCACAATTTGATGAGTATAACCAATGTTTTTTGGCATTTTTAATCATTTTGACCCATTGATAAATAATTTCAGGGAGTCTAAAATTTACTATTTAATGAGCTATAACCCAGGATTTTTTGTCAATATTATTCATTTTGGCTCATTGACAAATAATTTCACAAAGTCCAAAATTCATGATTTCATGAACTATAACCCATGATTCTCGGTCGTTATTATTCATTCCAATGCATTGACAAACAATTTTTTGGATGATGAAATTCATGACTTCTGAGCTATAATCCATGATTTTTTTCACTTTTGTTTGTTTCGAACCATTGGTAAATAATTATGTAGAGCCCGAAAATCACGATTTCATGAGCTATAACCCATGATTTTTGACTATTTTTAATTGTTTCTACTCATTTGTAAATAATTTTGTGGTGTCCAAAAATTAATATTTCATGAGCTCATACCCATAATTTTTGCTATTTTTAGTCATTCCAGCCAATGGACAAATAATTTCATGAAGTCCAAAATTCATGATTTCATGAGCTATAACCGATAATTTTCGGCCATTTTTATTCGTTATGGCCATTTGACAAATAATTTTGTGGATGCTAAAATTCAATATTTCATGAGTTACAATACATAGTTTTTAGCCATTTTTAGTTATTTCGACCTATTGGAAAATAATTTCATGAAGTGCAAAATTTAAAATTTCATGAGCTATAACCTAGGTTTTTTGGCCATTTTTAGTCATTCTACACTTTGGTAAATAATTTTGTGGAGCTAAGAATTCACAATTTCGTGAGCTATAACCTACCAATTTTGACCATTTTTAATCATTTTGACCCATTGATAAATAATTTCACAGATTTTAAAGTTCACAAGTTCATGAGCTATAAACCATAGTTTTTTACAATTTTATTAAATCTGACCCATTGCCAAATAATTTTGCGATGCCAAAATTCATAATTTCTGACCTATTACCAATTTTGCTATTTTTAGTCATTCTCACCCATTGACAAATAATTTTGTAGAGTTTGAAATTCACGATCTCAAGAACTATAACTAACAATTTTGCCCATTTTAGTCATTTTGACCTATTGGCAAATAATTTTGTGGAGTTTAAAATTCATGATTTTATGAGCTATAACCCACAATTTTGGCTATTTTTAGTCATTTTGACCTATTGGCAAATAATTTCATGAAGTCCAAAATTCATAATTTCATGAGCTATAAACTATAATTTTTGACTATTTTTAGATGTTTCGATTCATTAGCAAATAATTTCATGGAGTACAAAATTCACAATTTTATGAGCTATAACCGTCTTTTTGTCATTTTTAGTCATTTTCTACTCTTTTACAAATAATTTTATAGAGTTTAAAATTTCACAATTTCATGTGCTATAGCACACAATTTTTAGCCATTTTATTATATCTAACCAATTGACATATAATTTCATGGATTCTAACTTTCATGATTTTATGAGATACAACCAACAATTTTTACCATTTCACCAATTGGCAAATAATTACGAGGAGTCCAAAATTAATAATTTAATGTGCTATTACCCATAATTTATTGGCCACTTATATTCAATTTGACCTATTGGTAAATAATTTTGTATAGTCCAATAATTCACAATTTCATGAGCTATAACCCATGATTTGCTTTACCATTTTAGTCATTCTCACCCATTGACAAATAATTTTACGGAGTCTAAAATTCATGATTTCATGAGCTACTATCCATAATTTTTGGCCATTTTATTCATTTTTCCCATTAACAAATAATTTTATGGAATCAAAATTAAATATTTCATGAGCTATAATCCATGACTTTACATAATTTTTAGTCGTCCCAACCCAATGGCAAATAATTTTGCAAAGTCCAAAATTCATGATTTTATGAGCTATAATCTACAATTTGTTACCATTTTCTCTTGTTTCTACCCACTGGCAAATAATTTTGCAAAGTCCAGAAATCATAATTTCATGAGTTATAACCCACGATCTTTGGCTATTTTTAGTCTCGTTGCCAAATAATTTCGCGGAGTAAAAAAAATCAAGATTTCATGAGCTATAATCCACGATTTTTGATAATTTTTAGTCATTCTGACCTATTGACAAATAATTTCACGGAGTCTAAAATTCACGATTTTATGAGCTACAACACACAAATTTTGTCCATTCTTGGTCGTTTCAACCCAATGGCAAATAGCTTCTTAGAGTTTGAAATTCACAATTTCATGAACTGAACTCATAATTTTTGCCCATTTTTAGTCGTTTCGACCCATTGGTAAATAATTTCACAGAGTCTAAAATTTACGATTTTATGAGCTGTAACCCATAATTTTTGGCCAATTTTTAGTCATTTCGAACTATAACCCATGCTTTTTTGCCAATTTTATCGGCTGCGGCCAATTGCTAAATAATTTCACGGGTGCTAAAATTCATGATTTCATACACTATAACGAAGAATTTTTGATCATTTTTAGTCATTTCATTCCATTAGCAAATAATTTTGCGGAGTATAAAATTCACAATTTCATGAGCTATAACACATGGTTTTTGGCCATTTATAGTCATTTTCTACTCTTTGGCACATAATTTGCCAAAGTTCAAAATTCATAATTTCATGTGCTATTACTTATAATTTTTGGATATTTTTAATCTATCTGGCTCATTGATAAATAATTTCACGGATTCCAAAATTCTTGGTTTCATGAGCTATAACCAATGGTTTTTATTATTTTTAGTCATTTCACCCATTGGCAAATAATTACAAAAATCCAAAATTAATTACATAGAATCCAAAATTAATGATTTTATGAGCTATTACCCATAATTTTGAGCCATTTTTCTTCAACTCAACCTATTGGAAAATAATTTTGCAACGTTAGAAAATTCACGATTTCATGAGCTATAATCCATGAGTTTTTGAAATTTTGGTCATTCCAACCCATTGATAAATAATTTCACGGGGTCCAAAATTTGCGATTTTATTAGCTATAACCCATGATTTTTGCCATTTTATTCATTTCGCGTCGACAAACAATTTACGGAGTTCAAAAATCACAATTTCATTGCCCCTCATAATTGTTTTGCCATTTTTAGTTATTTTGACCCATTGACATGTAATTCCACATAGTCCAAAATTCACGATTTCATGATGTATGACCTATAATTTTTTGTCATTTTTATTCTTTGCAGGACTTCATGAGCTACAACTTAGTATTTTGGCCATTTTTATTCACTCCCGCCCATTATCAAATAATTTTTGTAGAGTCTAAAATAATTTTCAGTCATTTTGACCCATTGGCAAATAATTTTGAGAATTATAAAATTCACAATTTTATGAGCTATAACTCATGATTTTTGGCCATTTTAGTTATTTTATGCTCTTTGGCAAATAATTTTGTGAAGTTCAAAATTCACAATTTCATGAGCTATAACTCATGATTTTTGGCCATTTTAATCAATCCGAGCCATTGAGAAATAATTTCACGGATTCCAAAATTCTTGGTTTCATGAGCTATAACCAATGGTTTTTATTATTTTTAGTCATTTCGACCCATTGGCAAATAATTACAAAAATCCAAAATTAATTACATAGAATCCAAAATTAATGATTTTATGAGCTATTACCCATAATTTTGAGCCATTTTTCTTCAACTCAACCTATTGGAAAATAATTTTGCAACGTTAGAAAATTCACGATTTCATGAGCTATAATCCATGAGTTTTTGAAATTTTGGTCATTCCAACCCATTGATAAATAATTTCACGGGGTCCAAAATTTGCGATTTTATTAGCTATAACCCATGATTTTTGCCATTTTATTCATTTCGCGTCGACAAACAATTTACGGAGTTCAAAAATCACAATTTCATTGCCCCTCATAATTGTTTTGCCATTTTAGTTATTTTGACCCATTGACATGTAATTCCACATAGTCCAAAATTCACGATTTCATGATGTATGACCTATAATTTTTGTCATTTTATTCTTTGCAGGACTTCATGAGCTACAACTTAGTATTTTGGCCATTTTATTCATTCGGCCCATTGACAAATAATTTTGTAGAGTCTAAAATAATTTTCAGTCATTTTGACCCATTGGCAAATAATTTTGAGAATTATAAAATTCACAATTTTATGAGCTATAACTCATGATTTTTGGCCATTTTAGTTATTTTATGCTCTTTGGCAAATAATTTTGTGAAGTTCAAAATTCACAATTTCATGTGCTGTAACTCATAAATTTTGGCCATTTTTAATCAATCCGAGCCATTGAGAAATAATTTCACGGATTCTAAAATTCATGATTTCTTGAGCTATAAACAATGATTTTTGACCATTTCTAGTCATTTCCACGCATTGGCAAATAGTTACATGGAGTCCAAAATTCACGATTTCATGAGCTCTAACTCATTTTTTTATTATTTTTAGGCATTCTAACCCATTGACAAATAATTTTACAGAGTCCAAAATCCACGATTTTATGAGCTATAAGCCCCAATGTTTGGTCATTTTTAGTCATTCAAACCCATTTATAAATAATTTCATGAAGTCCAAAATTCATGATTCATGAGCTATAACTCAAGATTTTTGGCCATTTTATTTATTTTGACCAATTAACAAATATTTTGATGGATGCTAAAATTCAATATTTCATGAGCTATAACCCATAATTTTTGCTATTTTTAGTTGTTTCAACCCATTAGCAAATAATTTCATGAAGACCAAAATTCATGATTTTATGAGCTATAAACTATAATTTTTGACTATTTTAATTGTTTCTACTCATTTGTAAATAATTTTGTGAAGTTCAAAATTCACAATTTCATGAGCTATAACCCACAATTTTTGGCTATTTTCAGTCATTTCTATCCATTGGCAAATAATTTCATGGAGTACAAAATTCACAATTTCATGAGCTATAACCCATGATTTTTGACCATTTTTAGTCATTTTGACCTATTGGCAAATAATTTCACAAAGTCCAAAATTCACGATTTTATGAGCTATAACCCATAAATTTTGCTATTTTTAGTTGTTTCAACCCATTAGCAAATAATTTCATAGAGTTTAAATTTCACATTTTCATGAACTATAACCCATGATTTTTGGCCATTTTAGTCATTTTGACCCATTGGCAAATAATTTTGAGAATTATAAAATTCACAATTTCATGAGCTATAACCCATAATTTTTGCTATTTTTAGTCATTTTGACCCATTGATAAATAATTTCATAGAGTTTAAATTTCACATTTTCATGAACTATAACCCATGATTTTTGGCCATTTTAGTCATTCAAACCCATTTATAAATAATTTCATGAAGACCAAAATTCATGATTTCATGAGCTATAACTCATGATTTTTGGCCATTTTTAGTTATTTTATGCTCTTTGGCAAATAATTTCACAAAGTCCAAAATTCATGATTTCATGAGCTATAAACTATAATTTTTGACTATTTTAATTGTTTCTACTCATTTGTAAATAATTTTGTGGAGTTTAAAATTCATGATTTTATGAGCTATAACCCATGATTTTTGGCCATTTTTAGTTATTTTATGCTCTTTGGCAAATAATTTTATAGAGTTTAAATTTCACATTTTCATGAACTATAACCCATGATTTTTGACCATTTTTAATCATTTTGACCCATTGATAAATAATTTCACAGATTTTAAAGTTCACAAGTTCATGAGCTATAAACCATAGTTTTTTTACAATTTTATTAAATCTGACCCATTGCCAAATAATTTTGCGGATGCCAAAATTCATAATTTCCTGACCTATTACCAATTTTGCTATTTTTAGTTGTTTCGACCCACTGGTAAATAATTTTGTAGAGTTTGAAATTCACGATCTCAAGAACTATAACTAACAATTTTGCCCATTTTAGTCATTTTGACCTATTGGCAAATAATTTTGTGGAGTTTAAAATTCATGATTTTATGAGCTATAACCCACAATTTTGGCTATTTTTAGTCATTCTCACCCATTGACAAATAATTTCACAAAGTCCAAAATTTAAAATTTTATGAGCTATAAACTATAATTTTTGACTATTTTTAGATGTTTCGATTCATTAGCAAATAATTTCATGGAGTACAAAATTCACAATTTTATGAGCTATAACCGTCTTTTTGTCATTTTAGTCATTTTCTACTCTTTTACAAATAATTTTATAGAGTTTAAATTTCACAATTTCATGTGCTATAGCACACAATTTTTAGCCATTTTTATTATATCTAACCAATTGACATATAATTTCATGGATTCTAACTTTCATGATTTTATGAGATACAACCAACAATTTTTTACCATTTCGACCAATTGGCAAATAATTACGAGGAGTCCAAAATTAATAATTTAATGTGCTATTACCCATAATTTATTGGCCACTTATATTCAATTTGACCTATTGGTAAATAATTTTGTATAGTCCAATAATTCACAATTTCATGAGCTATAACCCATGATTTGCTTTACCATTTTAGTCATTCTCACCCATTGACAAATAATTTTATAGAGTCCAAAATTCATGATTTCATGAGCTACTATCCATAATTTTTGGCCATTTTATTCATTTTTCCCATTAACAAATAATTTTATGGAATCAAAAATTAAATATTTCATGAGCTATAATCCATGACTTTACATAATTTTTAGTCGTCCCAACCCAATGGCAGATAATTTTGCGAAGGCCAAAATTCATGATTTTATGAGCTATAATCTACAATTTGTTACCATTTTCTCTTGTTTCTACCCACTGGCAAATAATTTTGCAAAGTCCAGAAATCATAATTTCATGAGTTATAACCCACGATCTTTGGCTATTTTTAGTCTCGTTGCCAAATAATTTCGCGGAGTAAAAAAAATCAAGATTTCATGAGCTATAATCCACGATTTTTGATAATTTTTAGTCATTCTGACCCATTGACAAATAATTTCACGAGTCTAAAATTCACGATTTTATGAGCTACAACACACAAATTTTGTCCATTCTTGGTCGTTTCAACCCAATGGCAAATAGCTTCTTAGAGTTTGAAATTCACAATTTCATGAACTGAACTCATAATTTTTGCCCATTTTTAGTCATTCTCACCCATTGACAAATAATTTCACGAGTCTAAAATTCATGATTTCATGAGCTACTATCCATAATTTTTGGCCAATTTTTAGTCATTTGAACTATAACCCATGATTTTTGCCATTTTATTCATTTCGACCCATTGGTAAATAATTTCACGGGTGCTAAAATTCATGATTTCATACACTATAACGAAGAATTTTTGATCATTTTAGTCATTTCATTCCATTAGCAAATAATTTTATGGAATCAAAAATTAAATATTTCATGAGCTATAACACATGGTTTTGGCCATTTATAGTCATTTTCTACTCTTTGGCACATAATTTGCCAAAGTTCAAAATTCATAATTTCATGTGCTATTACTTATAATTTTGGATATTTTTAATCTATCGGCTCATTGATAAATAATTTCATGGAGTCTAAAATTCATGATTTCATGAGCTATAACCAATGGTTTTTATTATTTTTAGTCATTTCAACCCATGGGCAAATAATTACAAAAATCCAAAATTAATTACATAGAATCCAAAATTAATGATTTTATGAGCTATTACCCATAATTTTGAGCCATTTTTCTTCAACTCAACCTATTGGAAAATAATTTTGCAACGTTAGAAAATTCACGATTTCATGAGCTATAATCCATGAGTTTTTGAAATTTTGGTCATTCCAACCCATTGATAAATAATTTCACGAGTCTAAAATTCACGATTTTATGAGCTATAACCCATAATTTTTGGCCAATTTTTAGTCATTTGAACTATAACCCATGATTTTTGCCATTTTTAGTCATTTTGACCTATTGGTAAATAATTTCACGGGTGCTAAAATTCATGATTTCATACACTATAACGAAGAATTTTTGATCATTTTAGTCATTTCATTCCATTAGCAAATAATTTTGTGGAGTTTAAAATTCATGATTTCATGAGCTATAACACATGGTTTTGGCCATTTATAGTCATTTTCTACTCTTTGGCACATAATTTGCCAAAGTTCAAAATTCATAATTTCATGTGCTATTACTTATAATTTTGGATATTTTTAATCTATCGGCTCATTGATAAATAATTTCACGAGTCTAAAATTCATGATTTCATGAGCTATAACCAATGGTTTTTATTATTTTTAGTCATTTCGACCCATTGGCAAATAATTTCATAGAGTTTAAATTTCACAATTTCATGAACTATAACTTACAATTGTTGTTCATTTTTAGTTATTTTGACCCATTGGCAAATAATTTTATGGAGTCCAAAATTCACGATTTTATGAGCTATAACTCATGATTTTTGGCCATTTTAGTCATTTGAACTATAACCCATGCTTTTTGCCAATTTTATCGGCCATGCCAATTGCTAAATAATTTCACGGGTGCTAAAATTCATGATTTCATACACTATAACGAAGAATTTTTGATCATTTTAGTCATTTCATTCCATTAGCAAATAATTTCATAGAGTTTAAATTTCACATTTTCATGAACTATAACCCATGATTTTTGGCCATTTTAGTTATTTTATGCTCTTTGGCAAATAATTTTGCAAAGTCCAAAATTCATAATTTCATGTGCTATTACTTATAATTTTGGATATTTTTAATCTATCGGCTCATTGATAAATAATTTCACGGATTCCAAAATTCTTGGTTTCATGAGCTATAACCAATGGTTTTTTTATTATTTTTAGTCATTTCGACCCATTGGCAAATAATTACAAAAAATCCAAAATTAATTACATAGAATCCAAAATTAATGATTTTATGAGCTATTACCCATAATTTTGAGCCATTTTTCTTCAACTCAACCTATTGGAAAATAATTTTGCAACGTTAGAAAATTCACGATTTCATGAGCTATAATCCATGAGTTTTTGAAATTTTTGGTCATTCCAACCCATTGATAAATAATTTCACAGGGTCCAAAATTTGCGATTTTATTAGCTATAACCCATGATTTTTGCCATTTTTATTCATTTCTGCCCGTCGACAAACAATTTACGGAGTTCAAAAATCACAATTTCATTGCCCCTCATAATTGTTTTGCCATTTTTAGTTATTTTGACCCATTGACATGTAATTCCACATAGTCCAAAATTCACGATTTCATGATGTATGACCTATAATTTTTTGTCATTTTTATTCTTTGCAGGACTTCATGAGCTACAACTTAGTATTTTGGCCATTTTTATTCACTCCCGCCCATTATCAAATAATTTTTGTAGAGTCTAAAATAATTTTCAGTCATTTTGACCCATTGGCAAATAATTTTGAGAATTATAAAATTCACAATTTTATGAGCTATAACTCATGATTTTTGGCCATTTTTAGTTATTTTATGCTCTTTGGCAAATAATTTTGTGAAGTTCAAAATTCACAATTTCATGTGCTGTAACTCATAAATTTTGGCCATTTTTAATCAATCCGAGCCATTGAGAAATAATTTCACGGATTCTAAAATTCATGATTTCTTGAGCTATAAACAATGATTTTTGACCATTTCTAGTCATTTCCACGCATTGGCAAATAGTTACATGGAGTCCAAAATTCACGATTTCATGAGCTCTAACTCATTTTTTTATTATTTTTAGGCATTCTAACCCATTGACAAATAATTTTACAGAGTCCAAAATCCACGATTTTATGAGCTATAAGCCCCAATGTTTGGTCATTTTTAGTCATTCAAACCCATTTATAAATAATTTCACGGAGTCCGAAATTCATGATTCATGAGCTATAACTCAAGATTTTTGGCCATTTTTATTCATTTATGCCCAATGACAAATGATTTTACAGAGTCCAAAATTCAGGATTTCATGAGCTATAATCCATGACTATTGGCTATTTTTATTCATTCTGGCCCATTGACAAAATATTTTGCGGAGTAAAAAATTCACGATTTTATGAGCTATAACCTAATTTTTGGCTATTTTTGGTTGTTTCAGCCAATTGGCAAATAATTTTGCAGAGGTCAAAATTCATGATTTTATGAGCTATAGCCTTTAACTTTTTGCCATTTTCAGTCATTTCTATCCATTGGCAAATAATTTTATAGAATCCAAAAATCACAATTTCATGAGCTATAACTCGCGATTTTTGGCGAAGTTTAGTCGTTTCTATTCACAGGATAAAATTTTTTGAAGTCCAAAAATCAAGCTTTCATGAGCTATAACACACAAATTTTGGCAAATAATTTCATAGAGTTTAAATTTCACATTTTCATGAACTATAACTTACAATTGTTGTTCATTTTTAGTCGCTTCGACCCATTAGCAAATAATTTCGTAGAGTCCACAATTGATCTATAACCCACGATTTGACCATTTTTAGCTATTTTGACCTATTGGTAAATAATCACGCAGAGTCCAAAATTCATGCTTTCACGTGCTATTACCCATGACTTTTAGCCATTTTTATTCAATTCGACCCATCGATAAATAATTTTGCTGAGTCCAGAAATTCATGATATCATGAGCTAACACCCATTATTTTTTGCTATTATTAGTCATTCTGAACCGTCAACAAATAATTTCACAAAGTCCAAAATTTATGATGTCATGAACTATAACCCATGTTTCTTGGCTTGTTTTATTAATTTTGGCCCATTTATAAATAATTTCATGAAGACCAAAATTCATGATTTTATAAACTATAGCATAGTATTTTTAACCATTTTTGTTCCTTCCGGCCCATTGAAAATTATTTCGTGGATGATAAAATTCATGATTTCATGAGCAATAACCCATGAGTTTTTCCATTTTTGTTCATTCCAACCCATTTCTAAATAATTGGAAAAATAATTTTGCAGATGCCAAAATTCATAAATTTAAGAGCTATAACCCATAAATTTTGCTATTTTTAGTTGTTTCAACCCATTAGCAAATAATTTGTCGAAGTACAAAATTCGAAATTTCTTGAGCTATAACCCATGATTTTTGGCTATTTTCAGTCATTTTGGTTATTTTCAGTCATTTTCTACGCCTTGGCAAATAATTTTGCGGAGTCAAAAATTCACAATTTCATGAGCTATAACCCACTTTTTTTGGCCATTTTTATTTATTTTGACCAATTAACAAATATTTTGATGGATGCTAAAATTCACAAGTTTATGAGCTATAATTCAACATTTTTTTACAACTTTTATTCTTTCGAACCCATTCACAAATAAATATGCGGATGCTAAAATTCATGATTTCTTGAGGTTATAACCCAGGATTTTACGCCATTGGCAAATATTTTCATAGAGTAAAAAACTCATGATTTCATGAACAATAACCCGCGATTTTTGGCCATTTTAAGTCATTCTAACCCATTGGCAAATAATTTTGTGGATTCCAAATATCATGATTTTATGAGCAATACGCTAATATTTTTAGCCATTTTTTGTTGTTTCTACCTATCGGCAAATAATTTCACAGAATCCAACATTCACGATTACATGAGATATAACTCACGAATTTTGGCCATTTCTAGTTGGTTCTATCTATTAGCAAATATTTTTACTGTAGTCCAAAATAAACAATTTCATGAACTATAACCCATGATTTTTGATCATTTTAGTCATTTCAACCCATGGGCAAATAATTACGTGAAGTCCAAAATGCACGTTTTCATGTGCGATAACCCACGATTTTTTATCATTTTTATTCATTTCGACCCATTGGCAAATAATTTTGTAGATTTCAAATTTTCAAGATTTCATGTGCTATAACCCACTATTTTTTGCCGTTTTTAGTCATTCCGACCAATTGACAAATAATTTCATGCAGCCTAAAATTTACAATTTATTTTAGCCATTGACAAATAATTTCATGAGCTATATAACCCATAATTTTTGGCTAATTTTATTTGTTCCAGCCACTGACAAATAATTTCATGGAGTCTAAAATTCACAATTTCATAAGCTAGACTCAGGATTTTTGGCTATTTTTATTCGTGTCGGCCTATTGACAAATAATTTCACTGATGCCAAAATTCATGATTTCATGAGTTATAAGTCACGATTTTCTTTTCTTTTTGTTTGTTCTAACCCATTGACAAAGAATTATGTGGAGTATAAAATTCATGATTTCATGTGCTATTACTAAAATTTTTAAGCCATTTTATTTGTTTCGACCCATTGACAAATAATTTTTAGAGTCCAAAATCACAATTTCATGAGCTATAACAAAAGATTTTTCTCCATTTTTAGTTGTTTCTACTTATTGCCAAATAATTATATGGAGTTCAAAATTTCTTATTACATGAGCTAAAGCTCACAATTTTTGCTATTTTTAATAATTTAGCACATTGATAAATAATTTCATGGAGTGCAAAATTAATGATTTCTTGAGCTATAACCCATGATTTTTATCCATTTTTTATTGTAGTCCCTTGACAAATAATATCGTGGATGTGAAAATTCTGATTTCATGTGCTATATAACCAATAATTTTATGACCATTTTTAGTTATTTTGACCGATTGACAAATAATTATGCAGAGTCCAAAATTAACGATTTCATATGCTATTACCCAATATTTTTGGCCCTTTTATTCATTTTGATCCATTGGTAAATAATTTTGCAGAGCCTAGAAAATCACAATTTTAGGAGCTATAATCCATGATTTTTGCTATTTTTAGTGATTTTGACCCATTGACAAATAATTTTATGGAGTCCAAAATTCATGATTTCATAAGCTATAACCCATGAATTTTTTGCCATTTTTAGTCATTCCTACCCATTGACAAATAATTTCATAGAATCCAAATTTTATGATTTCATAAGCTATAACCTATGAATTTTGGCCATTTTTATTGTTTCGGCCCATTGACTAATAATTTCGAATGGTCAAAATTTCATGATTTCATGAGCTTATAACCCATGATTTTTGGCCATTTTTATTGGTTTCTACTCATTGGCAAATAATTTGGTGACCAAAAATAAAGATTTCATGAGCAATAACCCACGATTTTTAGCAATGTTTAGTCATTTTTACTCATTAGCAAATAATTTCACGGATTCTAAAAATCAAAATTTTATGAGCTATAATCCATAATTTTTTAATATTTTTAGTTATTCCGACTCATTGACAAATAATTTCACAGAATCAAAAATCCATGATTTCGTGAGCCATAACTCATGAATTTTGGCCATTCTTGGGCATTTTGGCCCAATGGCAAATAATTTTGTGGACTTTGAAATTCAGGATTTCATGAACTATAACTCACAATTTTTGCTCATTTTTAATTATTTCAACCCATAAGCAAATAATTTCGTGGAGTCCAAAGTTCAACATTTCATGACCAGCAGCTCAAGACTTTTACATTTTTAGTCATGTGACCCATTGGCAAATAATTATGCAGAATCCAAACTTCACGATTTTATGTGCTATAACCCCTGATTTTTGGCCATTTTATTCATTTCGACCCATAGCCAAATAATTTTACAAATTTTAAAAATTCTTGTTTTCATGAGCTATATCCCATGATTTTTTTTTCCATTTTTAGTGATTATGACCCATTGATAAATAATTTCATGAAGTCCAAAATTAATAATTTTATGAGCTACAACCCATAATTTTTGGCCATTATCCGTTCCGACCCATTGATAAATAATTTCGCACATGCCACAATTCATATTTTCATAAGCTATAACTCACGATCTTTTCCATTTTTTTATTCCGATCCATTAGTAAATAATTATGTGGAGTTAAAAATTCATGATTTCATGTGCTATTAGCCATGATTTTTGGCTATTTTATTTATTTAACTCATTAGCAAACAATTTTACAGAATTCAAAATTCCTAATTTTATGAGCTATAACTCACGATTTTTTGCCTATTTTAGTCATTTCTACTCATTGGCAAATAACTTTACGGAGTCCAAAAATCACAATTTCATGAGCTAAAACCCATATTGTTTTGCTATTTTTAATCATTCTGACCAATTGACAAATAATTTCACGGAGTCCATGATTTGTTCTAAATAAAACATTGCAAGTGTACAATTAGTGTGCGTAGCTTGCAAGTGTCAATCCCATGAGGAAAGTGTGTTCCAAAAAAGTCCTAAAGTGGTTCTTAAATTGCGAAAGAGAAGGGAAAGTGTAGAGTGGTTAGTTGGGTATTTATTTATGCAAATAAAAAAATCTAAAATAAGAGGAAGAGAATAAAACCAAGAGAAGAAGCAAATAAAAGAGATGTAGGAAATCAAGTTATAAAACTAGGAATCTAGGATTGAATACTCTAGTTAATTTTCATTTGGATTTAAAACTACTCTCTTTTAATTCTCATATTACTAGATTTCTTAAGCATAGATTATATGGTTAGTTAAAACAAGCATAACCTATCAAATTCACATCTAAGCAATTTCAACATTCATGAGTAAAACAAATAACTAGATAGTAATTCTAGAAATAAAAAGTATAAACTATCAAACTATTTAAGATAGGTATAGCCTATCAAAATTTTTTCTACCAATTATTATTCTAGTTGATTATCCTAAGTATGATACATTAAGCACAAAAGAGAGCAATTCAAAACTAAATAGAAATTAAACAAGCTTCATCTAATCCTAGATATCCTAAGGAAATTAGCTATCCATACTATTTATAGAAAGCAAGAGTAAAAAGTAAGAAAATTATAAATTACAAAGCATAAAGGAAAGCATGGATTAAAAGCAATAAATTAAATCCTACAACATGCAATTCTAAACAAGAAATAAAAGAGGAAAGATAAAACTTACATTGCAAGGGGTTGGCCCCTTGTGAAGCAAATCTTCAACAACAAAAGAAAATTAAAAAGTGGAAAACTTTTATTTTATTACAAAACTTTTATTACAAAATGAGTAGCCCTCCTCTATAAAAAGGAGTTTATAAAATTTTTACATATTTCTCACCCTCACTATCTACCCTATTTGTAGCCTATAGCAATCAACAACAGCCCTTGGATCAAACTTGAGCTCTAAAAAATTAAACTATACTATTCGTTAGTTTCTGTTAGAAACTAACAGATTAGCTCATCGATTAACTAATCAATTAATTTATTAGCTAATCGATTAATTCATTGATTAGTTTGTAATAGTGTTTTATCTTCTTTGTTGACTTGTTGACTCATCTCCTCTTGAACTTTTGGGCTTTGTGAGCTTCTTATAGGCTTCAAGAAGAGGGTTTTTTGGCTTCTTTACTCTTTTATTCGATAATTTCTTTATTTCCTACAAATTCATAAAACAAACGATATTAGCAAGTATATTTATTTAACAAAATAGATAATAATGGTATAAAGGTGCAATAAAATATAGTGATTAGTCCAACGTTCACGATTTCATGAGCCACAAACCATGATTTTTAGCTATTTTTATTCGATGCGGCACCTTGACAAGTAATTTTGCGGATGGCGAAATTCATGATTTCTAGTGCTATATAACCAATGCTTTATTACCATTTTTAGTCGTTTCAACCTATTGGCAAATAATTACGCAAAGTCCAAAACTCATGATTTCATGTTCTATTACACAATATTTTTGGCCATTTTTATTCGTTTCGACACATTATCAAATAATTTTGAAGAGTCTGGAAATTCACAATTTTATGAGGTATAACTCACGATTTTTACCATTTTCAATCATGCTGACCCATTGGCAAATAATTTCATGGATTCTAAAATTCATGATTTTATGTGCTATAACCAATGATTTTTGGCCATTTTTATTCGTTCCTACCTATTGACAAATAATTTCACGGAGTCCAAAATTTATAATTACACGAGCTATAACTCAGCTTTTTGGGGCATTTTTATTTGTTCTGGACCATTGACAAATAATTACTCATGGTAAAAAATTCACGATTTCATGAGCTATAACCTATGATTTTTGGCCATTTTTGTAGCACTTCTGTTCTTCAGATAGTCGGATATCGTCATCGTGTTGACCTTTGGATTTATATCTGCAACACCTAGATATGAGTTTAGAAACCTACAAATATGAGGATGTTAATTTACCCATGCTTAGATTAATGGAATTAATCAAGCTACAATATCCTAAATCATCAATGGTAATTAACCCTTTTTACCTTTTGACTTAATCTTATTCAGCACTAATCACTTCAAGTTAAAACATAACCCAAAACCATCCTCCTTCGCTTATTTGTTTTTGGGTAGACATGATCCATAGAATGAAGAGATTTACTTTTGCAAATAAATCCTCCTATTTGCATCATTTTCTATTCCTACATGTCACGTGGTCTAGCCTATAAATACCCACAACCTCTCTCTCTCTCTCTCTCTCTCTCTCTCTCTCTCCACTCCTCATTTTCTTGCATGAAAGAAAAGCTCTCATTTTCTCCCCTCTCCCCTCCCCTCTCCTTGTTTCACTAATTTTGGATATCATTTGACCCCTTACTTTTCACTTGTATTGGACAATACAATATGCACTTCTAGTCTGCCCATGCCATACTTTTTTAAGTGTAACTTACCCTCTGGAAGTTGGATTAATGAAAACCTTGTTGACATAGAAAATAGACTCATGTAGGAGTAATATAAAACTAGTTTCATGCATTTTAAACATCACTTGTTTCCACTTTTTTATTATCGCAATTTGTTGCATGCTCGCTGTCATTTCTGACCATGCATTACATAAGAGTTCATGTGTATCCATGTCAAACAAGAACATAACATAAAATAACTTGTAACTTAGGTAGTTGACGCAAATCTAGTCTTACATGGGTTTACAGATATGTGTATATAGGAGTGGGACCCTTGAAATTATATGACGGTATTGAGGAATTACAAACTGTAGGTAACCCTTCCTTGCTCCCTCTCAATTCGTTAAGAGTTAGATTTTTGAATTCTTAAAAATTCTATGAGTTGAATTTTGATATTTCATTGTATACTCTATTAACTCTGTAAAAGCCTATTTGGATTATTTCATGCATGGGCTGATTGCCAATATTTTGTTTATTGCTATACCCTTGTTTATTCGTATTGATATGATGTCATTGAAACTCCGTCATTGATTGTCCTATGATGAGTCATTTTTTGTCCTCGTGACTCCATTCTCTTGAATAGTAGCACTTATTTATTTTTTGATTTGATTGATGCTCTACGTTCATGAATTATTGCCCTTTACATGAGGTAACTCACTGGTGGGTTGTATTGAGTCCTGTGAGGACATTGCCCTTTACACGAGGAAACTCATCGGTGGTTGTTTTATTCCGCCCCATTGATAAATAATTTTATAGAGTCAAAAATTCACAATTTCATAAGCTTTGACCCATGATTTTTGGCATTTTATTCATTCTGGCCCATTGACAAATAATTTCGTCGATGCCAAAATTCATGATTTCATGAGTTATAACCCACGATTTTCTTTCATTTTGGTTCGTTCTGACCCATTGGCAAATAATTACATGAAGTATAAAATTCATGATTTCATGTGCTATTACCCACGTTTTTTATTGTATTTTTTACTCGTTTGACCAATTGGCAAATATTTTTCATAGTCTAGAAATCATGATTTCATGAGCTATAACCTATAATTTTTTCCACCTTTAAATCATTTTTACTCTTTGCCAAATAATTTTGCGGAATTCAAAAATCTTTAACATATGCTAAAACCCACAATTTTTTGTTGTTCTCACCTATTGACAAATGATTTCACGAAGGTTAAAATTCACGATTTCATGAGCTATAACCCATAATTTTTGGCCATTTTTATTCGTTCTCACCCCTGACTAATAAATTCATGGATATCATAATTGATGATTTTATGTGCTATATAACCAATGGTTTTGGCCAATTTTAGTCGTTTGATCTATTGTCTACTAATGACATAGAGTCTAAAATTCATGCTTTCATGTGCTATTACCCAATATTTTTTGGCTATTTCTATTTATTTTGACCCAATGACAAATAATATATAGAGTCTAGAAATATATGATTTTATGAGTTATAACCCATGATTTTTGATATTTTTAGTCAATCCGACCCATTGGCAAATAATTTTATGGAGTCCAAAATTCATGATTTGATGAGAAATAACCCATGATTTTTGACCATTTTCATTCGTTCCTACCCATTGATAAACAATTTCATGAAGTCCAAAATTTATGATTTTATGAGCTATAATGAATAATCTTTTAACCATTTTTATTTATTCCGGCCCATTGACATATAATTTCGCACGGTCAAAAATTCACGATTTCATAAGTTGTAACCCATAATGTTTGGCCATTTTATTAATTTTAACTCGTTGGCAAATAATTTCTCAGAATTCAAAAATAAAGATTTCATGAGCTAACTCACAATTATTGGCCATTTTTAATCGTTTCTATTCATTGGAAAATAATTTTGCAGAGTTTATTAATTAAGATTTCATAAGCTATAATCTATAATTTTTGAACATTTTTAGTCATTTCAACCCATTGATAAATAATTTCACACAGTCCAAAATCCATAATTTTATGAGCTATAACTCACGAATTTTGGCCATTGTTGGGCGTTTGACCCACTGGCAAATTGTGGAGTTTGAAATTCACGATATCATGAACTATAACCATAATTTTTGCCCATTTTAATAGTTTCTACCCATTGATAGATAGTTTTGCGGAGTTCAAGATACATAATTTCATGAGCTATATATAACCCACAAATTTTAAATATTTTTAGTTATTGTGACCCATTGGCAAAACATTGCGTGAAGTCCAAAATTCATGATTTCATGTGCTATAAGCCTATGATTTTTGGCCATTTTTACTTGTTTTGACCAATTGACAAATAATTTTGTAGAGTTCAAAAACCCAAGAATTTACGAGCTATAACCCATAAATTTTTTTGCCATTTTTAGTCTTTTCGACCCATTGACAAATAATTTCTCCGAGTCCAAAATTTACTATTTCATGAGCTATAATCCATAAATTTTGGCCATTTTTATTCATTTCGGCCCATTGACTAATTATTTCAAGAAATCCAAAATTCATGATTTCATGAGCTATGAACCATGAGTTTTGACTATTTTCATTCGTTCTAGCCCATTAACAAATAATTTCGTGAATGCCAAAAGTCATGGTTTCATGACCTATAACCCATGACTTTTTTTCATTTTTTTTCATTTCGATTAACAAATAATAATGCGGAATCAAATATTAATGATTTCATGTGCTATACATGATTTCGGCCATTTTTATTCATTTTGACCCATTGACAAATAATTTTGTAAAATTTGAAAATCATGATTTTTGAGCTATAACCCACAATTCTTAGCTATTTTTAGTCGTTTCTATTCATTGGTAAATACTTTTGTGGAGTCCAAAAATTACAATTTCATGAGCTAGAACCAACAATTTTTTACCCTTTTTTTCATTCCGATCCTTTGACACATAATTTCACAAAGTCTAAAATTCACGATTTCATGGACTATAACCCATAATTTTGGCCAATTTTATTCATGTTGGCCCATTGGCAAATAATTTTCTAGATGTCAAAATTTATGATTTCATGAGCTGTAACCCGTGATTTTTGGCCATTTTTAGTTATGACCCATTATCAAATAATTTTGTGTAGTACAAAATTCATAATTTCAAGAGCTATAACCCACATTTTTTGGCCATATTTAGTCTTTTTCTACTTTTTAGCAAATAATTTTGCATAGTTAAAAATTCACAATTTCATGAGCTATAACTCATCATTTTTGGCCATTTTTAATCATTCTGATCCTTTGACAAATAATTTTACGGACTCCAAAATTCACGTGTTCATGAGCTGTAACCCATGGTTTTTTGTAATTTTTATTCTTTCTATCCCATTGTTAAATAATTTCAAGGATGCTAAAAACTCATAATTTTACGAGCTAATACCCACGATTTTTCACCATTTTTAGTCATTTCGACCTATTGGCAAATAATTTCGTAGAGTCAAAAATCCATGATTCATAGGCTATAATCTATAATTTTTTCAAATTTTAGTCACTTTGACCCATTGATAAATAATTGCACGGAGTCAAAATTTCATAATTTCATGAGCTATAACCCATAATTTTTTGCCATTTTTATTTGTTACGTCGCATTGACAAATAATTTCACAGAGTGAAAAATTCACAATTTTATGAACTATAACCCTTTTTAGCCATTTTAATTTGTTTCCATTCATTAGAAATTAATTTCGTGGAGTCCAAAAACCAAGATTTCATGAGTTATAACCTATAATTTTTGGCCATTTTTAGTCATTTCGACCTATTGGCAAATAATTTAGTGGAGACCAAAATTCACGATTTCATGGACTATAACCCATAATTTTTGGCCATTTTAATCATTCTGGCACATCGACAAATAATTTCATAGGGTCCAAAATTTAAGATTTCATGAGCTATAACACACAAATTTAGCCATTCTTGATAATTTCCACCTATTAGCAAATAATTTCATGAAGTTTTAAAATTCACGATTTCATGCACAATAACTCATAATTTTTGCTCATTTTTAGTCATTTCGACCCATGGGCAAATAATTTCCCGTAGTCCAAAATTTATGATTTCATGAGCTATAACCCATATTTTTTTTACCATTTTTATTTATCTCGATCCATTCACAAATAATTTTATAGATTCAAGAAATTCACGATTTCATGAACTATAACACACAATTTTTTTCCTATTTTAGTCATTCTGAACCATTAATGAATAATTTCACAGAGTCCAAAATTTACAATTTCATAATCCACAAGCCATGATTTTTGGCTATTTTTATCCATTCTTGCCAATTGACAAATTATTTAACGGAGTCCAAAATTCATAATTTCATGAGCTATAACCCATAATTTTTGGCCATTTTTATTCATAATTTTTTGGAGTTCAAAAATCAAGACTTCATGAGCTATAACCCACGGTCTTTAGCCTATTGTAGTCATTTCTACTCATTGGCAAATAATTTTCAGTCTAAAATCATGATTTCATAAACTAAAGCCCACAATTTTTTTGCTATTTTTAATCATTTTGACCCATTGACAAATAATTTCATGGAGTGTAATTCACGATTTCATGAGCCATAACCAATGACTATTGGCCATTTTTATTAATTGTGGCCCCTAGTCAAATAATATCACGAATGCTAAAATTCATGATTTCATGTGCTATTTAACATCGATTTTGACCATGTTTAGTCGTTTTGATCCATTGGCAAATAATTTAGTGGAGACCAAAATTCACGATTTTATGTGCTATTATCTAATATTTTTGGCCATATTTATTTGATTCAGCCCATTGGCAAATAATTTTGCGGAGTCCGTAAATACATGATTTCATGTGCTATAACCCATGGTTTTTCTCTTTTTAGTCATTCTGCATTAACAAATGATTTCACAATGTCCAAGATTTATGATTTTACGGACCATAGCCTATGATTTTTGGTATTTTTTATTCATTTGCTCCTATTGACAAATAATTTCACGTAGCCCAAAATTTATGATTTCATGAGTTATAACCCTTAATTACTGCAGTGATTTGAAATGGTCCTACTCTCTCTCCTTCTCAGCTTAGCACACTAACACTTCCAAATTCTAGGGAGGAAATCAAACACGCTGTATTCTCTATGGCAGATGACAAGGCTCCTGGACCAGATGGTTACAATGCATCTTTTTTCAAAACTGCCTGGAATGTCATTGGTGAAGACCTTTTCCTTGCTATTGAGGAGTTCTTTTGTTCAGGAAAGCTACTAGGTGCGCTCAACTCTACTTCCCTCACATTGGTTCCTAAAGTTCTTAACCCTCAAATTGCATCAGATTTCAGACCAATAGCCTGCTGCAATTGTGTTTATAAAATAATTACCAAAATCATTGCTGCTAGGATATAAGGAGTTATGGGACATTTGATAAGTAATGCTCAGAGTGCTTTTGTTAAAGGTAGGATTATCTCAAATAACATTCTACTTGCTCATTAACTCATCAAACACTATGGCAGAAAGCAGACTTCTCCTAGAGCTATACTGAATATTGATTTGAGGAAAGCCTTTGATACCATAAACTGGGAATTCATCAGGTCCATGCTTATAGGTTTGGGTTTTCCAAATGAAATGATTGTGTGGATTATGGAGTGCATTTCCACTCCTAAATTTTCCTTATCTCACAATGGAGGCCTACATGGATATTTCTATGGTGCAAGAGGGTTAAGGTAAGGTGATCCCCTTTCCCCATACCTGTTTGTCATAGGCATGGAATATCTCTCAAGGAAGCTGAACACCCTAAAGTCTGATAGTTCATTCAAGTTTCACCCTAAATGTGCTAGTTTGAACATCACACACTTGATCTTTGCAGATGACCTTCTCCTCTTTGGCAAAGCAGATATGCAATCGATAACAAAGTTGCATAATTGTTTAACTGAATTCAGCCAAGTTTCAGGTTTGGATGCAAACCCAAATAAATGCTCTGTATATATAAGTGGTGTAGATGAAAGCCTCAAAAATTAGATTTGTGCCTATTTGAACTTTTTAGAGGGCTCTCTGCCACTGCGTTACTTGGGAATGTCACTCATTTCAAAGAGACTTTCATGTTTAGATTGTTCCCCACTGATCAGTAAAATATCTGATCAATTCCAGAACTGGCAGAAAAAGAGAAATCTTTGTTATGCTGGGAGAATGCAACTGATTATGTACTGCATTCTTGTGGGGTAGCAAAATTTCTCTTGTTTCCTGGAAAGATATCTGCCATGACAAAAAGCAAGGGGGATTGGGAATCTTTTCAGCAAAAATTTGGAACTATGCAACAGCCATCAAGCTTTTATGGATGATTCACCTTAAAAAAATTTGTTATGGATAAAATGGATCCATGGGAACTACCTAAGGCAATCAAGTATCTGGCAAGTCAAAGTGAAAGTGAATGATTCGTGGATGTGGAAGCAGCTTCTCAGAGTTAGAGACATGGTGACTGAACAGCTAGGAAATGTTGGAAACCTATGCTCAGTTATCAACAAATGCTGTAGTGATGGTAAGCTACAACTCTCCTCTATTTATAATGCTCTGTAGTAAACTAATAATGTTAGCTGGTATAAGTCAGTCTGGGGTGGATTACATTATCCTAAGCACTCCTTCATTCTATGGTTAGCTATCAAATCAAGACTCTTAACCCAAGACAGATTATGCCGTGTGAGAATACAAAACACAAATCAATGTGTCTTGTGTTCAAATCAGCAATTAGAAACTCACAACAACCTATTCTTTGAGTGCCAGTTTTTTGGAAGTGCTTGGAATATGGTGATGGATTGGTTGGGGTTTAACTGGAGGTCTTGCAGCTAGAACCAAGTGATAAACTGGTATAGTTTCAAGCTTAGAGAAGATGGATTCATGAAGAAATTGAAAAGAATGGCTCTGTCAGCTACAGTGTACATGATATGGCAGGAAAGAAACTTGAGAATTTTTCAGCACAAAGTAAGAAATACTGAGCAATTGATTCGTGCAGTGAAGACTACTATCTACACCATTATCTTGAATGTAAAAATCCCTGATTATTTGCAAGAGAGAGTTACGAGATTGTAAAGTGAGGTTTCTCTTTTATTGATTATCAGACTTGAAGTCTGGATTCCTGATGTACGAAAACCTACATATGGGAAATAAAATACAACTTTTTCAATAACAAAAAAACCCTTAATTTTTGGTAATATTTATTTATTCTGGCCCACTGACAAATAATTTCATAGTGGCAAAAATTCAGATTTCATGAGCTATAACCTACGATTTTGGTCATTTTTATTTGTTTCTACTCATTGGCAAATAATTTCACGGAATCCAAAAATCAAGATTTCATGAACTTTAACCCACGATTGTTTATAAATTTTAGTCATTTCTACCCATTGGCAAATAATTTTACGGAATCTAAAAAATTAAGATTTCATGAGCTATAATTCATAATTTTTAAACATTTTTAGTCATTCCGACCCATTGACAAATAATTTCACAGACTCCAAAATCCACATTTTCATGAGCTATAACTCATGAATTTTGGCCATTGTTGGGCATTTTGACCCAGTGGCAACTAATTTCGCGGAGTCTAAAATTTAAAATTTCATGAACTATAACTCACAATTTTTGCGCATTCTTAGTCGGTGACCAATTGGCAATAGTTTCGCATAATTTAAAATTTGAGATTTCATAATATATAACCCAGGATTTTTTGTCAGTTTTTGCAGTTTCTACCCATTAGCAAATAATTTTGTAGAGTCTAAAGTTCATGATTTCATGAGCTATAACCCACGATTTTTGATCATTTTTGGTCATTATAACCCATTGGCAAATAATTATGCGAAATACAAAATTTACGATATCATGTACTATGGCTCATGATTTTTGGCCATTTTTATTGGTTTCGACCCATTGGCAAATAATTTTATAGATTTTGAAAATTTTTCATTTCATGAGCTATAACCTACTACCTTTTGCCATTTTTGCGTATTCTGACAAATTGACAAATAATTTCACGAAGTCCAAAATTTATGATTTCATGAGTTATATAACCCATATTTTTTGGCCATTTTTATTCATTCCGGCCCATTGTCATTCCGGCCCATTGACAAATAATTTCACGGAGTCTAAAATTCACAATTTCATGAGCTATAATCCAAGATTATTGGCCATTTTTATTTGTTCTAGACCATTGGTAAATAATTTCGCCGATGCTAAAATTCAAGATTTCATTAGCTTTAATCCATGAGTTTCTTTGATTTTTTTTCATTCGGACCCATTAGAAAAATAATTATGCGGAGTAAAAAATATTTCAAGTGCCATTATCCATAATTTTGGCCATTTTTATTCATTTTCCCTTTGGCATATAATTTTTTAGAGTTCAGAAATCACAATTTCATGACCTTTAACGCATGATTTTTTATCATTTTTAGTCATTTCTACTATTTGGCAAATAATTTCACATAGTCAAAAAATCACGATTTCATCAGCTAAACCCCACAATTTTTGCTATTTTTAATCATTCGATCCATTGACTTGGCATCCAAAATTCATAATTTCATGTGTTGTAGCCCATAATTTTTTACCATTTTTATTCATTTCGATCCATTGACAATTAACTTTGCAGTTTCTAAAAATTCATGGTTTTATGCACTATAACCCATAATTTTTTTTCATTTTCAGTCATTCGACCAATTGACAAATAACTTCACAATGTCTAAAATTCATAATTTTATGAGCTATAACCCATAATTTTTAGTCATTTTAATCATTCTGATCCATTGACTTGGCATCCAAAATTCATAATTTCATGTGTTGTAGCCCATAATTTTTACCATTTTTATTCATTTCGATCCATTGACAATTAACTGCGGTTTCTAAAATTCATGATTTTATGCACTATAACCCATAATTTTTTTTCATTTTCAGTCATTCGACCAATTGACAAATAACTTCACAATGTCTAAAATTCATAATTTTATGAGCTATAACCCATAATTTTTAGTCATTTTAATCATTCGACCAATTGACAAATATTTTTGTAAATTCTAAAATTCATGAGTTCATGAGATATAACCCACGGTTTTATAATTTTTATTCGTTCGTCTTATTGATAAATAATTTCTTGGATGCCAAAATTCAAGATTTCATGAGCTATAGCCTATGATTTTTTATAAATTTCAGTCATTTATACCCATTAGCAAATAATTTCATGGAGTTCAAAATATCACGATTTCATGAGCTATAATTCATGAATTTTTGTCATTCTTAGTTATTTCGACCCATTAGCAAATAAATTAGTGGAGTTTGAAATTCATAATTTTATGAACAGTAACCCATGATTTTTTATCATTCTTAGTCATTTTTACCCATTAGCATGTAATTTTGTGAAGTTTAAAATTCACAATTTCATGAACTATAACCCACGATTTTCTGCCATTTTTAATCATTTTGAGTCATTGGCAAATAAACTCAAGGAGTCCAAAGTGCATGATTTCATGAGCTATAACCCATAATCTTTTACTATTTTTAGTCATTTTGAATCATTGGCAAATAATTATGTGGAGTAAAAAATGCACGATTTCATATGCTATTACCCATGATTTTTTATTTTCTTTGTTTCCACTCATTGGCAAATAATTTTGTAGAGTTTGTAAATTCACAATTTCATGAGATATAATATTGTTTTTTGGTATTTTTAGTCATTCCGACCCATTGACAAGTAATTTCATGGAGTTCAAAATATACGATTTCACGTGCTATAACTCATGGTTTTTGGTCATTTTTATTTGTTTCGGTCCATTGACAATTAATTTTATGAAGTCCAAAATTCAAGATTTCATGAGCTATAACCCA
The DNA here is from genome assembly GCA_012295165.1 of Asparagus setaceus. NCBI lineage: Eukaryota > Viridiplantae > Streptophyta > Magnoliopsida > Asparagales > Asparagaceae > Asparagus > Asparagus setaceus. Next base: position 71,245,377 of record CM022704.1, read on the forward strand.
TGATTGTTTAATGGGTCCGAATGAATAACAATGGAAAAAAAATCATCGATTACACCTCATGAAATTATGAATTTAAGCATCCTCAAAATTATTTGCCATTAGGCAAGAATGAGTAAAGAATGGCCAATAATCATGGAGTATAACTCAAGAAATCATGAATTTTGGACACCATAAAATTATTTGTCAAAGGGCCAGAACAAATATAAATGACCAAAAATAATGGGTCATAGCTCATAAAATCGTGAATTTTAAACTCCATAAAATTATTTGTCAAGGGGTTGGAATAACTAAAAATGGCAAAAAATCTTGGGTTATAGCTCATGAAATTATGAATTTATGGACTCTGAAAAATTATCTGCCACTGGGTCAAATGAATAAAAATGGTTAAAATCGTGGGTAATAGCACATGAAATTGTGAATTTTGGACTCCGTGTAATTATTTACAATGACTCAAAATAACTAAAAATGATCAAAAATCATGGGTTATAGAAATTATGAATTTTGGACTCCGCAAAATTATTTGCTAATGAGAGAAAAAACTAAAAATGGCCAAAAATAGTGAGTTATAGATCATGAAATCATGAAGTTTGGACTCCGCAAAATTATTTGTCAAGGGGTCAAAATGACTAAAAATGGGCAAAAAGGTGTGAGTTATTGTTCATGAAATCATAATCTCAAACTCCACGAAATTTTTTGCCAATGGGTCAAAACGACCAAAAATGGCCAAAAGTTATGATTTATAGCTCATGAAATTATGAAGTTTAGACTGTGAAATTATGTCAATGGGTCAGAATGACTAAAAATGATAAAAAAAATCATGGATTATAGCTCCCAAAATCTTTATTTTTGGATTCCGCAAAATTATTTGCTAATGAGTAGAGACGACTAAAATAGCCAAAAATTATGGGTTATAATTCATGAAATTGTGATTTTCGGACTCTGGAAAATTATTTGTCGATGTGCCAAAACAAATAAAATTGGTCAAACAGCATAGCTCTTGAAATAGTAAACTTTGGGCTTTGTAAAATTATTTGTTAATCGGTCAAAATGACCAAAAAAAGTAAATTCGTGGGTTACAGCTTATGAAATTGTCCATTTTCGACTCTGCAAAATTATTTATCAATGGATCGAAATGAATAAAAATGGTCAAAAATCATGCATTACATGAAATCGTCAATTTTGAACTCTGCATAATTATTTGACAAGTGGTCACAATGACTAAAATGGTCAAAATCGTGGGTTATAACTCATGAAATTGTGAATGTTAGACTCTGCAAAATTATTTACAAATGGATAAAATGAACTAAAAGGCCCAAAATCATGGGTTATATATATATATATATATATATATATATATATATATATATATATATATATATATATATATATATATATATATATATATATATATATATATATATATAGCACATGAAATTATGAATTTTGGACTAGACGAAATTATTTGCCAATAGGTCAAATGACCAAAATTGAGTAAAAACAGTGAGTTATAGTTTATGAGATTGTGAATTTTAAACTCTGTGAAATTATTTGCCAATGTGTCAAAACGGCCACGAATGGCCAAAATTCGTGAGTTATGGCTCATAAAATCATGAATTTCGGACTTAGTGAAATTATTTGTCAATGGGTCAGTATGTCTAAAAATGTGCAAATATCATGGATTACAACTCATAAAATCTTGATTTTTGGTATCCGCAAAATTATTTGCTGATGAGTAGAAATGTCTAAAAAAGGCCAAAAATCGTTGATTATAGCTCATGAAATCTTGATCTTTGGACTTTGCAAAATTATTTACAAATGAGTACAAAAGAATAAAAGTGGCCAGAAATCGTGGGTTATAGCTCATGATATCGTAAATTTTGACTCTGTTAAATTATTTATTGATGGGCCAGAATAAATAAAAATAGCAATAAATCATGTGTTATAGCATATGAAATCAAAATTTTTGGACTCCACGAAATTATTTATCAATGGGCAAGTATAAATAAAAATGGCCAAAAATCATGGGTTATAGCACATGAAATCATAACTTTTGGACTCCGCAAAATTATTTCTCAATGGGTTATAGCTCATGAAATCATGAATTTTGGACTCTGTGAAATTATTTGTCAATGGGTAAGAATGTTTAAAAATAGTAAAACATTGTGGATTATAGATCATAAAATCGTGAATTTCTAGACTCTACAAAATTATTTCTCGGTGGGTCAAAATTAATAAAAAGGGCCAAAAATATTGCATAACAGCAATGAAATAGTAAATTTAGGACTCTGTGTAATTATTTGGTAGTTGGTCGAAATGACTAGAATGATGAAAAATTGTTGGTTATATAGCACCTGAAATCATAAATTTTCGACACTGTAAAATTATTTGTCAATGGGTCGAAATGACTTAAAATTATCAAAAGTCGTGGATTATAGCTCATGAAATCTTGATTTTTTAACACCATTAAATTATTTTCCAATGAGTAAAAATGACTAAAAATAGCCAAAAAAATGTGGGTTATACCTCATGAAATTGTGATTTTAGACTCTGCAAAATTATTTGCCAATAGGTAGAAACGAATAAAAATGGTCAAAAATGCTGGTAATAGCATATAAAATCATGTATTTTGGACTCTCCATAATTATTTGCTAATGGGTTGGAACAACTAAAAATGGACAAAAATTATGTGTTATAGCTCATAAAATTGTGAATTTCTGAGTATGAGAAATTATTCGTCAATGGGCAGGAACAAATAAAATTGTTGGCAAATAGTTACAGGGAGTCAAAAATTGATGATTTCATGTGCTAACCAAGGCAAATAATTTTGTAAAGTTTAGAAACCACGATTTCATGAGCTATAACCCATAGTTTTTTATAATTTTTACTCGGTGTGACCCCTTGATAAATTATTTCGCAGATGCCAAAATTCAAAATTTCATGAGTTATAACTCACACTTTTTTATAATTTTTGGTCATTTAGACCCATTGATAAATAATTTCACGGAGTCCAACATTCACAATTTCATGAGCTATAACCGGTGATTTTAATCATTTTTATTCATTTCGGCCTATTGATAGATAGTTTCATGGATCCAAAATTTACAATTTTATGAACTATGACCCATGATTTTTGGCCATTTTTATTCTTTCTGGTTTATTGAGTAGTAATTCACAGAGTCTAAAATTCACGATTTCATGAGCTATAACTCATGAATTTGGCAATTCTTGGTCATTTGCACCAATTGGCAAATAATTTCATGGAGTTTGAAATTCACAATTTCATGAACTATAACTCAAAATGTTTACCCATTTTTAGTCGTTTCGACCCATTGGCAAAAAATTTCACAGAGTTCAAAATCATGATTTCATGGTCTATAATCCATGATTTTTGGTCATTTTTAGTCATTTCGAACCGTTGACAAATAATTTCACAGAATCTAAAACTCACTATTTCATGAGCTATAAACCTCGATTTTTAACATTTTTATTTGTTGCGTCCTAATGATAAATAATTTCACAGATTCTAAAATTCATGATTTCATGAGATATAACCCATAATTTTGGATATTTTAGTTATTTCGACTCATTGTTAAATAAATTTGCAAAGTACAAAATTCCCAATTTCATGAGCTATAGCTCTCAATTTTTAGCCATTTTAGTCATTTTGTACAACTTGGCAAATAATTTTGTGGTGTTCAAAATTCATAATTTCGTGAGCTATAACCAATAATTTTTACCCATTTTAATCAATCTAACCCATTCACAAATAATTTCATGGATTCTAACAATTTTGTAAGCTATATAACCAACGATTTTTACCATTTTTAGTCGTTTCGACCCATAGGCAAATAATTACTCGAGTCCAAAATTCTTGATTTCATATGCTATTATCTAATATTTTGGCCATTTTTCGTCATTTCGACTCATTGGCAAATAATTTTGTAGAGTGCGAAAATTCACGATTCATGAGCTATATAACCAACGATTTTTGTCCATTTTACTTATTTCGACCCGTTGACATATAATTTCACCGTGTCCAAAATTCACAATTTCATGAGTAATAAACCCTAATTTTGGCCATTTTTATTCATTGCGGCCAATTGACAAATAATTTCGTGGATGCTAATTTTCATGATTTCATGATCTACAACCATAATTTTTGGCCATTTTTAGTTGTTTCGATCAATTGGCAAATAAATTTGCAGAATTCAAAATTCATAATTTCATGAGCTATAAACAACAGTTTTTAGCCATTTTAATCAATCCGGCCAATTGATAAATAATTTCACAGATTCTAAAATTCACGATTCATGAGCTATATAACCAATAATTTTTTACCATTCTTAGTTGTTTCAACCCATTGACAAATAATTATGCAGATTCCAAAATTCATGATTTCATGTATTATTACCTAATATTGTTGACCATTTTTATTCATTTTGACCCATTGGCAATAATTTTGTAGAGTGCGAAAATTCACGATTTCGTGAGCTATAACTCATTATTTTTTTAGCATTTTTAGTTGATTATCATATTTTATTACACTTTTATACCCTCATTATCTATTTTATTTGAATAAAAATATCTGCTAATAATATTATTTTATCTTAATTTGCATGTAATGAAGATTTAAAGAAGAAAAGCCCAAATGGACCAGTTCTCCTCATTTTTCAGAACTTTATTGAAGCCTACAAGAAGCCCAAAAGCCTAAAAGTCCAAAGAAGACGGAGTCAACAAAGTCAACATAGTTTGTTATAATTCTGTTACAAACTAATCGATGAGTCCATCGATTAGAGTGTAACATAATCGATCAAAGGCTGATTTTTATTCTCCCAAAACCCTAGTTGATCCAAGGGCAGAGATTAAATGCTGTAGGCTATAAATAGAGGGGTAGAGTGAGGGATTTAGAGTGTGAAAAATTTTATAAACTCCATTTTGGAGAGGAGCGTTACTCTTAATTGAGAAATATTCCAAATTGTAAACTTTTTATTTGTAATAAATAAAAATTCTCTTTTAATTTTCTTTTTCTTCTCTTTTGATGATGAAGATGAAGATTTACTTCTCAAGGGGCAAATCTCTTACAATGTAAGTTTTATTTTTTTGTTTGATTTTTTATTTTATAATTACATGTTTTAGGATTTAATTTCTTATTTTTAATTTTTATGTTTGATAGAGGAGATTCATTGCTTTGTAGCATAGATTTATTTCATACTTTGTAGTGTAGATTTATTTTCTTCTTTTTATTGCGTTGTAGTGTAGATTTTATTTTATTTTATTCTTTTTTATACTTTATTTTCTTTCTTTCTTTATTTGCTTTGTTATTTAGATTTATTTTCTTGCCCTTAATGCTTTCTCATATAGATTTTTCTTCTTTTTATTTTTTAATATGAGCAGATAATTCTTGTAGGAAATTTAAGATTAGATGAAACTAGTTTAATTTTCTGTTGTGTTTTTAATTTGCTCTCTTTGTGCTTAAAATGTTAATGTTAGGATAATCAATTATAGAACTAATTGGTAGAAAAAGAGTTTGATAGTCTATGCTTTCATTGAGTGATTTGATAGGTTACGCTTATTTAATTCTAGGATTATTAATGCATGAGTATTAATATTGCTTAGATATAATTTTGATAAGTTATGCTTCTTTTAAGTAACTTGATAGTCTATGCTTAGAAAATCTAAGAAATTTAAGAATAAAAGAGAGTAATTCTTAAATGTAATTTGAAGTTAACTCTTGGATTCAATTCTAAATTCCTATTCTCCTCTCTTGATTTCCTCTATATTCTCATTCCTTTCTTGATTTGATTTGATTTGATTTTTATTTTCTTTTTATTTTGTTAATCTCTTTCTCTCATTCTTCCCTCTTGCTTTAGCCTTCTAGTTTTATGCAAACCTCTACCCAAATCACTCTACACTCTTTTTACACTCTCATTATTAGTTTTCTACATATTTCAAGAACCCACTTAGATCTATCTTTCTAATACTCTCCTTTCCGTAGATCAATATCTTAAATACTATAACTTGATTGTTGTGTACAAAACGTTTGCATGATTTTATCCCCATCATTAGTCAATTCAACCTATTGATAAATAATTTCACGGAGTTCAAATTTTATAATTTCATGAGCTATAATCCATGATTCTTGGTCATTTTCATTCGTCATGACCAACGACAAATAATTTCATGCAGTCCATAAGTTCACGATTTCATGAGTTATAATCCATGATTTTATGTAATTTTTTTTCATTCCACCCATTGGCAAATAAAATCATGGATGCTAAAATTCATGATTTCATGAGCTATAATTAATGATGTTTTTCTTTTTTTGTTCATTCCCAGCCACCGGCAAAGAATTACTCTGAGTCAAAATTTCTTGATTTCATGTGCTACGACCCATGATTTTCGGTTATGTTTATTCATTTTCCATTAGCAAATAATTTCACGAGTCCAAAATTCATGATTTCATGAGCTATAATCCATAATTTATTTTACTATTTTTAGTCACTTCAACTCGTTGGCAAATAACTTTGTGGAGTCAAAAAATTACGATTTCATGAGTTAAAAACAACAATTTCTTGTTATTTTTAGTCATTCCAACGCGTTACTAAATAATTTCAAGAAGCCCAACATTCACGATTTTATGAGCTATAACCCACGATTTTCGGCCATTTTTATTTGTTGCGGCCTATTAAAAAATAATTTCATGGATGCCAAAATTCTTAAATTCATCAACTATAACCCACGATTTTCGGACATTTTGAGTTCTTTCGACCCAATGATATATAATTTCACGAGTACAAAATTCACAATTTCGTGAGCTATAATCCACGATTCTTGGCTCTTTTAGTTGTTGTTTTTACTCCTTGGCAAATAATTTTTCTAGTTCAAAATGCACAATTTCATAAGCTATAATACATAACTTTTACCATTATTATTCAATCCGCCCTATTATCACGGATTCCAAAATTCAGGAATTCATGTGCTATAACCAATAATTTTTATAACTTTTAGTCATTTTGACCCATTGATAAATAATTTTAAGGATACCAAAATTCACAATTTCATGAGTTATACCTACAATTGTTTGTCATTTTTAGTCATTCCAACCCATTGACAAATAATTTCACGAGTCCAAAATTTTTAATTTCATGTGCTATAACCAATGATTTAAAAATCAGTGATATTATCAAAATATCGTGATATATTGAGTTTTGACCCTTCGATATAATTTTTGGAAAAAATGGGTTATCAATTTCACCCAATTTCGGCCGATACATCGGCCGAAATCCAATGTATAGGCCAATATATAGGCCGATTTTGGCCGATATATAGGCCGATTTTTGGGGGGTAAAAACCAACTGCTTAATTGGGTTTCGGGTCATATAACCCATATTTTTTAGACCCGACCCACAAATTAAAACATCTAAATCCTCCCAATCGCTTCATCGTTCACCCAAAACCCTAATATCAAAATTGAGAACTAAGTTTCAACAATTGGTTAGTGATTTAAAATGAGTTATTTACATTTTAGTATGTTTATACTTCATTAAATGTGGTTTGAATCATAGATTATATTTTAGGACATTATGTTATATATCCAATATGACACTCCGATTTTTACTACTTATCCTCGATATATCCCGATAACCGGGATCCGATATGAATTTTGACAGTCCGATTTATTTTCGATAACCAATTTTAAAACCTTGGCTATAACCCATAATTTTTATCATTTTATTCCTTCCACCCATTGATATATAGTTTCACGAGCAAAAATTCACGATTCCATAAGTTATAAGCCATGATTTTAGCCATTTTTGTGCGTTCGGCATATTGACAAATAATTTCACGAGTACAAAATTCACAATTTAGTGAGCTATAATCCACGATTCTTGGCTCTTTTAGTTGTTGTTTTTACTCCTTGGCAAATAATTTTTCTAGTTCAAAATGCACAATTTCATAAGCTATAATACATAACTTTTACCATTATTATTCAATCCGCCCTATTATCACGGATTCCAAAATTCAGGAATTCATGTGCTATAACCAATAATTTTTATAACTTTTAGTCATTTTGACCCATTGATAAATAATTTTAAGGATACCAAAATTCACAATTTCATGAGTTATACCTACAATTGTTTGTCATTTTTAGTCATTCCAACCCATTGACAAATAATTTCACGGAGTCCAAAATTTTTAATTTCATGTGCTATAACCAATGATTTAAAAATCAGTGATATTATCAAAATATCGTGATATATTGAGTTTTGACCCTTCGATATAATTTTTGGAAAAAATGGGTTATCAATTTCACCCAATTCGGGATACATCGGCGAAATCAATGTATAGGCCAATATATAGGCGATTTTGGCGATATATAGGCGATTTTTGGGGTAAAACCAAGCTGCTTAATTGGGTTTGGTCATATAACCCATATTTTTTAGACCCGACCCACAAATTAAAACATCTAAATCCTCCCAATCGCTTCATCGTTCACCCAAAACCCTAATATCAAAATTGAGAACTAAGTTTCAACAATTGGTTAGTGATTTAAAAATGAGTTATTTACATTTTAGTATGTTTATACTTCATTAAATGTGGTTTGAATCATAGATTATATTTTAGGACATTATGTTATATATCCAATATGACACTCCGATTTTTACTACTTATCCTCGATATATCCCCGATAACCGGGATCCGATATGAATTTTGACAGTCCGATTTATTTTCGATAACCAATTTTTAAAACCTTGGCTATAACCCATAATTTTTTATCATTTTATTCCTTCCAGCCCATTGATATATAGTTTCACGGAGCAAAAAATTCACGATTCCATAAGTTATAAGCCATGATTTTAGCCATTTTTGTGCGTTCTGGCATATTGACAAATAATTTCACGGAATCTAAAATTCATGATTTCATGAGCTATAAGTTAGCAACTTTGGTCATTCTTGGTCATTTCGACACATTGGCAAATAATATCATGGAGTTTAAAATTCTTGATTACATCAATGATAACTCACAATTTTTTGCCTATTTTTAGTCATTTCAAACAATTGGCAAATAATTTTTTAGAGCTTAAAATTTACGATTTCAGAAGCTAAAACCCATAATTTTTTGCTATTTTTAGTCATTCCAACCAGTTGACAAAAAATTTAACGAAGTCCAAAGTTCAAAATTTCATGAGCTATAACCCTAATTTTTGGCCATTTTTATTCATTGCAACCCATTGACAAATAATTAAGCGGATGTAAAATTCATGATTTTATAAGCTATAGTCCATGATATTTAGTGTTTTAGTTGTTTTGACCCAATGACAAATAAATTCATGGAGTACAAAATGGACAATTTCATGAGCTATAACCCGAATTTTTAACAATGTTTTATCATTTTCCACTCTTTGGCAAATAATTTGGCATAGTTTAAAATTCACAATTTGATGAGCTAAAACTCCCAATTTTTGGCCATTTTTAATCAATCCGACCCATTGACAAATATTTTCACGGATTAAAAAATTCACAATTTTATGAACTGTATAATCAAATACTTTTTACCATATTTTGTTGCTTTGACCTAGTGGCAAACAATTACGTGGAGTCCAAAATTCAAGATTTCATGTGCTATTACCCGATATTTTTTGCCATTTTTATTCATTTTGACCCATTAAAAAATAATTTTGCAGGGTCCAAGTCATAATTTTTACCAATTTTAGTCATTCGATCCATTGAGAAATAATTTCATTGAGTCCAAAATTCATGATTACATGAGCTATAATCCATGATTTTTTGCCATTTTTATTCGTTCGTGCTCATTGATAAATAATTTTACAGAGTCTAAAATTTAAGATTTCATGAGCTATAACCTATAATTTTTAACCATTTTCATATGTTCCGGCCCATTAACAAGTAATTTTTTAGAGTCAAAAGTTCACGATTTCATGAGCTATAATCCCCAAATTTTGGCCATTTTTATTCATTCCAACCCATTGGCAAATAATTACGTAGACTAAAAAATACACAATTTTATGTGATTTTTTAGAGTCAAGAGTCTAAACATCATGATTTCATGAGCTGTAACCCATGATATCTGGCCATTTTTAGTTGTATCTACTCATTGGAAAATAATTTCGCAGAGTCCAAAAACCAAGATTTCATGAGCTATAATTCATTATTTTTTTTATCAATTTTGGTCATTATGACCTATTGACAAATAATTTCATGGAGTCCAATATTCAAGATTTCATGAGCTATAACTCCCAATTTTTGGCCATTTTTATTCATTTTGACCCATTAAAAATAATTTTGTGGAGTTTGAAACTCACGATTTTTCCCATTTTTATTCATTGCAGCCCATGTATAAATAATTTCATGGATGCTAAAATTCATGATTTCATGAGCTAAAATCCTTAATTTTAGACAATTTAGCTATTTTGACCCATTATAAAATAAATTAAGTAGAGTACAAAATCCACATGTAATGAGCTATAACCCACAATTTTTAGCTATTTTTAGTTATTTGGTAAATAACTTTGCGATGTTCGAAATTCATAATTTCATGACCTATAACCAATAATTTTTAACCATTTTTAATCAATCTAACCCACTAATAAATAATTGTACGAATTCTAAAATTCACTATTTCGTGAGCTATGTAACCAATAATTTTTGACCATTTTTAGGCATTTCGCCCTATTGGCAAATAATTACACTGAGTCCAAAATTCACAATTTCATATGCTATTACCCAATATTTTTTGCCATCTTTATTCATTTCGATCCATTGGCAAAAAAATTTACAGAGTCTAGAAGTTCATGTTTTCGTGAGCTATAACAAATGATTTTTAGCCTTTTTTACCCATTTCTACCAGTTAACAAGTAATTTCATGCGGTCCAAAATTCGTGATTTCATGAGCTATAAACCCCGATTTTGGCCTTTTTTATTTGTTGGGGCCCATTAAAAATTAGTTTCCAGAATGCCAAAATTCCTAATTTCCTAATATAGAACCCACGATTTTTATCCATTTCTAGTTTTTTCGACCCATTAGCAAATTATTTTGTGGGTACAAAATTCACAATTTCATCGAGTTAATCACCATCGGCGTTGTATGATTGCATTGGATCAACATCACTATTATCATCATCTTCATCATCAACTTTTTCATTGGCGATTGGATCCTTCAAGGGCTCCAATTTGAACTTGTTCGGGTCTAGGGATAGAGAGCTTGACCATGGGCTTGACCTTGCTTTTAGGAGCAAAGCGTAGGTCGACGCCAGGCTGAGGATCGCTCAGGTTGAGGTCTATTTTGCTATTGCTGCCACTACTTACCGTTCGCCACTGTGTCAAGCATCGTTGATGATTGATTGAGGATGAGTGTAGTTTTTGTGGTACTCAAGAGTTCCTTAGAGTCCGCTCAAGCCATTTAAGAATAAATGGGTCGATCTTGGGTTACACGGTCAGTCCGAGTCAAATCAAACTGAACGCATGATTTTTAGGGCCATTTTTAGTCGTTTTCTACTCTTTGGCAAAATATTTTACATAGTTCCAAATTCAAAATTTTATGAGCTATAACACATAATTTTTGGTCATTTTTAAGCAATTCGACCCATTAATAAATAATTTCACGAATTCCAACGTTTCTGATTTCATTAGCTATATAACTAATGATTTTTTACCATTTTTAGTCATTTCGATCCACTGGCAAATTATTACGTGGAGTCCAAAATTAACGATTTCATGTGCTATTTCCCAATATTTTTGGCTATTTTTATTCATTTTGACCCATTAGATAATTTTGCAGCGTCTAAACATTCCCCATTTTATGAGCTATAAGCCGAGATTTTTGGGTATTTTTAGTCATTCCGGTGCATTAACAAATAATTTCACGGAGTCTAAAACTTATAATTTCATGAGCTATAACTCCTAACTCTTGGCCATTTTCATTCTTTTTCGGCCCATTGACAAATAATTTCATGGAGTCTAAAATTTCACGATTTCATGAGCTATAACCCTAACTTTTGGCTATTTTTAGTTGTTTCGACCCATTGGCAAATAAATTCTCAGAGTACAAAACTCACAATTTCATGAGCTATAACCCACGATTTTTGGCTATTTCCAATCGTTTTGTAGTCTTTGGAAAATTATTTTGCAGAGTCAAAATTCATAATATCATGAGCTATGACTAGCATTTTGTCAATGTGTTATAACCAATTGGCAAAAAATTTTACGGATTCCAAACTTCCCGATTTCATTAGCTAGATAATCAATTGTGTATGACTAATTTTACCCGTATTAACCCATTGGCAAATAATTACGCAGAGAAATTACCAATTTTATGTGCTTTTACCCAATATTTCTTGGCTTTTGTTATTAAATTCGACCCATTAGCACATAATTTTGTAGAGTTCAGAAATTCATTTTTTTCATGAGTTATAACCAATAACTTTTGCCATTTTTAGTCATTCGGACACATTGACAAACAATTGCACCAAATCCAAAGTATATGACTTCATGAGTTATAATCCATAATTTTTACCATTTTTAGTCATTCGGACACATTGACAAATAATTTCACGGAGTCTTAAAATTAAAATTTTATGAGCTATAACTCATGAATTTTGGCCATTCTTGGGCATTTTGACCCAATGGCAAATAATTTTGTGGACTTTGAAATTAAGGATTTTATGAGCTATAACTCACAATTTTGCTCATTTTAATTATTTCGACACATTAGCAAATAATTTCATGGACTCCAAACTTCATGATTTCACGCACTTGTGTCAAGACTTTTACATTTTTAGTCATGTGACCCATTGGCAATAATTATGCATAATCCAAACTTCACGATCTCATGTGCTATAACCCACTATTTTTATCATTTTTATTCATTTCGACCTATTGCCAAATAATTTTGCGATTTCAAAATTTCATATTTTCATGAGCTATAACTCATGAATTTTGGCCATTCTTGGGCATTTTGACCCAATGGCAAATAATTTCATGGAGTCCAAAATTGATAATTTTATGAGCTATAACTCACAATTTTGCTCATTTTAATTATTTTGACACATTGACAAATAATTTCATGGAGTCCAAAATTGATAATTTTATGAGCTATAATCCATAATTTTTACCATTTTTAGTCATGTGACCCATTGGCAAATAATTTCATGGAGTCCAAAATTCATGATTTCATGTGTTATTAGCCATGATTTTTGGCCATTTTATTCATTTTGACCCATTGACAAATAATTTCCTAGCGTCAAAATTCATGATTTCATGAGCTATAACCCACTATTTTTATCATTTTTATTCATTTTGACCCATTGGCAAATAATTTCACGGAGTCTTAAAATTAAAATTTTATGAGCTATAACTCATTATTTTGGCCATTTTATTCATTTCGACCCATTAGCACATAATTTTGTAGAGTTCAGAAATTCATTTTTTCATGAGTTATAACCAATAACTTTTGCCATTTTAGTCATTCGGACACATTGACAAATAATTTCACGAGTACAAAATTCATAATTTCATGAGCTATAACTCATTATTTTGGCCATTTTATTCATTTCGACCCATTAGCAAATAATTACGTGGATGCGAAAATTCAAGATTTTATAACTATAATCTACCATGGGTTATATCCCATGATTTTTACTCATTAGAAAATAATTTCACGGTCTTAAAATTAAAATTTTATGAGCTATAATCCATAATTTTTAACATTTTTAGTTGTTCCTTTCGTTAACAAATAATTTCACGAATAAAAATCCATGATTTCGTGAGCCATAACTCATGAATTTTGGCCATTCTTGGGCATTTTGACCCAATGGCAAATAATTTTGTGGACTTTGAAATTAAGGATTTTATGAGCTATAACTCACAATTTTGCTCATTTTAATTATTTTGACACATTAGCAAATAATTTCATGGACTCCAAACTTCATGATTTCACGACCGTGAGGTCAAGACTTTTACATTTTTAGTCATGTGACCCATTGGCAATAATTATGCATAATCCAAACTTCACGATCTCATGTGCTATAACCCACTATTTTTATCATTTTTATTCATTTCGACCTATTGCCAAATAATTTTGCGATTTCAAAATTTCATATTTTCATGAGCTATATCCCATGATTTTTTCCATTTTAGTGATTACGACCCATTGATAAATAATTTCATGGAGTCCAAAATTGATAATTTTATGAGCTATAACCCATGGTTTTGGCCATTATCCGTTCGACATTGACAAATAATTTCACGAGTACAAAATTCATAATTTCATATGCTATAACTCATTATTTTGGCCATTTTATTCATTTCGCCCATTGATAAAAATTCGCACAAGCCATAATTCATGTTTTCATAAACTATAACTCACAATCTTTTCCTTTTTTCATTCCAATCCATTGGTAAATAATTATGTGGAGTTAAAATTCATGATTTCATGTGTTATTAGCCATGATTTTTGGCTATTTTTATTTATTTAACCCGTTGGCAAATAATTTCATGGAGTCCAAAATCACTATTTCATGAGCTATAGCTCACGATTTTTACCTATTTTAGTCATTTCAACACATTAGCAAATAATTTCATGGAGTCCAAAATTCATGATTTCATGAGCTATAGCTCACGATTTTTACCTATTTTAGTCATTTCAACACATTAGCAAATAATTTCATAGAGTCCAAAATTCATGATTTCATGTGCTATAACCCACTATTTTTATCATTTTTATTCATTTCGACCTATTGCCAAATAATTTTCTGATTTCAAAATTTCATATTTTCATGAGCTATATCCCATGATTTTTTCCATTTTAGTGATTACGACCCATTGATAAATAATTTCATGGAGTCCAAAATTCATGATTTCATGAGCTATAACTCATTATTTTGGCCATTTTTATTCATTTCGATCTATTAGCAAATAATTTCATGGAGTCCAAAATTCATAATTTCATGAGCTATAACCCATGATTTTTAGCCATTTTTATTCATTAGACCAATTGACAAATAATTTCATGGAGTCCAAAATTCATGATTCCTAGTGCTATATAACCCATACTTTTTTGACTATTTTAGTCATTTCAACACATTAGCAAATAATTACACAAAGTCCAAAACTCATGATTTCATGTTCTATTACACAATATTTTTGGTCATTTTATTCATTTCGATCTATTAGCAAATAATTTTGAAGAGCCTAGAAATTCATGATTTTACTGAGCTATAACCCACTATTTTTACCATTTTCAATCACTGACCCATTGGCAAATAATTTTATAGAATCCAAAATTCATAATTTCATGAGCTATAACCTACGATTTTTGGCCATTTTTATTCATTAGACCAATTGACAAATAATTTCACGAGTCCAAAATTTATGATTTCATGAGCTATAACCCATAATTTTGGCCATTTTTATTCATTAGACCAATTGACAAATAATTTCTCATTGTAAAAATTCACGATTTCATGAGCTATAATCCATGATTTTATGTGCTATAACCAATAATTTTGGCTATTTTTATTCATTAGACCAATTGACAAATAATTTCACGAGTCCAAAATTTATGATTTCATGAGCTATAATCCATGATTTTATGTGCTATAACCAATAATTTTGGCTATTTTTATTCATTAGACCAATTGACAAATAATTTCATAGAGTCCAAAATTCATGATTTCATGAGCTATAACCCATAATTTTGGCCATTTTTATTCATTTCGATCTATTAGCAAATAATTTCATAGAGTCCAAAATTCATAATTTCATGAGCTATAACCCACTATTTTTACCATTTTAGTCATTTCAACACATTAGCAAATAATTTCATAGAGTCCAAAATTCATGATTTCATGTGCTATAACCAATAATTTTGGCTATTTTTATTCATTAGACCAATTGACAAATAATTTCATAGAGTCCAAAATTCATGATTTCATGTGCTATAACCAATAATTTTGGCTATTTTTATTCATTTCGATCTATTAGCAAATAATTTTGAAGAGCCTAGAAATTCATGATTTTATGTGCTATAACCAATAATTTTGGCTATTTTTATTCATTAGACCAATTGACAAATAATTTCACGAGTCCAAAATTTATGATTTCATGAGCTATAACTCGGCTTTTTAGGGCATTTTTATTTGTTCCGGCCCATTGACAAATAATTTCTCATTGTAAAAATTCACGATTTCATGAGCTATAACCTACGATTTTTGGCCATTTTATAACATTTCGTTCTTCGATAGTCGATACGTCATCATGTTGACCTTTGCATTTATATCTGCAACACCTAGATATGTGTTTAGAAACCTACAAATATGAGGATGTTAATTTACCCATGCTTAGATTAAGGCAATTAATCAAGCTACAATATCGTAAATCATCAATGGTAATTAACCCTTTTACCTTTTGACTTAATCCTATTCAGCACTAATCTCTTCATGCTAAAACATAACCAAAAACCATCCTCCATCTCTTATTTGTTTTTGGCTAGACATGATCCCTAGAACGAAGAGATTTAATTTTGCAAATAAATCCTCCTATTTGCATCATTTTCTATTCCTACATGTCACGTGGTCTAGCCTCTAAATAACCACAACCTCTCTCTCTCTCTCTCTCTCTCTCTCTCTCTCTCTCCACCCTCCTCATTTTCTTGCATAAAGAAAAGCTCTTATTTTCTCCCCTCTCCTCTCCTCTCCTTGTTTCACTAATTTTGGATATCATTTGACCCCTTATTTTTTCACTTGTATTGGACAATACAATCTGCACTTCTAGTCTGCTCATGCCATACTTTTTTAAGTGTAACTTACCCTCTGGAAGTTGGATTAATGAAAACCTTGTTGACATGGAAAATAGACTCATGTAGGAGTAATATGAAACTAGTTTCATGCATTTTAAACATCACTTGTTTCCGCTTTTTTATTATCGCAATTTGTTGCATGCTCGTGGTCATTTCTGACAATGCGTTACATAAGAGTTCATGTGTATCCATGTCAAACAAGAACATAACATAAAATAACTTGTAACTTAGGTAGTTGGCCAAATCTAGTCTTACATGGGTTTACAGATATGTGTATATAAAAATTATATGGCGGTACTGTGGAATTCGTCACAAATGGTAGGTAACCCTTCCTTGCTCCCTCTCAATTCCTTAAGAGTTTGATTTTTGAATTCTTAAAAATTCTATGAGTTGAATTTTGATATTTCATTGTATACTCTATTAACTATGTAAAAGCCTATTTGAATTATTTCATGCATGGGCTGATTGCCGATATCTTGTTTATTGCTATACCCTTGTTTATTCAGATCGATATGATGTCATTGAAACTCTGTCATTGATTGTCCTATGATGAGTCATTTCTTGTCCTCGTGACTCCATTCTCTTGAATAGTAGCACTTATTTATTTATTGGTTTGGGATGCTCTATGTTCATGATTATTGCCCTTTACATGAGGTAACTCACTAGTGGGTTGTATTGAGCCCTGTGAGGACATTACCCTTTACAGGAAACTTCGTTGGTGGTTGTTTTATTCGCCCCATTGATAAATAATTTTATAGAATCCAAAATTCATAATTTCATAAGCTATGACCCATGATTTTTGGCAATTTTATTCATTCCTACCATTGACAAATAATTTCACGATGCTAAAATTCATGATTTCATGAGTTATAACCCACGATTTTCTTTCATTTTGGTTCGTTCGACCCATTAGCAAATAATTACATGAAGTCTAAAATTCACGATTTCATGTGCTATTACCCACGCTTACTATTTTTATTCTTTTGACCAATTGGCAAATAATTTTCACAAATCCAAAAATAATAATTTTATGAGCTATAACTTATAATTTTTGACCCCTTCAACTCATTTTACTATTTACCAAATAATTTTATAGAATCCAAAATTCATAATTTCATAAGCTATGACCCATGATTTTTGGCAATTTTATTCATTTTGACCCATTGGCAAATAATTTCACGAGTCCAAAATTCACGATTTCATGAGCTATCACCCATGAATTTTTGACCATTTTAGTCATTATAACCCATTGTCAAATAATTAGTGGAAAATAAAATTTACGATATCATGTACTATGACCCATGATTTTTGGTAATTTTATTCATTTTGACCCATTGGCAAATAATTTTATAAATTTTGAAAATTCTTCATTTCATTAGCTATAACCCACTACTTTTTGCCATTTTTGGCTATTCTGAGAAATTAACAAATAACTTCACGAAGTCCAAAACTTATGATTTCATAAGTTATATAACCCATACTTTTTGGCCATTTTATTCATTCGGCCCATTGACAAATAATTTCACGATGCTAAAATTCATGATTTCATGAGTTATAACCCACGATTTTCTTTCATTTTGGTTCGTTCGACCCATTAGCAAATAATTACATGAAGTCTAAAATTCACGATTTCATGTGCTATTACTACGTTTTTACGCTATTTTTATTCTTTTGACCAATTGGCAAATAATTTTCACAAATCCAAAAATAATAATTTTATGAGCTATAACTTATAATTTTTGACCCCTTCAACTCATTTTACTATTTACCAAATAATTTTGCGAATTCAAAATCATAAACATAAACTAAAACCCACAATTTTTCTTTGTTCTCACCTATTGACAAATGATTTCAATGGTTCAAAATTCACGATTTCATGAGCTATCACCCATGAATTTTTGACCATTTTAGTCATTATAACCCATTGTCAAATAATTAGTGGAAAATAAAATTCTGATATCATGTACTATGACCCATGATTTTTGGTAATTTTATTCATTTTGACCCATTGGCAAATAATTTTATAAATTTTGAAAATTCTTCATTTCATTAGCTATAACCCACTACTTTTTGCCATTTTGGCTATTCAGACAAATTAACAAATAATTTCACGAAGTCCAAAATTTATGATTTCATGAGTTATATAACCCATACTTTTGGCCATTTTATTCATTCGGCCCATTGACAAATAATTTCACGATGCTAAAATTCATGATTTCATGAGTTATAACCCACGATTTTCTTTCATTTTGGTTCGTTCGACCCATTAGCAAATAATTACATGAAGTCTAAAATTCACGATTTCATGTGCTATTACCACGTTTTCACGCTATTTTTTATTCTTTTGACCAATTGGCAAATAATTTTCACAATCCAAAAATAATAATTTTATGAGCTATAACTTATAATTTTTGACCCTTCAACTCATTTTACTATTTACCAAATAATTTTGCGAATTCAAAATCATAAACATAAACTAAAACCCACAATTTTTCTTTGTTCTCACCTATTGACAAATGATTTCACGAAGTTCAAAATTCACGATTTCATGAGCTATCACCCATGAATTTTTGACCATTTTTAGTCATTATAACCCATTGTCAAATAATTAGTGGAAAATAAAATTTACGATATCATGTACTATGACCCATGATTTTTGGTAATTTTATTCATTTTGACCCATTGGCAAATAATTTTATAAATTTTGAAAATTCTTCATTTCATTAGCTATAACCCACTACTTTTTGCCATTTTGGCTATTCAGACAAATTAACAAATAATTTCACGAAGTCCAAAATTTATGATTTCATGAGTTATATAACCCATACTTTTGGCCATTTTATTCATTAGGTCAATTGACAAATAATTTCACGGAGTCCAAAATTCACAATTTCATGAGCTATAATCCGTGATTATTGACCATTTTATTTGTTCTAGACCATTGGTAAATAATTTCACCGATGCTAAAATTCAAGATTTCATTAGCTTTAATCTATGAGTTTCTTTAATTTTTGTACTTTCTGCCCATTGGAAAAATAATTATGCGGAGTAAAAATATTTCAAGTGCCATTATCCATAATTTTGGCCATTTTATTCATTTTCCCTTTGGCATATAATTTTTAGAGTTCGAAATCACAATTTCATGACCTTTAACGCACGATTTTTACCATTTTTAGTCATTTCTACTATTTAGCAAATAATTTCACAGAGTCAAAAATCACGATTTTATGAGCTAAACCCCACAATTTTTTTTTTCTTTTTAATCATTATGATCCATTGACGTGGCATCCAAAATTCATAATTTCATGTGTTGTAGCCCACAATTTTTGCCATTTTGATTTGTTTTGAACCATTGACAATTAATTTTGCAGATTCTAAAATCCATGATTTTATGAACTATAACCCATAATTTTTACCATTTTAAGTCATTCGACCAATTGACAAATAACTTCACAAGGTCTAAAATTCATAATTTTATGAGCTATAACCCATAATTTTTGATCATTTTTAATCATTCGACCCAATGACAAATAATATTTTAGATTCTAAAATTCATGAGTTCATCAAGTATAACCCATGGTTTTATAATTTTTATTCATTCTGTCTCATTGATAAATAATTTCATGGATGCCAAAATTCATGATTTCATGAGCTATTACACATGATTTTCCGCCATTTTTAGTCATTTCGACCCATTAGCGAATAATTTTGTGGATGCCAAAATTCATAATTTTATGAGCTATAACCTACGATTTTTTATAAAATTCATCATGTCTACCCATTAGCAAATAATTTCACTGAGTCCAAAATTCAAGATTTCATGAGTATCACTCATGAATTTTGCCATTCTTAGTTATTTCGACCCATTAGCATGTAATTTCGTGAAGTTCAAAGTTCACAATTTTATGAGCTATAACCCACGATTTTATCATTTTAATCATTTTGAGCCATTGGCAAACAAACTCGAGGAGTCCAAAGTGCATGATTTCATGGGCTATAACCCATAATATTTTATAAATTTCAGTCATTTATACCCATTAGCAAATAATTTCACGAGTCCAAAATTCAAGATTTCATGAGCTATAATTCATGAATTTTTGTCATTCTTAGTTATTTCGACCCATTAGCATGTAATTTCGTGAAGTTCAAAGTTCACAATTTTATGAGCTATAACCCACGATTTTATCATTTTAATCATTTTGAGCCATTGGCAAACAAACTCGAGGAGTCCAAAGTGCATGATTTCATGGGCTATAACCCATAATATTTTACCATTTTTAGTCATTTTGAATCATTGGCAAATAATTTTGTGGATGCCAAAATTCATGATTTCATGAGCTATAACCCATGATTTTTCCATTTTTCTTTGTTTCCACATTTGCAAATAATTTTTAGAGTTTATAAATTCATGATTTCATGAGATATAACACACTTTTTGGTACTTTTAGTCATTCAGAGCCATTGACAAGTAATTTCATGGAGTTCAAAATATCACGATTTCATGTGCTATAACTCATGATTTTGGTCATTTTCATTTGCTTCGGTCCATTGACAATTAATTTTGCAGTTCTAAAATCCATGATTTTATGAACTATAACCCATAATTTTTACCATTTTAAGTCATTGACCAATTGACAAATAACTTCACAAGGTCTAAAATTCATAATTTTATGAGCTATAACCCATAATTTTTGATCATTTTAATCATTGACCCAATGACAAATAATATTTTAGATTCTAAAATTCATGAGTTCATCAAGTATAACCCATGGTTTTTATAATTTTTATTCATTCTGTCTCATTGATAAATAATTTCATGGATGCCAAAATTCATGATTTCATGAGCTATTACACATGATTTTCCGCCATTTTTAGTCATTTCGACCCATTAGCGAATAATTTTGTGGATGCCAAAATTCATAATTTTATGAGCTATAACCTCGATTTTTATAAAATTCAGTCATGTCTACCCATTAGCAAATAATTTCACGAGTCCAAATTTCAAGATTTCATGAGTATCACTTATGAATTTTGCCATTCTTAGTTATTTGACCCATTAGCATGTAATTTCGTGAAGTTCAAAGTTCACAATTTTATGAGCTATAACCACGATTTTATCATTTTAATCATTTTGAGCCATTGGCAAACAAACTCGAGGAGTCCAAAGTGCATGATTTCATGGGCTATAACCCATAATATTTTACCATTTTTAGTCATTTTGAATCATTGGCAAATAATTATGTACAGTAAAATTGCACAATTTCATATGCTATTACCCATGATTTTTCCATTTTTCTTTGTTTCCACATTTGCAAATAATTTTTAGAGTTTATAAATTCATGATTTCATGAGATATAACACACTTTTTGGTACTTTTAGTCATTCAGAGCCATTGACAAGTAATTTCACGAGTTCAAAATATCACGATTTCATGTGCTATAACTCATGATTTTGGTCATTTTCATTTGCTTCGTCCATTGATAATTAATTTTATAAAGTCCAAAATTCAAGATTTCATGAGCTATAACCCATGATTTTTTAATGGGTCCGAATGAATAAAAATGGCCAAAAATCATTGATTATAGCTCATGAAATTATGAATTTAGGCATCCTCAAAATTATTTGTCATTAGGCAAGAATGAGTAAAGAATGGCCAATAATCATGGAGTATAACTCAAGAAATCATGAATTTTGGACACCATAAAATTATTTGTCAAAGGGCCGAACAAATATAAATGACCAAAAATAATGGGTCATAGCTCATAAAATCGTGAATTTTAAACTCCATAAAATTATTTGTCAAGGGGTTGGAATAACTAAAAATGGCAAAAATCTTGGGTTATAGCTCATGAAATTATGAATTTTGGACTCTGTGAAATTACGTCAATGGGTCGAATGACTAAATATGATAAAAAATCATGGATTATAGCTCATGAAATTGTGAATTTTGGACTCCATGAAATTATTTGTCAATGGGTCAAAATGAATAAAAATGGTCAAAAATCAAGGGTTATAGCTTATGAAATTATAAAGTTTGGACTCCGAAATTATTTGCTAATGAGAGAAAAACTAAAATGGCCAAAAATAGTGAGTTATAGATCATGAAATCATGAATTTTGGACACCATGAAATTATTTGTCAAGGGTCAAAATGACTAAAAATGGGCAAAAGGTGTGAGTTATTGTTTATGAAATTGTGAATCTCAAACTCCACGAAATTATTTGCCAATAGGTCAAAATGACTAAAAATGGGCAAAAGGTGTGAGTTATTGTTTATGAAATTGTGAATTTTAAACTCCACGAAATTATTTGTCAATGGGTGAATGACTAAATATGATAAAAAATCATGGATTATAGCTCCAAAAGCTTTATTTTGGATTCCATGAAATTATTTGTCAATGAGTAGAAATGACTAAAATAGCCGAAAAACGTGGGTTATTCCTCAAGAAATTGTGATTTTAGACTATACGAATTATTTGCCAATAGGTAGAAACAAATAAAAATAGCCAAAAATGCTGGTAATGGCACATAATATCATGTATTTTGGACTCTCCATAATTATTAGCTAATGGGTTTATGTGTTATAGCTCATAAAATTGTGAATTTCTGAGTATGGGAAATTATTCACAATGCTCCGGAATGAATAAAATTGGCTAAAAATTTGCTAATGGGTTGGAACAACTAAAATGGAAAAATAAATTATGTGTTATAGCTCATAAAATTATGAATTTTAGACTCTGTGAAATTATTTGTCAATGGGTCAAAATGAATAAAATTGGCAAAAATTATGGGTTATAGCTCATGAAATTGTGAATTTTGGACTCTGTGAAATTATTTGTCGATGTGCCAAAATGAATAAAAATGGTCAAACATCATAGCTCTTGAAATGGTAAAATTTGGGCTTAGTAAAATTATTTGTTAATGGGTCGAAATGACCAAAAATGGCCAAAAATCGTGGGTTGTAGCTCATGAAATTGTGAATTTTGGACTCTACAAAATTATTTGTCAATGGATCGAATTGAATAAAAATGGTCAAAAATCAAGGGTTATAGCTTATGAAATTATAAAGTTTGGACTCCGCAAAATTATTTGCTAATGGGAGAAACAACTAAAAATGGCCAAAAATCGTGAGTTATAGATCATGAAATTTTAATGTTTGGACTCCGCGAAATTATTTGTCAAAGGGTCAAAATGACTAAAAATGGGCAAAAAGGTGTGAGTTATTGTTTATGAAATTGTGAATCTCAAACTCCGCGAAATGTTTTGCCAAAGGGTCCAAATGACCAAAAATGGCCAAAATTTATGATTTATAGCTCATGAAATTATGAATTTTAGACTCTGTGAAATTACGTCAATGGGTCAGAATGACTAAATATGATTAAAAAAATCATGGATTATAGCTCCAAAAAGCTTTATTTTTGGATTCCATGAAATTATTTGTCAATGAGTAGAAACGACTAAAAGTGGCTAAAAATTATGGGCTATAACTCATAAAATTATGATTTTTGGACTCTACAAAATTATTTGTCGATGTGCCAAAATGAATAAAAATGGTCAAACATCATAGCTCTTGAAATGGTAAAATTTGGGCTTCGTAAAATTATTTGTTAATGGGTCGAAATGACCAAAAATGGTAAATTCGTGAATTACAGTTCATGAAATTGTGAATTTCTAGACGCTGCTAAATTATTTGTCAATGGATCGAATTGAATAAAAATGGCCAAAAATCAAGGGTACATGAAATCACGAATTTTGGACTCTACATAATTATTTGACAAATGAGTAAAAACTACTAAAAAGGCCAAAAATCGTGGGTTGTAGCTCATGAAATCGTGAATGTTAGACTCTGAAATTATTTACAAATGGGTAAAAACAACTAAAAGGCCAAAACTCGTGGGTTATATATATATATCATGAAATTATGAATTTTAGACTCTATGAAATTGTTTTCCAATAGGTCAAAATGACTAAAATTGAGTAAAAACAAGGAGTTATAGTTTATGAGATCGTTAATTTTAAACTCCACGAAATTATTTGCTAATGTGTCAAAATGGCCACGAATGGCCAAAATTCGTAAGTTATGGCTAATAAAATCATAAATTTTGGACTTCGTGAAATTATTTGTCAATGGGTGGAATGACTAAATATGTGCAAAAATGATGGATTATAGCTCATAAAATCTTGATTTTGGACTCTACAAAATTATTTGTCAATGAGTAGAAATGTCTAAAATGGCCAAAAATCATTGATTATAGCTCATGAAATCTTGATCTTTAGACTCTGCGAAATTATTTCCCAATGAGTGCAAAAGAATAAAAGTGGCCGAAATCGGGTTATAGCTCATGAAATCGTAAATGTTGGACTCTGTGAAATTATTTGTCGATGTGCCAAAATGAATAAAAATAGCTATAAATCATGGGTTATAGCTTATGAAATCATAACTTTTGGACTCCGCTAAATTATTTTTGAATGGGCAAGAACAAATAAAATGGCCAAAAATCATGGGTTATAGCACATGAAATCATAACTTTTGGACTCCGCTAAATTATTTTTGAATGGGCAAGAACAAATAAAATGGCCAAAAATCATGGGTTATAGCTCATGAAATCATGAATTTTGGACTCGTGAAATTATTTGTCAATGGGTCAAAATATTTTAAAATAGCAAAACATTGTGGATTATAGCTCATAAAATCTTGAATTTCGGACTCTACAAAATTATTTGTCAATGGGTCAAAATGAATAAAAATGGCCAAAAATATTGTATAATAGCAATGAAATAGTAAATTTAGGACTCGTGTAATTATTTGGTAGTGGGTCGAAATGACTAGAATGATGAAATTTTTTTGATTATATAGCACCCAAAATCATAAATTTTAGACTCTGTAAAATTATTTGTCAATGGTTGAAATGGCGTAAAATTATCAAAAGTCGTGGATTATGGCTCATGAAATCTTGATTTTTAACATCGTTAAATTATTTTCCAATGAGTAGAAATGACTAAAATAGCCGAAAAACGTGGGTTATTCCTCAAGAAATTGTGATTTTAGACTATCTGAGAATTATTTGCCAATAGGTAGAAACAAATAAAAATAGCCAAAATTATGGGTTATAATTCATGAAATTGTGAATTTTGGACTCTGTGAAATTATTTGTCGATGTGCCAAAATGAATAAAAATGGTCAAAAATATTGTATAATAGCAATGAAATAGTAAATTTAGGACTCGTGTAATTATTTGGTAGTTGGTCGAAATGACTAGAATGATGAAATTTTTTGATTATATAGCACCCAAAATCATAAATTTTCATTAATCGTAAAATTATTTGTCAATGGGTCAAAATGAATAAAAATGGTCAAAAATCATGGGTTATAGCTCATGAAATCTTGATTTTTAACATCGTTAAATTATTTTCCAATGAGTAGAAATGACTAAAATGGTCAAAAATCATGGGTTATAGCTCATGAAATTGTGAATTTGGACTCGTGAAATTATTTGTCAATGGGTCAAAATGAATAAAATTGGCAAAAATTATGGGTTATAGCTCATGAAATCGTAAATGTTGGACTCTGTGAAATTATTTGTCAATGGGTCAAAATGAATAAAAATGGCCAAAATTCATGGAATATAACTCATAAAATCATGAATTTTGGACTCCATGAAATTATTTATCAATGGGTCGGAATGACTAAAATGGTCAAAAATCATGGGTTATAGCTCATGAAATCGTAAATGTTGGACTCTGTGAAATTATTTGTCAATGGGTCAAAATGAATAAAAATGGTCAAAATCGTGGGTTATAGCTCATGAAATTGTGAATGTTAGACTCGCAAAATTATTTGCCAATAGGTAGAAACAAATAAAATGGCCAAAATCATGGGTTATAGCTCATGAAATCATGAATTTTGGACTCCATGAAATTATTTGCCAATAGGTAGAAACAAATAAAATGGCCAAAATCATGGGTTATAGCTCATGAAATTGTGAATTTCTGAGTATGGGAAATTATTCACAATGCTCCGGAATGAATAAAATTGGCTAAAAATTTGCTAATGGGTTGGAACAACTAAAAATGGAAAAATAAATTATGTGTTATAGCTCATAAAATTATGAATTTCTGAGTATGAAAAATTATTCGTCAATGGGCCGAAATGAATAAAATTGGCAAAAATTATGGGTTATAGCTCATGAAATTGAGAATTTTGGACTCCATGAAATTATTTGTCAATGGGTAGGAACAAATAAAATTGTTGGCAAATAGTTACAGGGAGTCAAAAATTGATGATTTCATGTGCTAACCAAGGCAAATAATTTTGTAAAGTTTAGAAACCACGATTTCATGAGCTATAACCCATAGTTTTTATAATTTTTACTCGTGACCCTTGATAAATTATTTCGCAGATGCCAAAATTCAAAATTCATGAGTTATAACTCACACTTTTTATAATTTTTGGTCATTTAGACCCATTGATAAATAATTTCACTGAGTCCAACATTCACAATTTCATGAGCTATAACCGTGATTTTAATCATTTTTATTCATTTCGCCTATTGATAGATAGTTTCATGGATCCAAAATTTACAATTTTATGAACTATGACCCATGATTTTGGCCATTTTATTCTTTCGGTTTATTGAGTAGTAATTCACGAGTCTAAAATTCACGATTTCATGAGCTATAACTCATGAATTTGGCAATTTTGGTCATTTGCACCAATTGGCAAATAATTTCATGGAGTTTGAAATTCACAATTTCATGAACTATAACTCAAAATGTTTACCCATTTTAGAAGCTCGACCCATTGGCAAAAATTCACAGAGTTCAAAATCATGATTTCATGGTCTATAATCCATGATTTTGGTCATTTTAGTCATTTCAACCGCTGACAAATAATTTCCAGAATCTAAAACTCACTATTTCATGAGCTATAAACCTCGATTTTTAACATTTTTATTTGTTGGCCCTAATGATAAATAATTTCAGAGATGTCAAAATTTATGATTTCATGAGATATAACCCATAATTTTGGATATTTTTAGTTATTTCGACTCATTGTTAAATAAATTTGCAAAGTACAAAATTCCCAATTTCATGAGCTATAGCTCTCAATTTTAGCCATTTTTAGTCATTTTGTACAACTTGGCAAATAATTTTGTGGTGTTCAAAAATTCATAATTTCGTGAGCTATAACCAATAATTTTTACCCATTTTAATCAATCTAACCCATTCACAAATAATTTCATGGATTCTAACAATTTTGTAAGCTATATAACCAACGATTTTTACCATTTTTAGTCGTTTCACCCATAGGCAAATAATTACTCGAGTCCAAAATTTTGATTTCATATGCTATTATCTAATATTTTGGCCATTTTTCATCATTTCACTCATTGGCAAATAATTTTTCAGATTCCAAATTCACATTTTCATTAGCGATAACCAACGATTTTTGTCCATTTTACTTATTTCACCTTGACATATAATTTCACCTGTCCAAAATTCACAATTTCATGAGTAATAAACCCTAATTTTGGCCATTTTTATTCATTATGCCAATTGACAAATAATTTGGATGCTAATTTTCATGATTTCATGATCTACAACCATAATTTTGGCCATTTTTAGTTGTTTCGATCAATTGGCAAATAAATTTGCAATTCAAAATTCATAATTTCATGAGCTATAAACAACAGCTTTTAGCCATTTTAATCAATCCTGCCAATTGATAAATAATTTCACTTCTAAAATTCACGATTCATGAGCTATATAACCAATAATTTTACCATTCTTAGTTGTTTCAACCCATTGACAAATAATTATGCAGATTCCAAAATTCATGATTTCATGTATTATTACCTAATATTGTTGACCATTTTTATTCATTTTGACCCATTGGCAATAATTTTGTAGAGCGAAAATTTAACGATTTCGTGAGCTATAACTCATTATTTTTTAGCATTTTAGTTGATTATCATATTTTATTACACTTTTATACCCTCATTATCTATTTTATTTGAATAAAAATATCTGCTAATAATATTATTTTATCTTAATTTGCATGTAATGAAGATTTAAAGAAGAAAAGCCCAAATGGACCAGCCTCATTTTTCGAACTTTATTGAAGCCTACAAGAAGCCCAAAAGCCTAAAAGTCCAAAGAAGACGGAGTCAACAAAGTCAACATAGTTTGTTATAATTTGCTACAAACTAATCGATGAGTCCATCGATTAGAGTGTAACATAATCGATCAAAGGCTGATTTTTATTCTCCCAAAACCCTAGTTGATCCAAGGGCGAGATTAAATGTCTGAGGCTATAAATAGAGGGGTAGAGTGAGGGATTTAGAGTGTGAAAATTTTATAAACTCCATTTTGGAGAGGAGCGCTACTCTTAATTGAGAAATATTCCAAATTGTAAACTTTTTATTTGTAATAAATAAAAAATTCTCTTTTTAATTTTCTTTCTTCTCTTTGATGATGAAGATGAAGATTTACTTCTCAAGGGGCAAATCTCTTACAATGTAAGTTTTATTTTTTTTGTTTGATTTTTTTATTTTATAATTACATGTTTTAGGATTTAATTTCTTATTTTTAATTTTTATGTTTGATAGAGGAGATTCATTGCTTTGTAGCATAGATTTATTTCATACTGTAGTGTAGATTTATTTTCTTTCTTTATTATAGTAGATTGTATTTTATTTTATTTTTTATACTTTTTATTTCTTTTCTTTCTTTCTTTATTTTTGCTTTGTTATTTAGATTTATTTTCTTGCCCTTAATGCTTTCTCATATAGATTTTTCTTCTTTTTTATTTTTTAATATGAGCAGATAATTTTTGTAGGAAATTTAAGATTAGATGAAACTAGTTTAATTTTCTGTTGTGTTTTTAATTTGCTCTCTTTGTGCTTAAAATGTTAATGTTAGGATAATCAATTATAGAACTAATTGGTAGAAAAAAGAGTTTGATAGTCTATGCTTTCATTGAGTGATTTGATAGGTTACTTTATTTAATTCTAGGATTATTAATGCATGAGTATTAATATTGCTTAGATATAATTTTGATAAGTTATGCTTTTAAGTAACTTGATAGTCTATGCTTAGAAAATCTAAGAAATTTAAGAATAAAAGAGAGTAATTCTTAAATGTAATTTGAAGTTAACTACTTGATTCAATTCTAAATTCCTATTCTCCTCTCTTGATTTCTATATTCTCATTCCTTTCTTGATTTGATTTGATTTGATTTTTATTTTCTTTTTATTTTGTTAATCTCTTTCTCTCATTCTTCCCTCTTGCTTTAGCCTTCTAGTTTTATGCAAACCTCTACCCAAATCACTCTACACTCTTTTTACACTCTCATTATTAGTTTTCTACATATTTCAAGAACCCACTTAGATCTATCTTTCTAATACTCTCCTTTCCCCGTAGATCAATATCTTAAATACTATAACTTGATTGTTGTGTACAAAACGTTTGTATGATTTTATCCCCATCATTAGTCAATTCAACCTATTGATAAATAATTTCACGGAGTTCAAATTTTATAATTTCATGAGCTATAATCCATGATTCTTGGTCATTTTCATTCGTCATGTTCCAATCGACAAATAATTTCATGCAGTCCATAAGTTCAATTTCATGAGTTATAATCCATGATTTTATGTAATTTTTTTCATTCCACCCATTGGCAAATAAAATCATGGATGCTAAAATTCATGATTTCATGAGCTATAATTAATGATGTTTTTCTTTTTTTGTTCATTCCCAGCCACCGGCAAAGAATTACTCTGAGTCAAAATTTCTTGATTTCATGTGCTACGACCCATGATTTTCGGTTATGTTTATTCATTTTCCATTAGCAAATAATTTTACTGAGTCTGAAAATCATGATTTGATGAGCTATAATCCATAATTTATTTTACTATTTTTAGTCACTTCAACTCGTTGGCAAATAACTTTGTGGAGTCAAAAATTACGATTTCATGAGTTAAAACAACAATTTCTTGTTATTTTTAGTCATTCCAACGCTACTAAATAATTTCAAGAAGCCCAACATTCACGATTTTATGAGCTATAACCCACGATTTTCGCCATTTTTATTTGTTGCGCCTATTAAAAATAATTTCATGGATGCCAAAATTCTTAAATTCATCAACTATAACCCACGATTTTCGGACATTTTGAGTTCTTTTCGACCCAATGATATATAATTTCACGGAGTACAAAATTCACAATTTCGTGAGCTATAATCCACGATTCTTGGCTCTTTTAGTTGTTGTTTTTACTCCTTGGCAAATAATTTTTCTAGTTCAAAATGCACAATTTCATAAGCTATAATACATAACTTTTACCATTATTATTCAATCCGCCCTATTATCGATTCCAAAATTCAGGAATTCATGTGCTATAACCAATAATTTTTATAACTTTTAGTCATTTTGACCCATTGATAAATAATTTTAAGGATACCAAAATTCACAATTTCATGAGTTATACCTACAATTGTTTGTCATTTTTAGTCATTCCAACCCATTGACAAATAATTTCACGAGTCCAAAATTTTTAATTTCATGTGCTATAACCAATGATTTAAAAATCAGTGATATTATCAAAATATCTGATATATTGGGTTTTGACCCTTCGATATAATTTTGGAAAAAATCGGTTATCAATTTCACCCATTTCGGCCGACATCGGCCAAATCAATGTATAGGCCAATATATAGGCCGATTTTGGCCATATATAGCCGATTTTTGGGGTAAAACCAATCAATTGGGTTTCGGTCATATAACCCATATTTTTAGACCCGACCCACAAATTAAAACATCTAAATCCTCCCAATCGCTTCATCGTTCACCCAAAACCCTAATATCAAAATTGAGAACTAAGTTTCAACAATTGGTTAGTGATTTAAAATGAGTTATTTACATTTTAGTATGTTTATACTTCATTAAATGTGGTTTGAATCATAGATTATATTTTAGGACATTATGTTATATATCCAATATGACACTGATTTTACTACTTATCCTCGATATATCCCCTATAACCGATCCGATATGAATTTTGATACCGATTTATTTTCGATAACCAATTTTAAAACCTTGGCTATAACCCATAATTTTTATCATTTTATTCCTTCCACCCATTGATATATAGTTTCACTCGAGCAAAAATTCACGATTCCATAAGTTATAAGCCATGATTTTAGCCATTTTGTGCTGCTTCGGCATATTGACAAATAATTTCACGGAATCTAAAATTCATGATTTCATGAGCTATAAGTTAGCAACTTTGGTCATTCTTGGTCATTTCGACACATTGGCAAATAATATCATGGAGTTTAAAATTCTTGATTACATCAATGATAACTCACAATTTTTGCCTATTTTAGTCATTTCAAACAATTGGCAAATAATTTTAGAGCTTAAAATTTACGATTTCGAAGCTAAAACCCATAATTTTTGCTATTTTTAGTCATTCCAACCAGTTGACAAAAATTTAACTAAGTCCAAAGTTCAAAATTTCATGAGCTATAACCCCTAATTTTTGGCCATTTTATTCATTGCAACCCATTGACAAATAATTAAGCGGATGTAAAAATTCATGATTTTATAAGCTATAGTCCATGATATTTAGTCTTTTAGTTGTTTTGACCCAATGACAAATAAATTCATGGAGTACAAAATGGACAATTTCATGAGCTATAACCCGAATTTTTAACAATGTTTTATCATTTTCCACTCTTTGGCAAATAATTTGGCATAGTTTAAAATTCACAATTTGATGAGCTAAAACTCCCAATTTTTGGCCATTTTAATCAATCCGACCCATTGACAAATATTTTCACGGATTAAAAATTCACAATTTTATGAACTGTATAATCAAATACTTTTACCATATTTTGTTGTTTTGACCTAGTGGCAAACAATTACGTGGAGTCCAAAATTCAAGATTTCATGTGCTATTACCCGATATTTTTGCCATTTTATTCATTTTGACCCATTAAAAATAATTTTGTGGTCCAAGTCATATTTTTACCAATTTTAGTCATTCGATCCATTGAGAAATAATTTCATTGAGTCCAAAATTCATGATTACATGAGCTATAATCCATGATTTTTGCCATTTTTATTCGTTCGTGCTCATTGATAAATAATTTTACAGAGTCTAAAATTTAAGATTTCATGAGCTATAACCTATAATTTTTAACCATTTTCATATGTTCCGCCCATTAACAAGTAATTTTTAGAGTCAAAAGTTCACGATTTCATGAGCTATAATCCCCAAATTTTGGCCATTTTTATTCATTCCAACCCATTGGCAAATATCATTTAGACTAAAAAATACACAATTTTATGTGATTTTTAGAGTCAAGAGTCTAAACATCATGATTTCATGAGTCAGTAACCCATGATATCTCGCCATTTTAGTTGTATCTACTCATTGGAAAATAATTTTCAGAGTCCAAAACCAAGATTTCATGAGCTATAATTCATTATTTTTTTTATCAATTTTGGTCATTATGACCTATTGACAAATAATTTCATGGAGTCCAATATTCAAGATTTCATGAGCTAAAACTGACGAATTTGGCCATTCTTGACTGTTTTAACCCATTAGAAAATAATTTTGTGGAGTTTGAAACTCACGATTTTTCCCATTTTTATTCATTGCCGCCCATGTATAAATAATTTCATGGATGCTAAAATTCATGATTTCATGAGCTAAAATCCTTAATTTTTAGACAATTTAGCTATTTTGACCCATTATAAAATAAATTCAGAGAGTACAAAATCCACATGTAATGAGCTATAACCCACAATTTTAGCTATTTTTAGTTATTTGGTAAATAACTTTGCATGTTCGAAATTCATAATTTCATGACCTATAAACAATAATTTTTAACCATTTTTAATCAATCTAACCCACTAATAAATAATTGTACAATTCTAAAATTCACTATTTCGAGCTATGTAACCAATAATTTTTGACCATTTTAGGCATTTCACCCTATTGGCAAATAATTACACTGAGTCCAAAATTCACAATTTCATATGCTATTACCCAATATTTTTGCCATCTTTATTCATTTCGATCCATTGGCAAAAAATTTACGAGAGTCTAGAAGTTCATGTTTTCGTGAGCTATAACAAATGATTTTAGCCTTTTTACCCATTTCTACCGTTAACAAGTAATTTCATGGGTCCAAAATTGTGATTTCATGAGCTATAAACCCGATTTTGGCCTTTTTATTTGTTGGGGCCCATTAAAATTAGTTTCCATGCCAATTCCTAATTTCCTAATATAGAACCCACGATTTTTATCCATTTCTAGTTTTTTCGACCCATTAGCAAATTATTTTGTGGGTACAAAATTCACAATTTCATCAGTTAATCACCATCAGCGTTGTATGATTGCATTGGATCAACATCACTATTATCATCATCTTCATCATCAACTTTTCATTGGCGCATTGGATCCTTCAAGGGCTCCAATTTGAACTTGTTCGGTCTAGGGATAGAGAGCTTGACCATGGGCTTGACCTTGCTTTTAGGAGCAAAGCGTAGGTCCGCCAGCCGAGGATCGCCGGGTTGAGGTCTATTTTGCTATTGTCGCCACTACTTACCGCTCGCCATCGGTCAAGCATCGTTGATGATTGATTGAGGATGAGAGTGTAGTTTTTGTGGTACTCCAAGAGTTCCTTAGAGTCCGCCTCAAGCCATTTAAGAATAAATGGGTCAAGATCTTGGGTTACACCGGTCATCCGAAGTCAAATCAAACCGAACGATGATTTTAGGGCCATTTTAGTCGCTTTCTACTCTTTGGCAAAATATTTTACATAGTTCCAAATTCAAAATTTTATGAGCTATAACACATAATTTTTGGTCATTTTAAGCAATTCGACCCATTAATAAATAATTTCAATTCCAACGTTTCGATTTCATTAGCTATATAACTAATGATTTTTACCATTTTAGTCATTTCGATCCACCGCAAATTATTATGGAGTCCAAAATTAACGATTTCATGTGCTATTTCCCAATATTTTTGGCTATTTTATTCATTTTGACCCATTAGATAATTTTATGCCTAAACATTCCCCATTTTATGAGCTATAACGAGATTTTTGGGTATTTTAGTCATTCCTGCATTAACAAATAATTTCACTGAGTCTAAAACTTATAATTTCATGAGCTATAACTCCTAACTCTTGGCCATTTTCATTCTTTTTCGCCCATTGACAAATAATTTCATGGAGTCTAAAATTTCACGATTTCATGAGCTATAACCCTAACTTTTGGCTATTTTAGTTGTTTCGACCCATTGGCAAATAAATTCTCGAGTACAAAACTCACAATTTCATGAGCTATAACCCACGATTTTTGGCTATTTCCAATCGCTTTGTAGTCTTTGGAAAATTATTTTGGAGTCAAAATTCATAATATCATGAGCTATGACTAGCATTTTGTCAATGTGTTATAACCATTGGCAAAAAATTTTACGGATTCCAAACTTCCGATTTCATTAGCTAGATAATCAATTGTGTATGACTAATTTTACCCGTATTAACCCATTGGCAAATAATTACGCAGAGAAATTACCAATTTTATGTGCTTTTACCCAATATTTCTTGGCTTTTGTTATTAAATTCACCCATTAGCACATAATTTTGTAGAGTTCAAATTCATTTTTTCATGAGTTATAACCAATAACTTTTGCCATTTTAGTCATTCGACACATTGACAAACAATTGCACCAAATCCAAAGTATATGACTTCATGAGTTATAATCCATAATTTTTACCATTTTTAGTCATTCTGGACACATTGACAAACAATTGCACCAAATCCAAAGTATATGACTTCATGAGTTATAATCCATAATTTTTACCATTTTTATTTGTTTCTTCTGTTGATAAATAATTTCACAAAGTTTAAATTTTATAATTTCATGAGTTATAACCCATAATTATTTGCCATTTTGTTCATTATGGCCAATTAACAAATAATTTCCTAGCGCCAAAATTCATGATTTCATGAGTATAACACATGATTTTTGTCCATTTTAGTCGCTCCAACCCATTAGCAAATAATTACGTGGATGCAATTCAAGATTTTATAACTATAATCTACCATGGGTTATATCCCATGATTTTTACTCATTAGAAAATAATTTCACGGAGTCTTAAAATTAAAATTTTATGAGCTATAATCCATAATTTTTAACATTTTTAGTTGTTCCGCTCGTTAACAAATAATTTCACGTAATAAAAATCCATGATTTCGTGAGCCATAACTCATGAATTTTGGCCATTCTTGGGCATTTTGACCCAATGGCAAATAATTTTGTGGACTTTGAAATTAGGATTTTATGAGCTATAACTCACAATTTTGCTCATTTTTAATTATTTCACACATTAGCAAATAATTTCATGGACTCCAAACTTCATGATTTTCACCACCAGGTCAAGACTTTTACATTTTTAGTCATGTGACCCATTGGCAATAATTATGCATAATCCAAACTTCACGATCTCATGTGCTATAACCCACTATTTTTATCATTTTTATTCATTTCGACCTATTGCCAAATAATTTTGCAGATTTCAAAATTTCATATTTTCATGAGCTATATCCCATGATTTTTTTCCATTTTAGTGATTACGACCCATTGATAAATAATTTCATGGAGTCCAAAATTGATAATTTTATGAGCTATAACCCATGGTTTTGCCATTATCCGTTCCGGCACATTGACAAATAATTTCACGGAGTACAAAATTCATAATTTCATATGCTATAACTATTTTTGGCCATTTTTTATTCACGCCCATTGATAAAAAAGACAAGCCATAATTCATGTTTTCATAAACTATAACTCACAATCTTTTTTTTCATTCCAATCCATTGGTAAATAATTATGTGGAGTTAAAATTCATGATTTCATGTGTTATTAGCCATGATTTTTGGCTATTTTTATTTATTTAACTGGCAAATAATTTCATGAATCCGAATCCTAATTTCATGAGCTATAGCTCACTTTTTTACCTATTTTAGTCATTTCACGCATTGGCAAATTATTTTATGAGTCCAAAAATCACTATTTCATGAGCTAAAACCCACTTTTTGCTATTTTTAATTATTTTGACACATTGACAAATAATTTCACGAGTCCATGATTTGTTCTAAATAAACGCTACAAGTGTACAACTAGTGTGTGTGGCATGCAAGTATCAATCCCATGAGGAAAGTGTGTTCCAAAAAGTCCTAAAGTGGTTCTTGAATTGAAGAAAAGAAAGTGTAGAGAGATTAGTAGGGATTGATTTATGCAAATAAAAAAAGCTAAAATAAGAAGAAGCGAATAAAACCAAGAGAAGAAGCAAATAAAAGAGATGAAGAAAATCAGCTTATAAAACTAGGAATCTAGGATTGAATTCTAGTTAATTTCCATTTGATTTAAAACTACTCTCTTTTAATGCTCATATTACTAGATTTCTTAAGCATAGATTATATGGTTATTTAAAACAAGCATAACCTATCAAATTCATATCTAATCAATTTCACCATTCATGAGTAAAATAAATAACTAGATAGTAATTCTAAATAAAAAGTATAAACTATCAAACTATTTAAGATGGGTATAGCCTATCAATTTTTATCTACCAATTATTATTCTAGTTGATTATCCTAAGCATGATCAATTAAGCACAAAAGAGGGCAATTTAAAAACTAAATAGAAATTAAATGAGCTTCATCTAATTCTAGATATCCTAAGGAAATTAGCTATTCATACTATTTATAGAAAGCAAGAGTAAAAAGTAAGAAAATTATAAATTACAAAGCATAAAAGAAAGCATGGATTAAAAGCAATAAATTAAATCCTACAACATGCAATTCTAAGCAAGAAATAAATGAGGAAAGATAAAAAGTTACATTGCAAGGGGTTGGCCCCTTGTGAAGCAAATCTTCATCAACAAATAAAAATTAAAAAGAGGAAAATTTTTATTTTATTACAAAACTAAAGTTTTACAATTTGGAAGGCCTTTTCAAAATGAGCAGCCCTCTCTAAAAAGGAGTTTACAAAATTTTTACATATCCCTCACCATCACCCTCTAGCCCTATTTATAGTCTCAGCAAGCAACAACAGCCCTTGGATCAAACTTGAGCTCTAAAAATTAAAATCAACCATTCGTTAGTTTCTATTAGAAACTAGTCGATTAGCTCATCGATTAGCTAATCAATTAGTCATCGATTAGCTAATCGATTAATTCATTGATTAGTTTGTAACAGAGTTTTATCTTCTTTATTGACTTGTTGACTCATCCCTCTTGAACTTTTGAGCTTTGTGAGCTTCTTTTAGGCTTCGGGAAGAGGTTTTTGGGCTTCTTTACTCTTTTATTCGATAATTTCTTTATTTCCTACAAATTCATAAAATAAACGATATTAGCAAGTATATTTATTTAACAAAATAGATAATTATGGTACAAAAGTGTAATAAAATGTAGTGATAAGTCCAACATTCACGATTTCATGAGCCACAACCCATGATTTTTAGCCATTTTTATTCATATGCCCTTGACAAATAAATTCGGATGGAAAAATTCATGATTCCTAGTGCTATATAACCCATACTTTTTTGACTATTTTAGTCATTTCAACACATTAGCAAATAATTACACAAAGTCCAAAACTCATGATTTCATGTTCTATTACACAATATTTTTGGTCATTTTATTTGTTTCGGTCCATTGACAATTAATTTTGCATTCTAAAATCCATGATTTTATGAACTATAACCCATAATTTTTACCATTTTAAGTCATTTCGACCAATTGACAAATAACTTCACAAGGTCTAAAATTCATAATTTTATGAGCTATAACCCATAATTTTTGATCATTTTTAATCATTCGACCCAATGACAAATAATATTTTAGATTCTAAAATTCATGAGTTCATCAAGTATAACCCATGGTTTTTATAATTTTATTCATTCTGTCTCATTGATAAATAATTTCATGGATGCCAAAATTCATGATTTCATGAGCTATTACACATGATTTTCCCATTTTTAGTCATTTGACCCATTAGCGAATAATTTTGTGGATGCCAAAATTCATAATTTTATGAGCTATAACCTACGATTTTTATAAAATTCATCATGTCTACCCATTAGCAAATAATTTCCTGAGTCCAAATTCAAGATTTCATGAGTATCACTCATGAATTTTGCCATTCTTAGTTATTTCACCCATTAGCATGTAATTTCGTGAAGTTCAAAGTTCACAATTTTATGAGCTATAACCCACGATTTTATCATTTTAATCATTTTGAGCCATTGGCAAACAAACTCGAGGAGTCCAGTGCATGATTTCATGGGCTATAACCCATAATATTTTACCATTTTTAGTCATTTTGAATCATTGGCAAATAATTATGTACAAAAATTGCACAATTTCATATGCTATTACCCATGATTTTTTCCATTTTTCTTTGTTTCCACATTTGCAAATAATTTTTAGAGTTTATAAATTCATGATTTCATGAGATATAACACACTTACTTTTAGTCATTCGAGCCATTGACAAGTAATTTCACCGAGTTCATAATACGATTTCATGTGCTATAACTCATGATTTTTGGTCATTTTCATTTGCTTCGTCCATTGATAATTAATTTTATAAAGTCCAAAATTCTAGATTTTATGAGCTATAACCCATGATTTTTTAATGGGTCCGAATGAATAAAAATCGAAAATAATTCAGAGATTATAGCTCATGAAATTATGAATTTAGGCATCCTCAAAATTATTTGTCATTGAGCAAGAACGAGTAAAAATGGCCAATATTCATGGAGTATAACTCAAGAAATCATGAATTTTGGACACCATGAAATTATTTGTCAAAGCAAAGAACAAATATAAATGGCAAAAATAATGGGTCATAGCTCATAAAATTGTGAATTTTAAACTCCATAAAAATATTTGTCAAGGGCCCGGAATAACTAAAAATGGCAAAAATTCTTGGGTTATAGCTCATGAAATTGTGAATTTACTGGACTCAAAAATTATCACCATCGGGTCAAATGAATAAAATGGTTAAAATCGTGGTAATAGCACATGAAATTATGAATTTTAGACTCAGTAATTATTTGCAATGACTTAAAATACATAAAATGGTCAAAAATCAAGGGTTATAGCTTATGAAATTATAAAGTTTGGACTCCGCAAAATTATTTGCTAATGGGAGAAACAACTAAAATGGCCAAAAATCGTGAGTTATAGATCATGAAATTTTAATGTTTGGACTCCGAAATTATTTGTCAAGGGTCAAAATGACTAAAATGGGCAAAAGGTGTGAGTTATTGTTTATGAAATTGTGAATCTCAAACTCCAAATGTTTTGCCAAAGGGTCCAAATGACCAAAATGGCCAAAATTTATGATTTATAGCTCATGAAATTATGAATTTTAGACTCGTGGAAATTACGCCAATGGGTCGAATGACTAAATATGATAAAAAATCATGGATTATAGCTCCAAAAGCTTTATTTTGGATTCCATGAAATTATTTGTCAATGAGTAGAAACGACTAAAAGTGGCTAAAAATTATGGGCTATAACTCATAAAATTATGATTTTGGACTCTACAAAATTATTTGTCGATGTGCCAAAATGAATAAAATGGTCAAACATCATAGCTCTTGAAATGGTAAAATTTGGGTCAGAAATTATTTGTTAATGGGTCGAAATGACCAAAAATGGTAAATCGTGAATTACATTCATGAAATTGTGAATTTCTAGAGCTAAATTATTTGTCAAGGGGTCAAAATGACTAAAATGGGCAAAAGGTGTGTGAGTTATTGTTCATGAAATCATAATCTCAAACTCCACGAAATTTTTGCCAATGGGTCAAAAGACCAAAAATGGCCAAAAGTTATGATTTATAGCTCATGAAATTATGAAGTTTAGTGAAATTATGTCAATGGGTCGAATGACTAAAAATGATAAAAAATCATGGATTATAGCTCCCAAAATCTTTATTTTGGATTCATAAAATTATTTGCTAATGAGTAGAGACGACTAAAATAGCCAAAATTATGGGTTATAATTCATGAAATTGTGATTTTCGGACTCGGAAAATTATTTGTCGATGTGCCAAAACAAATAAAATTGGTCAAAGCATAGCTCTTGAAATAGTAAACTTTGGGCTTTGTAAAATTATTTGTCGGTCAAAATGACCAAAAAATAAATTAAGTAGATTCTGACTTATGAAATTGTCCATTTTACACTCTGCAAAATTATTTATCAATGGATCGAAATGAATAAAATGGTCAAAAATCATGCATTACATGAAATCGTCAATTTTGAACTCTGCATAATTATTTGACAAGTGGTCACAATGACTAAAAATGGTCAAAATGTGGGTTATAACTCATGAAATTGTGAATGTTAGACTCAAAATTATTTACAAATGGATAAAATGAACTAAAAGGCCCAAAATCATGGGTTATATATATATATATATATATATATATATATATATATATATATATATATATATATATATATATATATATATATATATATATATATATATACTAGACGAAATTATTTTACTTGATAGGTCAAATGACCAAAATTGAGTAAAACAGTGAGTTATAGTTTATGAGATTGTGAATTTTAAACTCTGTGAAATTATTTGCCAATGTGTCAAAGCGTACGAATGGCCAAAATTAAGTGAGTTATGGCTCATAAAATCATGAATTTCGGACTTAGTGAAATTATTTGTCAATGGGTCATTATGTAAAATGTGCAAATATCATGGATTACAACTCATAAAATCTTGATTTTTGGTATCCGCAAAATTATTTCTGATGAGTAGAAATGTCTAAAAGGCCAAAAATCGGGTTGTAGCTCATGAAATCGTGAATGTTAGACTCGCGAAAATTATTTACAAATGGGTAAAAAAACTAAAAGGCCAAAACTCGTGGGTTATATATATATATCATGAAATTATGAATTTTAGACTCTATGAAATTGTTTTCCAATAGGTCAAAATGACTAAAATTGAGTAAAAATTTTGAGTTATAGTTTATGAGATCGTTAATTTTAAACTCCACGAAATTATTTGCTAATGTGTCAAAATGGCCACGAATGGCCAAAATTAGTGAGTTATGGCTCATAAAATCATGAATTTTGGACTTAGTGAAATTATTTGTCAATGGGTCAGTATGTCTAAAATGTGCAAATATCATGGATTACAACTCATAAAATCTTGATTTTTGGTATCCATAAAATTATTTGTGATGAGTAGAAATGTCTAAAAGGCCAAAAATCGTTGATTATAGCTCATGAAATCTTGATCTTTGGACTTTGCAAAATTATTACAAATGAGTACAAAAGAATAAAAGTGGCCAGAAATCGTGGGTTATAGCTCATGATATCGTAAATTTTGACTCTGTTAAATTATTTATTGATGGGCAGAATAAATAAAAATAGCAATAAATCATGTGTTATAGCATATGAAATCAAAATTTTGGACTCCACGAAATTATTTATCAATGGGCAAGTATAAATAAAATGGCCAAAATCATTGATTATAGCTCATGAAATCTTGATCTTTAGACTCGCTAAATTATTTCCCAATGAGTGCAAAAGAATAAAAGGCTGTAAATCGCTGGATTATAACTCATGATATCGTGAATTTTAACATTGTTAAATTATTTATTGATGGGCCAAAATAAATAAAAATAGCAATAAATCATGTGTTATAGCATATGAAATCAAAATTTTGGACTCCACGAAATTATTTATCAATGGGCAAGTATAAATAAAATGGCCAAAAATCATGGGTTATAGCACATGAAATCATGAATTTCGGACTTAGTGAAATTATTTGTCAATGGGTCAAGATGTCTAAAATGTGCAAATATCATGGATTACAACTCATAAAATCTTGATTTTTGGTATCCGCAAAATTATTTGTCGATGAGTAGAAATGTCTAAAAGGCCAAAAATCGTTGATTATAGCTCATGAAATCTTGATCTTTGGACTTTGCAAAATTATTTACAAATGAGTACAAAAGAATAAAAGTGGCCGAAATCGTGGGTTATAGCTCATGATATCGTAAATTTTGACTCTGTTAAATTATTTATTGATGGGCCGAATAAATAAAAATAGCAATAAATCATGTGTTATAGCATATGAAATCAAAATTTTGGACTCCACGAAATTATTTATCAATGGGCAAGTATAAATAAAATGGCCAAAAATCATGGGTTATAGCACATGAAATCATAACTTTTGGACTCATAAAATTATTTCTCAATGGGTTATAGCTCATGAAATCATGAATTTTGGACTCGTGAAATTATTTGTCAATGGGTAAGAATGTTTAAAAATAGTAAAACATTGTGGATTATAGATCATAAAATCGTGAATTTCTAGACTCTACAAAATTATTTCTCGGTGGGTCAAAATTAATAAAAGGGCCAAAAATATTGCATAACAAAGAATGAAATAGTAAATTTAGGACTCGTGTAATTATTTGGTAGTTGGTGAAATGACTAGAATGATGAAAAATTGTTGGTTATATAGCACCTGAAATCATAAATTTTCGACCTTTGTAAAATTATTTGTCAATGGGTGAAATGACTTAAAATTATCAAAAGTCGTGGATTATAGCTCATGAAATCTTGATTTTTAACACCATTAAATTATTTTCCAATGAGTAAAATGACTAAAATAGCCAAAAATGTGGGTTATACCTCATGAAATTGTGATTTTAGACTCGCAAAATTATTTGCCAATAGGTAGAAACGAATAAAATGGTCAAAAATCTGGTAATAGCATATAAAATCATGTATTTTGGACTCTCCATAATTATTTGCTAATGGGTTGGAACAACTAAAATGGACAAAAATTATGTGTTATAGCTCATAAAATTGTGAATTTCGAAAGTATGAGAAATTATTCACAATGGGCAGGAACAAATAAAATTGTTGGCAAATAGTTACAGGAGTCAAAATTGATGATTTCATGTGCTAACCAAGGCAAATAATTTTGTAAAGTTTAGAAACCACGATTTCATGAGCTATAACCCATAGTTTTTATAATTTTTACTCGGTGTGACCCCTTGATAAATTATT
The DNA here is from genome assembly GCA_012295165.1 of Asparagus setaceus. NCBI lineage: Eukaryota > Viridiplantae > Streptophyta > Magnoliopsida > Asparagales > Asparagaceae > Asparagus > Asparagus setaceus. The sequence continues at coordinate 71,289,336 of CM022704.1, forward strand.
TCAGATGCCAAAATTCAAAATTTCATGAGTTATAACTCACACTTTTTATAATTTTTGGTCATTTAGACCCATTGATAAATAATTTCACGAGTCCAACATTCACAATTTCATGAGCTATAACCGGTGATTTTAATCATTTTTATTCATTTCGCCTATTGATAGATAGTTTCATGGATCCAAAATTTACAATTTTATGAACTATGACCCATGATTTTTGGCCATTTTATTCTTTTCGGTTTATTGAGTAGTAATTCACGAGTCTAAAATTCACGATTTCATGAGCTATAACTCATGAATTTGGCAATTCTTGGTCATTTGCACCAATTGGCAAATAATTTCATGGAGTTTGAAATTCACAATTTCATGAACTATAACTCAAAATGTTTACCCATTTTTAGTCGCTTTCACCCATTGGCAAAAATTTCACAGAGTTCAAAATCATGATTTCATGGTCTATAATCCATGATTTTTGGTCATTTTAGTCATTTCAACCGTTGACAAATAATTTCACAGAATCTAAAACTCACTATTTCATGAGCTATAAACCTCGATTTTTAACATTTTTATTTGTTGCGTCCTAATGATAAATAATTTCAGAGATGTCAAAATTTATGATTTCATGAGATATAACCCATAATTTTGGATATTTTAGTTATTTCGACTCATTGTTAAATAAATTTGCAAAGTACAAAATTCCCAATTTCATGAGCTATAGCTCTCAATTTTTAGCCATTTTTAGTCATTTTGTACAACTTGGCAAATAATTTTGTGGTGTTCAAAAATTCATAATTTCGTGAGCTATAACCAATAATTTTTACCCATTTTTAATCAATCTAACCCATTCACAAATAATTTCATGGATTCTAACAATTTTGTAAGCTATATAACCAACGATTTTTTACCATTTTTAGTCGTTTCGACCCATAGGCAAATAATTACTCAGAGTCCAAAATTCTTGATTTCATATGCTATTATCTAATATTTTGGCCATTTTTCGTCATTTCGACTCATTGGCAAATAATTTTTCAGATTCCAGAAATTCACATTTTCATTAGCGATAACCAACGATTTTTGTCCATTTTACTTATTTCGACCCGTTGACATATAATTTCACCGTCCAAAATTCACAATTTCATGAGTAATAAACCCTAATTTTGGCCATTTTTATTCATTGCGGCCAATTGACAAATAATTTCGTGGATGCTAATTTTCATGATTTCATGATCTACAACCATAATTTTTGGCCATTTTTAGTTGTTTCGATCAATTGGCAAATAAATTTGCGAATTCAAAATTCATAATTTCATGAGCTATAAACAACAGCTTTTAGCCATTTTAATCAATCCTACCAATTGATAAATAATTTCACGATTCTAAAATTCACGATTCATGAGCTATATAACCAATAATTTTTACCATTCTTAGTTGTTTCAACCCATTGACAAATAATTATGCATTCCAAAATTCATGATTTCATGTATTATTACCTAATATTGTTGACCATTTTTATTCATTTTGACCCATTGGCAATAATTTTGTAGAGCGAATTCACGATTTCGTGAGCTATAACTCATTATTTTTAGCATTTTTAGTTGATTATCATATTTTATTACACTTTTATACCCTCATTATCTATTTTATTTGAATAAAAATATCTGCTAATAATATTATTTTATCTTAATTTGCATGTAATGAAGATTTAAAGAAGAAAAGCCCAAATGGACCAGCCCTCATTTTTCGAACTTTATTGAAGCCTACAAGAAGCCCAAAAGCCTAAAAGTCCAAAGAAGACGGAGTCAACAAAGTCAACATAGTTTGTTATAATTGCTACAAACTAATCGATGAGTCCATCGATTAGAGTGTAACATAATCGATCAAAGGCTGATTTTATTCTCCCAAAACCCTAGTTGATCCAAGGGCAGAGATTAAATGCTGTAGGCTATAAATAGAGGGGTAGAGTGAGGGATTTAGAGTGTGAAAATTTTATAAACTCCATTTTGGAGAGGAGCGTTACTCTTAATTGAGAAATATTCCAAATTGTAAACTTTTTATTTGTAAATAAAAAATTTCTTTTTAATTTTCTTTTTTCTTCTTTTTGATGAAGATGAAGATTTACTTCTAAGCAAATCTCTTACAATGTAAGTTTTATTTTTTTGTTTGATTTTTTTATTTTATAATTACATGTTTTAGGATTTAATTTCTTATTTTTAATTTTTATGTTTGATAGAGGAGATTCATTGCTTTGTAGCATAGATTTATTTCATACTTTGTAGTGTAGATTTTATTTTCTTTCTTTTTATTATGCTAGTGTAGATTTTATTTTATTTTATTCTTTTTTATACTTTATTTTCTTTCTTTCTTTATTTGCTTTGTTATTTAGATTTATTTTCTTGCCCTTAATGCTTTCTCATATAGATTTTTCTTCTTTTATTTTTTTAATATGAGCAGATAATTCTTGTAGGAAATTTAAGATTAGATGAAACTAGTTTAATTTTCTGTTGTGTTTTTAATTTGCTCTCTTTGTGCTTAAAATGTTAATGTTAGGATAATCAATTATAGAACTAATTGGTAGAAAAAGAGTTTGATAGTCTATGCTTTCATTGAGTGATTTGATAGGTTACGCTTATTTAATTCTAGGATTATTAATGCATGAGTATTAATATTGCTTAGATATAATTTTGATAAGTTATGCTTCTTTTAAGTAACTTGATAGTCTATGCTTAGAAAATCTAAGAAATTTAAGAATAAAAGAGAGTAATTCTTAAATGTAATTTGAAGTTAACTATGGATTCAATTCTAAATTCCTATTCTCCTCTCTTGATTTCCTCTATATTCTCATTCCTTTCTTGATTTGATTTGATTTGATTTTTTATTTTCTTTTTATTTTGTTAATCTCTTTCTCTCATTCTTCCCTCTTGCTTTAGCCTTCTAGTTTTATGCAAACCTCTACCCAAATCACTCTACACTTTTTTTACACTCTCATTATTATTTTCTACATATTTCAAGAACCCACTTAGATCTATCTTTCTAATACTCTCCTTTCCGTAGATCAATATCTTAAATACTATAACTTGATTGTTGTGTACAAAACGTTTGCATGATTTTATCCCCATCATTAGTCAATTCAACCTATTGATAAATAATTTCACGGAGTTCAAATTTTATAATTTCATGAGCTATAATCCATGATTCTTGGTCATTTTCATTCGTCGCAGCCCACTGACAAATAATTTCATGCAGTCCATAAGTTCACGATTTCATGAGTTATAATCCATGATTTTATGTAATTTTTTTTCATTCCACCCATTGGCAAATAAAATCATGGATGCTAAAATTCATGATTTCATGAGCTATAATTAATGATGTTTTTCTTTTTTTGTTCATTCCCAGCCACCGGCAAAGAATTACTCTGAGTCAAAATTTCTTGATTTCATGTGCTACTCGACCCATGATTTTCGGTTATGTTTATTCATTTTCCATTAGCAAATAATTTTATCGAACCGAAAATCATGATTTGATGAGCTATAATCCATAATTTATTTTACTATTTTTAGTCACTTCAACTCGTTGGCAAATAACTTTGTGGAGTCAAAAATTACGATTTCATGAGTTAAAACAACAATTTCTTGTTATTTTTAGTCATTCCAACGCTACTAAATAATTTCAAGAAGCCCAACATTCACGATTTTATGAGCTATAACCCACGATTTTCGCCATTTTTATTTGTTGCGGCCTATTAAAAATAATTTCATGGATGCCAAAATTCTTAAATTCATCAACTATAACCCACGATTTTCTGGACATTTTGAGTTCTTTCGACCCAATGATATATAATTTCACGAGTACAAAATTCACAATTTCATGAGCTATAATCCACGATTCTTGGCTCTTTTAGTTGTTGTTTTTACTCCTTGGCAAATAATTTTTCTAGTTCAAAATGCACAATTTCATAAGCTATAATACATAACTTTTACCATTATTATTCAATCCGCCCTATTATCACGGATTCCAAAATTCAGGAATTCATGTGCTATAACCAATAATTTTTATAACTTTTAGTCATTTTGACCCATTGATAAATAATTTTAAGGATACCAAAATTCACAATTTCATGAGTTATACCTACAATTGTTTGTCATTTTAGTCATTCCAACCCATTGACAAATAATTTCACGAGTCCAAAATTTTAATTTCATGTGCTATAACCAATGATTTAAAAATCACCGATATTATCAAAATATCTATATATTGGTTTTGACCCTTCGATATAATTTTTGGAAAAAATCGGTTATCAATTTCACCCAATTTCGCCGATACATCGGCCAAATCAATCGTATAGGCCAATATATAGCCGATTTTGGCCGATATATAGGCCGATTTTTAAAACCAATCTGCATTGGGTTTGGTCATATAACCCATATTTTTAGACCACCCACAAATTAAAACATCTAAATCCTCCCAATCGCTTCATTTCACCCAAAACCCTAATATCAAAATTGAGAACTAAGTTTCAACAATTGGTTAGTGATTTAAAATGAGTTATTTACATTTTAGTATGTTTATACTTCATTAAATGTGGTTTGAATCATAGATTATATTTTAGGACATTATGTTATATATCCAATATGACACTCCGATTTTACTACTTATCCTCGATATATCCCCATAACCGATCCGATATGAATTTTGACATCCGATTTATTTTCGATAACCAATTTTAAAACCTTGGCTATAACCCATAATTTTTATCATTTTATTCCTTCCACCCATTGATATATAGTTTCACGAGCAAAAATTCACGATTCCATAAGTTATAAGCCATGATTTTAGCCATTTTTGTGTCGGCATATTGACAAATAATTTCACGAATCTAAAATTCATGATTTCATGAGCTATAAGTTAGCAACTTTGGTCATTCTTGGTCATTTCGACACATTGGCAAATAATATCATGGAGTTTAAAATTCTTGATTACATCAATGATAACTCACAATTTTTGCCTATTTTAGTCATTTCAAACAATTGGCAAATAATTTTTAGAGCTTAAAATTTACGATTTCGAAGCTAAAACCCATAATTTTTGCTATTTTAGTCATTCCAACCAGTTGACAAAAATTTAACTAAGTCCAAAGTTCAAAATTTCATGAGCTATAACCCCTAATTTTTGCCATTTTTATTCATTCGCCAATTGACAAATAATTTCGTGGATGCTAATTTTCATGATTTCATGATCTACAACCATAATTTTTGGCCATTTTTAGTTGTTTCGATCAATTGGCAAATAAATTTGCGAGAATTCAAAATTCATAATTTCATGAGCTATAAACAGGTTTTAGCCATTTTAATCAATCCGACCCATTGACAAATATTTTCACGGATTAAAAATTCACAATTTTATGAACTGTATAATCAAATACTTTTACCATATTTTGTTGCTTTGACCTAGTGGCAAACAATTACGGAGTCCAAAATTCAAGATTTCATGTGCTATTACCCGATATTTTTGCCATTTTATTCATTTTGACCCATTAAAAATAATTTTGCGGTCCAAGTCATAATTTTACCAATTTTAGTCATTCGATCCATTGAGAAATAATTTCATTGAGTCCAAAATTCATGATTACATGAGCTATAATCCATGATTTTTGCCATTTTTATTCGTTCGTGCTCATTGATAAATAATTTTACGAGTCTAAAATTTAAGATTTCATGAGCTATAACCTATAATTTTAACCATTTTCATATGTTCCGCCCATTAACAAGTAATTTTTAGAGTCAAAAGTTCACGATTCATGAGCTATAATCCCCAAATTTTGGCCATTTTTATTCATTCCAACCCATTGGCAAATAATACGTGACTAAAAATACACAATTTTATGTGATTTTTAGAGTCAAGAGTCTAAACATCATGATTTCATGAGTGTAACCCATGATATCTCGGCCATTTTTAGTTGTATCTACTCATTGGAAAATAATTTCGCAGAGTCCAAAACCAAGATTTCATGAGCTATAATTCATTATTTTTTATCAATTTTGGTCATTATGACCTATTGACAAATAATTTCATGGAGTCCAATATTCAAGATTTCATGAGCTAAACCCATTTAATTTGGCCATTCTTGATGCTTTTAACCCATTAGAAAATAATTTTGTGGAGTTTGAAACTCACGATTTTTCCCATTTTTATTCATTGCACCATGTATAAATAATTTCATGGATGCTAAAATTCATGATTTCATGAGCTAAAATCCTTAATTTTAGACAATTTAGCTATTTTGACCCATTATAAAATAAATTTGAGAGTACAAAATCCACATGTAATGAGCTATAACCCACAATTTTTAGCTATTTTTAGTTATTTCGACTCATTGTTAAATAAATTTGCAAAGTACAAAATTCCCAATTTCATGAGCTATAGCTCTCAATTTTTAGCCATTTTTAGTCATTTTGTACAACTTGGCAAATAATTTTGTGGTGTTCAAAAATTCATAATTTCGTGAGCTATAACCAATAATTTTTACCCATTTTAATCAATCTAACCCATTCACAAATAATTTCATGGATTCTAACAATTTTGTAAGCTATATAACCAACGATTTTTACCATTTTTAGTCGTTTCACCCATAGGCAAATAATTACTCGAGTCCAAAATTCTTGATTTCATATGCTATTATCTAATATTTTGGCCATTTTTCATCATTTCGACTCATTGGCAAATAATTTTTCGATTCCGTTCACATTTTCATTAGCGATAACCAACGATTTTTGTCCATTTTACTTATTTCGACCGTTGACATATAATTTCACCGTGTCCAAAATTCACAATTTCATGAGTAATAAACCCTAATTTTGGCCATTTTTATTCATTCGCCAATTGACAAATAATTTCGTGGATGCTAATTTTCATGATTTCATGATCTACAACCATAATTTTTGGCCATTTTTAGTTGTTTCGATCAATTGGCAAATAAATTTGCAATTCAAAATTCATAATTTCATGAGCTATAAACAATGTTTTAGCCATTTTAATCAATCCGACCAATTGATAAATAATTTCACTGATTCTAAAATTCACGATTCATGAGCTATATAACCAATAATTTTTACCATTCTTAGTTGTTTCAACCCATTGACAAATAATTATGCAGATTCCAAAATTCATGATTTCATGTATTATTACCTAATATTGTTGACCATTTTTATTCATTTTGACCCATTGGCAATAATTTTGTAGAGTTCAGAAATTCATTTTTTCATGAGTTATAACCAATAACTTTTGCCATTTTAGTCATTCGACACATTGACAAACAATTGCACCAAATCCAAAGTATATGACTTCATGAGTTATAATCCATAATTTTTACCATTTTTAGTCATTCTGGACATTGACAAACAATTGCACCAAATCCAAAGTATATGACTTCATGAGTTATAATCCATAATTTTTACCATTTTTATTTGTTCTAGCCTGTTGATAAATAATTTCACAAAGTTTAAATTTTATAATTTCATGAGTTATAACCCATAATTATTTGCCATTTTTGTTCATTATGGCCAATTAACAAATAATTTCCTAGCCAAAATTCATGATTTCATGAGTATAACACATGATTTTTGTCCATTTTAGTCGTTCCAACCCATTAGCAAATAATTACGATGCTAAAATTCAAGATTTTATAACTATAATCTACCATGGGTTATATCCCATGATTTTTACTCATTAGAAAATAATTTCACGAGTCTTAAAATTAAAATTTTATGAGCTATAATCCATAATTTTTAACATTTTTAGTTGTTCTCGTTAACAAATAATTTCACGTAATAAAAATCCATGATTTCGTGAGCCATAACTCATGAATTTTGGCCATTCTTGGGCATTTTGACCCAATGGCAAATAATTTTGTGGACTTTGAAATTAAGGATTTTATGAGCTATAACTCACAATTTTGCTCATTTTAATTATTTCACACATTAGCAAATAATTTCATGGACTCCAAACTTCATGATTTCACGCACTTGTGTCAAGACTTTTACATTTTTAGTCATGTGACCCATTGGCAATAATTATGCATAATCCAAACTTCACGATCTCATGTGCTATAACCCACTATTTTTTATCATTTTTATTCATTTCACCTATTGCCAAATAATTTTGCGATTTCAAAATTTCATATTTTCATGAGCTATATCCCATGATTTTTTCCATTTTAGTGATTACGACCCATTGATAAATAATTTCATGGAGTCCAAAATTGATAATTTTATGAGCTATAACCCATGGTTTTTGCCATTATCCGCCCAAGACATTGACAAATAATTTCACGGAGTACAAAATTCATAATTTCATATGCTATAACTCATTATTTTTGGCCATTTTTATTCATTTCGGCCCATTGATAAAAAATTTCGCACAAGCCATAATTCATGTTTTCATAAACTATAACTCACAATCTTTTCCCTTTTTTTCATTCCAATCCATTGGTAAATAATTATGTGGAGTTAAAAATTCATGATTTCATGTGTTATTAGCCATGATTTTTGGCTATTTTTATTTATTTAACCCGTTGGCAAATAATTTTACAGAATCCGAAATCCTAATTTCATGAGCTATAGCTCACGATTTTTTACCTATTTTAGTCATTTCTACGCATTGGCAAATTATTTTGCGGAGTCCAAAAATCACTATTTCATGAGCTAAAACCCACTTTTTTGCTATTTTTAATTATTTTGACACATTGACAAATAATTTCACAGAGTCCATGATTTGTTCTAAATAAAACGCTACAAGTGTACAACTAGTGTGTGTGGCATGCAAGTATCAATCCCATGAGGAAAGTGTGTTCCAAAAAAGTCCTAAAGTGGTTCTTGAATTGCGAAAGAAAAGTGAAAGTGTAGAGAGATTAGTAGGGGATTGATTTATGCAAATAAAAAAAGCTAAAATAAGAAGAAGCGAATAAAACCAAGAGAAGAAGCAAATAAAAGAGATGAAGAAAATCAGCTTATAAAACTAGGAATCTAGGATTGAATTCCCTAGTTAATTTCCATTTGGATTTAAAACTACTCTCTTTTAATGCTCATATTACTAGATTTCTTAAGCATAGATTATATGGTTATTTAAAACAAGCATAACCTATCAAATTCATATCTAATCAATTTCACCATTCATGAGTAAAATAAATAACTAGATAGTAATTCTAGAAATAAAAAGTATAAACTATCAAACTATTTAAGATGGGTATAGCCTATCAATTTTTATCTACCAATTATTATTCTAGTTGATTATCCTAAGCATGATCAATTAAGCACAAAAGAGGGCAATTTAAAACTAAATAGAAATTAAATGAGCTTCATCTAATTCTAGATATCCTAAGGAAATTAGCTATTCATACTATTTATAGAAAGCAAGAGTAAAAAGTAAGAAAATTATAAATTACAAAGCATAAAAGAAAGCATGGATTAAAAGCAATAAATTAAATCCTACAACATGCAATTCTAAGCAAGAAATAAATGAGGAAAGATAAAAGTTACATTGCAAGGGTTGCCCCTTGTGAAGCAAATCTTCATCAACAAATAAAAATTAAAAAGAGGAAAATTTTTATTTTATTACAAAACTAAAGTTTTACAATTTGGAAGGCCTTTTCAAAATGAGCGACCAGCCTCTAAAAAGGAGTTTACAAAATTTTTACATATCCCTCACCATCACCCTCTAGCCCTATTTATAGTCCAGAGTAGCAACAACAGCCCTTGGATCAAACTTGAGCTCTAAAAATTAAAATCAACCATTAGTTTCTATTAGAAACTAGTCGATTAGCTCATCGATTAGCTAATCAATTAGTCATCGATTAGCTAATCGATTAATTCATTGATTAGTTTGTAACAGAGTTTTATCTTCTTTATTGACTTGTTGACTCATCCCTCTTGAACTTTTGAGCTTTGTGAGCTTTTTAGGCTTCAGAAGAGGTTTTGGGCTTCTTTACTCTTTTATTCGATAATTTCTTTATTTCCTACAAATTCATAAAATAAACGATATTAGCAAGTATATTTATTTAACAAAATAGATAATTATGGTACAAAAGTGTAATAAAATGTAGTGATAAGTCCAACATTCACGATTCATGAGCCACAACCCATGATTTTTAGCCATTTTTATTGCTATGCCCCTTGACAAATAAATTCGCAGATGGAAAAATTCATGATTCCTAGTGCTATATAACCCATACTTTTTTTGACTATTTTAGTCATTTCAACACATTAGCAAATAATTACACAAAGTCCAAAACTCATGATTTCATGTTCTATTACACAATATTTTTGGTCATTTTATTCATTTCGATCTATTAGCAAATAATTTTGAAGAGCCTAGAAATTCATGATTTTACTGAGCTATAACCCACTATTTTTACCATTTTCAATCACGCTGACCCATTGGCAAATAATTTCATAGAGTCCAAAATTCATGATTTTATGTGCTATAACCAATAATTTTTATTTTTATTCATTCACCAATTGACAAATAATTTCACGAGTCCAAAATTTATGATTTCATGAGCTATAACTCGGCTTTTAGGGCATTTTTATTTGTTCCGCCCATTGACAAATAATTTCTCATTGTAAAAATTCACGATTCATGAGCTATAACCTACGATTTTTGGCCATTTTATAACATTTCGTTCTTCCGATAGTCGATACGTCATCATGTTGACCTTTGCATTTATATCTGCAACACCTAGATATGTGTTTAGAAACCTACAAATATGAGGATGTTAATTTACCCATGCTTAGATTAAGGCAATTAATCAAGCTACAATATCGTAAATCATCAATGGTAATTAACCCTTTTACCTTTTGACTTAATCCTATTCAGCACTAATCTCTTCATGCTAAAACATAACCAAAACCATCCTCCATCTCTTATTTGTTTTGGCTAGACATGATCCCTAGAACGAAGAGATTTAATTTTGCAAAAAATCCTCCTATTTGCATCATTTTCTATTCCTACATGTCACGTGGTCTAGCCTCTAAATAACCACAACTCTCTCTCTCTCTCTCTCTCCACCCTCATTTTCTTGCATAAAAGAAAAGCTCTTATTTCTCCCCTCTCCTCTCCTCTCCTTGTTTCACTAATTTTGGATATCATTTGACCCCTTATTTTTCACTTGTATTGACAATACAATCTGCACTTCTAGTCTGCTCATGCCATACTTTTTAAGTGTAACTTACCCTCTGGAAGTTGGATTAATGAAAACCTTGTTGACATGGAAAATAGACTCATGTAGGAGTAATATGAAACTAGTTTCATGCATTTTAAACATCACTTGTTTCCGCTTTTTATTATCGCAATTTGTTGCATGCTCGTGGTCATTTCTGACAATGCTACATAAGAGTTCATGTGTATCCATGTCAAACAAGAACATAACATAAAATAACTTGTAACTTAGGTAGTTGACGCAAATCTAGTCTTACATGGGTTTACAGATATGTGTATATAAAAATTATATGACGGTACTGTGGAATTCGTCACAAATGGTAGGTAACCCTTCCTTGCTCCCTCTCAATTCCTTAAGAGTTTGATTTTTGAATTCTTAAAATTCTATGAGTTGAATTTTGATATTTCATTGTATACTCTATTAACTATGTAAAAGCCTATTTGAATTATTTCATGCATGGCTGATTGCCGATATCTTGTTTATTGCTATACCCTTGTTTATTCAGATCGATATGATGTCATTGAAACTCTGTCATTGATTGTCCTATGATGAGTCATTTCTTGTCCTCGTGACTCCATTCTCTTGAATAGTAGCACTTATTTATTTATTGGTTTGGGATGCTCTATGTTCATGATTATTGCCCTTTACATGAGGTAACTCACTAGTGGGTTGTATTGAGCCCTGTGAGGACATTACCCTTTACCCGAGGAAACTCGTTGGTGGTTGTTTTATTCGCCCCATTGATAAATAATTTTATAGAATCCAAAATTCATAATTTCGCTATGACCCATGATTTTTGGCAATTTTATTCATTCCTACCATTGACAAATAATTTCACTGATGCTAAAATTCATGATTTCATGAGTTATAACCCACGATTTTCTTTCATTTTGGTTCGTTCGACCCATTCAAAATAATTACATGAAGTCTAAAATTCACGATTTCATGTGCTATTACCCACGCTTACTATTTTTATTCTTTTGACCAATTGGCAAATAATTTTCACATCCAAAAATAATAATTTTATGAGCTATAACTTATAATTTTTGACCCCTTCAACTCATTTTACTATTTACCAAATAATTTTATGGAATTCAAAAATCATAAACATAAACTAAAACCCACAATTTTTGTCGTTTCACCTATTGACAAATGATTTCCACGGTTCAAAATTCACGATTCATGAGCTATCACCCATGAATTTTGACCATTTTAGTCATTATAACCCATTGTCAAATAATTAGTGGAAAATAAAATTTACGATATCATGTACTATGACCCATGATTTTGGTAATTTTATTCATTTTGACCCATGGCAAATAATTTTATAAATTTTGAAAATTCTTCATTTCATTAGCTATAACCCACTACTTTTGCCATTTTTGGCTATTCAGACAAATTAACAAATAATTTCACGGTCCAAAATTTATGATTTCATGAGTTATATAACCCATACTTTTTGGCCATTTTTATTCATTCCGGTCAATTGACAAATAATTTCACGGAGTCCAAAATTCACAATTTCATGAGCTATAATCCGTGATTATTGACCATTTTATTTGTTCAGACCATTGGTAAATAATTTCACCGATAAAATTCAAGATTTCATTAGCTTTAATCTATGAGTTTCTTTAATTTTTGTACTTTCTCGCCCATTGGAAAAATAATTATGCGGAGTAAAAAATATTTCAAGTGCTATTATCCATAAATTTTGGCCATTTTTATTCATTTCCCCATTGGCACATAATTTTTTAGAGTTCAGAAGTCAAGAGTTCATGACCTTTAACGCGACGATTTTTACCATTTTAGTCATTTCTACTATTTAGCAAATAATTTCACAGAGTCAAAAATCACGATTTTATGAGCTAAACCCACAATTTTTTTTTTTTTAATCATTATGATCCATTGACGTGGCATCCAAAATTCATAATTTCATGTGTTGTAGCCCACAATTTTTGCCATTTTGATTTGTTTTGAACCATTGACAATTAATTTTGCGTGATTCTAAAATCCATGATTTTATGAACTATAACCCATAATTTTTACCATTTTAAGTCATTTCGACCAATTGACAAATAACTTCACAAGGTCTAAAATTCATAATTTTATGAGCTATAACCCATAATTTTGGATATTTTAGTTATTTGACTCATTGTTAAATAAATTTGCAAAGTACAAAATTCCCAATTTCATGAGCTATAGCTCTCAATTTTTAGCCATTTTTAGTCATTTTGAATCATTGGCAAATAATTATGTACAAGAAAATTGCACAATTTCATATGCTATTACCCATGATTTTTCCATTTTTCTTTGTTTCCACATTTGCAAATAATTTTTAGAGTTTATAAATTCATGATTTCATGAGATATAACACACTTTTTGGTACTTTTAGTCATTCGAGCCATTGACAAGTAATTTCACCGAGTTCAAAATATAATTTCATGTGCTATAACTCATGATTTTTGGTCATTTTCATTTGCTTCGGTCCATTGATAATTAATTTTATAAAGTCCAAAATTCTAGATTTTATGAGCTATAACCCATGATTTTTTAATGGGTCCGAATGAATAAAATCGAAAATAATTCGAGATTATAGCTCATGAAATTATGAATTTAGGCATCCTCAAAATTATTTGTCATTGAGCAAGAACGAGTAAAAATGGCCAATATTCATGGAGTATAACTCAAGAAATTGAATTTTGGACACCATGAAATTATTTGTCAAAGGGCCGAACAAATATAAATGGCAAAAATAATGGGTCATAGCTCATAAAATTGTGAATTTTAAACTCCATAAAAATATTTGTCAAGGGCCTGAATAACTAAAATGGCAAAAATTCTTTTATAGCTCATGAAATTGTGAATTTTACGACTCAAAATTATCACCCATCGGGTCAAAATGAATAAAATGGTTAAAATCGTGGGTAATAGCATGAAATTATGAATTTTAGACTCGTATTATTTGCAATGACTTAAAATACAAAAATGGTCAAAAATCAAGGGTTATAGCTTATGAAATTATAAAGTTGGACTCAGAAAATTATTTGCTAATGGGAGAAACAACTAAAATGGCCAAAATCGAGTTATAGATCATGAAATTTTAATGTTTGGACTCACAAATTATTTGTCAAAGGGTCAAAATGACTAAAAATGGGCAAAAGGTGTGAGTTATTGTTTATGAAATTGTGAATCTCAAACTCATGAAATGTTTTGCCAAAGGGTCCAAATGACCAAAATGGCCAAAATTTATGATTTATAGCTCATGAAATTATGAATTTTAGACTCGTGGAATTACGTCAATGGGTGAATGACTAAATATGATAAAAAATCATGGATTATAGCTCCAAAAGCTTTATTTTGGATTCCATGAAATTATTTGTCAATGAGTAGAAACGACTAAAAGTGGCTAAAAATTATGGGCTATAACTCATAAAATTATGATTTTGGACTCTACAAAATTATTTGTCGATGTGCCAAAATGAATAAAAATGGTCAAACATCATAGCTCTTGAAATGGTAAAATTCAAATTATTTGTTAATGGGTCAAATGACCAAAATGGTAAATTGAATGATACCATGAAATTGTGAATTTCTAGACGCTAAATTATTTGTCAATGGATCGAATTGAATAAAATGGCCAAAAATCAAGGGTACATGAAATCACGAATTTTGGACTCTACATAATTATTTGACAAATGAGTAAAACTACTAAAAGGCCAAAAATCGTGGGTTGTAGCTCATGAAATCGAATGTTAGACTCTGAAAATTATTTACAAATGGGTAAAAACAACTAAAAAGGCCAAAACTCGGGTATATATATATATCATGAAATTATGAATTTTAGACTCTATGAAATTGTTTTCCAATAGGTCAAAATGACTAAAATTGAGTAAAAATTTTGAGTTATAGTTTATGAGATCTAATTTTAAACTCCCTAAATTATTTGCTAATGTGTCAAAATGGCCACGAATGGCCAAAATTCGAAGTTATGGCTAATAAAATCATAAATTTTGGACTTTGAAATTATTTGTCAATGGGTCGGAATGACTAAATATGTGCAAAAATGATGGATTATAGCTCATAAAATCTTGATTTTGGACTCGCAAAATTAGTTGCCATGTGTAGAAATGTCTAAAATGCCAAAAATCATTGATTATAGCTCATGAAATCTTGATCTTTAGACTCGCAAATTATTTCCCAATGAGTGCAAAAGAATAAAAGTGGCCGAAATCGCTGATTATAACTCATGATATCGTGAATTTTAACATTGTTAAATTATTTATTGATGGGCCAAAATAAATAAAAATAGCTATAAATCATGGGTTATAGCTTATGAAATCATAACTTTTGGACTCGCTAAATTATTTTGAATGGGCAAGAACAAATAAAAATGGTTAAAAATCATTGGTTATAGCACATGAAATCATAACTTTTGGACTTCGCAAATTATTTCTCAATTGAGGAAAAATAAAATGGCAAAAATCATGGGTTATAGCTCATGAAATCATGAATTTTGACTCGTGAAATTATTTGTCAATGGGTCAAAATATTTTAAAATAGCAAAACATTGTGGATTATAGCTCATAAAATCTTGAATTTCGGACTCTACAAAATTATTTCCCGTGGGTCGAAATGAATAAAATGGCCAAAAATATTGTATAATAGCAATGAAATAGTAAATTTAGGACTCGTGTAATTATTTGGCAAGGTCGAAATGACTAGAATGATGAAATTTTTTGATTATATAGCACCCAAAATCATAAATTTTAGACTCTAAAATTATTTGTCAATGGTTCAAATGACGAAAATTATCAAAAGTCGTGGATTATGGCTCATGAAATCTTGATTTTTAACATCGTTAAATTATTTTCCAATGAGTAGAAATGACTAAAAATAGCCGTAAAAACGTGTTATTCCTCAAGAAATTGTGATTTTAGACTATACGTAATTATTTGCCAATAGGTAGAAACAAATAAAAATAGCCAAAAATGCTGGTAATGGCACATAATATCATGTATTTTGGACTCTCCATAATTATTAGCTAATGGGTTTATGTGTTATAGCTCATAAAATTGTGAATTTCTGAGTATGGGAAATTATTCGTCAATGCGCCGGAATGAATAAAATTGGCTAAAAATTTGCTAATGGGTTGGAACAACTAAAAATGGAAAAATAAATTATGTGTTATAGCTCATAAAATTATGAATTCTCGAGTATGAAAAATTATTCACAATGGGTCGAAATGAATAAAATTGGCAAAAATTATGGGTTATAGCTCATGAAATTGAGAATTTTGGACTCCATGAAATTATTTGTCAATGGGTAGGAACAAATAAAATGGCCAAAATTCATGGAATATAACTCATAAAATCATGAATTTTGGACTCTGGAAATTATTTGTCAAGAGTCGAATGACTAAAAATGGTAAAATATTATGGGCTATATAGCTCATGACATCATGAATTTTCGACTCGTAAAATTATTTGTCAATGGGTCAAAATGAATAAAAATAGCTAAAAATATTGTGTTATAGCACTTGAAATCAAGAAATTTGAACTCATTGTAATTATTTGCAATGGGTCAAACGGCTAAAATGGTCAAAAATCATTGGTTATATAACTCATGAAATTGTGAATCTTGGAAGCCGGAAATTATTTGTCAATGGGTTAGATTGATTAAAATGGCTAATTGTTGATTAAAATTGCTAAAAATTGTGGATTATACGCTCATGAAATTGTGAATTTTGAACTCCACAAAAATATTTGCTAATGGGTCAAGAAAATCTAAAATGGCGAAAATCATGGGTTACAACTCATTAAATCATGACTTTTGGTATCCATGAAATTATTTGTCAATTAGTGAAACGAATGGAAATGGAAAAATGAGGATTAAAGCTCATGAAAACGTGAATTTTGGAATATATTTTCAAGGGGCAATGATTTTAGCACATAAAATTGTAATTTTTACCTCTATGAAATTATTTGCCAATCGGTCAAAACGACTAAAAGGAAAATTTATTAGTTATAGTTCATGTAATCGTGAATTTTAAACTCCATGAAATTTTTGCCAATGGGTCAAAACGACCAAAATGGCCAAAAATAGTGAGTTATAGATCATGAAATCATGAATTTTGGACTCGTGAAATTATTTGCCAATGTGTCAAACGTTGTTTAATGGCCAAAATTCGTGAGTTATGGCTCATAAAATCATGAATTTCGGACTTAGTGAAATTATTTGTCAAGGGGTCAAAATGACTAAAATGGTCAAAATCGTGGGTTATAGCTCATGAAATCATGAAGTTTGGACTCATAAAATTATTTGTCAAGGGGTCAAAATGACTAAAATGGGCAAAAGGTGTGAGTTATTGTTCATGAAATCATAATCTCAAACTCCACGAAATTTTTGCCAATGGGTCAAAACGACCAAAATGGCCAAAAGTTATGATTTATAGCTCATGAAATTATGAAGTTTAGACTGTGAAATTATGTCAATGGGTCGAGAATGACTAAAAATGATAAAAAATCATGGATTATAGCTCCCAAAATCTTTATTTTTGGATTCCGCAAAATTATTTGCTAATGAGTAGAGACGACTAAAATAGCCAAAATTATGGGTTATAATTCATGAAATTGTGAATTTTGGACTCCACGAAATTATTTGCCAATAGGTCAAATGACCAAAATGGCCAAAATTCGTGAGTTATGGCTCATAAAATCATGAATTTTGGACTCGTGAAATTATTTGTCAAGGGGTCAAAATGACTAAAAATGATAAAAAATCATGGATTATAGCTCATGAAATCTTGATCTTTGGACTTTGCAAAATTATTTATCAATGGATCGAAATGAATAAAAATGGTCAAAAATCATGGGTTATAGCTCATGAAATCATGAATTTCGGACTTAGTGAAATTATTTGCCAATAGGTAGAAACGAATAAAAATGGTCAAAAATCATGGGTTATAGCTCATGAAATCATGAATTTTGGACTCGTGAAATTATTTGCCAATAGGTAGAAACGAATAAAAATGGTCAAAATCGTGGGTTATAGCTCATGAAATCATGAATTTTGGACTCGTGAAATTATTTGTCAATGGGTAAGAATGTTTAAAAATAGTAAAACATTGTGGATTATAGATCATAAAATCGTGAATTTCTAGACTCTACAAAATTATTTGCTAATGAGAGAAAAACTAAAAATGGCCAAAAATCATGGGTTATATATATATATATATATATATATATATATATATATATATATATATATATATATATATATATATATATATATATATATATATATATATAGCACATGAAATTATGAATTTTGGACTCGTGAAATTATTTGCCAATAGGTCAAATGACCAAAATTGAGTAAAACAGTGAGTTATAGTTTATGAGATTGTGAATTTTAAACTCCATAAAATTATTTGCTAATGAGAGAAAAACTAAAAATGGCCAAAATTATGGGTTATAATTCATGAAATTGTGATTTTAGACTCGCAAAATTATTTGTCGATGTGCCAAAACAAATAAAATTGGTCAAACAGCATAGCTCTTGAAATAGTAAACTTTGGGCTTTGTAAAATTATTTGTTAATCGGTCAAAATGACCAAAAAGTAAATTCGTGGGTTACAACTTATGAAATTGTCCATTTTCGACTCTGCAAAATTATTTATCAATGGATCGAAATGAATAAAAATGGTCAAAAATCATGCATTACATGAAATCGTAATTTTGAACTCTGCATAATTATTTGACAAGTGGTCACAATGACTAAAATGGTCAAAATCGTGGGTTATAACTCATGAAATTGTGAATGTTAGACTCTGCAAAATTATTTACAAATGGATAAAATGAACTAAAAAGGCCCAAAATCATGGGTTATATATATATATATATATATATATATATATATATATATATATATATATATATATATATATATATATATATATATATATATATATATATAGCACATGAAATTATGAATTTTGGACTCGTGAAATTATTTGCCAATAGGTAGAAACGAATAAAAATGGTCAAAAATCATGGGTTATAGCTCATGAAATTGTGAATTTTGGACTCGTGAAATTATTTGCCAATAGGTCAAATGACCAAAATTGAGTAAAACAGTGAGTTATAGTTTATGAGATTGTGAATTTTAAACTCTGTGAAATTATTTGCCAATAGGTAGAAACGAATAAAAATGGTCAAAAATCATGGGTTATATATATATATATATATATATATATATATATATATATATATATATATATATATATATATATATATATATATATATATATATATATATAGCACATGAAATTATGAATTTTGGACTCGTGAAATTATTTGCCAATAGGTCAAATGACCAAAATTGAGTAAAACAGTGAGTTATAGTTTATGAGATTGTGAATTTTAAACTCTGTGAAATTATTTGCCAATGTGTCAAAAGTACGAATGGCCAAAATTCGTGAGTTATGGCTCATAAAATCATGAATTTCGGACTTAGTGAAATTATTTGTCAATGGGTCAAGATGTCTAAAAATGTGCAAATATCATGGATTACAACTCATAAAATCTTGATTTTTGGTATCCGCAAAATTATTTGTGATGAGTAGAAATGTCTAAAAGGCCAAAAATCGTTGATTATAGCTCATGAAATCTTGATCTTTGGACTTTGCAAAATTATTTACAAATGAGTACAAAAGAATAAAAGTGGCCGAAATCGTGGGTTATAGCTCATGATATCGTAAATTTTGACTCTGTTAAATTATTTATTGATGGGCGAATAAATAAAAATAGCAATAAATCATGTGTTATAGCATATGAAATCAAAATTTTTGGACTCCACGAAATTATTTGCCAATAGGTCAAATGACCAAAATTGAGTAAAACAGTGAGTTATAGTTTATGAGATTGTGAATTTTAAACTCTGTGAAATTATTTGCCAATGTGTCAAACGTTGTTTAATGGCCAAAATTCGTGAGTTATGGCTCATAAAATCATGAATTTCGGACTTAGTGAAATTATTTGTCAATGGGTCAAGATGTCTAAAAATGTGCAAATATCATGGATTACAACTCATAAAATCTTGATTTTTGGTATCCGCAAAATTATTTGTCGATGAGTAGAAATGTCTAAAAGGCCAAAAATCGTTGATTATAGCTCATGAAATCTTGATCTTTGGACTTTGCAAAATTATTTACAAATGAGTACAAAAGAATAAAAGTGGCGTAAATCGGGTTATAGCTCATGATATCGTGAATTTTGACTCTGTTAAATTATTTATTGATGGGCGAATAAATAAAAATAGCAATAAATCATGTGTTATAGCATATGAAATCAAAATTTTTGGACTCCACGAAATTATTTATCAATGGGCAAGTATAAATAAAATGGCCAAAAATCATGGGTTATAGCACATGAAATTATGAATTTTGGACTCGTGAAATTATTTGCCAATAGGTCAAATGACCAAAATTGAGTAAAACAGTGAGTTATAGTTTATGAGATTGTGAATTTTAAACTCTGTGAAATTATTTGTCAATGGGTAAGAATGTTTAAAAATAGTAAAACATTGTGGATTATAGCTCATGAAATCATGAATTTTGGACTCGTGAAATTATTTGTCAATGGGTAAGAATGTTTAAAAATAGTAAAACATTGTGGATTATAGATCATAAAATCATGAATTTTGGACTCGTGAAATTATTTGTCAATGGGTAAGAATGTTTAAAAATAGTAAAACATTGTGGATTATAGATCATAAAATCGTGAATTTCTAGACTCTACAAAATTATTTCTCGTGGGTCAAAATTAATAAAAGGGCCAAAAATATTGCATAACAAAGAATGAAATAGTAAATTTAGGACTCGTGTAATTATTTGGTAGTTGGTGAAATGACTAGAATGATGAAAAATTGTTGGTTATATAGCACCGAAATCATAAATTTTCGACCTTGTAAAATTATTTGTCAATGGGTCGAAATGACTTAAAATTATCAAAGTCGGTGGATTATAGCTCATGAAATCTTGATTTTTAACACCATTAAATTATTTTCCAATGAGTAAAATGACTAAAATAGCCAAAAATGTGGGTTATACCTCATGAAATTGTGATTTTAGACTCGCAAAATTATTTGCCAATAGGTAGAAACGAATAAAAATGGTCAAAAATCTTGGTAATAGCATATAAAATCATGTATTTTGGACTCTCCATAATTATTTGCTAATGGGTTGGAACAACTAAAAATGGACAAAAATTATGTGTTATAGCTCATAAAATTGTGAATTTCGAGTATGAGAAATTATTCACAATGGGCGGAACAAATAAAATTGTTGGCAAATAGTTACAGGAGTCAAAATTGATGATTTCATGTGCTAACCAAGGCAAATAATTTTGTAAAGTTTAGAAACCACGATTTCATGAGCTATAACCCATAGTTTTTATAATTTTGGTCATTTAGACCCATTGATAAATAATTTCACGAGTCCAACATTCACAATTTCATGAGTTATAACTCACACTTTTTATAATTTTGGTCATTTAGACCCATTGATAAATAATTTCACGAGTCCAACATTCACAATTTCATGAGCTATAACCGGTGATTTTAATCATTTTTATTCATTTCGCCTATTGATAGATAGTTTCATGGATCCAAAATTTACAATTTTATGAACTATGACCCATGATTTTGGCCATTTTTATTCATTTCGCCTATTGATAGATAGTTTCATGGATCCAAAATTTACAATTTTATGAACTATGACCCATGATTTTGGCCATTTTTATTCATTTCGCCTATTGGCAAATAATTTCATGGAGTTTGAAATTCACAATTTCATGAACTATAACTCAAAATGTTTACCCATTTTTAGTCGTTTCACCCATTGGCAAAAATTTCACAGAGTTCAAAATCATGATTTCATGGTCTATAATCCATGATTTTTGGTCATTTTAGTCATTTCAACCGTTGACAAATAATTTCACAGAATCTAAAACTCACTATTTCATGAGCTATAAACCTCGATTTTTAACATTTTTATTTGTTGCGTCCTAATGATAAATAATTTCACGAGTCCAAAATTTATGATTTCATGAGATATAACCCATAATTTTGGATATTTTTAGTTATTTCGACTCATTGTTAAATAAATTTGCAAAGTACAAAATTCCCAATTTCATGAGCTATAGCTCTCAATTTTTAGCCATTTTTAGTCATTTTGTACAACTTGGCAAATAATTTTGTGGTGTTCAAAATTCATAATTTCGTGAGCTATAACCAATAATTTTACCCATTTTAATCAATCTAACCCATTCACAAATAATTTCATGGATTCTAACAATTTTGTAAGCTATATAACCAACGATTTTTACCATTTTTAGTCGTTTCACCCATAGGCAAATAATTACTCGAGTCCAAAATTCTTGATTTCATATGCTATTATCTAATATTTTGGCCATTTTTAGTCATTTCGACTCATTGGCAAATAATTTTTCGATTCAAATTCACATTTTCATTAGCGATAACCAACGATTTTTGTCCATTTTACTTATTTCGACCCGTTGACATATAATTTCACCGTGTCCAAAATTCACAATTTCATGAGTAATAAACCCTAATTTTGGCCATTTTTATTCATTGCGCCAATTGACAAATAATTTCGTGGATGCTAATTTTCATGATTTCATGATCTACAACCATAATTTTTGGCCATTTTTAGTTGTTTCGATCAATTGGCAAATAAATTTGCGAATTCAAAATTCATAATTTCATGAGCTATAAACAACGGTTTTAGCCATTTTAATCAATCCGCCAATTGATAAATAATTTCACAGATTCTAAAATTCACGATTCATGAGCTATATAACCAATAATTTTTACCATTCTTAGTTGTTTCAACCCATTGACAAATAATTATGCGATTCCAAAATTCATGATTTCATGTATTATTACCTAATATTGTTGACCATTTTTATTCATTTTGACCCATTGGCAATAATTTTGTAGAGTGCGAAAATTCACGATTCATGAGCTATAACTCATTATTTTTAGCATTTTTAGTTGATTATCATATTTTATTACACTTTTATACCCTCATTATCTATTTTATTTGAATAAAAATATCGCTAATAATATTATTTTATCTTAATTTGCATGTAATGAAGATTTAAAGAAGAAAAGCCCAAATGGACCAGTTCTCCTCATTTTGAGAACTTTATTGAAGCCTACAAGAAGCCCAAAAGCCTAAAAGTCCAAAGAAGACGGAGTCAACAAAGTCAACATAGTTTGTTATAATTACATTACAAACTAATCGATGAGTCCATCGATTAGAGTGTAACATAATCGATCAAAGGCTGATTTTATTCTCCCAAAACCCTAGTTGATCCAAGGGCAGATTAAATGCTGTAGGCTATAAATAGAGGGGTAGAGTGAGGGATTTAGAGTGTGAAAATTTTATAAACTCCATTTTGGAGAGGCGTTACTCTTAATTGAGAAATATTCCAAATTGTAAACTTTTTATTTGTAATAAATAAAAATTCTCTTTAATTTTCTTTTTCTTCTCTTTTGATGATGAAGATGAAGATTTACTTCTCAAGGGGCAAATCTCTTACAATGTAAGTTTTATTTTTTTGTTTGATTTTTTATTTTATAATTACATGTTTTAGGATTTAATTTCTTATTTTTAATTTTTATGTTTGATAGAGGAGATTCATTGCTTTGTAGCATAGATTTATTTCATACTTTGTAGTGTAGATTTATTTTCTTTCTTTTTATTAGTTGTAGTGTAGATTTTATTTTATTTTATTCTTTTTATACTTTATTTTCTTTCTTTCTTTATTTGCTTTGTTATTTAGATTTATTTTCTTGCCCTTAATGCTTTCTCATATAGATTTTTCTTCTTTTTTATTTTTTAATATGAGCAGATAATTCTTGTAGGAAATTTAAGATTAGATGAAACTAGTTTAATTTTCTGTTGTGTTTTTAATTTGCTCTCTTTGTGCTTAAAATGTTAATGTTAGGATAATCAATTATAGAACTAATTGGTAGAAAAAGAGTTTGATAGTCTATGCTTTCATTGAGTGATTTGATAGGTTACGCTTATTTAATTCTAGGATTATTAATGCATGAGTATTAATATTGCTTAGATATAATTTTGATAAGTTATGCTTCTTTTAAGTAACTTGATAGTCTATGCTTAGAAAATCTAAGAAATTTAAGAATAAAAGAGAGTAATTCTTAAATGTAATTTGAAGTTAACTACTGGATTCAATTCTAAATTCCTATTCTCCTCTCTTGATTTCCTCTATATTCTCATTCCTTTCTTGATTTGATTTGATTTGATTTTTATTTTCTTTTTATTTTGTTAATCTCTTTCTCTCATTCTTCCCTCTTGCTTTAGCCTTCTAGTTTTATGCAAACCTCTACCCAAATCACTCTACACTCTTTTTACACTCTCATTATTAGTTTTCTACATATTTCAAGAACCCACTTAGATCTATCTTTCTAATACTCTCCTTTCCGTAGATCAATATCTTAAATACTATAACTTGATTGTTGTGTACAAAAGCGTTTGTATGATTTTATCCCCATCATTAGTCAATTCAACCTATTGATAAATAATTTCACGGAGTTCAAATTTTATAATTTCATGAGCTATAATCCATGATTCTTGGTCATTTTCATTCGTCGCAGCCCACTGACAAATAATTTCATGCAGTCCATAAGTTCACGATTTCATGAGTTATAATCCATGATTTTATGTAATTTTTTTTCATTCCACCCATTGGCAAATAAAATCATGGATGCTAAAATTCATGATTTCATGAGCTATAATTAATGATGTTTTCTTTTTGTTCATTCCGATACCGGCAAAGAATTACTCGAGTCAAAATTTCTTGATTTCATGTGCTACGACCCATGATTTTCGGTTATGTTTATTCATTTTCCATTAGCAAATAATTTTCTTGAGTCGAAAATCATGATTTGATGAGCTATAATCCATAATTTATTTTACTATTTTTAGTCACTTCAACTCGTTGGCAAATAACTTTGTGGAGTCAAAAATTACGATTTCA